>CM076261.1:13441225-14641225 GCA_038380795.1 Pyrocephalus nanus | reverse complement strand
TCCTTCATGTCACAGGTATTTCTTCATGATCTTTTTACTGTACAATTTATTAAAATATTAAACTGTTGCTTTGATTTAACAAAAACAATTTTTGTTTTCAGTGGTTTAGGCTTTTGATGAAAATGTCTTGAGGTCACTGTGTAATGTATGGGAGTTTTTAAATGTTATGTTATGTGATGTTATTGTGTGAAAAAGGAAATGTTTAGCTGGATTGAATTAATGAAAATATTTGGAATTAAAAGCTCTAGGTCATTTAAATTATCATTGGATAAATAATTTGCTTTCATTTAAAGCAAGGTGATGCATCTAGAATTTTCCTAGCTTTCAAAAATATAGTAACGTATCAGAGAGCCTGTGTAGTCACTGCTGGCACTCAGTAAGCTGATTTAGAACTGCCTGAAGAGGCACCCTTTTGTTTGTGATCCTTCTTTAGTTTCACTGACTCTTGGAACACAAACACTTCATTCCCAGTGCTACTGATGGGGAACTGTTCAGTAACATCTAAAAATATTAGACCAAGGATGTTCTTAATGCTCTCCTTTGTCTCTTCAACTTAATAGTCTAATTTTCTCCTGCATTTTCCAAATTGTGTTAAAAAGAGCACTGAACTACCATCAAGACAAAAAAATATTTTGCTGAGTAATTTATTAAACCTTCAGTTTACCTTATCACATTTCTGTTCATATTCTTCCTGTCCTGAAGTCAGCTGTACACCTCTGCTTTGACCGAGTTTTGGAAAACGTGGTGTTGAGGTTCTGACTGCTTAAAAGCAGAAACACCCTGAGAATCTCATGTGGGATAGTAGAATAAGTAACACCCAGTGCATTCTATCAGCATAGTTTATAATTTAAATCAGGAAATGAACTTAGCTGGTAGGTTAACTGGCAGTGTTTGGTTTTCATTCTTTACTAATTAGTTTGAGAACTCACCTAGTGAGAATGAGTGGAACAGGAGGTGGTGAACTAATGCAGTACATATTTGTAAATGTTGAATTTTACTTATGAAAGATTTGGGAAGCACATTCTTAAAATATTTGTCTTCGCAAACAAAGTAATACAGTTTTATGAACATTTTATGAGCATTTATATTAGCAAAGTTAGTTCGAATTTATTGTAATTTATTGATGAAAATTAAATACAAAAGTTACAAACAGTGCAATTGAAATATGAGGCTGAGTGTTCAGGAAATAGTCCTCTCTATGCAGAGTCCTGAATTTGAACACTACTGCAGAGACTGTAAATCAAAGTGCTTGGCATGTGATCGTACTACAACATAAGGAGAAACTGAAAATTCTGACCAAGATCAAAAGTTCAGCCATGCTTTTGGTTATGCCCAGGGAAGCCTGCTTTGAAGAGAGAAGATAGATGGAAAATTAGGAGGGAAAAGCTCCTGTGAAGTATTTGCCTGTACCAACTTCTACCTAATAAGATGTGCAGGGACATCTATAGCCTTAATGACACCAGAATTTTGCTTTTCTTCTTACTGATTATAGCATGGCATACAATTTTATGCTGCAGACATATGACAGAACAGCTACAATGAAGGGACACTTCAATATTTTGACATTAAAATTATTTTGGGGCTTTTTGGTTACCTTAAGGAAATGAATTACAAGTGCAGAAAATGTGTAGCATTAACATTAAAATGGCAAATGTTTGAAAGTTCTGAGTTTTTGATAAATCAAACATTTGCATGTGTTTAATTTTGCCATAACTAACAGTGTGGTTTCAATTAAAGCATTTTGATAACAGTAATCTGAGATAAGGTTAAGATGGCTTCTAGAATGAATTGGCTTCCTTTTTTACTGACATGTGATTTGAGATGTATGGGGAATTCTTTTTCTTGCCTGCTAACTGGCATATACTCTGGGGAGGAAGTGACTGCAATAGGGAATGTGTTCTAAGAAAATCCTGGAAGCAATCAATCGAGCTGTCCATATCTGTCTTTCACACCTTGATTTTCTAAAAGTGTGTTAAATTCTTGCCGGTGGCTGGATATGGAATGTGGGCTGGCCCTCTGACTCATCCTGATGCTCCAGGTTGGTGATATGGACTACTATTTGGAATTTTGGAGGCTCCAGCTCTGTACTCTGTTACTGCTCATTACAATTTTCTTCACCAGGATGATTCAGCAGTTTTTCCCAAGAATATCACCAAGGTGCAAGTTTTTCTTATTTCTTTTATTAATGGACCTTGGTAATACCTTGTATAACTACCAACATGCAAAATTATTTGTGACTAATATAATAATTGCATTTACTTGTCACTAGTATAATAACTTTAGAGCCTTACACCAGACAACTAATACACTATAGGTGGGAATTATATCAAATTAAATGTACACCATTAAATACAAAAGTTACAAACAGTGTTATTGAAATTGAAGTTAATCTGTTGATTCAACAAAGTTAATTTATCAAATGGTGCTGCAGTTTCTTATTTAACACATTGAATTTTGGAGGTTTCAAGCTTATAATTTGGTGCTTACCCCTTTGTCTCATGCTTTCTTCCTTCTGAGAAGATGTTAAGCATTCTTGTTGCAATGGACTGTGAGAAACTGTTTTGACTTCTTATCTAAACACATGGTTATAGGCTCATTTGATACTCTGTTGGTTATTAGGTGTGTTGGGATGTTAATAGGTTAAAACATAATTCACTATTGACCTGATTTTGCATTCTGAGGATAAGAAGTGTTTGTGAATCAGGAGGCCTGTATAGAGATTATTTTAGAGATTGGGGCTTGCTTATTTTTTAATCTGTTCTGTACATTGGTAGCTAAAATCCAAAAGGTTGAACCAGGTTATGAAGAGATGTAGCAAAATATATAATTTATTTTCAGTGAAACTTACAACAGAGTGTTGATTAAAAAAACCCCAAACCTCATAGCATAGAAAGTTCATTATGAGGATTCTGAGGGAGGGGTATGGGAAGGGGCTTAAAACACTGGATTTTTGTCATTATCTCTGCCTCCTTGTAAGCTCTCTAATACTTCCCAATCCCTGCCACTGAGTGACCTTTGCTTAGAGCACTGGATGTCAGCCCTTGACAGAGCCTTACAACCAGAACACAGTAATGACAGCTGAAAAATCACCCATATATGAGACAAAATAAAAAGGGTAAGGATGAGGGAGAAGAAACACGATATTTCCTTATTTCTCCTCCCTTTTGTCTGTTTTCAGGTGTGAGCTTGGGAATAAAAGATTTTAGGTGTGTTAAAATATAGAAGTAGGAAAAACGGACCTAATTTTTAAAGGCTACATCTGGTCTTTGCATGTTTTCAAATAGACTTTTCCCACTGTCCTGTAAATCTGTTCCAAATACATTTGGGCAGCATAGAGGTAGTGACATTTGGGTTACTCATAAAATTAGAAACAATCCTGATTTAGGCCTTTACTTAGTAATTTTTTCTTAACTTTAGAAAGTACTTCAAAAGTAGACAGCAGTTGCTTTCATTTCATGAGGGCTGTTCAGTCTTTCTGAAAGCTGAGTGCCTGTATAGGGGATTACACATTTGGCTTTTTAGTTGGGGCAGAAAGAGGTTCCCAAATTCAGAGAACTGCAATGACAACTAGGCATTTAATTTACTTTAATATTTTTCAAAATTCTTCTTTAGGACTTCAACTTAAATCATTTTAACTTTGTTTCTTTGTCTTAACTTCTTGAAGGCTTTAGAAGTAATTTTGCATGCATTTTCTTGTGGTTATTCAAGTAAACCAGTTCCCAATCAATTGAAGAGTCCCAGAGTAGGCATCTAGTAAGGGATAGATCTTGCAGTATAGAACCAGCAAAATAGGTACAACAGTAGATATACGCTGGTTGTTTTTGATGATATATCACACCATGTATTGACTTAGCTTAACATTTTAATTTTCACAGCCACAAAACTGAAAAATAGAAAGAAAAAATACATTTCACACTGCTCTTATTTGTCGGTGTCAGTTGTAACTACTCAGTATCTTGTTGTGCTTGCAAAATTCACTAAGCCTTAGATAAGCTTTTGGTAGACTTGGATTAAAGAACACATGTGAAAATTATCTATTGTATATATAGACATATATATTCTTATGTGTACTAAGAATCTAGATATATTTGTTACATTGATATAGAGCTCCTGAATTTACAAATCTGTGTTGTTAAATAGGTGGATGTAGATGGATGTTGAAATACACTGTAGTTAAGACTTTGATCCAAGAGGGAACACACTTTTTCTAAAAAAAAAGAATATTTAGTGATTTTACCCCTTGCTTCTATTTAATAACAGTAGCTTAAAGGAAGAGTAGTATGAGACTATAATGACTTTGAAAACTAGTATGCAGTGATTTAGATGAAAATCAGATGCTTGTAGTGAGATTTAAGTCTTTCAGACATAAGGGAAAACTCATCTGCATCAAAATTCTCATGGAACATTCTTAATAATGGGTTCTGCTGAGACTGTGGTATGGTATAGGAGCATCCTTGGTGAGAGAGATGGTATCCAATTCCTGCCCCAACACCAATTCAGGCAAGTAGTATCTTGTATGTCCTCATTCCAGGTAGGCCCAGAGAATATGTGATCCTTTAATGTTATCTGAGAAGATCTAGTCATCTAGGTTTCCTAGTATAAAAGTATCTCGATATAAGAGGATGAATTATCCTCTGGGATGATAATCTTAATTGACTATGAAAAGATACTAAGTGTCTGAGTGATTTATACCCTTGACTCTGTTGCTCAAAAACAAGAGAAAACAATTTTACTGTTAAAACTGGTATGAGTTGCATAAATTAAAATAGCCCTTGAAGTTGCTCTATCTTAAAACAGAGTTCAGAGTATTAAAAATTCAGAACACAACAGAGAAGTCAAGGTTGTTTTTTCCCTAATGCTGTCTGATGAAAACAAGGTTATTAGAGTTTGAAATCCATTTTCTATGAGTAACTGTTGCTATGCTGGGAACATACACAATTTAAGATTCTTGTGATGAGGGTTTTGCCATTTTAGCCAAATAAGCAAATAGCATTCACAGAAAATACCAATAACAATAAAACAATGTTTAGAAGCCAGATTTAGAAGTAAGAGACTACAGCAATAGGATAATAATTCTATAGTTCCCCCTCCTGAAACCTGTCACAGGTTCATGACAACATTCATATACGTCTTTGGAATTAAAAATGGACTGGATTTAGTTGGAAAACTATCAAATACTCTTTTTTTCCCCCCTGCAACCTCAGTTTAACTTTGAAGTCTTCATTAAACAGGACTTTATTTTTTTCTCTAATGTTTTCATTAAAAGGAAAAGCATCTTGTAGATGTGTGGCAGAAGATAGTAGAACCTAAATACAGACTTTGAAAAATATCTGGAAAAGTTCTAGGTGACATCAAAAGTAATATGGTCATGAATCCAGATGTGATTGACACAAATTAGGTAACTTGATTTTTTTCCCATTATAAAATGATTACTGTTTTTAACCAAAGTTTTCTACCTGTATTTTTATGCCAGATTTTCATACATATGAATTAGACTGCAGGGAGTGATTTGATTTCAGAGACTTCTTTAGTATTCATAGGATAATTTAAGTTGGAAGGCACAAAGCAGGGTCAAATTTTATTTGGTTGTTTGCTGCTCTGTACCAATAGTATGCTGCATATTTCCGAGAATGGAAATAACACCTCTGCTCTGGACTTCTGTTCAGTGTTGGAGCACTCCTATGGTTAAAACTTTACCTAAATCCTGATTGGAATTTTCCATGTTGCAGCTTAAATGAATTGCTTCTCATTTTATTACTATGCACTTCTAAGAGGAGCCTGGCTCCATGTGTCTTCACCTATACTCTTCATTAGAGTGGACACTGATGCTCTAAATGCAGCATCAGAGCTGCTGAAAGGAGAGGAATTCCACTGACTTGTTGGCTAGATTCATCCTAAGGCAGTTTATTATGTGTTTGATCCTCTGTGCAGCAAAGCGATGATGTAGACCCATGCTCAACTTTTTGTGTGCCAAGACACCTAAGTCTTTTCCTACAAAGCTGCTCTGCAGCCAGATATCCTCAGCCTGTTCTATTGCTTCCAGATGCAGGGTTTTGCATTTGTCAAACTTTATTTTTCTGTAGGGTCACCTTTTCAGCATCTGCGTCTCTGAAAGACATCTCTGCCTTCCAGTATGTCACCTGCTCTTCTCAATTTAGTACAATTTACAAACTTGATCTTGAATGAGGCGATTTTTTTTAAGAACTATAGTTTGGTTTAGTATCATTCTGAGGAAATGAAGGTCTCTAAATAGCTCATGATGGACTTTATTCTTTCCTTCAAGGATTCAGTGTGAAAAGAGTGACATCGATTCTCAGGGGAGTCTTATGATTGAAGTAGAAGTTTCATGTTGTGATTAGATTAGGGTTCAGGTGAAAGGATGATGCAAGTATGCATGAAAATGTTACTGTTGGTATAAAGAAAGAATGAATTGGAAAGTGTGAGTATGAAAGCTTCAGAGGAAATGATGAAAGAAGAGATAAAAGAGATGTGTCGGTGGCACCTAGATAAGCATTTTAATAAAATCACAGAATATCTCCATGCGATTTCTCAGTAATATTCAGTTTAGGGAAATAAAAGCAAGCCCAAAACAAAAGACTGGCATAGGTAGCAAAGAAGATACAAAGGATGAATGCATACTGTTTCATGAGTCATAGAGTTGGCACAGGATTAAAAGCTTACTGTCACTGCTAGGTCATAAACTGCATAAAAGTTACATCCAAAAGCCAGTGTACTGCCAGTCTATGAGGGACACAACAAGAACTCAGTGGCTGTTGATGTTCCTTGGCTTCTGTATTCATCACAAGTGATCTTACATGGTGTACTGGGATGCATGTATGTTTTTGTTCTTCTGAGCATTTGACTATGAAGGACTGAGTCTGCGAGTGAAATATTTCTTAAATTAAAACATTTCAGCCTGTATAGTCTTGCATTGAATGGTGATATGTTGGTTCAACTCTACATGTTTCAATGCTATTCACTACAAACTTAGAGATAAAGCAAAAGCTAACAGTAGGAGCACCTTGAAAACTCCACATGCATTTTTTCCTCTTTGGAAGTGGAAGAAGAGAAGGAAGAAGGGTATCCATCAGACAGGTAGCAGTTGCCTCTGCTGGTGCAAAGCTGAAAGAGGCTTACATATATAATGTATAAAAAGAATACAGTGACAACTGTATGCAGGAACTTAAAAGTTGTAGTTGTAAACCTTTTGCTTATTTTTCAACACCTCAGCTTTGACATAATGTTTGAAGAGAATTACAAAAATATACAGAATTCACCTATTGGTTTCAAAAATTCTGACAATACCAAAGTCAGAATCTATTGTTTCAGCTAAATGAGGGAAAACACCCATCTAAAACTACTTATTTGGATGCTGCTTTCATTTCTGCTACAAATCATTTAAATATATATGTAATAAAGTCTTCATGGCAAGAGAATTGGATACATCATTTGTTGTAAGTTATTTATTCGGCTTTGTTGTTTGGTTAGGTTTTTGTCCCTTGAAATATTCATTAGTTCATCTCTTGGGAAAAGAGAAACAGGAGAGACTTTACAGATTTTGATAGAGACTCTGTGAAATAAGGATGTGAATAATTTTTTTTCCTAGTTCCTGACCATTCCACAGTAAATTTTAAAGTGTAATTAGGATTTGTTGATGGCTTTGGTCTAGACTATCTTTAGCAAATCTAAAGAGCCTGCTCTCCTGAAGCTCCTACATCCAGTATGCCATGAGGGTTGTAATAAACAAGTACTTTTGTGGTTCACCTTCATGTAGTTCACTACTAAGGAGGGAAAGAAGTGATTCACCAAGTTTTTCCCCTCAGGTCTTGGTTCTTTGCTGACTGTGGCTCCATTTACCTTCCTGCTATTCTACTTAGCACTCCATTCATGTCCCAGCTGCTCTATTTCTGCTGTCCTTAAGATATGTGACAGGAAAAAAAAAGGAATGAATCCTAGGAATCTACAGAATGAGCTTCCTGTCAATGGAAAGGAACAGAAGGTTGTGGCAATCAGAAATGAAGGCCTCATGGAAACAAGTAGCAGATCTGTAAAACCTGTCTGATCTCTGAGGAGACAGGCAAGGCAGTGGATTTCAAAAAGTGCTTGTTTATTTTAGTCATCAACAAACACACTTTTCCTCTCTAACCATGTGTTTTGTCTTACTCCATAAATACCCTGAGAGAAGGGGCTCTTGTTCAGTGAAGTACTACACAAAAATAAAAGACAATAAAATTTGTATCTATGTAGTTTTGAGTACTCCTAGTGATTCCCAAGCTAACCAAAATCAATTGTTAAGAAACTCACAAGTGGGTTGTTTGTTTTTATTTTTTTTCTTCTGTATGTTGTTTTTATTGTTGTTGTTTGTATAACCTTATTAGAAGCTAGCAAAACCCAAAGCTTTCACTGTTCCTCTGAGAGCTGCATATTGTAACTTGTTTGGCAGCTCTGTTGCTTGCCTGTCTAAAGTAAGCAACATGACAGAAACATTTTCTGAAAGCTTTGTTTTGAAAGGCTATCACCTGAACAAAAAACTCCTTCTGTGATTCCAGGACAAGCAGATGCAATAATTTTCAAGGAGGTTTTTGCAGCTGGTTAGCTGTCACTGTGTTGACAAAAGAATGGGAGGGAAGACTGCTCCTGTGCATTTCTGTGGCTGCTTATTTTTTCTGTCCTTACCACATAAGGACTAGCAGTACACAAGCCTTTATAAATATTATTTTTATATAGTGTAGACGAACATGAATGAAGGTGATTGTAATAGAAAGCATATCTGTGGAAAATTTCCCCCCAATAACTTAATTAGGAAGATTCTCCTCTTTTTCTAACATGCGATGTTGACTTCTGTGTCTCAAGGAGCATTGCTCTTTATCTTAATATGTCTTTGCACTCCGTGATTTCTACTTTATGGATTTATTCAAACATTTATGCACACATTGATAACACTTGATTTTTAGGTACGGGTAAAAACGGTAAACTTGTGAGTCCAAGCTTTTTATTTGGAAACCCCTTGAACCTTTCAAAAAGCATGCATTGACTTTTGAAAGAATAAATCTGACAGTTATAAATGTGTTCCAACAAAAGATTCTGTAAAAGAAAGCAACTGTAAAGTACAGCGATGTATCTGCTTCTACACTGTAAAATTACAATGAACCAGCAGGGGATCTTTGCCCACCCTTCTGGTCAGTTTGATAAGAACCATGGCCAAACGGAGAGTTCTCAGACAGAAACAAGAAGGCTTAAGTTATATTATGTGTGACTGACACAATAGGTAATAGGTGAAAAAAAATTTCTGTGTGATGCTATGAGATTGGGAAAATAAGCCTACCCCCTATTTAGCCCTTGAACTGAGATGGGTCTATTTTTCCTCACAGTGAGGATTCCCAAAAACTACCTGTGCCATTCCAAGCTGGATTGTATGATTTTAAGAATAACTTTTAGGGAAGGTTTTCTTAGGAGGAAAAATTTGATGGCTAAATTTAAAATAAAAGAATAGGACCCCCCCCCCTCCCAAGTGTTTATAAATAACTTTCCCTCTGTCCTGTCTACTGTGTCTGGACTCACCTGTGAGGTTTAATGTCTTCTGTATTGCAGCAAAGTCCGCAACATCTGTGTGTCCCTCTGGTGTATAGTCCAGCAGGAAGGACTGGGTTGTGTGTTCCCTTCCTGTTCCACTCAGAAATGTCTCAGTTTCTTTATGTTATTGCAGACTTTTTCCATCCTCAGTTTTATACTCTGCCTTTTCCCATCTCAAACTCCGTGTGCCTCATCCCGATCTGAAAAGCTTTTGCCTCTTAGCATACTCTATGGAGCAGAAGTAATCTGCTCCTCCATCCTGGATGTTCCCTGCGATACTGTCAGTCCAATTTTTGTGAATAACAGTTTCAAGTTGAGAATCAAAACAGATGATGTCCATTGTATTGACTCCTCACTGGTATTTCTATACTCTAAAGACAGATGTAAAAATAAATTTTACATTTTTTCCATATGTAGGAAGCCTTAATTGGACTTTGTAGCATTTGTTAGAATGCACAAGATGCAGCTCATTATATATCACAAATATATTAAAAGATCTTCAAATGTCACAAGAGGTGCAGAGGAAAAACTTGATATTAAGTGAAGTGTTGCAATACAGATGGTCTCACTCCTAGAAGTATATGACATGTATTACGCTGTTTCATCCTGTTTCTTTTCTTTTACCCTATGTACATTTTCTTTACTTTAGGTTTCTTTTCCAACTCACTTCAGAACATTGTCTCAGCTGGTGGGTGAACATGGTTTTCATTGCAAGGGATGGCACAGTAGGGAAAAGCCTAAATTTGCAAAACATCTTTTCATTTTAATGAATTGTGCTGTCTGCTCTTTACTGGACAGAGGAACCCAGATGCTACCAGTAGAAATTTTTGGACTCAGATCAGAGTCCTGCGCCTGATATTTGCTACAAAAGCAAAACTTAATTTTATCTATAGATGCACAACTGAGTCCCTGTAATAGTGATACACATGCAGTAAGAATGAGGTTGTTCGGAATTACATTTAATGCAACTGAGATATTTAACCTTGCATTACAGGCAATTTTTAAAGGGTCTAGGGTAATGGTGCTTGCAAAAGCTTCTGGACAATAATGGACACACTGGGCAAGAACATAACTAACCATAGGAAAGTAATATAATTGCATCTCCTGCCTTGCTGTTGTATTTGCTTAAATGGGTAATTTTTGCCAAAGGCTTTAACTGTTGGCAGCTGAAATCAAGTGGATTCTGGGGAATCCTGCACCACCTCATAAAATGAATATTTAAAGTCAGTGACAAGTAGGCCTGCAAGGTTAAAAAAAGCAGGAACTGCTACAGAGCCAGCCTTCAGATTAAATATTATTCTCTAGGTTTAATATTTTGATTGCTTCTGGGTAATCAGCTCCTGAATAAGCACCACATCTTGGTGTTCTGTTAGGAGTCCTTTAAGTTGGCACTGGTTTTCATACCATAATATAATTGATAGACTTCTGTGTCAGAAATCACTAGGCAGCCAAATAAACAATATGTCCTTCTGTCTGTTCAGGAGTAACGTAATGTTCAGAAATATTGATCCCCTGTGCCAGCTAAAGCTATAATGAGGATAATACCAAATGAACCAAAAGCTGCTTCAACACATCTCATCTATTACCCAAAAAATTATAAAGTTAGTACCATATTGACCTTGTTGTGACATGCTAAAAGTTACTGCTGCCAGTGCTGCTTAGTATTTTCAAATGACTGCTCTTCATGGGAAAAAGAAAAAAAGCAAATATTTAGCTTGTCCATTACTGGTTTAATTTTTATTGATCTGTTCCCCACTACTGATTTAAATGTGAATACTCAGCAATAAGGCATCAAAGTCATCTCAACAGAGGATAGCAAAAACACGTTGGCCAAAATTTTCCTATTATGGAGAATTTGGCAGCTTCTGTTTTGTCACTTCTCCTCTTTCCTCCTTTTTAGCCTCTGCTTAATTCCAGAATTAGGTGAACACTTCACTTATGGTGATGTCCTAGAGTTAATGCAGGAGCCTGTCAGAAATAGTACAGTGCCAGTCCTCTGAGTTCACCACTCTTCCTTAAAATCTCTCCCACTGAACTTCAATTTTCATTGAAATTCTATTCAGTTATAGAGAATTTATTCCATACTAATTACAAATTTAAAAAATTCCATCTGGAGAGGATAATATAGAATAACTGATTAAAAGGGAAAAGATTAAAAGACTCTCCATGAAATAAGAACATTTAAAGATTAAAATATATCATCATCTGGATTTTGACTGTGCCAAAAGAACATCTAATAAAACTAGTAAAATGTAATTTGGTATATTTTTTTAAACATCAAGAAGCCTGAAGAAAATAAGTAGATAATAAGCTGTTAATGGACATTATTCTCAACTCATTGCGTTGATTGTATTAGTGTTATCTGGAGTCTTGCACTAATACTGAATGCTGCAAAGAATCTTTAATTATGCTTTTACTGGTAAAGAAAAGAGTGGTTTTGGAGGACCAGCGCTTACACTGTTCATCAGCATGTTTGCTTCCTGCCAACTCTTACAGCTGCTGCCTGGGCACAGTTCTTATGAGTTATTTCTAGTGGGAAGATGTGCTGTAGCTATATTTTGAGCACAGGACAGTGAGCTATGTAGGTATAAATTGGTTTCTAAGGCAAGGGGAGTCCCATGCCTGTTATAGTTAGTACTATATAAATAATATTTGTGTAAAAAGATTTTCTCCATAAGCTTCTTAAAAACTTATTGGAGTTAATTGGTAATTTTTTTTTTTTTTTTTTACTTTAAATGCTTAGTAAGTTGCAGGCAGAAAAATAACGTAGCATCACTAAGTATTCAGATTTTAAAAGCTTCTTTACTTTGAACTGTATTTTTGGTTTTCAAATTTTACTTGGATTTAAGCTGATTTTATAAAAGTATACAAAGCTGATTTTATAAAAAATTCTTTATTTGATTCTTTAAGACTCTTGATTCTTTGCTATCACTAATCCTTTTCCCCATATCCTCACATATCCCCATCTTTCTCAAAAACCACCACCATTAATACACATGTGCAGGGCCCTACAAACTGAGTTCTGAAAAGACTGAAACCAGTGAGATGGACAACATAAATCAAAGTTTTGGCTCAGATTATGAAGATGTTTATTAAATGTATTCCTTTTTAACTTAGTGTTTGCACTGAGACATGAGCCATTACCATTTTTAGAGGTGTCTGAATTCTCCAATGAACTGTGTCTTTTGAACAGGCCAAGGTTATGAACTGTGACTACAATGAGAGTTCAGAAAACTACTTCTGAAGTTGTGCAGCTAGGAACAGTTTTTCTTGTCAATACCATTGATAAAAACCCATGGAGCCGAGCTGGCACACAACATTACCTTCAAATTTGAAATAACTAATTGTTAAAGTCTGAGAATACACCTCATTTTCTCTGCAGTTCATTTGACTTTTAAGTAAAGATTATTCTGCTGCAAATATTGAACTAGCATCTAAGAAATGGAACATCTTTAGATCTTCCTATTTCTGGCTTTTTGTGATTTTTTTTTTTTTTTTTTAATTCTGCTTATCCCTTTAGCCCTTGCAGTTTCTGGTATATTTTCAATTGTAGGTTTTCAACTGGATGTATTTGCATGAGAATGTTACTAGAACTAATTCTGAATGATATAAATATACTGTCTGGCATCTAGTCCCAAGTAGATCTAAAAGAATAGCATGGATGTGGCCATTACTGAAGTCAGAATTTTGGCTGAGCTGTTTAACACATTCATACACATAAGTGCATAAGCTCTGAGATTAAGATCTTTTTAACTTTTTTTCTTTTTAAAACTACCGTGAAACTCTTTGTGTTTAAATTCCATGTGTCACTTTGTTTTTGGAGTGGTATCTCCAAAGAATCCAACTGTGTGATACCAAAAGTAGTAAACCAGAGAATGACTGTGTGTTGCAGAATATTTTGATCTTGAGAAAAGCTGATCTATACTGTGCTTTGTAGATAAACCTTGGAATAGTAGCTTCTTGATAAAATTCTCATTGGTGTACGTATTATTCTCTGACTGCTTTTTTTCAGAAGGAACAAATGCATCAAACTGAGATTTCTGTATTAAACTTCAGTGCAGTCTGCTGTGCAGTTTGTATTTTACAGTAAATTTGACTCAGATAACAGATTGTCTAGACAGAAAAGGTGTTTCAGAACACAACTATTACAACTATTGCTTGAAATGAAACATAAACATCTCAGCTATAATGATACAGGCTTTAATCCTGCATAGGAAGTGTGTGCATACTTTGTTTTTTTCATATCTACCAATAAGACTCTCTATTCCAATAATTATTGTGATAGTTACAAGTAGATGACTTGCAAAATATTTGTGTGAATATGCTGTCAGGTAAAATGTTATCTAGTCAGTGAAATAAAGTCCATTACTTTTAAACAGGAGCTTTATTTGTGGCTTTGAGTTGGAACTAATGGGCTATTCTGGCTAGTTATTTTTGTGAATTAATGCCCCCCAAATATCAGTAATACTTACTTCAGTTGAAAGACACTTCTAGACAACTTTCTATGAAGTTGATCTCCTTTATAATAACTCTCCTGTGCTAATCTCAGCAATTCCATATTGATTTTCCTATTATAACATAGCAAAGAAACCAGTAACAAGTGACTGTCTTCTACAGCACTGATGGAAAAACATGTCTTGACATGCCCAAAGTAATTCTATCCCCTCACTTTTGCCAGGGAAACTTGAGATTGTAATAGAACAGAACAGAACCACATAAAAAGGATTACATTAAATGGAATGTTTTAGAATACCCTTAAGGACCTGAGAGCATTTGAGAGAGACAGTTTTCAAAGGTGTGTTGGAGGGCAGGAGTCAGACTATTTTTTTTTTCTGTGTTGAAATTTCATATAAATATTATGTTATTCATAAGCAGTGCGAGTTTGTAGGGAAAAGGCACCATCTTCTGACATATCTTCAGGAATACTAAATTAAACCATGGTTTCTTCTTGATATTACCCAATGAGACCTGTGTGTTGAAGGTAAAGCAGGAGTTTAAGTCATCTTTTCAGAGAATAACACCATCTCTGCTGAAATCAAAACACTCTTTCAAGAGGTATAATGAGAAAAGAACTGTGAAACTTGGAGTCTTTTTTTTCTCTGCTTTTCTGAACTTGCTTTGCTTTAAAGATGAAGGATGAGTTTAGTTCACTCTGATGTGAGAGGAAACCAAGTTTAATAACTTACTATAAAGGGACACCTCCACTCCTGCCCCATGATCCTCTAAACTGGGTTTTTACTTCAGTGACAGTTGTATATTTTTAATAATTCTGAGAATGAGATCTTAACATTTTGACTTCTAAACTGAAAGATGCTTTTGTCCCAATTGCTAGTTTACTAGATAAAAACCCAAGCAAGCCGCTTTTCATAGAATTTAGACCATTTGATCTTCAGAGTTATCTAAATATAGACACGAGCAGCTATCTTTCAGCAATCGCATCTGAGACACCCGGTTCCTCTTCATAGTGATGAGATGATAAGAAGTTCAGGCTTCCTTTTCAGTCAAGAAAACCATATTTGTAATACTTAAGAGCATTTCAGAGTCTAATGAAAAGCTGGTGAAAATTAGGTGCCAGTCCTTGTATCTGACAAGTTCCTGTGTAAGGAGTTACGTTGCTGTTTAGCTAGTTTTTTCTTTATTGAATTGTACTTTACCTTAAGCACAGAGATAAAGTTTACATGTACTTCTAAATGCTTGATCATCTTTTTTTTTCTACAGAGCATCATCCAACAGTGGTGAGTGTTATAATTGTAATTGTATTTTAATATCTGTTGACAGTACTAAGGAGATGGCATTTCTCAGGATGAAAAGTGCCATGTAGGTAGTATTTCTTTAACCATAGTCCCAGCGGGTTGTTTTCACTTTATGTTAATTCTAATGATATACAAGTAGCTAACTTTCTGTTGACACAAGGAGTGTCTACATTTCTTTTGCAAATTGCAATGGTGTTGATTTTTATTGGTCTATGCACATATAAATGTTTTTTTGTATTTGGAATCAGTAGATACTTTCTCCTGTCACCCACAAAAACCTATTTCAAAACCTCTTGTTTCAGTTTATGGGAAAAAAGCAGAAGTGTATGTGAAGGGAAAGAATCTTACTTCCAAATCAGTAGGCATTTGTCAGTCCTTGAATTTTGGGCTTTGACATTGTCAGTGTCACCAAAACTAAGAAAAATGTTCCTATTAAATACTGACCTCCCTCATTGTGAAACCTATACACACACTCATTTTTTACTATCAGCAGGTGAGGTTTTAGTACAAGAGAATCTGAAAAGGAACATTCACATCAGCCAGGCGCAAGATAAGGGAGGGAGTGTGATAGAGGGAATGTAGATAAGAATATTCCACTGGTGCCTCTTTACATCCTCAGAAGTCACCTGTAAAATTGGGGTCTCAGAGCCTGGAAGCTTTGATGATAAAGAAGGGGAAAGGAGGTAGTGGGACCTAAGAAGCAACAGAAGTGAGTAAGAACTGGCCCAACATGAGCAGCACGCAGACTCTAGGAGAGCAGATGCTGAGAGCAGGAGAGCTTTAGAAGGTGGCTGGCGTCTCTGATCTCAAGCTCACTGGTCAGCCTCTCCTGCAGTAGTTAGCCATAAACACCACATCACTTTTAGCATAGGAAAGAGTCAGGGAAGAAATAGGCTACCTGGGAAAAGCAGTAAACATTTTCCTAGCTCTGAGATCGAAAGATTTTAAACTTCTGGATGAGAGGAGGAAGGGAAAGACTTGGCTTTGCTGCTGGGAGGTTTGATAGATCAGGCTACCTCTTATCAGCAATAGCAGCTTCTTGACTTGTTTACTGAGGAAAGAACCCTTGCAAAGAAACTAGCTGCCACTTGAGCATTTTCTCTGCAGAGCCCTAGCAGTTCTGAAAATTCATGTACTGTGACCTCTAACTATGCAAATGAGCCTGAATATAAAATTCAGGTGTTTTGATAAACAGTGTCATTACCATATACATATTAATTTCTGTGCAAAGGCACTATAATTTTCTAGAAAGTTGTGCATTTAACTGACAAAAATACGTCTCCACACTCACGTCCTATGACCGCTTGATATTTCTCTCCTACAAAATGCTTCTCTTCTACTGGTTTTATACAGGTTTGTTTATTCAAGCCATCTGCACATTAACTTATTTTTTAAGAGGTTCTGCTTTGGTGAAATTAATATCTAAAATTTCGGAAATGTTTGTTCTACTTTTATGAAAAAGCAAAGGCTAAAACAAGTAGGTATCAATTATGTGGGAGAAATTGTGTGTAAGAGTTAACTCTGACTGTGCAATGCATTCAGTCCCTTCTCTAAACAGAAAAAGGCAGCTTTATGCGATTTTTGTGAAAACAGCACTTTCAAACCTAGCTGGCTCTCCCAGCATGGAGTGGTGGTAACTGCTAACAGGAGGCGGCACAAATACAAACTATTTCTTTTCTGTGAAACTGAACACAGAAACAAAATGTATTCCTTTGCCTTTAGAGGAGATTAAGTATCAGAATAATTGACAGATTATAATACTGAAGATATTTTAGATGAAATACAATCAGCTGTAAGGATTCAGTTCTTGATATTGGTAAGAATGTGTACAGAATTTGGTACAAATATTAACTTATGCATACTTGTTCCCTTACATTTGTTTGGTATGTTTTGTTTAGTGTTGTTGTTGTGGTGGTTTTGTTTGTTTGTTTTTCTATTGGGACACATAAGAAACAACAGGAGTGAGCAATAACTTGGGCAATATATGGGGCCATGACCAATACATGAAATCTAGGAGAGCAGATGCAGCTGTAAGCAGGAAAAATTCAGTTTCTATAAAGGGGTAGTTTAGGAATTATACAAGTAAGTGAGACTTGCAGGATTGGATCCGTATCTTAGTTCTGTTTCTACAGTGTAATGTTGTAGAATTCTTTGAAAGATGGCCAAACAGATGTACAAGAAAGCATTAAGAAAAAATATTTTGACATGTTTTTGAAAAATTTCTATCACTCCAGTTTGGGAGCTGTGGAAATATGACCACCATATTGCAGAGTCTAATGACATACAACTGCAAGAATACAAGAACAGGCTTTTAATCTTTGGAATTGTCTGCAAAAATAGATTGTCTTATTATGTTCTGTGCTTGGTAATGACAATAACAGTCCCCTGTTAGTAAGTTAGACTCTAGTCAGAACAGCTCTTTCCAGAACTAATTCCTTGGCAATGTAAGAATTCAAGACCTATGTTTAATATATAGGCAAGGATTTGCTGATGATTCTCGTGAATCGTGCTATCCTGCATCCTGTATTTCCTTATCTGTCTTCTGTTCTGAAGATTGGAACCTGGTATGCCATTAGTTCTTTTGGGTATATTCAGAAAGTCTTACTTTTATATGTTGCAACTTGGCCAAGTGTTCTGTATTGCTTTATTTAAGAGGAGAGAAACAGATTTGCAAAAGGCACTGTGTGCTGTGCTGGGTTGCAGAGTAAGCGATAAAAATAGTTTTATCCTAAATTCAGAATTTTTTACTTATTCCGTTGTAGACAACAGTGTGAATTTTCCTGAGGAAAAGGTTAATGAGATGAAGATATGACTTGCATGCCTAGTTTTGAAGGAGTGCTTTGTATCAGAGCAATAGTTCATTATCCTTTAAAATTTGGAATGTGGAAAATCATCAAAGAGCTGTAAAGTTGCAAAGTCTTCTTTTTTTGTTCTTGTCTATGTTATACCTTGATTTCTGACATACAGGCATGGTGCATTGTTTTTGTAGAAAGCTTGGGAATACTTAGTAGGGAGAGAGCAAGATCTCTGTGTGTATTAGCTCAAAGCGGCCGTGATAAGGACACATCCAAAGATTTGCTCAGTTCTGCTCCTGGTACTTTTTGGCAGAAGAAATGCAGGAGGGTGAGTGTAGCAGATCCTTGAATGAATGCCATGGTGTTGCTGTGTTGTAGCCCTTCAGCTTTTTGCAGATACTCTCTTGCATTTGCCGCACCTAGGCTGTTTCTTCAGCTGTATGCTTGTCAGTGAATAACAGGGCAAAGATATATGTGAGGAAAACATGTGCAAATGACACTGCTGTAGAGCTGCTGAACAAATTGTCATCATTCACTTGAACGTGTATGAACATATACATTCACTGCCTTCCCAATTACTTTAAGGTGCGACCCCCCTCTTGCAGAGCTTACGCCGTTCCGCATACATCAGATGACTAGACCTGAAACACCTCTGCAAACCATTGCTATTCTGACTTTGCAGGTGGATGTAATCCCACTTTCCAGAATGTCTGTGTTGTCCCAGGGCACAATGTATAAAGTCTGTAAGTGAAAGGGGAGGTGAAAACAGCTGTCTGCATCCCACCTTTGTACCTCAGCCATTTAGTATACAAACTGAATAGCTGGATTTTTCCTAATAATTGTACTGTATGTATGTGTAGTGTAGTATATGGTGTTACTGTTTGCCTTCTAAGAATTTTGCATACAGGATATAATTCTGCATATAGGTCAACGTAAAAAAATAGCAATAAAAAGAGTTAATAGCATGTGGATAACTTACTCTGCCAGCTGCCTCAGTTAGACCCAACACCTATATGGCAGCTTTTTGCAACAACCTTACAAGTTGTACTGGGTTTGTGTGGCAAGGTTTTGGGGCAGGTGAGGCTTCTTTTAGAAGCTACTAGAAGCTTCCCTGATGTCCAACAGAGCCAATCCCAGATGGCTCCAAGACAGACCTGCTGCAGGCTAAGGCTGAGCCCATCAGTGATGGTGGTAATGCCTCTAGGATAATGTGTTCAAGAAGTAAAAAAAGGTTATTTCACTGAAGCAACTGTGGCCAGAGCAGAGTGGAGTGAGAATATATGAGTGAAACAGCTATGCAGACACCAAGGTCAGTGAAGAAGGAGGGGGGAGGAGGTGCTCCTAGTGCCAGAGGTGAGATGCCCTTGCAGCCCATGGGGCAGCAGGCTGTCCGTCTGCAGCCCATCATAGTCCACAGGGAAGCAGAGATCCATCTGCAGTCTGTGGAGCACCCCATGCCAGAGCAGGTGGCTGAACAAAGGAGGCTGTAACACTGCCTGTGCTGGAACACATTTCCTGGCAGGATGTGTAGATTCGTGTAGAGAGAGCACACTCTAGAGCAGGTTTGCTAGCAGGACTTGTGATCCCATGTGGGACTCATGCTAGAGCAGCCTGTTCCTGAAGGACTGCATCCCATGGAAAAGGGATCGAAGCTGAAGTGGTTCATGAAGAACTATAGCCTGTTGGAAGGACTCATGTTGGAGAAGTCCATGGAGGACTGTGTCCCATGGGAGGGATCCCATGCTGAAGCAGGGGAAGAACTCCTCCCCCTGAGGAGGAAGCAGTGGCAACAAAATGTGATGAACTGATGGTAACCCCCATTCCTCTCCTCATCCTTATCTCAACTCATGAGCTTTCATTATATTTTCTCTCTCCTGTCCAATGATAGGGAGGGGAGTGATAGAGCAACTTTCGTCGGCACCTCACATCCAACAGGGTCAAAGCACTATCCTTTCAGCACTTGTTCTGCTTCTGAGTTTTGTACCATGGGCATGTTATGACCTACCTACACAGGTAGGTCACAGTCTTATTGTGATGCAGAATTTCTGTTATTTTATGCCAGCACCATTTAGCAGAAAACTGTCCATGAGACAGCCCAAAGATGCCAGCTGACAACCTTCAGCATACTTTCCAAGTGCCTATATTTGCTGTCAAATCTAACAATTTGAATACACCATGCTGATCAGCCCTTTTTCCAAGCTCCTTGGTTCGTGTGAAAGCTTTCACAGAGCAAGATAGCCCTTTTCCAACACTCAGGGCTCAGGCATACTATTATCTCTGCCTGTTTTTTCCCCCATCCCAGAACTTCTTTCTGCTGATAGTCTGCATTCCTGCTTTATAGGAGAGCTTTGAGACTTCTTGACAAAGTTCACTAGTTTCTAGTTACATGACATAAAGTGCCTGGAAGTGAGTATGGACCCCTCCTGAAGTTCATGGATATGTCTGAAAGTGTGTAGGGTTAGACTTCTCAAGGCACAGGGAGGCACATGGGTCAGAAGGTTTGGTCAACAGTGCTTATTTGTCCTTCAACACATTGCCTCTGTCTGAACTGAGAGATTTAGGCAGAAAGATGAGGTCAGCTTGGTTCAGAGCTTTGAGAAAGAAGACAGATATCTCCATCTAGGGCAGCTGTCAGGTAAAGAGAGAAATCCAATAGCTGACTCTGAGGAAAAAACTGTATGGAACACCAAAAGGGAAGCTGCAAAGAGACAGCAATGTATGCAGGCTCTCCTTGTGGATCCACCTTCCTGGTTCTGATGTGTGTCTGTGCTCAGTACAGCAGTCACTTCAGTCATCTCCAAACCTCTGAACTTAAACTGCCTTCCAGCAAACTTCATCCAGTATCAGATTTAGCTCCTGAGTGACAAGTAGGTGAGATGCTGGTAGAGTGGCAACTGTTTATATGCAGTGTGGCAGTTGCTGCTGTCTTTGAATGGAATTTGGATGCATACAAAGCAGATTTGGGTCCACTGTTGATGTTGATCTCTATCACTTACAATGTCAGATGAGAGTTGAAAGGAAATATTTTTGTGTGAAAACCAGAGGAAACATTAGTATGGGAATGGACTGCATCTGTCCTTTCAAAATTCTGATGTCTTGGTTTAGTGTGGGGTGATTTTTTTTTTTAAGGTATTCCAGACAGGACTCTGTGAGGGTACATCAAAGAGCTTCTGAAGATCAGACACTGGATGGATAGCTGCTGGATGAACAGAGACCTAATTTGGATGGGAACTGTATCAAGATATAACCGTTATAGGTAGGAGGGGAACTGATCCACTTAGTTTCAAGATCTAGGTTTTTTAGAAATGTCTCACATTCATTACAGTGGTATACACATTTACGTCCATGTGTTGTCTTTATTTTCTTTACTCAACTACTGCAAATCTCGTCACTTTCTTTGCACCTAGAAGCTGTTTTGAATATTTCCATCAAAACTTCTCCATCATCAGAATGTTAAGCTGAGGTGTCTGAAGTGAAGCCTGATTGTAAGAGCTGTTTGTTACTTTCTATGTCTCATTCTAGCTATTGTTGTTCCAACTTTGTAGTAAATTCTTCCCCTTCCAAATTAAATTAACAGTAAAATTAATTTCCTTAGTGGTTTGAGACTACTTTTTTTTTTTTTTTTTTTTTTTTTAAGTGCTGATGTTCTCCATTGGTGTTTATTTCAGAAGATGGAGTAGCATGAAAAGTATAGTGCAAGGAAAATATGCTTGGAAGGGTGTGTCTTGTCAGGAGAGACTGAGAGAAACTGCCCTGGGTGAATATAACTTTTGATTACCCTCTGACAGTGGAATTTGCTTACCTAGCTGGCTGGTCAGCTATGGAATAGGGTTCTGCCTGTAAATGGTGCACCATTTATACCAATAATTATAGCTGTAGTTTGACAATTGCACCCTCAATAACTGGTTAATTATGAGGGATTTTTGGAAAAGTTTATGATCAGTCATGGCAGAGCTGTGGAAAGGAGAAAGTGAGATGTCCATTAGAAGGAGATAGATTTACAAAGATGCATTGAAGAGATATAGACTAAACTAGCTGATCCTTTGTAATGAAAAGTCAGAAATTTATAAAGCATCACCTCTTGACCACTGTATGACAAACGTATTTTCAGTTACCTGTTAATCTTAGCCTAAAACAACTGAGCTCAGAGTCAAGAAATCTTTCTTATGTGGGCATACAGACAGAATTATGTCACTTATTCTAACTCTTTTCTGTCATTACCTTTCCTATCTGGATTCTTGCTAACCTTATAAGCATGCAAAGTAAGGACTTTGAACAATTTTTTCAGATTTTCCCAATGACCTTTGGTTTGTAAAGCCCTTTTCTTGAGTGTACTAAGAAGTGGCTGCCATAAACCCTACCTATTTAATTTCTAAACTTCATCAGAAACAAGAAACTAGCTGGCAACCTACCTGTGTAATCTAATGAAAATTTACAGACATGTGACTGGACTTTGAGCTGTCTCATCTCTTCTTTGATTTTAGTGTAACCATACGAATAAAGCAACTGGACTTTGGCCTTGTATTAATTTGGAAGTAATGAAAACTAGAAGGAGTATGAAGGTGACAGATGCAGGAAGTAACACTGGAAGTCACTCATATCACACAGTTTGGATATGCATTCCCACTTGTGAACAGGGCACTTATGGACGTACCTTCCGAGCCCAGGGAAAATGACAAGATATGGAAACTTTGAGTTTTCATTCCTTGATCTGTTTTCCATCTTACATTCCATATTACTGTGCACTCAAAACATGGAATTTAAAATTAAGAAATGGTTGCCTGCACTTACATCAATTAACCATGACTTTGGCAGAAAGTAACATAGGATAGATACTGAGGAACCAAGTGACAGATGAAGGCAACAGCCTAATATATTTAATACTTCAGCACAGAGTATTTTGATTGTTAGCTTCTTGGGAGATTGGTTAATTGCATGTTTATCTTCTATGTAATTTGTTCCTAAATAAGCTTTTAAAAGCATAATTCTGGAAGGGAGCCAGTCTGAATCTGATCCATGTTGACAGCATAAAACCTACTTCAGTTAGGCATTAATGCCTAACCTTGTTTGCTGTGCTTCAATGGAATTGTGTAGAATGGCTTGGATCAAACCCAAATAGGAAAAAATTTTACCAAGAGTTGCTGAGCCTTTTTCTGGAGTTTCTAACAGCTTATAATGGGGAAAGGGCTGGGAAGCAATTTTACTCATACTGACTAATTAGTGGAATTTACATAATTACTCTGCATGCATATAAAGTTACTAATAGGAGCTTTGTGGATCTGGTAGGAGAGCAGGTTTTTTTAAGTTAGGCATGATAAAACCTTAAATTCTTTACATTTTCAAAATTGTTGATGGCCTGGACTCGAGTTAAAATGGTGATGATGGGGCTGTGGCTTGACTATAATGTGACTTAATTTGAATTTAAGGATTCTCTGATCAGATCAAAACCCCCCATTCACTGTATGATGTGAAGTGCTGAAAAACTGATAAGCTTACTGTGATAGCTTGCATTTGTTGCAAACACTTAGATAAGCTAATTATGCACTGAAGGCATTAGAATGGATCTGCTATAATTTTTCCATGTGTTTCGGCCTTTATGACATATCAAGTGTCAATTTTTTTCTGTAGATGACGTAAGAGAACATGAAAATTCCATGAATCAGAACATGGGTTATAGCAGCCTTATCAGGTAGAATCCAGGAACACTGTATTTAATTTTTCAGTATGTTGTCCCAAGTCGTGTTTTAAGGTATATTCCTATTTGGGTACATGAAGCAGAGGCTGCTATGTGATCGAAGTAGCGTGTTTCTTTAACGAGTCATTCCAACTCCAGAAGCTCAATAATTCTTGCAATTTGTTTTCTGTTTTGTAGCTGATAGTTAGATGAGAATGTTCTTTTCCAGCTAGTGTTTGCATAATTCAAAAAGAAAGAGATAATTAGAATGACCATTTTAAAGTACAATATATATAAAAGTATACAGCTGAGCATTTTCCATTTTTATTTCAAAGTATATAATTTTCTACATTTGCTCCATAGATTTTTCTCTGTATTCACTTTAAAAACTGTATGATAGAGAGACAAAGTGATAGTGTCTCTTGCATGGGGTTTTTATATACTTTGGGTGGAAAAAACCAAAGCAAATATAGCTTTCCTTGCAATACTTATGAGTGTATACTGTCTCCCAAACAGTGAAGTTTGGCAGGCAGGGGAATGGAGAAAACAACAATTATAATCTTAAAACATCCTGAGCAACTTTTTTTTTTTTTTTTTAACATTATTTAAAAAAAGACATCCCAGTCATATGGCAACCTTTAGAGTTTGGTTGAATTTTCTAGAGTGTGCAGATAGGTGTGAGAAGTTAAACTGGATATGTTTTATTTCTGTGAAATCTTGGCTACTGCACTCGGTCTCCTTCCTCATATTGTGGGCAGTGTGAGGGAGAAGGACACTTGCTGAGGCAGAGGCTGGTGCTGGCATGTTCTTTCCAGAATCAGTACTGGCTGGATGAAACTCTTGGAGCTCTGCATGTAACTGCTGCTCTGTTTTCTGCCTTCTCATGTTTTCTCTAAAGCTGGTGAACATAAAGACATCTGCAAAAGTGTATAAGCAGCTTTGCTTTTCAAACTATACTAGTTTCTCCCAGCTTTACACCTTATCAAATTCCTCTCAAACTGAATCTATATGTACCAGCTGAAAGTAGAGACTGCTGTCAAATACCTTCCATGAAAGTATCCTATTAGTGCGATAAGGAAGGAAATGTGGTGGACAGAGCATTCTTTAGCCAAAGTTTCCATTGGCTTATACGAAATCACATGTTGATCTCATTTGGTCTGTTTCTGGGGTTGTTACCCGTGGTCAGTACAGCAGCCACAGAAGGAAACAGTGCAGAGAATGGAGTGATCTGTTCACTGCAGGAGGTGACTCTTTACAGAACAGAGTTATTGGGCTATGAGACACTGGTACAGTCATAGAGAATGCAGTTCACACCTCCACTTATTATTGCTGTTTATTAATGTGTTGAGCAAGTGACAAGGGATCTTACTTGGCTGTTCCTAGAAAGGACACAAATGTCACAGATACTTTTTGGTTTGTTGAGTTGACACTGTCCATTTTAGAACTGCATTTTTTTTCACTGTAATAAGATGACAAAAATAATATTTCCTTTTTTAGCCAGGATCTGTAATGCATGGATGGGATGAAGAAACTGGGACATGGGCAAAACCATTCCCAGATGTGTCAGGTTGTTTGCAGATATTTCAAAATTATCTATTTTGGTGGAGATTCAAGTTACCAATCTGCCTACTAGTGATCTGTGAAATTGAGTGGTATTTGGTACTTGTCAGAATTGGACAGGCTGTCAAGCACTTCATAGGAAAGTCATTATCACTTTCCTGTTTCTTTATATCATTTTCCAATGTTCTCTTCTAGTCTCCAATATCAATTCTGGGACTTTTTTTCTTTTTTGAGAGTTTTTTTGAACTGCAGGCACAGTGTATCTGTTTAATCTCTAGAATTTCATAAATAGGCCTTACTGGTCAGTACTGGTCTTTACTGAAAAAAATTGGTTGGCTATTTAAATAATGCCTTTTGCATAAAACCCCTCCATATGAGCAGCTTTTTCACAAGAAGACTTTGGGTTTAGTAACGTAACAAGCAGAGAAATACAGTTTTATGATTAGACGATTTTCAAAAAACCCTGTATTTTACTTCCATTGTCAAAATCTACTTTTCTGCCTAAGTGCTTCTTTTGGTAAGCCTCTGATGTGGTAGAGATTTTCAAGCATTTTCATTGCAATACTAATTTACTTCAAGCTGATGTGATTGATAAGTCTAAATTCTTCTGGGTTAAACAAGTTTTCCCTTTTATTAGCATAATAAGATGAGGAACAAAATTGCTCCTGAAATTGAGAGTCAGAAGAATGAGATTAGTGGATTTTAGGATAATAGAGAGGACACTTGATTTAAGTGAATCTGATGGGTTCTATATACTTAAATATAAAGAAATTACTAGAAAGAGCTGCCTGTAGAAATCCTTGACTTGATTCTCCTCAGTGCAGTTGAGAATAAGACATGTCCTCAAGAACATCTTCAGGGAAAATGTGAAAATTGGAAGTAAATTCAAGCATACTCCAAGGACTAAATCTGAGAATATTACTTTTTTACCCAAAGCAGGGATATGTTTTACCAGGTTGTCTTTCTCCTTGCATAGTGGTAAACATTCTCACTTAGAAATAATGTGCCTTTTAACTTCCAGCCACTATCTGATCTTGCTCAATTAAATGGTCAGCTCCAGTGCATATACTCAAGTGCTTTTCTGGATCAAGGCTTATATGATCGGTCTTGTTAATCACTGACAGTGTACAGAATAAACATTAAAGGCAATGTGAAAAATCTACAAAACCCACTATATAGCTCATCTGTGACCTTGAAAAGGTCACTCACTTTAAATTGCAACTCACTCACTTGCAACTGAGATAGAAGCAGAGCCTGTGTGATGTCTTGAAAAGCTCAGGAAAGGAAACACCTAAAGTTGTTATCTAGGAGTGATGCTAATAATTCTTATGCAATTAAAGTGAGTTAAATTATTTCAATAATGCTAAGCCCAGGCTGCAGTCCCCAGGCATGCTATGCTCCCTGCTTCTGTGCATTCCTCAGCTGCTTAACTCAGCAGCTACAGACGTGTTAATGTGGTGAGCAGTTCGTACCTAAGTTAGTTCTGAGGAGATGTGCTTCAAACTGTTTGCTGGGTGCTGGTGCATCTCAGTAGGGAACATATTGTGAAAATGTATAAAAAAAACGGAACACACACCTCCATCTGTGTTCATAGTGAGAAATTTCATGAAATTGTCCTTTTTTTTTTTTTTTTTTTTTTTTGTAGCGAGATCAGAATAACAATTGCTCCCATTCCTAAAATAGTAGTAAACATGGAGTTGTTTACTGCTTTGAGGTAACTCTGAACCAGAATCAGAACTCTATGCTTCTTAGGGCTTTAAACTGGATGTAAAAATGCATTTTCCTGCCCTAGGTTTGCTTGACATTATTCAGGTTTCCCATTGAAAAGGCAGCACAGCACAGAGCGAGAGAGCTACTTGGGGAGAGAAGCTCAAGTGCACGAGTAGGCTTACGCAAATAGTGGTTTGCAGGAGAACCAAATTTGTTTGCCACTTTTTGATAGGAGATCTGCATTACTTCACTTGCTCAAAAGTGAAGGAAAAAAAAGTAGGATGTGAAAAAGATCTAACCCCCTAAACATCTCTGTTATAGTAGTCTTTACTAAATTATTTTGATATAAGGCCTCCTTACACACAGACTTCACTGTGTGTGTTACAGGAAATGCTGCAGTCTCAAGTTCTCTCGGTAATTAATTTTATTCTAAACAAAATAGATATATTCTTAGGCATCTATTTGTCTAATTACTGAATCCAAATACAATAAAGCTAATTAAAACTGCTCTCTTTTGGGGTTTTCTGCTTAGTCCATGAAAGAGAAAATACTGAAACAAGAGTTTGGACATCAAAGCTTTATCCTTTCGCTGTATGTAAATTTCATTACAATATGTAAAACCATTTTAAAACCTGGCAATGAATGTGCTGAATCGTTTTTTTGCATGTACATTTTTCTGCAGACTCTTACCAGTGTGAGGACTGTTTATATACAATCACTTATTTTGTTGTCTTTATGACCAGAATATAT
This sequence comes from Pyrocephalus nanus, assembly GCA_038380795.1. Lineage (NCBI taxonomy): Eukaryota > Metazoa > Chordata > Aves > Passeriformes > Tyrannidae > Pyrocephalus > Pyrocephalus nanus. The sequence continues at coordinate 14,613,410 of CM076261.1, read as the reverse complement.
CCAACTGGCATGACATCTGCTAAAAGGCTGCAGCCCTAATTTCCCTACAAATATATTTTCTCCTTTGGAAAACACTCCCATGCTTCTGTTTGCTAAGCAGCGAAAAAGTTCAAAACCAGAAAATAAATGAAGTCATAGACTGACCAATGGTATTTTCCTTTAGAATTATTATTTCTTTTCTGTTCATTTTCTTTGACTTCTTTAGGCCTAAAATTTCCTGTCTCCTAATGTGTTAGAGGACTATAATGTTGTAATTCCACTCTGTATTGCAAACATATTTTTCCTTGCTGTGAAATTTACTGGTCAGTGCAAGAAGGGATAGAGCAAAGAAATTGCTGTTGCATGGAAAATAAAAATATCATGCAGCACATGACCTAAACACATAGCTTGAACATGATTTGTTCATTATAAAGATGGATCTGACCCCATAAATTTTTACCAAGTTGAACTGCTGGAATGTTTGATATGTTAGCAAGGGGTTTTAATCTGAGGTACAAATCTCTTTGAGAGAAAGGTGAGTGGAACACCAAGTCTGGAAAGCTTTCTGTCTTCCCCTCTCTTTTCTATCTATTTCTTTCTACCTTTTGTCCCTTTCCTTTATATAATCAAGGATAATCTATAATAATTTCCCTCTGCTTTTTTCTTTTGTGAAGCTGCCTATGGAATCCAAATTTCCCTTTCCTCCCATTTGTTTCCAGGGCAGGGGAAAGAAAGTCTGCTCGTCCTGTTGCAAGACATGCTGTCATTTCCTTCTGATTTGCAAATTGTTCTGGCTAATATTAGTGTGACTAGGAAGCAAAGAACATATGCCATATAAAACAAAACTTTAGCTGTGGACCTAAAACATAGTGTTAAAATTTAGCTCTTATTTCTTCAGTAGCAGTTTGACTGGTTTTGATTAGATCTTTCTTCTTGAAAGGATATTTAGAAGGGTTCCGTAACTATTTTTTTTAATATTTTTTTTATATTTTTTGCCCATAATTGTTAAAGCTATTTTCATGTGAATCCAGCACAAAGTGAGGATTTTTGAAAATATAGTTTATGACCTTATGGAGAAGTAATGAATAATATAGCTATTAGACCAACACTGCAAAGTGTCTTGAGAATACTCTAAATCAGTCACGGCACCTAAAGTTTTCTGCTCTTACAATTATGGCATTTTTCATCATTTAAAAAAATGTAGATGGATCTGCACAACAATTGTGCTCCAAAGTAAACCATCACACACAATCAAAAAAGAACAGTTAGCAAAGGAAGTACGTTTCACAGAATAGATCTGTAGTCCCTTGCTCTTGACCTTCAAAGGCTGAACACTATCCAAAACCAAGACTGGAACATGAAATTTATAGTTCTGGTGGGCCTGAAATTTTTTATCAGAGTATACTCCTCTTCACCTACTGTGTTTTGTGTGTCCCATGGAGTTTAAGAATTAACTGACCATGGCATGAGCTTGCTGTGTTTATTGTGTCCAATTGCTTTTCTCTAAGGTGGTTTGACTGTGACTCTGGAGAATTTGAAGAACTAAGCTTAAATTGTATTTGGTTTTGGACTTCACTGCTTCTGTTTTGGACTTACAGAGCTCATGTGTCCAAAAGCTTGTCTTCCCCTCCCAAATATGCTATCTAACTTAAACAAATAAACAAACAAAAATTAACCAAATGAAAATCAAGCACACACAGTGTACTACTTCTACTTGCAAATCCAGCCTTGTAGAAACAATAAAGATTTGTTGGCTGAATTTGTTATACTTTCTTTTTCTTTGTGTCTTCATAGGTTTGGAAGAAAAGGAGTGAATGCTTTAGTTGCATTTGTTAAAACAAGTATGCTCTGACAATGGACCAGTGACTGAATTGTGTGTTAAATTCAGAAACTGACCATTCATTCTCTGTGTTGTCAGTGCTGAGTATCCTTAAGAAGAAAAATCTCGTATTTAATAGCGCTTGGAAGACATGTACCTGTCATAAATGCCAAATTTTAAAAGCTCTCCCCTATTATGGGGGATATTTAAACACCAGACACTCCAAATAAACTTTGGCGTTTAAGTGCTGAATGACTTTGTCAAAATGAGGAGTTTTACAATCATACCAGTTATGAAAACAGCTGAAAGCTGTGTTACTAAATTGAGTTTTAGGAATCTTTTAGCTAAATCAGGAGTTGAAGTGCAAAATCTGAGGAAAGGCTGAGGTTTATCATACACTTGTCATAGGTGAAAGGAATTTCAAGCCTGTGAAAAAAAATTAATGAATTATACTGATTTTAAATACGTAATTATCTCTAAACACTCACTGTTTTTTACATGCTTCCAGAATAATGCTGTGAAAATGGCTACTTTGCATGTATTACCTGTAAATTAGCTTGGAAATGTTATTATGAAAATAAACAGAAAAAAATGAACATTAGGATTTAGCATAAATAATTTCTGAAGATCAGACTAGATTTGCGTTACCACAAAAGAGGCACGATACATGGTACGCCTGTGGTTCTGATCCTTAGGTCAACATTTTCTAACACCACTAGGACTCGATGATCTTAGAGGTCTTTTCCAATGTTAAAGATTCTATGATTTTTACTTCCTTTTGATTCCTGGGACAAAACCTATGCAATTACTATTCTTTTTAGGAAAAATTTTAGAAAAAAAACCACAGTATGATCTAATAAGGAAAGAGTGCCTTTTTTTTTTTTTTTTTTTTTTTTTAATACTAGGTTATTTTCAAGACAGTTGTAGGACTTTTTAGTTATCTGATATAGGGGGAAAAAAGTAACTAAATAGTCTCCCTCTTCTATAGCACATCTGATACTTTTTCTTGCTAACAACATGGAAGATACATCACTTTGAGTAAACTCCTCTGTTGCTTGCGGATCTAATGTGCTGATGTCTGCTCATTTTTCACGAAATTAAGCCAACAATTAGCAGTGTGTATATTAGCACGACTTGTTTGTGCAACTAAATATGCATCTTTTAGTGTTCACAGTTTTTATATGGGACAGATCTTTAAATGTCTATATGCACCATTATGTGAATTCATAACAGTGGAAGAATTTAGAATGCAACTTGAATGTTACAAACAAGTCAGTAAAACCCAATTTTATTGTAATTTTAAATCAATATTTTATCAAAAATATTAAGTCATAACTGGGCTTTATATTGTTTTTACTTCTTATTTTAGAATCATTATTTTCTAGTGACATTCACGATAAGCTAATAAATTTAGAGCCTATATATAATGAAACTGTAGTTTTCATAGGGGAGTTATTTGAAACTGCTGATGATAACAATTGATAGCACTTAACATATGAAAGAGAATGCACTGGTACAGAGAGAGGCAGAAGATGAATATTCAATCCCTGTGTGGAGGAAAGTGGTTCCTTTGGAGACCAGCTCACAAAACAGAATGACTTAAATGATGGTAATAAACAAAAGATAAATGGGATAAATATTATTCCCTAAAAGCACTGCTTTAAGATCAGATTTTTTGTTGCTGACCTTGCATTAGGTCTGTAAACTGTTCTCCTGGGTCTTTCTGTGCCTTGCTTGGAGGTGAATTGCTGTGAACACAAGAAACGTGTGGAATATAAGTAGTTCTGTGACAGCAAAAAAAAAGAAAAGCGCATGGAAAACACATAATCTCTGCAGTCAGTTGCCTATTTTCTTCACTGGTGGGTATGAAAAATAATTCCAAGTGAACCTGGCTGTATTTTATTCAGAGACTTATAATGTCATTAACAGTTTTAAGATCTGTAGTTCTCATGAGATGCTTTGGACCCAAAGTTTGTGAGAGCCTGTCCTTGAATGTCCAGACTCCACGTATAGGAGCTGTCACAAAGATGCTCTGAGATCTCCTCTCTGGAAAGAATACTATTTCATCATGTCTGTGACAGTCAAAAAATATGAAACAAGGAATAGGTGTCTAAGAGTAAAGGCCGGTAAAAGAACTGGAATAATAACAGTATTGAATAATAAGAAAGAAATCAAACTGCTTTCATGACCTTGATGCTCTGTCATTACAGGAGGGTGTGTTGACACTGAGTCTTGACAGTTAACCCTGGCCAGGTCTTCCCGCAAACAGATATGCATCCCAGCATCTGCACTGGAAGATTTGCAGGAAGAGCAGCATAGCTTCTTGCCTGCTTGATTTCTTTTTGTTGGAGAAAAGCCCAAGTCATATGGCATTGTTGTCTTTATGTCTGTTGAAGTATCTAGCCAGAGACTAAGACTGCATGGGAGGCTGAGATACACCATTCTGTAATGTATGTCCTGTAATACATCTCTCTGGAATGTAGACACAGGTTTGGGGGTCAAGGGTGTATTCTGCTTTTGGGATCTGAGTTTAGGTTTTTTTTTTTTTTTTTTTGTTTTTTTTTTTTTTTTTTTTGTTTGTGTGTGTTTTTTTTTTTCTTTTTTTCCTCTCTCTTCTCTTCTTCTCCAGTGCTAGAAGATACAGTCTCCTGATATTTATTAGCTTGCATTAGCAAAACCTATTTTGGGCTTTATACGTAGAGCTGGGATACTGGAAGAGTTAACACAAGGATGAATTCATGAATGGTTTCCACAGATAAATTAGTATTGTTCATGTTCTTTCCTATAAGGACTCCACAGAAAATTCCTGAGGTGCTTGGTTGCACCATACATTTCTTTACTCTAGAGTGGTGCTTAGGATTTTAGTAATATTTATTTCAACATTGGGAAGAATGGTTTATCAGCTATATCTACTTGTAAATATTTTTCTGGCAGGGTGTGTGTATGTTATGTGAGGGGTAATGATTATGGATAGAAAGAGATTCCAATATCCAAAAAAGCAATGCCAAACACTCTAGAAGAAATAAGATGATGAAAAATAAGAAACAGAGTATTTGATATTTGTGTTCCTTCTATTTTCTTAGTCCCAGCATTTAGATAAAGATGTTATTCAGTGTTTTTTCTTTAGGAAAATAAAAGACCCTTCATCTCTGAAATGCTCTGTGAGTTGTGGGATGATAACAGGTTCAAATATACATCCTCCTCTAGGATAAACACCATAATTGAGGAGGTTGTATTTTTACTTACAATTTGATTATAGATACTTGCTGCCTGATTTCTGAACTTTCTCCTGCAAACCTCAATTTGGCTTCTTGATTAGAAGGCAGCATTAGAATCAAAGTAAATGCAGGCTAGACAGCTACTGGCCTGTAAGAAATTGGCCTTGACATTGTAACAACAGCAGTAATTACAAAAAGCCATGCAATAAATGTACAGTGGTATAGGTCTATTTAAAAATGCTCAGTTTACATTTTTACAGAGTAGAAACAAGATTTTAGCATAGTTCCAAGTAAATTTATGGCTTGTGATGACAGCGAGATAATACTTTTTTTACTGCAAAGGTGTCTACCTCACACATTCTAGTTTGTAAGTGAAGCATTTGTTGGAAACCAGAAAAGAATCATATGTATAAACTTCAAATTTGCCTCGGTGACTCCAGATTTCTCTTGATATATTCTACTTGTGTTTTGGTGAAAGCATCTATGTGCTTGTTCAAAGACTGTATTAAGAATGGATCAGTCACTTAAATGCAACCTAGTCAGTAGTCTTTAGTCTTCCTTAAAAAAAAAACCAACAAAACAAACCATAAACAAAACTTATCTTAAATGGAAAAATAAAAATCAAACATTTTTACGAGTCAAACAGGGGAAACTCAAATGGAAGGAAAAAACCCTGTGCTTGGACTATTTATGGTTCAAACAAAGCAAAGAATATGTAAGAAATCTCAGATGATATCACATTTTTCTCAGATATCCAGTTATGTCTGTCTACTCATGAGGTTTTGTTGGTTATAGTTTTTCTGCCTTCCAGTTGTCCTGGCCATGCCACCTCACTATGAGCAATCATAACTTTTAATATTAATGTTTTCTGTACTACCTCTGTCTGGGAAATCAGCTTCACAAACCTGAATGAATAAAATGGCTCAGCCACCACATATTTATGTATTTGATTTAGGTTAATGCACTGAGGCTGAGGCACAGGTGGTTTGACCGACTTCAACAAGATTAACAGCCAGTGAGTTCTACAGAAAGAGAACTCAGGATTTCCATTTTCAGGGATTCATTGTTTGAATTGGTCATGAGATTACTAAAAAAGTCATGTGTTCATGATAGATGGTTTTATTTTCTTATTGCTGCAGTTATTCACTGGAAAGGATAGTTTTCTACACAGAACAATAAATCTCTGCTTGAAATGCAGAATTAAAATTTTCGGCATCTGACCTTAGCTGTGTTTTTCAGGTAGGGAAACCACTAATCTGTAAAAGTCTTTATGCTAATAGGCCTGGGTCCTTAAAACAAGGCATCACTAAGTTAAAAACATCGGTCAAGCCTTCGCATCCCATATAATGCTCTGAGTTTGGTTCCCATGGTTACCCTGAAGGAAGTGTTTGTGTATTATCCAGCAGAGAATCCCAGGAAGAGGCAACAAGGGAATCAGGGTGTTGGAAAGACGAGGCTGTAGCAAGCATAGTTGCTGTTAGGGAGAACTCTTGGGAGATCTTCCAAAAGTACTGCTTCTTACTGGTACTGAACTAATTAATAGGTGGTGTCATAATGATAAAGGTTGAAGTCTCTCAGGACAGAAGGCAGTTGATATAAGAACAGGTATAAAATCCTTGTTACTTGCTATGATTTAGGTGATGTGAATTAGTTTTCACCCATTACTCACTATATAACTTCCCTACTTTACTTAACATACCAGATTGATACCACTATAAGTCAAGTGAGAATTTAACAGCAGGCCACAAATAGGGTCTTCTTTCTATTTCTGTCCCAAGACAAAATTTATAGAACAAAATGACCAAATGGAGTGAGTTAAACTGCTAAAACCGCAAAACGGATGAATATTAGGTCAAATGGCCAGTGACCTTTTTTGTTTTGATAGCTGAATACTGGTATGAAAGGGCATGAGATGAAGAGGTCGAGTTCACCAAGATAGTGATGACTGGGCTGTTCTGAGAATACAGCTGATGTAGCTGAGCTTGATCTGATGAAACATGAGAACAATGCTAAACAAACTCAGACACCACTGCCCCATACTTCAGTAAGTGAAGAAAAACTTCCTCTGCTCAGAAGCAATGGAAGCATCTGCCTAAGGATACAGGTGAGTGACAGCTTCATTCACAGGAAAATCCAGGCTTTCTCTTTGCCCTAACTCACATTCTAAATATTATCCCAAAAAAATCTCTGTATCCCTGGATCCATGGCTTTGATGCAAACTTCTCCCAGGACTGGTCCTTTTGCAGCCTGCTCTTTGCCTGGGCTGCTGTTTTTGAGCCCCAGTGCACCTGCTGATCTATCCTTTTTCTTCTCTACCTTAACAGTAATCACAAATTTTCTGCTGGAAAAACAGTTTTTGAAGTTTCCACTAAATTTTGGCAGGCCCTTGCTGGTGCTGCTGCAGCTGAAGATCATGGCTTTCTCTTGCTGTCTATTTGAACCCTAACCCTGATATTCCTATTAAACTCCCAAAAGGCACAAAAACATTTGCCTGATGCAAAATTTCTCCCAGACCATGTTTACCAATATTTGTCTTAAAAAAGTATCTTTCACTTTTTTAGTAGTTTAACTTTTACAATTTGATCTTCTGATTGTAATAGTAAGCCCTAAATAAAATGATGTGGGCAGAGTTACTTTTACAGTTGAAGTCACCAGGGTAATTCTTTAGAACACTCAGCTGAATTTTATCTTCTTAATTCAATTTTTAAATCATATTTTTTTATCACCAATAGTTTTTTAAGAAGCCATAGTGAAAATTTTTTTTAAATTAAAAATTATTAACTCTGGAAATAAGCTATGATGTAGAAAATATTTTTAAAGCTAAATTGGCTGTAACATTGAACATCAGTATTGCTGAGTAAAAAACTGAAATTTTCAATTTTTTTTTCTTTTTTAAGTGTAGCAATATTATCTTCATGACTTTTGAAAATGGCAGTGAATTTACCTACTATTAAAGTACTTTACCTCCTCCTCCCCTCCTGCTTATGAAAAATATAATAGAAGCCTCATTTGTGCCTCCAAGTGAAAATAGTCAGAATTTTTACAGTTGAAATTTCTTATTCTGCCCTGGCATGTTATTTTAACTTTGCTTCTGAATTTTAGCTAGTATATGATTTGGGCTTTTGATATAATGATGATTTCTTAGACTATGTATGCTGCTATCTTAAATGCTTATCTAGAGTGGAGGGAACAGATTAAATTCATTTGTTTTTAAGGAAGTAGACAAAATCCTGCTTGCATGGCAGTGATTTTAACTCATTTTTAGTAAATATTTTTATGTATAATTAAATCATTGTAAAGATCCTCACATGTATGAGAGGGCTTTCGTTATCCCTGTGTGACATGTCAAACTCTTTCTACTATAAATACATCTCAAGTGCCACCATGGGAGGGAAAAAAAGATAGTTTTAAAATGAAATTAGAATCAATAATGAATCTCTTGGGATAATACAAACTTCGTCCAAATGCAGCTCTAATACATACTAGTTGCACTTTTTGTGCTGAATTTGATCACGTTCCCAATGGCTCAGAGTAAGGGATGGTTTCTGAGTACTCACCACATGACTGAACTTCTAGGAAGCAGTATAAGATAAATCTCACCCTAGGTGGAAGTCTCCAGTGAATGTAATCATAAGACGAATATGAAGTACTTGTCTTCCTAAGAGGCATGTGGTTAGGATATGATTAGTATGAAAAATGGAAGAAGTTCCTCTAAATTTTGGGTTTTTCTTCATGTCAGTGCTTACTAGCTCCCAGGAGCAAGGTATGGTCAAGGTCCACAAAGGCATTTGGTGGTTGTGTATTGTTTCATTTGCAGGTTCTTGTAGGCTGACAGCAAAATGTACACATGATAAATGGGCAACTGCACTTTAAGAGCCCCCTTAAATCCCTAATGATTGTTGTGCTAGTAAATTATGCAAGCTGATTCCTGAACACAAAATTATATATGAAAGAAAAAACAAACCACTCAGGTTTTCATTCTGACAGTTAATTCTATACTGTTTTCAAGTTTCAGCTGTTTTCATTGTTTACCTGTTTATTGTTACTTTCTTATTTCTAGATCCAAATACATGAGAAAAAGATAAGCTCAGAAATGCAAGTGAAAATGCAATTTCTACGGCATGCAATGATGCATTTTGTCCTACTTAGCTCTCTGAGAGCTGACTTATGTTAATCTTTGTATGTTGGCATTCCAGTGTTTCCAACAAACAAGCATTCACAAATAAACTAATAAGATTAAAAAAAAAAAGTCAAAGGTCTGTGGTATTAGGGACTTCAAGATCATGTGAAACTGGCTTTGTCCCAAAAAACTGGTATAAGATTTAAAGTATGTTTCCCACTTAGAATTTATTTTTACTGCTTTAGTTCTGTATTCATCAATAAAATAGCATGTTAAAAATGACTATTTATTTTTTGTAGCAATTTTCAGTTTTCTGATGTGACTTTCTTTTTCCTATCACCCAGTCAGATGACAGAAGCCATAATTTAAGAGATCTCTAGTAGCAAGGAGAATGGTATGGCAAAAGATCAGCTGGAGCTTGTTCTGGCAAGGTGACTACAGCAGGAAAGGAAAATTTCTGTTCTTTACAGCTAGCTCTTTACATCTGGCCTGAATTGGTTTTTGGTTTTTTTTTGTCTGTTTTTTTGTGGTTTTTTTTTTTGTTTCATTCGAGGGGAGTGTAAACAGAAGTCATGTGCCTCTCAGTTGATAATGGCAATCATGGGAAATGGGCATGAACGTAATAAAAACTTGACTCAAGCTCTAAAATGGTACAGGGTTGGTATCTAGATGATAGGTAGATACAGGCAAGATATCTATATTGCCTATCATAGAATCATAGAATCACCTGGGTAAGAAAGGACCTCTGAGATCATCAAATCCAACCCTTGATCCAACACCGCCATGGTATCGAGATCATGGCACTAAATGTCACATCCAGTCTCATCTTAAAAACCTCCAGGGATGGAGAATCCACCACTTCCCTGGGCAGCCCATTCTGATGCTTGATTACCCTCTCTGTAAAGATTTTTTTCCTAATATCCAACCTAAAACTCACCTGGTAGACCTTAAGACCATACCCTCTTGTCTTATTGATAGTTGCCTGGGAGAAGAGACTGATGCCTACCTGGCTACAACCTCCTTTCAGTAGCTCAGATGGCAATTTTACTTTATTTCCTAATTATCTCTAGTTAACACAAGCTTTTAATCATTGATTACAAGAGACACAAAATAAACAATCAAACACCTTGGGAAAGAAAAACTCCTCCCTGAGCTCAATTTCAGTCCAACACCTGTCCTCCCCCATCATGATCTCACTTCCCCTTTTGCTGGGTATTACCCTTGGTCCCTCCCAAACCTTTGGTGCAGGAGTCTGGGGAGCCTGTGTAACACTTTATCTCTGTTGTTCCTCTGCTATTCTTACAGGTTTTCCTTTACCCCACACGTGCATCTTCCGTGGCTGCAGTCCCTTGGTCTTTATGTCTCTGCACCAGTGTGAGTTGCTCAAGGCCACTGTACCTCAGAAGGGGAAAAAATTCTTATTTCATATCTAATATCTGGCACCATTGTTCATCATCCTGCATTTTTTTTGCCCTCCATCTATAAGTTTTATTAGTAAAACACTAAACAAAATCACAAAACAGAGCTCCCACACACTGCTGAAACAATGATTTAAGCTGAGTTTACTCATTTGGTCTGATTTTCGTAGCCAGTACTTTATCAGAATTTTTTTTTTTTTTTTGCTGGATAGGTAATTTTCTTTTTAGCTATGCTTAGGACACAGATGTAATATTCCCCAAGAGTCAACATTTACATTGATGGTGTGCAGGTAAATTGCCAATTCTTCTATTCTGACTCCAACAGAAGCTCAGTTATTGAAAAGCCAGTAATTCAGGTAAAGGCAGCAATGGATGAAATTGCCACCTGTTGGTGGGACACTGGATAGAAACAACATATGTTGAAATCAACACTCTTTTCCAGCAGGGGCAACGGCAAACATGCTACTGTATAAAAATTTTATCATTTTATGTTTGGGGAGAAAAAAAAAAGAATAAAAATGCGTGAGAGATGAAAAAAAACCACCAAGCTAATCAAATAATATTTCTTTTTATTCCCTAAAGGTGATGTTGATCATAAGTAAGTTTAGGAACTAATTATACTTGTATTATGAAATATATGAATGTAGCTTTCTAAATAGAAGGTGATAACAGGTGATAATGACAGGAACTTTTATTTGTTTGACACAAAGCTCATTAGTGTTACTAAAAAGACACTGACTGATGTGAGCTTGTTTAATGTTTAGTGGGTGATAAAGTATTTTGAAGTCTAGAGAAGGAATAGCACTGGTTTTTAGCTTATTGCAAAAAGATAAATGTTTTGTATGTATTTTTTAACAAGTTGTCTCTAAGACAAATGGAAGCATGTAATACAAAACCCTGAGCTTGGTGTCAGTGTATAGGCTTGTGGTGAGATGGTTTTAATCTGTAAAATCTTCTTATTTTCTGAGACGTTTATTTCTTTCCTATGGTTCAGTATCTTTTCAGCTGTGCAGATGCAGCTATGTGTGGATTCCATTGGTAAACAGGATCATTGATAGGAACCTGGATTAAAGAAAACCCAACACCTCTCCTCAGAGAAAACCTGTGTGCTACATCCTGAGTTTGCTCTATGTATGGAGGTATCTAATTTAGGCTCATAATGAAGAGTTCTATTTAAGTTGTTGCAGTTTAAGAGAAATTCTGAGTCCATGGACAGGGTAAGAATTTTGCCAGTGATGATTCCATCTAAGTCCATATTTTTACACTTGACTGAATATCACTGTCTAGAAAATTTTCAAAAAGGAAATACTTTCATGTGTCAAAATATTAAAGCTAACTCCAGCTCCTCAGTGCTGGAAAATCAAATACTTTTTCTCTGTGGTGTTGGAATCATTAATGGGAAAGATCACAGAATCACAGAATATGCCAGGTTGGAAGGGACTCACAAGGATCATTGAGCCCAACCTTTAGCCCTGCACAGGACCATTCCCAAGAGCCACACCATGTCCCTAAGAGCAATGTCCAAATGCTTCTTGAACTCTGCCAGGCTTGGTGTTGTGACCACTTCCCTGGGGAGCCTGTTCCAGCAACCAACCACCCTCTGGGTGAAAAACCTTTTTCTAATATCCAACTTAAACCTCCTCTGACACAAATTCAGGCCATTCCCTTGGGTCCTATCACTGGTCATCACAGAGGAGAGATCAGTGTCTGCCCCTCCTCTTCCTATCACAAGGAGGTTGCAGATGTCAATGACGTCTCCCCTCAGTCTCCTCTTCTGCAGACTGAATAGACCAAGTGACCTCAGCCGCTTCTCATACAGCTTTCCCTCAAGGCCCTTCACTCTCTTTGTTGCCCACCTATGGATGCTTTCAAATAGCTTTATATCCTTCTTATGTTGAGACACCCAAAACTGCACACAATATTCAAGGTGAGGTGGCCCCAGTGCAGAGCAGAGCGGGACAATCCCCTCCCTCGACTGGCTGGTGATGCTTTGCCTGATACCCCCCAGGGCATGGTTGGCCCTCCTGGCTGCCAGGGCACTGCTGATTCAGATTCAATTTGCCATCGACCAGGACCTCCAGGTCCCTTTCTACAGCACTGCTTTCCAGCTTCTCATTCCTTAGTCTGTACAAAAATCCGGAGTTGAACTGTCCCAGGTGTAGAATCTGGCACTTCCCTGTTTTGAACTTCACGTCGTTGGTGACTGTCCAGTCCTCTAATTTGTTGAGGTCTCTCTGCAGGGCCTCCCTGCCTTTAAGGGAGTAAACAGCTCCTCCAGTTTTGTGTCATCTGCAAACTTGATGAGTATCCCTCTCAGTCCTGTGTCCAAGACATTTAGGAAGATGCTGAAGAGCAGAGGGCCCAAGATGGAGCCCTGTAGAACCCCCCTAGTGACAGGGCACCAGTCTGATGTTCCCCCATTCAGGAATACCCTCTGTGCTCGACCCGTGAGCCAATTGCTCACCAATCACGTGATGTGTTTATCCAGCTGTGTGCTGGACATTTTGTCCAGAAGGATCCTGTGAGCAACAGTATTGAAATCTTTACTGAAATGCAAAAGATTACATCAGCTGGCTTCCCATGATCAACTAGTTGGGTTACCTTGTCATAAAAGGAAATCAGGTTTGATGAACAGGACTTTCCTCTCATGAAGCTGTGCTGGCTGTGACCAGTGACAATGTTGTCCTTCAGGTGTTTTTCAATAAGTCTCAGAATAGTCTTCACTGTAACTTTACCAGGCACTGAACGAAGACTGACAGGCCTGTAGTTTCCAGGGTCCTCCTTCTTACTCTTGTAAATACTGGGACAATGTTCACTAGCTTCCAGTCAGCTGGTACCTCTACAGATTCCCCAGACCTCTCAAAAATCATAGAGACAGGTTTTGCAATAGCATCAGCCAGCTCTCTGAGGATTCTAGGATGAATCTCATCAGAGCCAATAGATTTGTAGGGATCCAGCTGGAGCAGCAGATCTCACACAATTTCCCTGTTGACTGGGAGTTGATCATTCTTGCAGTCATGGTCCTCCAGCTCAGGGCACCAATACCCCCTTGGTCCATCATCCATGGTAAAGACAAAGGAAAAGGAAACATTAAACACCTCTGCCTTGCATCTGTCCCTGCTTGTGAGGTGACCATCCTCACTCTATAATGGTCTAATGATGTTTCTATACTGCCTATTACCATTAATGTATTTGATAAACTCTTTTTATTGTCCCCCACATTTCTGGCCAGCTGCAACTGCAGCTGAGCTTTAGCCACATGAATTTCTCCCTACAGTGGCAAGATGATTTAGAAATATTAATTGTATAGTCACATTTCAATATTGATATTGGAAAGTATGTCTTCCTGAGCCTTGTCTTTGGTAGAGATCCCTGCACATATTTTCAGAGTTTTTCCTCCAAAATAAATTTAACCTCTTAGGCTCTATTAGAGAGCAAGGAGAATACTGTTCATAGCATAAAACTTCTTAATACCTGTTCAGTAGCTAAAAAAAAAAAACAAAACGATACCAGTGAATTCTTCTGCCCTGATTGGAATGAAAACTCTAAAGCCCCAAGTGAAAAAACCCTCCAGAACAGCAGTTGCCTTGTATCCAGTGTAGGATGTTTTGCTATACTAGAGGTTGTGAAAGCATGTGTAAAAAAATAAAATGCAGAATGTACCTGCTTAACCTAGACAGGAGTATGTTATCATAGTAAGTGCAACTTACTGTGCAATAGGACAGCCATCACAAAATAACCACCCCCACACTATATGAGGCAAAATTTCCGTCTTCCCTAGAAAAGCAAAGGTATGATAAAATATACTGATGGTAATTTTGTGGACAAAAGTATCAAAGCTTCAGTATTGTCTATAGATACCCCAGATAGGCTTTATGTTAGCTTAGAGACTGCCAGCTATCTAGCTTCAGCAGCTTGAAGCTCAGCACTGTTTGTGACATGTCTTTGGAAACTAGAAAAAACCAGCACATGGAGCATGTGTTGAAGTGGCTCCATGCTGCTGTGTCTGAGTTCCTCCAAACCTGGAATCTTGTGCTCTAGAAATCAGATAAGGCATTTTTTAGTTATAGTCTTCAGTCTATTGGGGTTCTAAATTGCTGTATTATTATTTTCAGTTTCCAGAAATTGCACTGGAGCATCTGGTTCAGCTGCCTGACTACCAGTCCTTTAAAAAAAACCCTGTTGGCAGAAATGTAGGTGGTTTTCAGTAAGCTGTTCACAAGCTGAAGAGTAGCAAAAGTAAAGGCACTCAGCTTCTAGCATTCTAGCTGGGGTTCAAAATGTGATTTGGAAAATAAAAAAAGGTAACTATATTCAAGCTAGAAAACTCACGACTATGTCCCTCTGGAAATTTCCAGCATCTCTTGTTTTTGTTTGTGGTATTTTCAGCCTTTCCTTGATTAAATCCCAGGAAGAGATCTGTGACACTGGGTGGGTATGTTTTGCTATAGCTCCACTGAGGGAAAACAGTATTAGTCCTTTGACATGGTTTTATTTTATCTGTCTTATTTAATACAAGATGTAACTTATCCAAGCATTCTTAAAAGTATAAATAAACTTGAGCTAGGGGGGAAAAAGGTGTATACAAGGAAATTCTGAAATTTTAAAGTGTTTATCTTCAGAGTAAGCAAATTAAGATTCACCATTTAAGGATGCTGAATGAAAATTTGATATTATTTTATGGGTTTGGTGTTTGATCTTACAGTTTTAAGAATGAAAAGGACCAAAGAGATAAAATGTTATGAAGTATTCAAATAACATATTCAAAAAGATAGGATGTTGTGATGCATTATTACACAAGGAGCTGTCAGAAATCTCTTATACCTTGACACCTTAATGGTGTGAGGAAAAGAAAATGGCACTCGCCATCTAGCACAGTCTGAATACCAACCATTGCATAAGCTAGTCTTTGACAATAACAAAAAGGATTCTGCATCTACACTTATATGTTTAATTTATTCCCAGGAAGGTTGCTGGGCACTGGAGTGCATCACTCTGAAACAGTACCTGGCATAAACAGAGTAAAAAATGTGTCAGGGCCCACTCCTGACAGCTGTTAGCGTGTAACCAGTTCGGGTCAGAGGCTAAAAGATTTAACCAGCACAAATGCAGGCTAATCCTTCTCAGCTAGCTTCAAGGACTGGCATGGTACTGATTTAATTTAATAGTCTAGATATAGCCTGAAAGTTCAGTTAGGATTCTGCTACCAATCCCTTAGGTTACAGCTGCAGTGGTTTCAGACTTCATTGTCCTCACCAAGGGACGATTTCCATCTTTCTCCTTAAAGCTGCAAAGTCAACAGAACAAAACATAATTGTGCCTCAGCTGCTTCTGGGTAAAGACCAGTCAGGGCTGCTGGTACAAGTAAGTCCTAAGCAAGGTGTTACTGGAAGAGAATCATTGCTTTCATTCCATTAGTTGTGTCTCAAGACCTGTGACTGTCAGCGAGATGGGGAAGATAGTCAGTGACAGACATGTGAGATTACAACTGTTAGTTCCTTTGGTAGGAGCACTACAAGGTTATACAAATCCTTCTTTTCCAGATAGATCTCCACAACAGCAAGCACAGAACCATTTCTGTATTTCCACAACAGTGGTTACTTGGTATCAGTGAATTCCAGCTGCTGTGCGACAGCCACTGAGATTTTAGGGACTGGAAATTTGTAGGACTGTAAAAGCATGCCAGCTTTGATGGCTTTAATTGACAGTAAGCGATGATTAGTTATACTGAGATTCCGATTCCTTTTCCATTTCTGGTAAAGTGGAGCCCAGCTACTTGTTCTTGGGCTGTTGAGTAACACAAATTATGAGAGAATGGGGTGGAAGACCCAATTCTTCAGGTTGTGTCAGGGCTCTGAGACTTTTGACAATCAGAGAGTCTTACGTACTTTTTGGTTTGCTCTGAAAATGCATAGTCTTGAACCCTCTGTAGGTTATTAATTTATCACAGACACAGAACATGAGACAAATTATTAACCTCTTGGCTTTATAAAACATAGACTTCTTTTCTCAAAATAGATGTCTGTGAATATCTACATAAAACAGTCTAGACTTAAGGTGGGGGCTCTTGCTGGGACCTCATGCAAACAGGAATATTTGATAATGTACTTCTGAGTTGCAGGAAAGATATGATGCTCTCTGCCTGTTCTTGTGTCTGCTTACACATTAGAAACAGAGTAATATCTTGTTTCAGCAAAACACTGTTTTTTCCTGAGCTGTTAAATTAATAGCACTGCCTAATTAATAAGTTCATCTTGACTTCCCACAGCCGCTCTTCATTCCCATGAATGATTACATCTTCACTGATTGTCTTTGCTCTGGAATTCACATTTTAACCTTATTCAGATCTAGTGCTCTTTATTGTTTAGTTTACAGATTAGTCTGGAAAATACAAGTGGTGTGCTAAGTCAAAGAAATTTCAGTAAGGGGAAAGATTATTACCTTTTCCATTAAATTACTAGTAAACACTTCTAGCTTTAATTAGTTCAGACTCTGAGAATTACAGGGAGGAGAAAGACAGAGCTAGTTACTATGAAGTATTTAGACTATCAATAGCTTTTAAGAGAATGCACCTTGCAAAACATCTGTGCTCACTGAGGTCAATACAAAGCCATTAATTAACATCAGACAATGACAAAAAGTTTAATTAGTTTTGACTGTAAGAAAAAGCCCTCCAGATTTTGAAAGAAAACTAGAACATTTGGCTGTATTTTAAATGTAATTAGCATCAGAGTTGCAGGGTTTTATTTTTATATGTATTGTTCTCACTGTCAAATAGAAATATGATTAAGCAACTTTTTTTTTTAATATTTAGCTGACATTTTTTATTATACTTTGTGGATAGATACTTTTAAGCAACCATGAACATTGGGTTTTTTTCTTCTCTTGTTCATAAAGTACAAGGGGCTGTTGTATTTTTGATCTGCTTTGCATTTAGCAAGTGTTGAATTTTTCTAATGCATACAGTCAAAACTATTTTCCTTATAGAAATGTGACCTTACTAAAACTGAAGAATGCATACTTGTAGAGTAGGATGGGAAGAATCCCAATGTAGAACACCTTATTAGTTTTCAGGAGTTGCTTTAAGCAAAAGTATGAAAGAAATAAGATTTTATATATTTGTGGAAATATCTTAGAACATACAAATAGAGTCTACTTTGGAAAACATACAATTATTTTTTTTCTCGTATGAGTCTGGACCAGGTATGAAAGCCTGTAATTTATTTTAAGGTAGATCACTGTTAGTGGGTAAAGACTTTGCCAAGTTTATACTACAAGTAAGGCATAAATGGTTTTCTTGATACAGAATAAAATACTGTGATAATATATAGTTGTTAATACCAGTTCTCCTCTTTTACTTATGCCATATTCATAAGGAGGAAGGTTCTAGGTTCAATTTAAAAAATGCGTGTAAAATGACTCATTTAGGCAAAAACAATTTTTGCCTCCCAATTGCTTAAACCAAAGATGCAGCACAGAAAGAAGCTGGAAAAGGTTTCTTGAAATGCCATGTGTTTTTGTTTTTAATTTCTCTCTTAGTGTCTAATACAATGAAAATGGCTGAACTAACTAGAGGGGATGTCTTGCTCTGGTGATGAATCATGGCCAAAATGCATGTAAGTAATATGTAATATACTCTATTTAGAGTATATTCTAGAGAAGACTGTTACCTTTACACATCCTGACTATTAAGCTACATAGACTAAGCACTTGTTAGAGATAGAGTTATTCATACTGTGTCCAAGGAATGTTCTGGAGAAATAAGTGGTTTGCACTTACTGTTGCAGAGATGTGACTGCTGTGCTCCTAGCAATCAAGCCATCCCATAATGACATTTAACAGCTTTAAAAATAAATGTATGTATTTAAGTAGCGTAGCTGTCATTTACGTGTATTTCAAAAGGTTAGTGAGGGATGTAGATATTTTTATCTGGTCAAAATGCTGTTTTCTTTGTGGAATTGATCTGCTTCATGCTTCCTATACTCAGTTGAATTAGTCAGTTGGTGTTATTGGTCAAACATGGACAATGTCTGCTCTGTAGGAAAGCAGGTGCTTGCTTGTTGTATCCTTAGAGGCTTCTGCTGATGGAAGAAATCTCCACAGAGGATATGTTATGGTGGTTCAACATTCTCACCTCTGTAAAGGTTTCCAAAATGTGTAATTTACTTATTTCTTGTTGCAATTTCACCCGTTACTTTTAAATAATTTCTTTCCTCTTTGTAACATCCTTTTATGCATTTTAGGACAGTTAACATATTTTCATCAGCCTTCCTAGAAGACTGTTCTCAGAGAATAGGGTTTGAGATATCGGATAGTTCTCTGGACTGTTTGCAGTTGATAGTGCCCTTCCTGATCTGTGGATCCCCAAACTGGGTAAGATCTTATGACTGAAGACTTAATAGTATGGACTAGAGAAGATTTGTCTGTTAAACTCATGTTTATCCACTCTGCATTGTGTTTTGCAGTTCTTTACAGCATGATGTTAACTGTTTTCAGGTCATGATTCACTAGGGACTAAATTTTAAGGTCAGTTTTGCAATTCTCTACTTGTGTGAGTTGGATTATTCCCATAAGCATGTATCTTTAATGATTTTTGTTTTCCTATTTTTCAGGTCATTTTTCTGATTTCTTTGGAGTTATAATCTTTTCCACAGTGTATTTGCAGTCTGTTCCACCCTCATATCTTCTTTCAATCTCATACACATATTACCTTTTCCACAGTCTGTAATGAATAGTACTGGATCCTGGAGAAACCACTGTAACCTAATACACACTTCATCAGTTTTGCTGTGACCCACTGATATTCTGTAACTTTTTCTTTCTTTTGCCCCCACCTAACATCAAGTTCAGCTTGACTGGTTTCCCCAAGCTTGCTTTGAAAATGTCCCATGAAACAGTGACAGAGGCTGTCCTTACAGCAACTCCTCTGTTTGTAAGCCCTGTTACCCTGCCATAAAGGACTTGTGTGTGTTTAACAAGCTTTGTTCTTAACAAAACCATGTCTGTTGCTCCAGCTCCTTTAAATTTCAGAAACTGGTTTTATGTTTGTACTTGTGTGTTCTTAAAATCACACTAGGATTTGTCCCTAAGAGTATAAAGAAATGAACAAAACAACTAGCCCCTAAAATGAATCAAGATTTAAAAAGAGAGGATCAACATTTAAAAAGAGAGAAACAGAACTTCAAATTAAATCCCCTGCATCGGAACCTAAACTATTTTCAAATACATATTATTTTCTAGATATTTTTAAAGTTTATAATTATAAGGTGTAGAATTTATATTAGAAAGAAAAAGATTTTGATTGATAACCTAACAACTCTCAGTTAGAAGTTACTGTGATCATCGGTAGCTGTTTCAGAAAGCACATGTTTACCTCCTAAGGAAATTCCCATGAAATATTTTCTAAACATTTTTCTAAATAAAGATGCCTTCAAAATGGAAGTATTTTCTAACATTCCTTTCAAAAATAAAAAAGGCCAAAGTAAATCAAAGGAAACCAAGGCTAGTTATCTGCTGGATCCCACTGTGCGGAACTCAAGGGCAGTTTCATCTAGTTCTCTTAATAGCTTTGCAAATATTCTCACCTTCTCACTTTCTGGTTTCCACAAGTTGAAGAGTTGTCAGAAGGCAGAACATAGCTGGCCATAGTGCCGTGGCACTACATATCTATAAGAAAAAACGTTTTGTGTCACAGGAATTTGAAGTTAGTGTTCTTCAGAAAAGGGATCTGGATGTAATCAGTGGAGTGTACATTACAATGAACACTGGCAGAAGTTGCTGGGGTTTCCCAGTGGTTTCATTTGTATTGGTTGCAAGGAAAGGGGTGCTTTAAGGACATTAGAGGAGAAGAATCACAACTGTGTTTCCTGCCTTTTGAGTATTACATATTATGTAATATGTTTTTGTCTTTCCACTTTTAAATCCTTCCTACAGAGGCTTTTAATTTCAGTTTATTTGTGCTTTTTTTGTCTTCCATCTTTTACATCAGATTATGGTTTTTTTTTTTTTTTTTTTTTAGGTCTTTCTTCTTTTGTTACTTTCTTTCACTGTGTTTTTCTGATTTTTTTTTTTTTTTTCACTATCTGCTGAACAGAGTGGCTCATTTAGAACTATATTTAACGACACTTTTTACCAGCTCTGTCATCATTCCTGGAAATAAGGTAGCATTTATATAATCAAGTCATGCTCTACTCACTGCTTTCCGGTACTTGCAAGGTAAAATGAAAATCCTATTTGTGATTCATTAGGGTAATTATAGCTTTTGCCAGAGTACATGTGGGTATGTAAGCACACACACAAGTTAGATAATTGGGTCAATAGTGAACAACTTGTCCTTAACAGAACTTGATTTAATAAAGGTAGGTTTAATCCAAAATAAGATGCCCTTTGATGAAGAACTTTTCCCAGAACTTAGAGTTTCAAAAGCATCTTGCCCATGTTAGAGAAAAAAAGATAAGTATGCCCTTGTATCATCTACATAGACATGTAGATGACATTTTTAATGATCTAGTCAGATATTTTAACGTCTTCCTAACTGAGAAGGGCTGATAATTTGGGACTCCAATTTGTAGATCCAAAATTTGATTTGGTAATTTGTATTTTTTTTTTAATATTTAACTGTGAACAGCACATATATTGTCTTTGAACTTTTCCCTGTGATGTAAATGTACTGTCAAGGTGAAGAAGAAAAAAAGAAGTGGAAATACATAATTTTTAATCATTTTTTTCCCTGTCAAAAAAGACCTTCTGCCTCTTTGTTTCAGAACTGTAATAGCAAGCCTGGCACACTGGGGAACTGGCACAGTCTGACAAGACAGAGTACCCTTGGTACTCTGCTGCCTTCTATAGTGTCATGCCTTAGGCAACTTGTGACTTAGTCTGTGCCTAGAGCTGTCCTTGACAACATTCAAATACCCAGAGTAAAGCTTCCTAAAAGATGGCTGTGCATTTCCAGAACAACTTTCAGGGTTTTTGCTCTGCAGTGTTCGCTCTTGTATCCCAAGGGGGTTTTCTGGACTATCACGATAGGTAAAAGTCTACTCCACTGCTTCTCAGTTTAAGGTAATGATCCCTTCCCCAGGATCTTCACTGAAACTTTGCTTAAAGTATAGCAATCTCCACTTCCTATCAGGAACTGGTGTCATTGGATTTTTTGATTGGCCTTTTTGTCCGGAAATCACATGAACAAAACCATCCTCAGCCCCAGGGATGGGCTAGTGGGCAATTAAAACCTTTTAGCTTCTGTAAAAAGGAACTTTCATTATTTGCTAACCACCTGCAATCCTTGCACGATGTTTCAAGGCAAATTGATCAGCAAGACCTCATCAGGAAAAGCCAGACTAGCTCTCAGGATGTTGCAGTTTTGATCTTTCCTTCATATACTGTTACAAACATTTGGGCCATTAACCTGCTATAATACATGTAACTTTCCCCAAATGAAAAGAAATCCTGACACCACCCCTTCTCCCTCCCACGCCAAAAAAAATTGCTAACATTTGTGCCAAAATAATTTTTTAAGTAAAGGATTTTACATTATAAAGTTTCACAATAATTTTCTTTTCCCATAATTAAATTTTAGAATGTTGCATCACTTAGCCAGTAAAAAGCCATGTGAGATATTAATATTTTCACGAAAATGATTCATTACATGATAATGATTCAAAATGTGATAAAGAGGAAGGGAACTTGCTTCAAAAAATGAAACCATTTCAGATCTTGTTTATAAGTTTATTTTTTTCCAAATTCACTGTTTCTCATTTCTAGATGTGTTTATTTCTCTCCTTATGTTTTTGCACTAATTTTAACTTTGTCAGCCAGATTAAACAGCACTGAAATGATTTTTATTTAAGAAGAAATATAAAATTAAAAGAAATGCAAGCCTCTTGTAATTTTTTTAACTACAATTCTCTCTTTCCCTCCCACATCCTGATAGGAAGTGGAGATTGCTATACTTTAAGCAAAGTTTCAGTGAAGAAGGAACCACAGACCTAGAAAAATTCTCAAATAATTTGTAGCCTAATACTTCCAGTTGCAATGCTTATTATTTACCAATTTTATATAAAATGTAAAATTATTTTGCTGTAAAATATAAAATTATAAAAGCTGTGTCGCTTACAGAGGATTTCACTGTACTGTTATTTTTCAAATGAGTAAAAATCATAGACTCATTGAATCATAGAATAACTGGGGTTCAAAGGGATCTTAAAGATCATCTAGTTCTGACCTTTCACTAGACCAGATTGCTCAGAGCTCCATCCAGCCTGGCCTTGGAGGCTGGGAAGGGCCATCCACAGATTCTCTGGGCAGTGTGTTGTACCAAAATCTGCACGTAGTGGGGACTCTGTAGGGGCTGGGAGGAGCAGAGACACCCCAAGGGCCAGCAGGAAAATGTATTGAAATGGAGCTTTTTTGGTAACACAGGAACACCATAATCCCAATGGATCAGGACTCCCTTTCCTCTAGATAGTGTAAAAACACAGGACAAAGATACAATATCCACTTTTAAAAGCAAAGGGAAAATGGGACAGTAAAACAAAACATGATGATACTGGCTGGTGTAACACTGGCTTCTGAGCACACCACTTCTAGCTGCTGTCGAGTTTACTTGTAGGCACCTGAAGGAAGGAAGGCCTGGGGAGAAGAACAATCAATTTGTTTGGCAGATGTTCACTGGGGGTTTCTCTCAGGCATGAGTGATGCAGGAAGCACAAAGGTCTTACAATTTCACTTTTCATTTTCCAGGTGTAAGTGGCCATTGCAAGGCCCTGTGAGCTAGGTGCAGCTTTCATACAAATAAAACCCCTGCTTTTTTTTAACCCAAAGAGTTCATAGACTGAATGAGCTGTAGACAAAAGAGATTTATGAAGAGATTCAATTAGGTGGTTTTAAAATTACACAAAAAAGCCTGCAGTGAACTGAATTGAACTATGTCCTAAATTCCAGCCCAGTGACTTATAAACGAAATCATCTTTTCTGACTCCCAGAGGGTTTTTTCCCCGTAATTTTTCTTAAATTAAACTTCTAAAATTAAAGAACTGGCAACGCAGTGGATATTTGTATTCTGACTGTACATAGTAAAGTGGTAGTTGTAGTGTGAATTTCTAATGCTAGGTGTCAATGTGATTTTTAAAAATCTATCTTACTTTTCATATATATTAACATCCACCCATCCAACCTGACTGAACTGTTTCCAGCTTGGGTGTGTAATCATATCTTTACTCTACATCACTCTTTCTTTTTTGATGGCACAGATGGGAAAAGGATGGAGGGAGGAAAGACAATATCAATATGCATATCAATATGCTATAACAATATGCATTAACCAAAAGTGTGTGCATATGTGAGAGAAATAATAGTATGTGCATTTGAGGACACCCTCTCAACCAGTAAAATCTTCATCACCTGCCTAATTTGGGGCACAGAACTAGCAACACCACAGAGCTATGAATTCATTTGTTTATATGCTTTGTGAGTCTCATGTAGGATAAAATGATTTGTAGCTGCAGTTTTGACTGGCACATCTATTTGTAAATGCAGCAAAGAGGCATAAAACTGAAAACAGGTTCTTTGTATTAGTCCATTCTGTTTTGTTTTATTGCTGTGTATAAGCAGCACATTAAGACCTTTGATTTTGGTCTTCCCATCATGCCTAAATGTCAAACAACAGTCCAAAATGTGAAACAATATACAAACAGCTACATAATATCTTTATTGTGTAATTTTTATGACCATTAAAATAATGCAAAACTGAAAAGTAATATGATGGGCTCTCACATATCTTGTAATACTATATTTAACTGTTTTGTGATAAACCAAGTTAATTTCCAAAATATGCAAATTATAGGAGCAGGCTTTTTAACATTTTAAATGGTCTTTGTCTAATAAAATGAGTCATTTTTCACTTATCAAATTCAGAAATAAAATTGCATACAGCTATTTTTATTCTGCTAAATGAGAAGAGGAACAATATTTCTTTTATTGCCTGTCAGCTCTGAGTCACTTTAAGTGCACTGTGGGTGGACTGTGCTCTAATACTTTCTTTTCAGCACCCAGAAATCAATCAGGATCTAAAACTCACCCTTTTCATTACGGTGGGTCTGACTGGTGATTCAAAACAATAATGCAAATATAACCTATGATTTTTCTTCAAGCAGAGTGATATTTTGTTCCAATTAATGCATCAGTTCTTCCTAAAATGGAGCATGTCATCTTGTTCATCAGCTGATGCTTGAAAACTTGTTGCTAACTAAGAAGAGTTCACTGTGCTCACTGTTAACGCACCAGAGTGTGAGGTCATCCAAGAGGATTTTCTTTCTCCTATGTGATCTTCTGTTACTAAAAATATGTAAACCATAGAGATGAATTTTGACCATCTAAAATGTAGCACATTTCTTAAGTGAAAAGAAATTAAACCCAATTTCTAACATACTTTATGTCCACACTGTTCAGATTCACCAGAGGCAAATTCAGCTCCAAGTTGTTTATTAGTAGAGCTTCTTATGATTTATATTCTAGAAAAAAATAAATGTATAACAAATGACTCTGAAAAACATACAGATTGACTGCCTTGAGGTCTACTACTATTGACATTGAAAGGTGAATAAAGGTGTCATGAATTCTTTTAAAAAATCTGGTTCATAAATTGTGGTGAGGTAACTTTCTAATTTCTTGCTTCTTCCCATGTAGACCTGTAATATGTGGAATTGTTTTTTAAAAAAATATTGTCTGAGTGTAAACAACAGTAATGGAACCTGTGTAGTATAGACTAAGCAGTTTGATATTGGAAATTGCTCTATGTGTTAATTTAACAAAATGAAAAAGGTAATGCTTTGCATTATTAGAGATGTTCTCTCATTGTCTTGCTAGGTCTTTCTCATACTTGAAGGAGAATACCACTTGAATGATCTTTGTAGAAATATCTCTCTAATACCTTTTGTAAAGTCCATACTTCAGAGATCATAGGAAGAAATGTTTAAATGTTGCTTTACATTTGCCTTTCAAAATACTCCCTAGATGAAACTACATTGTATGGATGTTAATGTAATTGAGGCACTCTTGAGGGTTATTTGGAGGATAAATAGCCTATCACTGCTCAGGTTCCAAGGTGTGGCTGCAGGTGATACAGGTATAACCTGGTTGATTCAAATGAGATATTTTGGTACTGTGGGTGCTGTGGAGCATTGTGGTCTGTTGGAACAATTTTGACTAAGGCCTCTTCACAAATCTTCCTTGCTTTTGAAATCCAAGCTGACCTTTCAAACAGCAAGAGAATATGCATCCACATTAACTGGAATTATGATTATACCTCTGAAATAAAGAACAGATGTACCATGAGGATAGTAAAGCATGGCTCCAGTGCCAAAATCAGTCAGACCTCAGAGGCTACAGAATTAAAAGACATTTTTCCTTAGGGGTAAAGATACAATACAGAGAAATTCAGTGAGATTTAAATAATTCCTGCTATAGGGATAGATTTCAACTTGTTGATAAATGCTTCTTTAAACTGAGTCTTTAATAAAAGAAGATAATGTAAATGACAGAAGATTATGAACAGTTCCTTGTCTTTGCAGTTTCTCAGGACTCACTGGTTCAGTGGGTGGAAAGATAATTTTAAAGGATTGTATTGATGATATAGTAACAGGGAATGCCTGTCACCATATCTTGGGCACTGACTATGAGTCTGGTAATATGGCTAATAATGCTCAGCAATTTTACTGCTCTTAGACTTAGGTACTGTGGTTTAGATTTTCCAGCAGCAGATGTAAGCTCTTCATCTATCATCTCTTCAGCCAACAAAAAACTGCTCAAGTCATGACTTAAAAGCCCTATTCTTTAGAGTTAGGAAGGTAATTACTGAAGAATTGTGGAAAGGTAAATGTAAAAATTATTTGAGAGATTTCATTGATGTTTATACTTTCTGAGAAGAATTCATTCCGTAAGTGCTGAAGACCCTGAATATCTTTTGATAAGTTTTAAGAATGAAGAACTACCAGGATCCTGTTACCAATGTCTCATACTGTAGCCTCTTGCTTGCATCCTCTCTGGTCAAGGTGATTTATTTTGCAACAGATTTTGCTTGTATGTGGTCTGTTGCATTTCATCCATTCCTTAGTGAAATACATGGGGAAGAATTAAGGAATTTTATTTGTTTGCTTATGACAGGAGATGACGAAAACAAAGAGAAACCCTGAAGTTGTTTCCTACTTCTTAAAAACCTCATAAGTTTCTTTTCCTTCATTACAGATAGCTAACTTACTAGCCTGGCCCCTTATGAAACCTTGAAATGCTATGAATTAGTCTTGTCTCTCCATTTGCAAGTGAATGCATATTGTCTCATATACACTGGATGCTCTTATATAGTGGCAGATGACACATCAGAAAGGATTACTAAGTATATTGATAGCCTTCTGTCCAGCTAAATACTGAGCCATGTGCACTCACAAGAGTAGCCTCGTTATGTGGTTTTTCACACAAAACCCCAAAAATTGCTTTGCTTTTTCTGAGTTTGTGTATATCATCAGTACTTTATATGGTCAGCATTCAGGATGTCTGCATCTGATGCCTTCATTCTCTGTTGATACATTTTGCTGAATTTTAATGGTTGGTGATACTGAAGAGCCCAGGGGCATAGTTAGCATGCCTTCAAGCATCCTTATGCTGCAATATGAGTGTGGTTGTGGTGTAATGATCTAAGCATCTAGACAAGGCAAAGTCTTTTTTCCACACTTGAAGTGTTTTGTTTGTTTTGTTTATTTTTTTCCTGTCTAGTTGACCTTAGGAGAGTTATTACCTCATGTCTTGCTTATAGTAGAAAGTGAAATAGAAATACTTGATCTCATTATGATGATATCTTCAGAATGGTTTAAAAAATACTTAAGGTTAATTTGTCCTGCAGAATGTATTTCTGAATATTTGGGCAGGTGTCATAAGCTTAATAGTTTGGTGCTTTTCTGTACTGAGTTTATGTGGAACAATATTATTTTTGTAGACAGCTCCTGGCAATTAAGCTGGTTCAAAGATGTGTGTAATATTACACTTGGGCTTTTTGTATACATTTGTAAGGACATATTTGATGTCAAGGTATATTGCTGAATCAGTCCCCAAAACCCTCAGTACCTTGCAGAGTTAAGTCCCTGGCAAAATGAGGCAGCACAGCAGTCCTGGGAAGATAATCCACTTCAGAGTGTTATCACATCTAGTATCATTCCTGTTCCCTGATCCACCCCCTGCCAAACAGCTCCTCTCAACCTTACCATGGGCACATGGCATTATGTCTGTTTAGCTGTCACTCTACAACCACAACAAAAAAAAATGTTTCAGTTGTGTTTCCAAAACTGAAGAAAAGTACCGATTTTTAGCAGTTCTCATGTAATTTGGAGATCCCTTTCTCAATAACAAGAGTAAATAACGGCCTTTACATCCCCCCTCCTTTTTTTTTCCCCATATACTATATGATATTGATGTGGAATGTAATGTATTTTCTACACTCATTATGAATACTTGGAATATCACAAAAAGTTGTTGTGGTTTTAATAATTTCGAAAAACAAAAATAAGGGTAACTATTGTACCCTCCTCCTCCTCCAAGCTATGGAGCTGAGGCAAAACAATATACAACCTCAGTACCAAAGGGGTCCAACAAAATACCAGACCAAAACAAAACAAAAAAAAACAACCAAACATAAATTGCAAAATTGGTGCTTTAATTCTAAAAGGTCTTTCAACCTTTATTCTCAAGACATTTTAATCAGATCAATTTAGAACATGCTTACTATAAATCTAGCAAATTATTATCTCTGAAGTAGGTTTAACAGATGGTTCAGTTTTATATTAAGGAGAATTAAGCTGATTTTAGTGGGTTTTGTAGGTGCAGTAAGTATAAAAAACAATGGGATCTAATGAAAAAAGATAACTTTTATCATGGCAAAATAGTAAATACATGAATAAATTCTTGATTAAATTCTGAGAAGTTGGTTATGAGATAATCTGCAGATATTTTTATGCAAAATAATCTGTCGAATTTATTCAGGACAGAGCTCAATAGGAGTATAGGGGTAGAACTGAATTTCTCAGAAGCAGTTCAACCTCAGTGAAAGTTAGACAAAACTGAAAATGAGAAGGATGCTGTATGTATATGTATGTATGCCTTCCATTTTTCCTGTTTTATCTCAGCTTTTGGAACCTGTACTCTTTCACTGACTTTGGGATGTTGCAGAAATCAAAGAACAATTCTTTTTATTTTAGTTTGAAAAGAACATATTATGGTTTTGTTTTATGTTTCTCATGTAGTGTTAGTTGGTTAATTATCACCTCCAAAAATTATAATGGTTTACATTAAAAAACATTTGATAATGGAAATTTGGTCTTTTAAGTCTAATGAAGAACAGTATTCTACAGTAGTAGAAGTTAGCTTTTAGCATATACAATTCTTAATGTTGATCTCTCTTCTGCTATTTTAAGTCTTTTTCAACAAGAACTCAACTGCTCTCGAGTGGTATTACCTGCTTTTCTGCTACAATAATGAAGTGACAGTGATCATCCAAAAAGAAAATGAACAATTTCTTCAAAAACATTATTTCTATCATTAATATTTTGGTACTGACCTGTTGAATTGATACTGAGATCTCCTTCTCATAAACATTAACTCCTGCTTTTTCTGTTGTTGTTCCACAGCAACTATAGCCATCAACAACTTTTTGATGTATCATAGAATCATAGAAAGGCTTGTGTTGCAACTGACCTTAAAAATCATGTAGTTCCAGCCCCCTTACCATAGGCAAGGGCACCTTCCACTGGACCAGGTTGTTCAAAGCCCCATCCAGCCTGATCTTGAATACTTCCAGGAATGGGTCATCCACTGCTTCTCTGAGTCTCCAGTGCCTCACCACCCCTGCAGGAAAGAATTTCTTCCTAGTATTCAATCTAAACCCATTCTCTTTCAGTTTAAAACCATTCCCCCTCACCCTATCACTACATGCCCTTGTAAAAAGTCCCTCTCCAGCTCTTTTGTAGGTACTCTTTAGGTGCTTGAAGGCTGCTCTGAGGTCTTCCTGGAGCCTTCTCTTCTCCAGGCTGAACAAACCATACTCTCTCAGCCTATCTTCATAGGAGAGGGGCTCCATCCCTTTAACCATCTTCATGGCCTCCTCTGGACTTGCTTCAACAGGTCACTGGTCTCCACTTGGACATCAAGCCATTGATTACAGCATTTTGACTGAGGTCATCCAGCTAATTCCATATCCACCAAAAAGTCCTTGTCTCCAGTTTAGGCAAGGGTGTCATGTGTCAAATACATTGCTTAAGGCCAGGTAGAGGAGGTCGGTCGCTCATCCCTCATCTACCACAGCTGTAATTCAATTATAGAAGGCCACCAAATTTGTCAGGCACAGTTTTCCCCATAGCAAAACCATGTTGTCTGTCACCATTACCTCCTTCCATGAGTCTTAGTAGAGTTTCCAGGACTTGATCTTGTCAGGCACAGAGTTGAGACTGCCAGTCTTGTAGTTCCCCAGATGTTTCATATTTCCCTTCTTAAAAATGGTGGTTATGTTTCCTCTTTTCCAGTCAGTGGGAACTCAAATATGATGAATTCTGGTTTAGTCACTTCATCCACCAGTTTACTCAGGATCTGCAGACACATCTCATGAAGACTATAGACTTCTGCATCTTCAGGTTCCTTAGATTTTCTCAAACTAGTGCTTCTCCTAATGCAGGAGAATCTCCTTCATTCTCCCAGACCCTGCCTTTGTCTTCTGTGACTTCGGCAGTGTGACTGGAGTACTTTCCAATGAAGACTGGGGCAAAAAAGTTGTTGAACAACTCAGTCTGCTCCATATTCTGGGTAACCAGGTTCTTTTTTATTTCAGAGAGGGACAATATTTTCCCTAGTCTTCTGTTTATTCCTGACATACTAATAGAAGCTCTTCTTGTTAGCCTTGACATCCCAGGCCAGGTTTAATTCTGTCAGGACTTTAGCTTTCCTAACCTTATCCCTGTCAACTTGAAAATTTCTCTGTATCCCTCCCAGGCTACCTGTCCTTGCCTCCACCCTTTGTAGGCTTCATTTTTGTGTCTGAGTTTGTCCTTGCTCATCCACACAGGCCTCCTGGCATTTTTGCCTGACTTCCTCTTCTTCAGGATGCATCTCACCAGAGACTGGAGGAGGCGATCCTTGACTATTAACCAGATTTCTTGGGCCCCTCTTCCCTCCATGTCTTTATTCCGTGGTACTCCATGAAGCAGATCCCCGAAAGACCAAAGTCTGCTCTCCTGAAGTCCAGGGTAGTGAATTGCCATGCAATCTGCCTCACTCCCTAAGGGTCTTTAACTCCACCACTTCACGGTCACTGCAGCCAAGGTTGCCCTAGAGCTTCACATTCCCCATCATTGGTGAGAAAAGGGTCCAGCATAGCACCTCTCCTCACTGGCTTCTCTGTCACTTGGAGAAGGAAGTTATCAATACTTTCCAGGAACCTTCTGGATTGTTTGTGTCCTGCTATGTCATCCTCCCAACAGATGTCAAGGTGGCTGAAATCCCCCATGAAGACCACGCTTGTGAATGTGAGGCTGTTCCTATCTGTCTGAGAGGCCTCATCTACTCAGTCTTCATGGGCAGGTAGCCTGTAGCAGTTCTTCCACTATAATGCCCCTGTTCCTGCCCTCCCTTAAATCACAGAATCACAGAATACGCTCATTTGAAAAGGACCCACAAGGCGCATTGAGTCCAATTCCTGAACCTACCCAAGAACCACACCATATGCCTGAGAGGGTTGTCCAAGTGCTTCTAGAACTCTGTCAGGCTTGGTGCTGTAACCACTTCTCTAGGGAGTCAGTTTCAGCGCCCAACCACCTTCTGGGTGAAAAACCTTTTCCTGATAAACAAACTGAACCTCCCCTGACACAACTTCAGGCCATTTGCTTGGATCCTGTCACTCGTCACCACAGAGAAGAGATCAGTGCCTACCCCTCCCCTTCCCCTCACAAGGAATTTGTAGACTGCAATGAGGTCTCCCCCTCAGTTTCCTCTTCTCCAGGCTGAACAGACCAAGTAACCTCAGCCACTCCTGAAAGAGCTTTCCCTCAAGGCCCATTACCATCTCTATTGCCCTCCTTTGGACACTTTCTAAGGGCTTATTATTATTCTTTCTTATCTTGTGGTGCCCGAAACTCCACACAGTATTCAAGGTAAGGCTGCACCAGTGCTGAGTCCTGACCCATAAGCTCTCAGTTGCCTTCTCTTTTTATCCTGCTCATAACCAGGGATTTTTTTTTTTTTTTAAAAAGTGTTTGCTTTTCTAAGATGTGAAAATGAAAAAGTGGTAAATCCAGTGGTAATTCTGAATTCTATATAAGAATGTCTTATATGCAGTCCTATCACAGTCTCTGAAGTCTTTGCCATTCTACCTGAGTACCTAGGATGGTCCAACTCTTTGATTAATAAATAATTCATCGGTGATAGGTTCTTATGGCTTTTCTGGTTTAATTTATAAAAAACCAAATGAAAAAAAAAATGCAGGGCAACATTGCTTTTTTTAACCTTTAACTATCAAGTAGCTGAATCAGAACAAGAGTCCAGAAAATTAGTAACTGTGAAAATGGAATATCACCACCAATTCAGAAGTTCATTATATAAATTTTAATACTATTTTGAAATATGGTTGTTGGTTTGTTGTTTTTTTATGATAAACATTGCATAAGTAGTGTATATACTGTATAAACTAGGACTTTTAGGGGTGCATTATTTTCAGACTTAAGAATGACAAACCAGAAAAAAACCCCCAAACTGCTTCAAGTTCTCTTAAAATTGAGGATTTTCTCATATGCATGTTTTTGTTCTACTTTTTTTGTCACCAGTTCACTCAGAGACATTTTGATGCCCGTCTTCTATTTCAATAAGCAATTAATTGTGTATCTGGAGAGTCATTGCCCTGGGTATTTTTTTCTTCTCCAGATTCAGTGATTGATCAGGGCCAGTGTCATACTTAAGACTGAGTTGTTGGGTCACATTTCCCTACTGTTACTTTTGCTGACATTTCAATTAGGCATGCAGTCCTTGGAGAAAAAGAGGCATCTTCAGGCAAGAGCCTGTAATGAGCAGAACAAATCATCTTCAAGATATATGTTTAAATATTGTTACAGAAGTGAATTGTGGCATGTTCTGCTGTTTTTACATTGTCAAAAAATAAGAACGACAGTGTCATTTCCTGCAACTGACACCTTCTTAAGCAGAGATTGAAAAATGTGAAGGAATTGTAACTTTATCTTTTCAAAAATGTTTGTGCTTTCAATAGAGCTGAACACATGGACTTCTCTCAGTACTGATGATAAACACTGCCCTGCAGCTTCTTTCGAGAGTAAAGTTATAACTCCCTTGAGTAAGCACGAATCACAAAAGGATTCTGGCCTTCCTGTATTCACAGATTCTCTGTTGTCTCTTCAGGAGTGGCAGTGCCACGAAAGAAGTATGCAGAGAGGAAGACAGATACATAATCTGGTGCATGGGTTAAAGGGTAATATGGATTCTGAATTTCACATCTTAAGCTATGTTCCTTTAGTAATTTGAACTATTTTTTTCATCTATGAAGGCAGAGACTGTAGAAATTACTGAGGGCTGGCTGATGTTCTGATATTTATCCTTAACTCTTAGTAGACAAGGTGTCAGATGAAGAAGTATAAAACCATGCTGTGAAATATTTATACTACGAAGTAGCTACAATGCCAGGCTTTTTTCATTTTTGTTATCTTGGTTTCATGACTGCATACAAGTGTCTTGTGTATATAGCAACATTAACTTTTATTTCCTTCCTTTCCTTTCTTTTTCTGGGGGAGTGAAGTCATTCTTTGTCACAGGTGACTACATTTAGACGCTGTGGGAGGAATGCAATGATGCCTTGATGAAGATCAATTAAATTCAGGAAACACGTAGGCCAAAGGCTGACCTAGTCTAGTCTGTGACACACACATTGTTCATGTTCCTGCCATTATCCACATATTGCAGAAGCTGTAATTGTAGATTCTGCTCCTATGAGTGATTTTGGCACAGACGACAAGTGACAAACTATAAAACGGATGCTATAGTATCTAAAATCATACAGTAATTAACCAGCTGCAATCAGGAACTTTGAGATATGTCCAAATAATGCTACTCATATCAAGTCTCAATATTTTATTTATGCATAAGAAGTAGTAGCCTTGTTAAGAAAAATGATACTTAATTACATGTGCAAATTTAGTACAAAATTCAAGCTGAGTTTCTAAGACATGCAATTTAGTAGCAAGGAAGGATCTGTCTGTCTGGAGAGCATGCAGTTTTAAGGTTGCACCAAATAATTAGCTAACTAATCTATTCCTAATTGCAGAGTTTTTGCTATTAATGGTGGAATCTTTTGAGAAAATAAGGAAAAAAACTTGGGTTTATACACTGTTTTTGTTTTTTTTAGCCTTGGTCTGGAACTCTTAAAAGCACATTTTCCTTCATTGAATAAAAGAAATAATGAGCCAAACAATCAGGTATTCCAATGGATATGCAATTCGGTTTGGTTCCTGTTTTTATGTAAACATGAGGTATCAACATCCAGAAGTTACGTGACTGATGGGTATAGACTGTATGGCTGTGACCATTACCTTTGTTATTTCAGCAAGACAATTACTAATTCTGGGAACCAACAGCCATTACAATTCAGTTGCCGCTTTTTGTTTGTTTGTTTGTTTGTTCGTTTTGTTTTGTTTTGTTAGGATACATTATCTCACTGGACAGAAATGGAACTTCCACAGAACTTCCTTCTGAAGTCAAGGGCTGGAAGAACATTCAGGAAATGTATTGCTCAGTTTTTTGACTTAGATGCTTACTGCTGATAATCATTAAAGACAGGAAAAGGTGGTCAAAATGGGGCTTGTTCTGGTCATTCATAGTTTGTCTGAAATAGTGGTATTTTATGGAAGTCTGGGTGTTGAACAGTGTGGGGCTAATGTGAGCACAAGCAGAGGATATCTGGATTTTTTCCAAGGTGTAAGAACCTGTTCTGTTTACAACTGCTTCACATGCTTTTCAACATGACTGAAAAGTGGAATTAGCTTAGAGTAAAGGGATGTTTACTTTTTAGTCCCCCACTCTTCTGCCAGACCAGTGCTAGTAACTAGAAGCTTGTCTCCATCTTCTGGGGCAAACTGCTTTGGGAGCAGTACAAGACAGTCATAGACAACTTGCTGGCAGACTCTGTTAATCAATAGCAAAACTTTTTGAATATATGTTATCAGGAGATAGCTGTCTTGTTCTATGCATTTTTGAAAATTTTAAGATTTGGAATTGAAAAGTATAGAATAGTTTCAGGTGGAAGGGACCTACAGTGATCCCCTACTCCAACTGCCTGACCTCTTCAGGGCTGACCAGAAGTATATTAAGGGTATTGTCTAAATGCTGTTCATTATGCCCATCCTCCCTCATCTCTACCCTCCATTCCCATGTACCCTGCCACCCCCCTTATGTATTAAGTCTGATTTTGCTTAGGAAAATATAAAAAAATATTGAAACAGGAGAAGCTGTTGTCATATTACAATCCTTGTTAGAAATAAGTTACTGGAAATGTCAAAAGAGACTTGATTCCTATGAGCTATTCAACTCATTAAATTGGAAGGGATATAAGGCCCTTCAGTTGTTTCTCTGAATTAAACCTTGAAATCTTTTGAGACTGACTGGTTATTACTTTTCATGGGCTTGGATACAGCAAACTGTTAAGTAAAAAACCTTGAATTATGTGGAAATGGGAGTGAAAGGAGAGCTTGTCAGTCTCATGCCATGGCTCAGATGCCAGGGCAGGCAAAGTCCCTTAGACTTCTGCAAGATGAGAGATTTGGTCCTGTCTTCAGCTTCTTTACCCCTTCAGCTTCTTTACCCCTTCAGGTACCCCTTCAGGTGAACTTCTTAAATACTTTTTTCTAGTAGTTATGTCCTGTCCCTGATCTGAGTTTGGATTCTAGGGGAATGAAGTTCAATTAAAAATGTCAACTACCTACAGAAATGTAAATACCTCCAATGCAAGTACATCCAGTGATCTCATAGGAATCTCACTGACTGATGAAAAATTTGATCTTTCCTCCCTTTTTCTGCAGAAATATGAGCACCCTCAGGTATGAGGAATGAGGAGCAAATTTTGCAGGAGAGGCCAGCCTTCATGTACAGGCTTTTAAGGAACCGTCTCACATTGGTACGTTTCCTGGAGCTGAGGGAAGATATGGACTTCCCTTCATCCATGCAGCATGCTTGATCTTACTGCTACTGTTTACTATAAGAATGTTAGAGATACTTCACTAAGACTTCACTCTTGCCACTGCCAGTGGCTGTCACTGTGTGCTCTGTCTGGCACAGTGAGGTGGTCTGCTACTTTCAAAGGGAATGCAATGGAAGAGGCAGTGGTGGCAGCTGCTGGTGCCAGATCCCCACTGTGCCACTGGCTGGTGGTCTGAGCTTTGGTGGCAGCCCCTTTCTCCCATGCTGGCTTCTCAGGTAGTGTCCTCTAGGGAACTGGCAGCATCCTGTGGGCTTTGGTCCAGCTCCTATGTTGCCAGCTGGCCAGTGCTGTGCCAGTCTAGCAAACGATTCAGTGCCAACAATAGGGGAATTCACTCTCTGGCGCTTCAGTCATAGGGCTTTGTGTGAATCAGTTGCATTAAGATATCAGACTGCAGTATTCTGTGTGGGAGCTGTATTTTCCTAATGTAATGAAAGTTGAGCCATCATTTTGGATAGCACTGGAGGACATTCTGAATCAGACAGAGCTGCTTTATTAAAAGGCTTTTCTTGCCTGATGTACAAAATTCCAGCTATAAGCAAAGCTGCCTAGCTATTTAGTATTCATTTGCTGATGGTAATCAGCATCTTGGGACTGCTTTAAGCAATAGTTTTCAGATTAGATAGGTATAAATGCACTTTATCAAATGTATCTATAATGAACTTTCTAAATCATTCATTCACAGGTTGTGAGTTCATTTTTAAAAAATTGTAAAAAATTTCAGAATTTTTTTTTTAATATTATACCTCTTTACACAATTAAAATACAATGTTGCAATTAGTTTTTCTTCAATAATATTTCATGACTGAGTTCTGGTGTATTAGTGTTACATATAATTACTAATTAATGAAGTTTAAAGCAAGTTTTAGGCCAAAGGAAAAAATATATTTGTTCTTAATAGAGTAAGATAAAACTTCTAGTCCTGCCAAGGCAAGTTGTGTAATCAATATATGCTCTTCACAAATTCACTATTTTCAAAATAGATCTTCAGGCATGTGCTTTTGACTTTATGGTTTTAATAACATCTGTAAACAGTTTGATTGAGGGTAGTGTTTTCACTCTGAATGATGGGATTTCTGCATAGAAACCGAAGAGAAAAATGACTCATTCTATTATTCATGTCATGCATTAAGTGATACAAAACAAATCTGTCCTTGACTTTTTCTTCCTTTGAATGGGTAGTTACATTCTCTTTTTGCTGAAGTTTATGCTGGATTGACAGGAAAAGATGCTTGTTCCAGAGCAAAAAGTAGCAAAATAACTTTCACCTTTTTGCTACAGGAGGGAAAGAAGAAAATTTGTTTCTTATTTTGCCACAATGCACTTGACCCAAATATTTTCAGACAAACTGACAGAAAAGGCCATTTTACAATATAATACATATATCAGGGTCAGAGGTAGTCTATATTTATTATGTGAGTATTTTTGTTGGATAGGGCATTTTGAATTACTGTGAGAAGGACAATAAAATTCAGGAAGCGGAACAAAAAGGTTATCTCAAAAGCATGCCAAAAATAGTTGGAAACCTTGTTTTCCACTTCCAGTATGCATTTAAAATAACCCATTAGATCTGCTTGTAGATCACATATATCTAAAACATTTTTTGTTGTCCCAATTCAGTGCAGCTGTCAATAAAGCTCCAACAGAGTCTCACTGACTGAGCAGCTGTCATTCCTAGGTAAAAGAGAGAGGGTAAAGCAATAACACAATTTCTAATTCACAGGCTTAATATGAAATTTCTTCTTTCATTATCAGTTGAAAAGAAAAAAAATAGACTAGTTCTGATATCTATTTTATAGGGGAGGGGACTTGAAAGTAAAAAAAAAATTGCAATCTGATATTAAAGCTCATTTATTCTAAACTAGACATTCAAGCATGTATTTTAAAGATTTTTCCTTTTTTTTTTGACTTTTTTTCTTGCCTTTCAGCTGGGCACTTGGTCAGAGAGGGTCAAACTACATGATGCTGCAAAAGAACTGGGTTTTTTAATTTAGAAACTAAGAAGTTGTGTTAAAGACAGGCTTGATCAGGCTAGTATTCTCCATTTCTCCTAGAGTTTCAGCAACATGGTACTCTGCTACCACAGTCTGGATTCTAAAGCAGGGCTAGGTCTGGCTTCACCTGGAGGAGAACATGTATGAAGACGATGTCTGCCTCAGTGCAAACATTCTCCGAGACAAACACTTAAACTTAGCTTGAAGGATTCAAAATGGTTTATGGTCTTTCTGTGCTGTAGTCCAGGGTTCAGAGGGGAGCAATCAGAGAGGGAGAAAAAGCGTTTTGTCTGCTTGATTAATACTAATATAAGAATTGTGCATTTCTTAGAGAGGAGGGGACCTATAAGTAGATTTTAAATTTTGTAAAATTAGGATGAAAATCTTAAAAGCTATAGCTTTGAAACAATCCTCCTTAATTAAAAATTAAGTTTGTATTATTTTCCAATAAAGATTTGAGCATGTAGGATTGATATGAAAGCAGCTAAGATTAAAACCAATGTTATTTTCACTTTGAAATTAATCCAGTTTTTCCTATCTCCTGTAATGTTTTGAGAGTTTGGAGGAAGGGCTCGGTTGGATATGTGCTGGGAATGATTTTTAGGGAAAATTGCTAAAGATACCTAAACCAAATGTGCAGTTAATAATGCATAGCTTTCTGTTGTATTTGAAATGTGAGGGGTTTTTTTGAAAATGTAGTTATTGGTAGTTATACCAATATCTTTGTGGAATAATTTCTCAATGGGAAATAATGACAGAACAATAAGGTGTTGTAAGGAGACAGACTATAGGACAGATATCCTCAATTAGTGATGAAAGACTCTGGGGTCTGGTATTTCCTCAGTTTTTAAGGAAGTAAAATATGATAAATAAACCATATGTCAGAATTCACATAGAAGTAGTCCTGATGTCCCTCTTGAGTCTACTTTTGGCTTTGATTTTAAAGAAAGAATGAGGAGAAAAAAAATGTGATAGGGTTACAGTAACTTTCCACTTTTTGAGATCAAAATACAGTGCCAAATGCCAAACTGAATAGCAAAAGAGAAGTGTTTTCTAGATTAGCGTTTTTGCTCCTTTCAGGCTAATAATATGGACTGTATTTTAATGACTAATCTTGAATCGTGAAGGCTCTTTTGAAGACCTACTTAAGCAGATATAAAATAGATGCATGTATAATAAAATGTGCAACCCAATAATAACTCAGCTGTATGCTGGATGAAATGCTTCATTATTTTTTTTTGAACATTTGTCACTATAATTTCTTAGGTGAGACTGAAATACATAAAAAGGAACAATTCCCATATTTCAATATCTTTGGACTAATATACTGTAAATTGAGGCATGCAAAGAGACTGTTCCTATTTAAAAAAAGCAAGAGGTCTTAAAATAAGTCTTGAAGAGCCTCAGTAAAGCATGGTCATAAACTGTCAGACTTTTCTGCAATAAAGAAGATAATGTCCAATCAGGGATTTTCCAGGCAGTATTCTTCAGGCACTAATAAGTAGTACAAGCTAAAATGTTCAGCTGAATATGTAATGTCCAGTTTATTTAGTTCAATAATATTAGGTTTTGAGGTCTTTTGTGTGTGTTGGTTTTTTTTTGTTTTTTTTTTTTTTTTGCTTTCACTGTAACTTTTAGGAATATGAAGAAGCTAGTTACAGATTTCTGTGGAGGCTTTAGTAATTCTTTACTGGATATAGGCATGTGGATTTTTTTTTTCTTTTTCTGACTGACAACAAGGACGTTATCTGAATTGAATTCATATTAAGTGTCACCTAGGAGATATATAAAAGGAGCTTCCCTATACTGTCACTGTTTCAATTTTTCAGGAGATAAGCAAGAACCTTTTTGGGCTGTCATCTATTAAAGTGAGTAAAGAGGCTATTTTCTATTAAAACCATGAACAGTATTTTAAGCAGTTTTAAGATTTAGAATTAGCCTTAGGGCAGTCCTATAGATATGTAAAACCCCATTCTAAGCTCCAATTTATTTTTTTACTAAGGCACTAGTTTAGAGTACACAACATGTATTTGCAAGACTTATTAACTCACTGAAAGGAAATTGCTATCATAATATCATAAAGGTGGTTTTTTTTCATCTGTTTTAAACACTCAGTTAATATGTAATGCATATTCCTCATATCTTTTATGAGATTATTTTTCATTTTAAAGGTAAGGTTATATTTTAGAACAATTTATTCTCACTCTACTTCAGTACAAATATCTTTGAATCTGGGAGAAGCACATTTTGGTGACATTTTTCAGAGACTTTTTTCTGCGCACAACACAAAACACATTCAGAAATTCTGTATGTGCTTCCTACTTTACTGCAACCTTCTTATAATTCTGGAATTCTCTTGGACTTTAGTTCAAGCACTAAACAAATTTTGTAGAATAAGGTAATGATGCCTCTTAGCCATATTTATTGCATTGTGTAAGTTATGATACTTACTTCTGTGTTTAAATTATAATTTAGAAT
This sequence comes from Pyrocephalus nanus, assembly GCA_038380795.1. Taxonomy (NCBI): domain Eukaryota; kingdom Metazoa; phylum Chordata; class Aves; order Passeriformes; family Tyrannidae; genus Pyrocephalus; species Pyrocephalus nanus. Next base: position 14,573,099 of record CM076261.1, on the reverse strand, counting down.
ATAAATTACATGTATTACATCATATAATAATATAACATGAACAAGTTAGAAATAGGATAGTAATACTAATTTCAGTAAAATTTTTTTCCTTATAGTTCTCCACTGTTATAGGTATTTGACTAAGTACAAAAGGGGTTTGCAAAATAGGCTACATATGCACAAACATTACTGTAACTGGTATGGTACTAAACTTTTACTTGCCTTTCTGTTAGCTGTGAATCTCAAAATTTTCCTCACCCTTTAGTGCTTAATTTCCTTCCATGTCTTATTCTGTCTTTCTGCAATAATATTCATTACATTATACTGATGGTGCTGGTGAAAACTGATTTTACAATTATGATGCCTGAATGACACACATTAAGAGCACAGATTTCGTCAATTAGAGTTGCTTGAATTACTGACAAAATATTGCTTTCTACTGATGGATGAAGTGAAAGACACTGAAATTCAATATCAGTATTTGCAAGGAATAAGCCTTACTGGTGACATTCAGACCTTTGAAAGTATGTTTATGGCAGAGTGACATGATTATTCAGCTGTGAGCGGGAAATAAATGTGGAATGGCAACTGTTTTTGCTGTTACATTTCTCATAGCTGTACTTAGGGAGATAATATGCACACAGGGTATGTGGAGTAATGCCAGAGTGCACATTTGGGATTGAGAAGTCCATATCCTGAAACAGCTGTGTTGGGTTGACCTTGGCTTGTTGTCAAATGCCCACCCAGTCTCACTCTCACTCCCCTTCCTCAACAGTAGAGAGGGAGAAAATTAGATGGAAAAGCTTGTGGGCAGAGATAAAGGCAGTAAGATCCCTTAGTAGTTACCATCATGGTCAAAACAGGCTTGAATTGGGCAAAATTTTCCCTTGCTCCAGAATGAGGTCCCTCCCTGGGGATATAGTCCTTCACTGCTCTGGTGTGGGTCCTTCCCACAGACTGCAGTGCTTCAGGATAGATCCATGTGGTTTTACCACAGGTTGGAGGGGAATCTCTGCTCCTACACCTGAAGCACCTCCTCCCCCTCCAAAATCAACATAGCATCATCACAACACCAACAAACACAGACAATACATGTACACCCCCAGCCTACTGGGTTTTGGTGGTGTGGAGCTGAAGGGGCAGCCCAGATGGTGTGTGAGCACTGCTCAGCAATAGCCAAAACGTTGGTGTGGCACCAGCACTACTGTAGGCACAAATGCAAAGCACAGCACTGTACAGGCTACTGTGAAGAGCATTAACTCAGACTCAGTACAATATCATTCTTGTATCACCAGAGAGATGAATTTGTGATTTCATAGTTTACATTGCTTGCTGATCTCTGATTTAAGCTAAGAACTAAATAAGAAACATAGTAGGAAAGGCTATGAAAAGAGTAACAAATGGGACCATGCAAATGAACTGACAGGACCAGCCATTCTATCTGTACTCTCTGATGTACTTTTTGAAGCTGATAACTAAGTCAAATTGTATTTTCCCTGTAGCATTCTTGCTGCCTTGTTAGTGAGTTAATGATTTCTTATGTCTGAGCATAATGGCATGCTCTTTGGGAGTTATGAATTTAAAGTACGGGCATGCTGTAATATTTTAATGGCGTCGTATCAACAAATATCAAGCATTTGTCTACCAAGAGCAAAGTGCTGATAGGTATAAATTAGCCTCCAGCTGGTATTCAGAGAGTCTTATTTGCTTCTTAGCCTGGGTGAGAGACAGTTGATATGAATAATGTTTAGGTTTTATTCAGTGTTTGTACCTTACCCTTATTTTTCCTCTTTGTGATCATATGCCAGAGAGAATGCAACAGAGCTCCTGAGGGCAAAGAGTTTTATGATACTTCAAAGAGTATTATGACTTGTTCTTGTTGAGAACTGTTCAATGTGTATGGAAATTATGAATATTTTTGAGGTATTCATCAGAGAAATTAAAATGCGATAGATGATCTGTAAACGATCTGTAAAGCAGTATTTTTAGTACAAACAAACCCAGAATAATGTTTTATTTTGGAATGCATTTAACTGGGCTCTTTGGTTTCTTCAGCCTTCACCACCCCTTCATTGGAGAACTGCAAACTACTTTCTTTTGGCCAGTTTGGGATATTTCCTTCAGAACGCAATTACTGTGAGTTTTATATTCTCTTGAGGTCTTCAGAGTCTCAAGGCTAAAGGAGGTAAAAAAGATTGCAGGTAGAATTAGCTATGTGATAGAGGTAGTTTTTTTTCAGAGTGAATAATTTAGGAAATCAGTGAAGTCAAGTAGGTGGCCAAACAGACAGGATTGTAATCACAGGTAAGTAAGATAGATCATGCTGAGGTTAAAGCTGATAGAAATTACTAGACATTTCCAATCTTTTTATTACTAGAATTTAATTTGATTGGTAGCTTAGTCATGTAAAATAAAAAAAAATATGTCTCTTATTTGAATAGGGAATCATAAATAGTAGTGGTTCCGTACTGAAAGGTAGTAAAATATGGCTTCTGTATTCTGTAGGAAACCCTTAGAGATATGAGACAATCATAAGTATTTATTGCATAAACAGTCAGAGCAAAGGAATAGTCAGGAGACTTTATAGCAACAAAAGTTTCATAAACTGTGGGTCACCGTCACTAAAAGAGTTTCTTGGAGATGCTGTGTGGATTCTTGAGAACTTTCCACTTCAGAAGGCATGAAACCTTGCACTAGGTGTGTGTCCCTTCGTTCATGAAGACACCAGTTTTCTTCACAGGTACTGTCATTTCTCTGTATGATTTAGGGACATAACTTCTGGGTGAGTCAAGTATTCTGTCCTTTATTATATTGACTTAATACTTCTAACTGATCCAAAAATCATGTTTCTTATCTAGAAGAAAAAAAAAATCCTGTTTCCCAATCTTAAAAATCAGATGAAAAATGAAATACAAAATCACACTTACTTATACCAGATGTACAAAAAATATATAAAACCAAATTTCTTTGCTACTCACATCATCAATAATCATCAAACAATCATAAAAATATAATATCTTCCCTGCAGGGGCTGGAACACACCATGGGATTGCAATTCAGTCTTCTCTTTGAATTTTTTTTTAATTTTCATTTTCCATATTAACAGTATTTGTAGTTCTTTGTAGTGACTGAATGACAAAAGCTGTGAGCCAGGTAAGCCTGCCTCTGTTACCATATTATTTTTCAGATACTGGTGAAATGTGACATGAAGATGGAAAATTCAAATCCTAATTATTTTTTGTGTGAGGGAAATTTCATTATTCAATAATTTTGTTGATATTTTTTTACAGAGGAAACATACCATATTGGATTTAGACTTATAAGATCTATAGGAAAGGGATTTTAAGGTGTTGATATTAGGTATAGTTTTCAGTTTGTATCATCAAGGCTAATGCAGGACATTGGATAATAATCTAAATGATCTGATTTGAGTAGTAGGAGATATAAAGAGTTTTAAAGAAGTATGAATGTGGCAAGAGGAATAAAATTCATGAATGGACAGGCCCCACACTTTCATCTCACAGGAATCTTTTCCTTTTGGCATGGCTCTGAAGACTCCTTTGTGGACTTATTTTGGACACAAGCACATTAGATTGGTGCATTAATAGGTTAGAGGATTTAAACACCTAAGGGACATGGAAACACTCCTACTAATACTGATATCTGATGGACATACTATCAGGTTGGCACAAGAGTGGTAAAGTGTTTAAGAGTGGTGAGCTAGAAGCAGAAAAATTAATCTTGAGAGAAATGGAAAAAAAACCCCTCTTGTTGGTGTCAAAATGATTTATAAAGCACTACTATTTGAAGCCTCATGCTATAGAAAATTAATGTATTAATAATTTCAGCCTTAAGTACCTTTCTAAGAGTAAAACTCCCTAACTTAAAAAAAATTTAATTATTTATTTAGGGGTATTATAGGAAATAAAATATATGCATTTTAAAATTTTGGCTAAAAATCTTTTGATATTATTTCTCTTCCTCTGAGGAATTTAAAACGTCTTGGCCTAACAATGAGGGTAGTCAAGATCTATATGATATTTAGGAGGGGTCCAGCTTGTTTTAGAATTGCTGATAAAATATCTTCAAATGAAGATATTTTAAACTCAGCAACTTTTATTTCTCTAGAAAGCTGAGCTTTTTACTCCTGAGGATTTAAAAGCTTGGGCAAAACCAGGCAAAAAAAATTCTGACTAAGGAGAAAATAAGATAAATGCTCCCTTTGAAATTATGAATGAAAATAAACAGTAGAAAAATATTTGTTATCCTGATTGTTAAGATGAAGCGGGACTTCTTTGTCAGTTCAGATTAAAAAGACATAAATGTATCTGACTCGACCAAACTAGGATGATTTAGAATTCTTTTTGTGCATATAAATCTGTTGGTTCACCTCTGTCTTGAAACTGATTGCCCATTTGAATCATCAGTCCTTCAGGAAAAGTGGGCTTGTGGAAGCACACATGAGGGAGCCATTCCTGTTTAACATGGTTTACTCCAGTTCTGTTTGAATTACCCACTATTACTGTTGTTGTGATTACTTCTGTAGTGAGAAGCATGTGTTTTGCTTAGAGGCTATAAAGGCCTCTTCAGTGAGTTTTTTTTTAGGCACTATGTTTCTCTATGGGATGTCCTCTACCTAAGACATCCTTGTCTAATGAAGAGAGGTCCCATTTTCTTCCACGGTAACATGTTCAGCCCAAATTTGAGCATCTGTATTCCATTCTCTATTCTCACAATTTGTACACTGGAGCAGAGCAGCAGAGAAATAAAAGATTTAAAATAAATCTCTCTTAAATGAGAATTTGATGACCACCTGATGCAGTTGAGGAAAAAGCCTGTCATAGATCTAACTTGGGTGTGACAACAGTGACATACACATTTTACTGGGATAAAGCCTGAAGTTCAAGCATTAGTTTAGAAACATTTGCCACAACAGTTTAAAACCTATTAGTAGTGATACTGACAATAGTTTTACCTTAATCATAAGGGAAGTAATCTGATAATTTCTGACTTTAAAGGTAATTCACTTGATTAAAGTAAACTGCTTATCTCTTCCCTTTGCTGCACACAAAAGAAACCAAATAAGCAATTAAATAAAGTATAATGAGCCCTCATTCTTCTTGATTCTCATTCTGTCCATTGCTGAACTTTAAAAGTACCTAGTTCTGTGGAAAGCTGCCACAAGAGAAAGAAATCCTTAGATTCAGGATAAATATACACAAAAACTAGGGGAAATGAGTGACATATTTATACTAGTGTTAGGCATGATTATTTCCATCAGAAGTCTTCTGAAGTTAAAGGAAATGTAGCAAGACAATGAAGAACTTTGTCATCCCAAGGCTTTTTCTCAGAGTTTTTAAATGCTGCTATGCATTGAGTAAACGCCTAGAAATCAATTTTCAGATGATGTCTGCAACTCCCTAGCAGTTCTGGGGGGTGGATTAAGCTGGTTTAAAAAAACATTGACCCCCTTTACATCTCATATACTGTCTTGTTTTGCAAAATTGTAAAGGGCCTTTTTGGTAGAATATGTATTGAATATTGATTTGGCAGTTCCATTCAGATAAATTCTCTAATACCATATATTCAACTAGTGGATTAGTGTTATGATACTGAGAAGAATGTAATACATCATCATTTGATTTTTTTCCTGTCATCTCATTGATCCTAGAGTGAGCTCCTTCCACAAAAAGTCAGATAAAAAAATATTCATATTCCTTAGTAATATACATAATAGAATCACAGAATAGAATCATAGAACCATTAAGGTTAGAAAAGATTTCCAAGATCATCTAATCCAATATTAGACATAACACCACCATCTCAACTTCCATATCAACTTCAACCATGTCCCTACCAATGCTTAACCACTCTCTCAGTGAAAAAATTCTTTCTGATTTCCAACCCGATCCTCCCCTGGTGCAGCTTGAGGCTGCACGGACATGTCCTCTTGTCCTGTCACTGGCTGCCTGAGACTGACCCCCATCTGGCTGCAACCTCATTTCAGGTAGTTGTTCAGGCATTGTAATGCTCCAGGTGGCATTATTATTTTACACACACGATGTGAACATTTGTATGAAGAGAAGCAACAGGTGAAACATTTCAAGCATAAATCTTATATGTAGTTACCTACTGTCTACTCCCAAAGATTTCTTTTGTACTGCAAAAATAGTAAAAGCAAACATTTCTTTCAGTTTTAGTATACAACTCAGTATGCAAAAAGTTACTCTTCAAAGCCTTAAATTTATCTTCTTTTTTCACACGTTCTTGTGCTTTTCTCTCAAGTATGCATTTCCTATGATACTGTTGCAGGTACTTATCTTGCTAATGAAACTAATTTCTAAAAAATAATGGTCTGTGAAAGAAAGGAAGGAGCTGATTTTTTAGGATGATATTTGACCAAACTGAAGGTAAAGGAGGAGTTTCTAATGGTTTCTGTAGGGTTTGAACCTTACTGGATGGGGCTTTGAGCAATCTGGTCTAGTGGAAGGTGTTCCTTTCCATGGCAGGGGGGTTGGAACTTCATGGTCTTTAAGGTCCCTTCCAACAGAAACCGTTCTAAGGTTCTTTGTCTCGAAATGAAGTGATATGCTCTGGTTTGCTGGAGTGGGAACACAGAAACAAAAAGAAGCTGACATCTGTATCTGTATGAGAATTTTTTAAAAAAGAAATTCAATGTTCGAAATGCTTGCAGTTAAAAATAACTTTAAGTTTCTCTGAGAATTTAAATCTTAGGCAATCATAGAATATTTTGAGTTTGAAGGGCCCTTTTAAAGGTCATCTAGTTCCAGCTCCTTGCAATGAGCAAGGACATATTCAGATACATCAGGCTGATCAGAGCCCCATCCAGTTTGACCTTAAATGCCAGCAATGAGGCATCCACCACCTCTCTGGACAATCTGCTCCAGTTTTCACCACCCTAACATTTTAAAAAACTTCTTTCTTGTATATAATTCAAGTCAACCCTCTTTCAGTTTAAAAACTTTATGCCTTGTCTTATTGCAGCAGGCCATGATAATAGGTTTGCCCCCATAATCCACATATTTAATAGAAGGTACAAGCTTCAAAAAATCAAAGCAACAAAACTAATTTTTTGAAAGGGAATATTAGATATTACCCTGAAACTTGATTCGAGTAGTTACATATCAAATCTGTTGCTGATTCAGAAGTTTCTTATCTGAAACAGAAATTCAGAGAGCACCACAGCAGCAACCAGACTTTGTCTCTTAAGTTTAGATATGTTTGTTGTAAGAAAAAGTGCTATTGGCAGGAATGCTGCAGTGTGGGATCAATTTAGCATGAAGCAGAACTAAAGGCAGTGAGGCAAGAATTATAACATGTCCCCCTGGATCTGTGAGAAGTCACTTAGGAGAACTAAATGACACTCTCATGGAAATGCTATTATCAACTAAGCAATAGCTCTGTGTTCAGACTGACCTTACAAAGCTCATGTGCTCAAAACACCTGAACCAAAAGTAATTACTTATTAATAACTTGTGACTCACCTTTCTAGTTGCTGCTGCTTTTTTTCAAACTTCTTCCCTCCCCACAATGGGTTGAAAACATTTTTGAAAAATACTGTACTGAAACTTTGAAAATACCTTGCCTCTACACACTATAGTAGAGAGTAGATAGCCTTTAAAATATTTAATTTATGTATTTTGGTGAGAACTGGGAAGGCATTTTAACTTAAATCAGTTTATTCTTACTTAACTTCACAAGACTTAAGATGATTTTAAGATGATAGGCCAAAAATTATGGAGTTTCGTAGTGACATTTTTCTATTATGCAACTTGAGAGGTATTGTGAGCTAAAAATATCTCCCTTCGAAGCTGGGCCACCTGGGCACTATTCCTATTGCCACTGAACTTGTAACTTTTACAAAATGGATTAGCGTTCACAGCAAGAGCTTGAGATCATCCTCTCTTAGCTGATGGTTAAGATACTCTCTTGGGCAGTGGAAAGTATGAGCTTTGAATTCTCCATCCCTCAGGCTGAGCGGTAAATAGGATCTTGGTCTCCCATAACCTGATGTAGAGCTATAATTTCTGAGCCATTGATTTCTATTTCACTTGGCAAAACAATACTAAAAGGTATGTTTGGGTTTTTTTCAATAGCCTGAACTTTGTGATGTGTCTGGAGTAAAACAATGAGCCATTTCAATATGACTGTGCTTTTGACAAATGCACCATTCTGCCCCATATTATTTTACTTTTTGAGGAGTAGAAGGGTGTGGGGATTGGTTTCTTAGTGTTGTGGGGTTTGTTTTTTTTTTTTTTTTGACAACATCTGGTATCAATATCTTTCTGCAGTAATGTTAGGCAAAAAATGACATAGCACTTTTTTTTTTTTTTAATGTAAGGTACTGATCCCTGAGTAGTACAGTTAATGAGTCATGTGCTGAACCACTTCTATGATCAGTTACAAAATACCTGTATCTCATGTGAATTCATATGTGAGGAAAAGGCCATTATTCTACTCCATTAAAATATAGTGAGGAATTAAAGACATATATGTGGCAAGATAGGCCACCCTGATAAGACCTAAAACCCAGTCAGAGTGTATACAATGCAAGCTATCAAGCTATCATGCAAGATCAACTGCTGGATCCAGGGTGTTATCTTGGTGTTAATTATACTAAACCCATCCTGGTTCACCAGACTTTGAACTAGATAAGCTGATAGCTGGCCTGTAAATGTGTGACTAATGTGACAATGACTTTATAATATAAAAGTCCAGTCCTCTCTCATACAGTCAGGTTCTTCTAACATAACCTTCCTGGGGTGTACCTGTGGAGATTTCTCCCTCGGCTGGGGATGCCCTCCAGGGATACTGCTCAAGGCTGAGAGAAAGGGATCTCCTCACAAGTGTTGGTCTGAGTGAGTTACATCAATCTCTACTTAATAATTATTTTCTTTTTGCTAGTTTTAAGATAATTTTTTCAATAATTGCTTCAATACAGTGCACTGTTCTATCTCATATTACACTTCTACTAGTTTTAGCTTTTATACTGTGTAGTTAATCTTTTGCCTGATAATTTGTAATAATAAACGATTCATTTTATGTACATATTCTCATTTTGCCAATCAATAAAACCTACAGGACAAAAGTGGTTTAACCACACTTCCATAATTCCTTAAATTTAAACCGTTGACATGACTCAGGGCTAAGACTGGATTCAGCTGCACCTAGACTGCTTTCTGAGAAGAGGTTTAGAAAATCAGGGAGTCCTTTCTGCACTTTGTGACTCAATGGCCGGGCTTTTTAATAAATTTTGCCTAAGCCTTCCATTCCACCCATGACAGTATACTTGGATATTAGTCTTTGTACAACACCTGATGTAACAAGCCAGCATAGAAGCTGTATTTCTAGCAAAGTTACTACACTTCCCACTGTCACAGTGTTAAGAGTGGGGAGGCCTGTAGGCTGGGAAAAACTCAGCCTCTGATTACCTAGGTCACTGTCCACTGCCCATCATGGTCTGTATCTCAGTTGTTCTTCATAAACAATTTGTGCACCTTCAGAGATTTAGTTAAATGTTCTAAGTGGATGCTTTGAGACTGGTTAAAAAAACAATTACAGCATCTGATTTAGTTGAATGTTCATCTGTTTCTAAAATTACACTTAGTCTTCGGTAAGGAAAGATTTTCTATTTTTCCATATTCATGGAAATTAGATGCAGAGCTCCTGTCATACTGATGAAAATTGAGCTTCAATATTTTTCCTAGCTCAACTCTGAAAATGTATCTGTCTGTCTCTCTCTGTTACTGATCCTTCCTCCTCCCACAAATAGATCCAATTAGAAAAGCTATCATATTGATGTAGTATGGGCAGATATGGATTTGCAATGACAACAAAAGTGTAAAAGAGATGTCACTATTTTCAGCCTTCTTAAGATGGAAAAATTGAAATCGGTGGATGCTATTTGTAAAACTAAAAATATAGCCCTCTGACAGTAATTGGGATCATTGGGATTCTACAATAAGATAGGGGGATTATCTGCTACTTTAGGTATTGCAGGTCTGCTGCTGAATACATCACTGAAAAAGAGAAAAAAAGCATTATCATTAGTTCACAGCTCTCAGTAATCACCTCTTATCTGGCTTTTGCTTAACACTCTCCTTATTTATTTTTCTGTGTGCTGTGTATGCAGCAACCAAATGACTGTAACAGATACTCAAAATGCAGGGATACAGTTTGACCTTGCTGTGCCCCATCATGGAAAATTCTAGTCCCATATATAGAATACTTCTGTAATTAGCAAATACACCATATGATTTACCAGACAAAAATTGCCTATAGTACATATTAGTATCTTTGCTAGAATCCAGCGCTGGCTTTAGTGCTGATAACATGGCTGCAGGATAGGATACTAGGTGAGTAGTGGTTCTGGTTCATGTAGATGTTCTGTGACTATCAGTTTTTATGTAGCACCTATCTAATGATTTCCTGTGAATCTGGAGGAATGCAAAAGGATGCCTTTTGTCTGTTACAAAAATTTAGTCACTGAAAAGTGATATTACCTTCAGCAAGTGATTTTTATTTTTACAAATCTTATTTTTTGGAATGTGTTTAATGCACAGAGTTGAATCACTAGAAATAAAAAAAAATAAAAAAAAAAAATTACTCTCCTTCCTTCCTTCCTTCCTTCTTTCCTTCCTTCCATCCTCCCTCCCTCCCTTCCCTCCTTCCCTCCCTCCTTCCCTCCCTCCTTCCCTCCTTCCTTCCCTCCCTCCCTCTCTCCCTCCCTCCCTCCCTCCCTCCCTCCCTCCCTCCCTCCCTCCCTCCCTCTCTCCCTCCCTCCCTCCTTACCTCCCTCCTTACCTCCCTCCTTCCTTCCCTCCTTCCCTTCACCCTAGACCATGTGTTTACACCAGAAGAGAATAACTTATACCAGTTTCCATTCTGTCTCTATAATTTACCAATAAAACGTTGTGAGTTTCTGCAGGCCCTCTGACTTCTGATATTACTTCTCAACCACAAGCATCTGTGAATCTTCAGTGTTCCCTTCGCCTTCAAGGTGGGGCACCTGAAGGCTCTGAAAGATTTTTATCTGGCATTATTATTGGAATCAACACTAAAATGGTATGTCCAGAAAGAGATTTACGACTCATTAAATATCAGCTGCTGTAGAGATTATAGAACTTATTTTGCAAAAAATAACTATATCTTCACTGCAAAAGAGAGTCTTTTGAGACAGCCAAGTGAAAATAGTCATCAAAGTATAAAATTCTATTGAAGAAAACATGAGGGTGACTTTTCATTTTAGTCCTGTTTAAGACTGGCATGTGTTTCCTGCCTGTTTTACCTTTACTAATCATTCTGAAATAAAAATGTGCCCTTGGTCCAATGAAGGGGATTAAAAATGATGATTTGTATTATCCAAATGCAAGTACACATTTAATAACTTGTGTTGGAAATGATGAATTTGAAAGCTTTCAGAAGCTATTTAAGTAGTTACAAAAGCATGTGATGTTACCCAAATGAAAAAAAAAAAAAACCACAAAAAACTAAAAAACCCAAAACTTGTGATGCCCTTTATGTTAAAAAATTTTGGAAAATTCAGGTAAATTCCCATGAAACTAGCTTACTGGAAAACCTATTACAATTTAAAGTCAGTCAACATGCAACTGCTGACAAAATCTGAACTACATTCCAAAAATTAATGGTCTCATGTCACTTAAAAACAAGGTGTATGTTCAAGCTTTCTATTTATGAGCTATTTCTAAGATCAAAGAGCTTATCTTTCAGGGTTTCACCTTTGTACAGAAAAAAATACGTATAAACATGCTGTGCTGTATTTTTCTGGAGTAATGTTCTTCATAGTAGCTAGTATGGGGCTATGTTTTGAATTTGTGCTCGAAACCAATGAGTTTTCTCACTTTTATGCTTCCAGTTGTATTCTCCCATCCTACTGGAGGGAGTGAACTAGCAGCTGTGTGGTGCTTAGTTGACAGCTGGGGTTAAAGTAAGGCACATCCTTGAATAAAACCTGCTCGAGAAATAAAATCTATTAAAGCTGATAAAACGTGACTTCTGCGTATAACATATATAATGTCTTGATTGTCTATGCATGTTTTTTGGGTTTGTAACGTACACTGTCCATGAGGGTTCATTGGAAAGCTACCTGGGAATAGAAAGAGGGTTGAATGAAGTAATTTCATTTTATCACTTCCCTGTATGAAGAAAATTATGGCACAGCTCTCTGATTTGTAATAGCTCAATAACAGCAAAAAGGCTGAGAATGTGGTATTGTCTGTGTTATTAGGGTTTTAGGATAAAGTATAACTATTGTCTTGGTAGAGTTCAGAATGGCCTGAGATGTAGAAATGTTTTCCTTGACATGGTGTCATATTGAGATGTTCTTGCTTTAAAACAGTTTTATATTGCTGTTACCACTGAGACTCCATTTTTTGTGTTCCCCACTAATGTTTCACTTTGTTCAGATCTGACATTATGACCTTACTGGTAAACTCTTTGCTTGCTAATTTGAAATATTGTATTCTGGGAAAAGGGGATTGATTTCTCAAGAGGGGTGATGAGGAGTAGCAAGGTGGAGATTCAAGGTTTTTATGTTGAAATGTTTATATTCTTTTTGTTTTTCTACATCTATGTTTGTTTATAGCTAGCTCAGTTACTAAATTAACATATCAAATATTTAATCTAAATAAATTAGTATATTATTAAAGTAAAAATAGCTCATGTCAGTCTGTCTGAGGCTGAGCTATTATTTTATTTGCATTAATCTTCCTTTGACCCAGCTGATACTTCTTAGACAAAATAAAGCCAGTTCATTCTACCTATTTAATCTCCTCTTTTCTCCAGCTCTTTTTTTGGATTTTTTTTTGTCTCATTTTTCTGGCAGTATTTTTTCTTTTTTAGACATTAAACCCAGTTCAGAGATTAAGGGTTCTTTTATCATTATGAAACCATTCACATAATTGCTAAAATTATGCACATTTTGCTACTCTGAGGACAGTGCTAATTAGGAGTAGGAGGAAGCAGATGATGACGTTATTCCTCTTCAAGAGCATTTGCTTCTCATTTATGCAACTATGTCCCCCATTGCCCCATATCCTCAGTAGACCATCCAGACATGTAAATCTGGTCTTGAAGTTTTCCTCCATTATTCATAGCATCAAGTGGTTGGTTGTTCAGATTGTAATTTACTATAATCAATTTTCTGGGTCCTCCAGATCAAAGAGATTTTTAATTATTAAATACAAGGTTATACATGGAATCATCTCTCAGAGGAATGTTAAACCTCACTAACTTATTTAAATTCCCTTAGAAGCTATTAGACCGATGAACAGGATTAAGCAGTAGCTCTTCAATTATCAGCATATATTACAAACATTTTTTTATTGCCTTCTCTTGGGTAGTAATCTCTTCTCTAGCAATGCTTTTCCAAAAAGGCAAGAGGCTCTCTCTGCCTTGCATTTCTCTGTTAGGTTTATGAAATACCGGAGTGGACGTTTACCTGCACCATCAGTGTCATGACCCCCACATTTCCTTTCCAGCCTAAATTGCACAATGTGTTTCCTGTAAGCATTTAAGTATGACTGTCAAACTCTTAAATTCAAGACAAACACCATTTTTTCTTCCTTTGTGAAGGGATGTGGATGAAATATGAATGCAATGCTTAGCCTGAGGTTGAGTTTGCTTTGTTTGCTATAGCACTGGTCTGGATTTCTGAACTTAGGGGGCTAATATCTGAGAGGGAACCATTGTTTCTTACCATTCATGACTCACTGCAGTGAAGCTAGCGGAAATACCAAAATTCACAGTCAAAAAATCATCCTTTGACAGCTTGTTCTTCTTCCTTGCTGACTTACGCTTATTCCCATAAATACTTTCTCATTTCTTTCTTGGTCACTTGTTCTTTCCTTTACAGACTACATCTGTCACCTATTGCTCTTTCAGTTCCTTTCCAGCTTCTCTTGGGCAACCTCAGCTTCAGACTTGACAGCTGCATGCAAGATTCTGCTCAGCTCTGCTAAAGGGTAATGTGCGCAGGAGAGGGTATACGTGAAGCTTTTGAGACAGGCATAATCCTATTTGACTTTTGAGTTCTTCTGGCAGAGAGTTCTTTCCCATATTTGATTTCAAATAGGAAAGTATCCTCAAATACAACATAGCTATCATATATGTTATGATTAAAATCTTATGTGTAATCCACTCGTATTCTTAATTGAAAACATGCATTTGACCGGCCTGAGTATCACCAGTTACCCACTGTATAGTAACACCATCAAAAACTGCAGCTTGTTTTCCTGCAGCTGGAGAAATCTAGCTATGGTGGTGAAGGACAAACTGTCCTCAGCTAAAAGCTTCCATCTTTCTGGCAGAAGCAACTGAAGTAAAATGTATTAATTTTTCAACTGCTCCAATTTAGAGCCAGCAGTGTTTGCATGGTTGTGCTGGCCTCATATCAGGTGGAGGCAACTGAGGCACTGGTGTGATCTGTCCTGCTATTTATGCAAGGGGTTGGTGGTAATTTGAAGAGAAGGAGCCATATGTTTTAAATAGCCGCAGCTGGAGCCTCCAGAACTTAGAGCATGCAGATTATAGTTGGGACTTAGGAAAGCAGGAGTCAGAGGTCACTATTCATTCAAGCCACTAATGTCATTCTTATCCTGTGCTTTTAGGATTATTACAAATTAGTGTATGTGACATGCTGAATAAAGTTTGAATATATTTAACTCAAGTGTGACCTTCCCATTAAATATTATTGGATGCCTCGGCTATTTTAATATTTTTTGTTTAAGCTTCTGAAGTTGGCACCACGGTCTACTAAATTAATTGTCTTTTCAGTCACATAAAAATGCACATGCATGTATATGAACAAAAAATATGTATACATACACAGAGCTTTATCTGTACATAAAGTCAGATGCAAGTACTTGGTTAGAACATAAATGACATTGTAACTTAATTGCAGAAGTGGAGAAACAGGCTTGTTGGAATACTTGTAATTCCTTTTGCCCAGTGCAGATTATGTAAAATTGTGTTTCAGGGACTGATGGTGGAGTGATTAGCAGCAAAGTACAGTGTAGTGGGAGGTCGTAGAGGTTGAGTGCCCTCTCAGAAATCACTCAGTCTTGAAGAAGGTCTAAATGAGTTGAGCACTAATGCTGCAAAATCTCTTGGCTGGCCACCTGTCTAGGGACGGGTAAGAACTCATACTTGTCTGAGACTGGCTTGAAACTGGAATCAAGATCCCAGTGTTATGCTCTTAAAAGAAGGGGAAAATAAATGTTGAATTTGGGGCAAGGCAGAATTAAATTTATTTGGCTAAAATTCCACTTCCTTAAAAATATGTTATGGAAAAAGTAAGATAGTAGTGGGAATTGATTAACACAACAACAACAACCCACCAAACACCCACGCATCTTTAATGCAAGGGAATCAAAAGGAAATAAACCCCCACAGCAGACAGCAGTCATACGGTCTGTAGCATGTAGCAGTAGTAGGTTGTAGCACCTACTTTGGATTGGCTCCCAGTGAAATCCCTCATGTTTTGGCTACATCAGAAACACAGCATCAGGGCAAATCCCTTGAAGTGTCTCTAGCCAGGTCACTCAAAGAGCAGTGAGGTTGGATATAGAAATACGTGCTAGAGGTGAATAACCTCAGGAGTCCTGCAACAGGCTTTCTGAATATATATATGAGATTTAGGGGGACAGAGCTCATGGATCTTTAATCTCTCATTTTCAGTCGTCTTGGCAGCCTCAGTAAACATGGCTGTTTACATGAAGAGTTCCTAAGGTAGAGCAGAATAAAAATGCTCCTGAAAGCATACTTTCAGAGAGACATATAATGCACTACTTCCCTGCACCTACTGAGCTACTTTATCAGCAAGAAAAAGGGAGGAGTCTTGTTTATGTTTCTTCTCTCCCTGTGTTGGGTTTCCACCCTTGCACTAGATCTGACCTGAGTGGTTCCTTTTGGTATCTGATATTGCTCATAGACTTCGTGGTTCTTTTGAGTAGTTTTTTGACATTACAATATGTCATATTAGCTTGGAGGAAGGAGGGAAGGGAGGTTTACTGATTGGACCAGATGACCTCCAGAGGTCCCTTCCAACTATTTTGTGATTCCAGGGGAAGAGGAAATTTTGATGCAGGTGGTGTCTGGTTGTAAGGATGTGAGATAAAAAACTATGGGGAGGAAGTCAAGAGGGCCTTTTCCTTGCAGCAGCAGTGAACTGATATTTGTGCTTCTCCTGTTTTTTGAAATGGTACCTAATGAAAATGTGTATCCTTGCACCTCCTTGTTATTCCATTTTCTTGTCCTGGTTTGAGTAACTATCAGCTGAGACTGGAGGCTCTTCACAGCACAGCTCTTTTTATTCAGTCTGTCTGTAAACTGCCTACCATGGTAGCTGAGGCTACAGAACTATTTGTGAACAGTAATAATATACCTGTCATACGCTCCAGTAAATGTTCGCCTTATCTCCTGACATGATTTGCTGTAGTTTTGGGTTTCTTTGGTAGGGTGTTATTCAAACTTGCCTTTTTGTGGCCAGCAGCTGCCTTTTGAAATAGCTGATATTTTGATACAATATTATTTTAATCCTTTTTTTGAATCATTAAATATTTCTGCATCTCAGCATACAAAGACAATAATTTGGTCTCTGAGCCTTTTGCAGTATTTATTGGTTGGCATAGAGCTGACCTCTATACATTGGCTATGTTCTCTTGGATATTTGAACTGAATAACATGACATTTCATAGGGAATTCATTCACTTCTTTTTCCTCTCCCACCTTCAAAATTGTGCTGCCAATGTTTTACCATAAATGCCTTCAGATGGGCAAGGTGACCTGCCTGACTTTCGTCTAGTCACTTGAACCAAATGACATTTGCTAGATTTGACAATTGGATGGTACTTGAGGAAAAGGCACACTGCATAATACAAAGCACACCTTTATGATCCGTTATTCCTCACATGCCCTGGAAACTTTGTTGAACTTTTTCGACCCTCTGTGCTGCTTTTATTGCAGTGAGCAGTGAGGTTCTTTGTTTTCTGCCTTCAGTCATCTACCAAAGAGAATTCAGATTGCATTTTCCTGCCCCACAGGGAGATATTTCAGGTAGAGAATTAATAACTACACTAGAAGTCTACCTGTCCAATATTTGCCCAGCACTGCTTTAAGTAATGAAACCTACTGTAGTGAAAATCAAGGCACATTTCTTTTGCCACCCTTTCTCAATCCTCTCCCCAGCCCCTCCTTTTTAAAAGGTTAGAGAAGAGGTAATTCAAAATGAAATAAAGGCTTCATCCTCTCCTTATATCCTTAAGGAATAAGGTCTGTGGGATATGAAAGGAAACATCAGCTGAGGTTGGATTCTATCTACAAACACAGGGGTATGCCTTACACTTTGGTATATATCTTTTTTTCTACAAACATACATTTCCTATATTCAAAATGGTAAAAGCAAAGCAACAGTAATCCACCAACTCTTCCCTTCAGACAATACAAGTGGAGATGTGTTGATGTATCCCATCCTCTTGCCTTTCTGTATGTTCCTCCTTTGATGCTAGTATCCTAAAGTCAGAGCCAAGGTGGTTTTAACTCCTGCTTCTTATAAAAAGAAAGAACAAGAGAAAACTCTTCTGGAGTATGAATGAATACAATTAGGTAACTGGTGACCTGATACAGCATGCACAGCGGGAAACACTTTTTTCAAGAATACATACAATTATCTTACCTTTTATAACAGTAATATCTGTAAAGGCTTATGAAAACATTAAGAGCTGACTAGAAGAAAAAGCAGAGGAAATTCTCCTTTCCCCTCCCTTCTCAGTAGTCTATAGGACTGCATAAGTAGTGCCTAGGATGAAGCCCTTACGAAAATAACAAAATGGGACAATGTGTAAACCAAAATGCATTTAATGCTGAAAACATACTTTATCAGAAAAAAAAAGCATCTATTTGTACAGTTACCTGCATAAAATCACTTAGCACTGTTGTGCATTTCATTACCGTGACTTTTTATACAAATATTCCACGCAAAGCCAGGACCACATTATGAACTTAGTTGTTGAACTGTGTATGTATCAAGGCAGCAAAGAGTGATATGGGGAAGATGGTCTCTCAGATATTCCCTGAGCCTTAAATTCTCAGCAAGAGGTGTAAATATGCTCCTTGCAGATGTGCCTGGCTGAATGTGTTTGTACAAAAGAGCCCATTAAAGGTATATGATGCGTGTAACATGCAGGCAATCGGGGTTACATGAGAGGAAAGTGAAACATCTGAGGAGAGAGGTAGAGAAAGCACTCGCGTAAGGCTCCTCCCAACACATTCTGTTTAAATATTTATGCTACCTAAAGGTGTATATACTGCAGTGAAGAAGTGACTGCTGTATGCCTAGCCTTGCAGCCAGTAGCTCTTTCTGGTTAAAGAGGCTGATGACTGCACTGGTAGCAGTATGGGTTTCTAAATATAAGCCTGTGGAAATGCTTGGACATATGAGGGGAGAGTCACGAGAAAGTCTATGAGATTAAATCCTCGCTGAATTTATTGTCTGAACAAAGCAGTTCAAAATGAGCCTGGTTATACCCCCAGGTAGCAGTCAGGCCTTCCTGTAGCTGCAATGTGTGATGGTAAAAAACCCATAAGCATGAGTGGCTTAATGAAACTTTTCACAGGAAGTCCATAGTTAAAGGAGAAATTTAGATTCAAAAGTACAAATAAAGTTTAAACAAGAGAAGATTAATAAAGGAGGATTACGAAAGGGGAAAAAAAAGTCATCTGCAAAATGAAACTAAAACCCCATCCATGTATACAAGAGCTGCAATAGCTCTTATATGTGCTCATTTGTTGATATGAAAAGGGCTATACATCACAGCATGCTAGTAGCAGACAGGTAATTGTCTTCTGCCATATGCTAATGTAGACACAATAAGTTAAACTTGGAGATTTTGTAGTTGTTTGTTTTTAAATTACTTTGTTATCTGCCAGTTCTGTGTTCTGTGTCAATGAATAATGTGTGCTGTTTGAGGGAAATATATTGAGTATGATGGAATAATGGTAAGCTGAAAATTATTTTTATAAAAGCAACAGCTCAGATTCCTAGTGCAAATTTCACCTTTGTCCCTGGGGCTGCAAATTTTTTTTGGCTTGGCATGCCCAAACATCTCCTCTGCCTATCCATAGGAACCCCATGTACATAGCCACAAGGGGAATGGACTATGTGGCTTCTAACCTGTTCCATCAGATTCCATACTTCCAGAATATTATGGAGTTTCAATTATATTATATTGTCTTAAAAATTTGTTCATGAATATTTAGATAAGAAGTAACTTATGCTGCTAACTAGTGTATTGCTGTAATGAAAAATAACAACTGAAAGTATTTGGTTTAAGTGCTAATTTCATTTTATATCTGATTTTTAGGTTTAATGCTAATTTGATTTAGAAAAAGCTAGCTGGTAACAGGATAAAGGTGTTTTGAACAGCTTAGAGCACTTCCTAGAAATCCTTGTAAACACATATTCAGGAGGCATGCAGGCTTCTTAGGAATGACATCAGAGCTCTGATGAATTAACATTGTTCTTTGCTCTGACAGAAAGACTTGTAAATGGTATTCAGAAGAACGATAAGTGTAACAAAAGTAGGTCAGCTTGGCAAATAAATAGCCTGACTTACCCATAGGCCTTGAATTGCTGGCATTTTGAGATTCTAGGCCAGCTTTATACCAAATCTGCTCATTCCATATCATATTTAATCTGTACCCTCTTTTGTGGCTTGTCAAAGATTTATTTGATATACTGTGGGTATAAAAACTAATATTCCAGTGCTGAATTTTTTTAGTAGCTAGTTTAACTTGATTCACTGTGACATTCCCCTGTGTAATGACATCTTAGCTACCAGTTTCACATCATTAATTATGATATTGCTCTGTACTATGACAAGAGGCCTAAATTAAAACTTGTTTTAAAATGTATAAACTGACATTTTTCAGGGTCATTTATTTCATGAAGTAATAGATATTGCAGGCATGAAGGAAATATTACTTCAAATTCTGTGTTTTGCTAACAATGTTTTTGGAGCAATAGCTGTTGGATAAAAAGAAATAAAACTGATGTGAGGATCTCTTTTTCTTTTTCCTGTTCACTCCAACCCAGTGTTTCAAAAGCATCAAGAGTTGTGAGAAGATATTATATCTTTCATTGAAGAATTCTACTGAATGTGACCTTACATTATCCACTTAAGCATATGGCAATAAAGTGTGTTCCAAAAGTCTTTCTGCAGGAATTTAAGCAGTCACAGGCTTAGCACTTTAATCTAAATTGTTTAGGATTAACTAAAAAAAAAAAAAAAAGTGATCATTTTATCCTGTGAATAATGGATTTCCTTAATCTGATTTGAAAACTGGATGCAACAGCAGTACTTGCTGTATTTTTGCTTACAGCAAAAACGGATTGTAAGAAGAAGTGCTCTGATTGTGTGATTTCACTTTTTCTATGTTGATTTTCACAACATAGAAAAGTTTGCCATGTTATTTTGGGCACACATTTGTTTGAAAGAAACAACAGCTTCCTGCTCCCTTTAGATTTCAGCAGTGCAGGTATCTAACAGCTCTTTGCTCCCTTTCCTCAATGAGACATGCATTTGGTTTGTTAGCAGATGGTCTTTTTTCTCTACAGTGCTAATCAAACTTTGATACATTTGGATTTGCACAAGGGAAAAGCTGACAAGGCTGACTGAGCGCATCTGCTTAGCTGTTTCTTGCAGTTCCTGAGAAATGACTCAATATTCACTTAAGGCTGAAATGCTGGAATTGGAGAGTCAATGCTGTGGCAGAAACGTCATTTTCTGTAATCAGCTGGGGCAGAGTGGCTGCTCACGCATCTCAAAATAACACTCAGGTTGACGGCACCAACTCCCTTTAATTGATGAATTACAGCATTACTGTTTAGCAGCATCTGAGCAACATCCTGTTTGTGAAAAACCTGACTAACCAGGGAATTCCACTTGGCTGTTCTGAAGTGGGTTATTTTATAAACAAAGCAGTCTCAAGTCTTTTTCTTTAAACCATGTTTTGATATGCAAGAAGTTCTGTGTATAGAGAGCTTTCAGAATTGAGAGTCAAATCAAACTCTTAGTATTGGAATTGATTTGGCAGGAAGGGGTGGTCAAGTATTCTTTCCATGTGAATAAATACGAGGTTGTTTTTTATTTTGGTTTTGGTGCTGTTTTTTGTATGGTTTTGTTTTGTTTTTTTTTTTAAACTTTTCCCTGGAAGATAAAAAAAGAAGTATATCCTAATTTTCTGCTAGGCTCTTCTTGGTGCCCATGTCAGCAACATATATGATATCTGAGCTGCTACCAGCAGCCATATTTTTGCTGTCTAGACTCCTCACTGCATCCTGATATTGTGCTTTCTGGTTAATTATACTGTGGAAGGCCAACCTTTTCTCTTTCCACATTTCTTCCTTTCTACCCTGTGTATCAGCTTGTGAGAGACAATGAGTTCCAAGTATTTATGCTGAGCATACAGGAAATTGTTATGCAGCTCTAGCTTTTCACTTGTGGAAACAGAAAGTCAGACTAATATGCAGTAAAATGACATGAATGATTTTTTGGTGGCCATGTTCTTACATACAACTTGAGAGAAATGCACATCCTACCACAGAGAAGGGTCAAAACTGTGACAGAGAAGTTCAGTTCAGTTTAGCATTGAAAAACAGTTTGAGAACACAGCTATAAAAAGTGTTCCCCAAGTCCCTGCAGGGCATCCATCATTTGGGGCTTCCTTAGCATATCTTTTGTGACTGTTCCAGAAAAGAGGCTTGTAGGAGGACATATGGTAATAAATACCACCTATTCTTTTGTCAACTGAAGATTCTCATATGATTTCCAAGAGCGTTTCTGGCTCATTTTCATCTCTAAATTCTGCCCTACAAGTGAGTAGCTCTGCTTACAAAGTTGTTTATGACCAGGGAATGTTTTAATACTGTAATGATTAGAGAGAACAGACAAAGAATCTGAACAGGGAAGATAAAACATGAAAAGAATGAAGGAGATGATAAGAAAAGATTGAGTTTACAATGGATATAGGAGGTCTTTGCTTTCCAGTGAACGGAATTCCAAGTAATTAATGTGCTTTGTAATTGGCCCACCTTCTATAAATATTTCAGTCTGTTCAAACTGATCTCTCTCAATCAGCAATTTAAAAATGAATTTACATGGGCAACAACAGATAATAAAAGTTTTATTTTTCAATCAGGGAATTTAACTGGGTAATGCTGGAGCATACTGTTTGTTGGATTTTAAAAAAGTGGAATTTGGCTAGTGTACTTACTGCTCTTAATTGCTTCTTAATTTATGTTCCCTATGAATGGATAACCCCAATCAGCTACATGAAAAGGAGGATGTATCTAGCAAGACAGAAAAAATTCAATGAATGTCACCAAAGTATTGCAAAGCACTCTTGAAATGACAATACTAAAGAAGGATGGTAACAAGTCTGGCTTGGTGTTTCTATGTAGATCATACAAGTACTGGAACTGCAGTTTTACCTGAAGTTTCTGGAATATGAGAGAAGGCAATGAAGGCGGAGTTTTGAGACAATTTTTGGTTTCCTTGCTCTACTGATTTTTTAGTTACTTTTGGTTGTGCTTAGGTTAAAAAAAACCAATATTGGCAGGACTCACCTACAGCCACTGGCTTGGGCGTCTAGCTGATTTCTGTGGTTATTATCTCAAGTGAGCTGTGCCACAATGTTTTCCATTATTCTAGAAAATACCACATATCCAAGATACTAACAATATAGTTAATTTTTTTTGTTTGATATGGTTGGTTTTGTCTTTTTAATTTCAGTGCAACATTCATAACTCCAATCATTATTGGAATGATTTTGGTCCACTTTTATTCATCCTAGTTCTGATTTCAGTGCAGTAGTATTACAGGTAAGTATTACTGGAATATTCTATCTACATCGCTTTAGCAAAATGGGCATATTTGTACTGATAAGTGAAAATAAAGCATGTGAAATTTTAATAAGGCATTTTCTTTCCCTTTCAATATCAAGTTCTTCTAACCCTAAAATTAATTTAAAGTGCTAAATTACTTTTTTTTTTCTGATCTAGACTGATTCTTCAATGACTAAGATGTTTTTCACTTTTTAGTGTATGCACATTTCAGTAATATGTATTTATTGGACTGATACAGTGTACCTTATACTCCAGTATTTAATTTTACTTGGGGTGGTATAGAGAAAATCAGATAAACGGAGAGAGAAACTATTACTGTTTCAGACAATATATTTTCTCTATTGCACAATGATACCATTACTTAACATGACATTTTTTGGAAGACAGCGTAATTTAATCCCACACTACTAAGCAAAGATTCAGGAATTATGTATCTGCAAGGTAGAATAATCCTTTCTGTACATTGTCTTTGTGATGTTTCTCTTTTATGACTTACAAGATATCACTTTGTGTCTCATATAATGACATGATACAAGTTTCTTTATAGTCACTGTACACATTGCTGGTTCTAAAGCTATGGAATTTGAGTTATGTAGTAGCCTAATTATATCAGCAGAAAAATAAAACTAAATAATTTTGTGGTTTTGCTAGCATGGAATTACAAAAGTGAAGTTAAGGGACAGAGGTGAAGCAGCTGAGTTATCTAGAAACTATGGCAAACCAGCATTCCCTTGATGCCTGAATTCAAGCATTTCACCATTTAGCTGCTATACATCAATAGTGACACATCATTTTCCATGATAAACTGTTTTTTTAATATAAACCATAATATCTGTGTTGGGTTTTCAGATATGAGGTAATTTTATGATGCGTGAATATCTCTCCTTCCTTATAAATGTCCAGATTGATCCATATTTCCACAGCAGATAAAACTGGAAAGTTCTTAGATCAAAAAACAATTACTGTTTGAGCAAAGTTTACTTTTCTAGTTGAAGTAGAGCTGACAGTGGCAAGTTTTGTCACATCACTGTAGAACTATACTATATAGTGAGACTGCCTTAGGTGATCATAGAATCATAGAATGGTTTGTGTTGGAAGGGATTTTAAAGATGAAGTACAAGGATAATTCTCAGGGCATTATTTATGGATATTGATGTCATGCACAACTGCTTCTCTCTGCAATTGCAGATTGTTCTAGAGATCTTTAGCTCACACTTAATTCATGTGCAGGTATGTACTGTGTGTTGTCTTTACAGGTATTGTTTGATCGCAGATGGGATTGTACATCAGGGTCTTGTAAATAATTTAGCTTTGTTTTAGTCTCTTGCACACAGAAGTGTAGGAAGAACAATGAGAGGCCAACCTTCAAGTGGATTTCTTGTGAGTAGTAGTGCAATGTGCAGTAAGTTCAATCAAATATTGAAAGAAAGATGTCCAACATCTAAAGGGTGTGATTTTTAAACAGTAAAGGAGAAACAGGATGGGAGAAAGAAATACATCTGACCTCCTCCTTTACAGGAGCTTAACATGGATGCTTTGTACTGTACAACCTTATGCATCAAGTATAGGGTGTGAGTGCTGTCTTTCTTTAGCAAACAAATCCTTTTATAAGACATGTTTACTTTTATGATGGGTTGGTAGAGTTCATATTTGGACCATAGTTTTCCGTGTTTTGCTGCAGGGGTGGAAAACATGAAAGTGCCTGTGATCTTTCCTGGTGTATTTCTGTAGCAAATGTCTATTTGTGATCTGTTATAAATTGTGTGTTTCGTTTTGGGTGAATGGTAAGAGTTAGGGGGACGAAACAGGTTCTCCATAGCCATTAAGAATTAAAGATCAATGTCATGCATGTGATTTGGAGCACTAAGCTTAATGACCCAAGTCTTTCTTCTCTGATGTTGCTTTGCTTTCGATTAATGGACACCATAACTAGGTAAACACAGCTGAGATGCAAATCTGCTACAGAAACTTGTTTTATAATGTCCCTCTATAAAGACAGGGAAGACTTGGGATGTACATTTTTGAATGCTTATCTTTAAATAACATTGCTGGGCCTTTTTAAATGTAACATTAAACCTGTAATGTGCTACTTGGTCATATTTTAGTAGTTGAAGATCTCCTTAGCTCAAAATTAGTATGTAAACTGTAAAGGAGTGAACTCAGAATCATCTGCACTGTCACAGATTTTCCTCACAATTCCAGTTGATGCCAAAATCTAAAAAAAAGTTAACCCCTTGCTTCTCATCCACTGGAGGAATTTGGGACAATAATATGGTTCGTGTGTGTGCATTACTCCCACACGTACATTTGATATATTTTTAAACTCTATGCATCTGTATATGAGAATGCATATTTGTAGATGTGGCAAAGGTGCCAGTCCAGCTGCAGTCCAGATTCATACTTGTTGTAAGAACGTGTTACATCCAAGCATTTCAGTGCTAAAATTCTTCTGCAGAGTCTAATACTAGGATTTTCAGAACTTTAGAGGATGCTCTTAGATAGGATGAGAAGAAAAGCAAGCCTTCAAAGAATACTTACTCATAGCTTTTTAAAGACACTGCCCTAATAGTCTGAAGATGCATGTTCCTTCTTGAAAATGGAAACCATATGCTTTTTTTCTGAAGAAATTATGAGACCATATTTGTTAGAATCTAATCTATACAACAATATTCTTCTGAATGCAAGTGGGATGCAGCAGTCTTAAAAGGCATGGAAATAACCCAGAAACCTTCAGGTCAGCCACAGAAACAGGGTAACCATATAAACAGAAGTAACCTCAAAAAAATTGCCCTTCTTTGTGGAGAAATTATGTTGCCCCCATTTAACAGATAGGAGGGACTGACATAAAGCCTCATGCAGGATATGCTAAAGCAAGTACCTATCTTTAGGCAGCTTTCTGAGCTTATCTTTTAAGAAGTTACACTGTAATTGACTGAAAATCTATAGCATTGTTGCCTGTTGATGCACATTTCCTGATCACATTCCTACACAACAATCACAAGATTTTCCTGTCTTAGTAGAAAGTCAGTTGTCTGCATATCTGCAATTAGTTAATGCAGTCTGACTAATCCTGAGGCATATGGAGCCAAATGTGAAGTGGTTATGGAGATCAATTAAGAAAACATTTGTGAAGATTAATTCAGCAGCATGTGCCATTGTATCTGCACACCTCTGGTATTTGAATAAAACCTTAGATTAGAATTTTGGAGATTGTGTAAGAAACACCCAGGAAGATAAAGATGTGTTGTCCATTCAGTTTTGTATCAAATCAGTGTGGAAAAAAAAAATCTTTGAAACATCAACCTATGAAGCAAACTATGACTTTGAGGATCAGAAAAACATTACCTTATCTGAACTATGGCAGCAGCATATCTATTTTTTAGTTTCTGATATTAAATTAGAAACTATGGTGAAGGATAAAAGTGGTCTTATATAAAAGGATCAGGGACAGTGGTTGGCTCAATGAGCTTGTTTTTTTCCATAACACCTCTCACATATTTGTAAAAAAAGGAAATTACATAAAATTATCCATAGTACAGTGTAAGTGGATTTATAACAAAACATTTTAAAACTTTGAGGAAGAAGCTACAACTAAAACCACAATGAATATATTTATGATGATGAATATGCAATCAGCAGCTGAGATGGGATTTCAGGAGTACTGTTCAGAATGTTTTAAAGCATTGGTGTCACATAAAAATATATGTATCTTTCCATACTAATCTTCTGTTCCAATATGTAGCTTTGAAGTGCTGGGGACGAGAGGGAAAGGCAGCAGTTGCGTATGACTGGCAAGAGAATTTGCTATTGCCCAGAGGCACAGTGTGAAGAAACAGGGGATCTGAAAAGCAACAACCAAGAACTCAATTGCAATAAGGATCAGCTCCCTAAAGCACTTTTTTTTACTCCCCTTCATATAAGTGATTGAGGCAGTGGGATGGCTTTCCTCTGATAACTAGAGGTTGTCAAGACCCTGTGTCTTAGAAACTTCACAGCTCTTAAAGCAGTGGAGCTGGATTTCAGACAACGGCTCTCATCTAGGCTAATGTGCACAAGCCCACAATTGTGACATGGAGCACCTGAAGCTCAGATCAGGTGTCCCCCACTTTTAATTTCTTACCCTAATTTTATTTAGTTCACACTTTGGAGTGTCAAACAATTAATCACACCTTAATGCCTCAAGCTGGACATCTATAAAATAATGTGCTGTTATGTTGCACATGGGAAAACCCCAGGATAAATGACCTCCCTATTTGGTCCATCATAAATGCATTGATGGAATCTGAGCCTTCCTTGTGCTGTCTCACCTTGGGATTGCCAGCTTTACCTGCGATACCTTTCCTTACTGTCTCCATACCTCTCTGCAGTTGTAGGGTAAAAGTCCTCCAACAATTTTGATATATGCAAAACTGAGGAGGAAAAGCACTCCTGTCATCACATGGTTAAAGATAAGTTAGTACAGGATGTATTTTTCAGCCAGAGGAAAGCAGAGCTGGGGGATGTGTTAGCTTAGTGTGGGAGAGGAATCTGGGAGCACTTCTTAACTCCAGATTTGGAGGGTGTTTCAACTACAGTAAACTTCAAAAAAGTGCCTGAAGTGCTCCAGCATGTGTTTTTCTATACCCACTGGCAAAAACTTTATCTTGTCCTTCAAATGGATGCCTTTTGTCCATGACTTGCACTGCCCTTGGCAGCGACAGTGCTGCATGAGGAGGAATAGTGAGGAGCTGCATTTGAATACTGCAGGATCTAAAGTCCCTGCCATCTCGGCCATTTCCTTCATAATTACATGTAACTCTGCTTATATTTTCCAAGGCCATTCAGCACGTTATGTCCATTCTCATATACACCTTTCTCATACAGAGAGTTTCTCACTGTACAAGAGCAACTTATTTTGGATTGAATAATTCGATTACCGCCCTGCAGCTGCTACAGACCACTCAGAGTGTGACTTTTAAGAAGTACAATGACAGGATGATTCTTACAGCAGCCTTTTTAAATGATTCTACTCCTTTGTCCAGGGGTTTGAGTTAGTGCATTCTCCCCTTGGCTGCATGTGTGCATGACTTTTAGTACCCATAATGTGTTGTTTCAGTGAGATAGGTCTAGTTTTAAACAAGTGAAATGTTTGTGTATATAAATTTTGTGCTGAAATCCTCCTTTATTCTCTGCAGTGATTTCAACAGGATGACAGAAAAGTGATTCTAGCTTTCAAGAGAACATTTTAGCATTTGATAAGGTCTGTGTACATGTGTAAATGCTGGCATGAATATGAATGAAAACAAGTGGTTTGGTGAAATAGAAACATGGAAGCAAATGTCAACAGTGCAACTGGTGCTACATTTGGTTAATTTGCTGTGTGCTTTGCTGTTGAATGAAATGCTGCCCAACTGATATATGTGAAAATGTAGACATGCTGGGGGAGGGGCTTTAACCCGTTCAGGTAATTACTTGAAAAGATGTCTTTTACCTTCAAACTCTATATTCCTTAGTTTTGTTTGTTTTGTTTTGTTTTTTTTTTTTCCCCCCAGCAAGTGTTCAAATTTTGATCCTGTGTACTTCTTGGCAATATTTGCTTATAAGTATCTCTCTGATCTACAAATTAATTTTGATAATACCATTTATATCCCTGTAGCTTCAGATTTCTTTCATAGTTCTTATGAAAAATCTTTTCATGGTAATAAGGCTTTTACATGGTAATGACACTGAATATCTGTATTTTAAACATTTTTATTAAAGTGACTTTATCTAAGATATTTAAGAATGTTTATCTTGAAAGAGAGCTTTAAGGAAAAATTAGCATTTTATTATATTTTTATAACTTGCTGTATTTTGAACCTGAACTGTTTTGAGGAATTTACTTAAATGTATCTAGAACTTAATACATCCAACACACCTGTCTTACTCTGGGTACCGCAGAGTTTACTAGAATAGAGAGATGGTGGCACGGAGCTGGTGACGCAGCGCTGCCAGATAAAGGTATGTACAGCTGAGCTAAGCTAATGGCTCTTCACTGCCAAAAAGGGCAATCATATTCCCTCCCAGTGACAATTAATTGACAGCTTTCCTCTGAACCAGTATAGTTTGCTATCCTAGTAGGACATGGTTTCCTTTTCCTCAGAGAAAATGAGTTTGCTGCTGCTTTTGTTAATTGAAACAACTTGGCAATGGGCAGAATATTCAATGTGTGCCTGAAATGTCACAAGAGGAAGCAGCACATGATCCAGGGAAGGGCAGGTGTCAGGTAATTTGTGAAACTGTGGCACGAAAAGCTGTCTGGGAAGCCATTGGTTTATAACAGGAGCATACTGAGTCCTGAACAGGCTTACCTAATGTAGCACAGGGCTGACTTAAAACTCTTCTTACTCCCTTCCTTACTTTAACGCCTCTGTAGTAGTAGACCATAAGAGAATTAATGGTAAGAATATATTATACTTAATCAGGGCTGATTCAGAAAAACCCATCTCCTTTAATTTCCTGTTTTCCACAGGAAAGTCCAACCTTTATACACCCCGCTTCTCATAAAAAAGTAACAAAACCACTTTTAAGCTCTTAATTAGAGCTTTGGCCATTGGGGTGTGTTAGGGGTACAGTTTGCATATCTTTTGGATCACAGAAACAGCAGTAAGCATTTTGGGTTTTTTAGAGCTGGAATTTTATGTTTTTCTTTCCTGTTTTCCGATGTACATTGTTAAGCTTTATTGGCCTGACTTCTGATCACATCAGTGGGAATTACAAAACTCAACCTGAATCTCTGAAAGTGCCTAGAAATTACTTTTGATACCACCTTTTAAAGGAGAATTCTCTCACCTAGGGACTGCCTCTTGGCAAAGAAATAATACCTTATTTTCCTTCTCTGCTTCTTGTACTTCTTGCAGATCTTTGAGACAAATTAGGACTTTGAAAGAACCAAATAAATTGGAACTCTCCCAGTTGTCATTTTGTGTTCTCTTGGCTCCAATGCACTTCACCAAACAAGTAAAGAATGTAAAACAGGAAATCCAATATTATCTCTATATCCTGTTAACATTTTTATCATAGCAAAAGCTGTCATGACTTCATGACATCATGAGTTGATGGGAAGATACTCTGCTGCCTGTGTTTCTCATCTTTGTTTTTAGTATCTTCCCTCTCAGCAGTACACAGACATCCCGATAGAAACTGCACAGAAGATAACTTGCAAAAATAAAAAAGCTTTCAAAGTGGACTCCTTTATTTTCCTTAGAAACAGAAGGTCAAAAAACCATTATCAACCACACATTAAATAGAGAAGGATCTAATTAAAGAAGTTGTCTATTGACCGTTTTAGTGTGCACAGTACTCATATCCCCTCTAAACATAACCATTGGTATCTGCCTTTATACTGCAAATCATCAGAGAAAGAATTTAATTTAAAAAGTATTTGTATAATTGTGAACCATAAGATTTAGAAAGAGAAAAGCTGTTTTGACTACACCTAGATTTTTCCAATTGGTTTGTTTTCCTTAGGAATGTGCTATGAACAGAACTGAAATTTATACTGTGCTACTATAATGCACATATTGTATCAATTTTCTTCTCTAATCAAGCTACTTTTAATAACCTGTAGTTATTTGATTCTCTATTTTATGTTCCTGTAATTGTAAGCAAGTGATTTTCTCTTTGATCATTGCACCTTAAAAACAAGCACTTCTTGTAATGTTCTCTGTTGATATGAATCTTTTTTGTTATTTCTTCTTATTTGTCTCTAGTTCCGAGTTTTCATGTTATGCATGGTAATGCATATCTAAGGACTTTTTTCACTGCTGGAATATTAACTGGTCAATCTGGGCCTCCCTGGCTGGTGTATGCATGATGGGGTATGTAAACAGAAGCTTTTTGCAACTAGACTTAAACCCCGTTTCAAGAAGTAAATGTTAAACTCAAGTTCAGCAGAGTATCATCAGGTTTTCTGGGTGGTAGAGGAAGGAAAAGTAACAGATTAAAAGCAGAAGACCTTCCTCTATCATTAATAACATGTTATTCTTTTCCTACCTGGATTGACTGTGTTATCTTCTTAGGCAGTATTTATTGCTAGCTGTTAAAATGCTCTTCTTCCCTTTCATTCTGATGTATAAAGATTCTTAGATAACATTTTCTAAGCATCTACATTTTATTTCTCTGGTCTCCTCATTATGTCAGCTTCTACATGTGTATAAATTCCTGTCAATGCTATTCCTCCCCAGAATTTCTTCTCCTTTCACTGTGCAAATAATTTTACATTGACTTTTATGTTCCAGTGACATTTCACTTGACTATCTCCTCAGTACATTTCCGACATCACAACTTTTCCCTTTTCCTTCATATTAATATCTCTATTCTCTCATATTTACATCAATATTCTGTCTAGAAGCAACTAAATGCATGCAAATAAGGTCATAGCTTCACACTTGTTGGATAATTGATTTAGCTCTGCTTAGAAATAAGAAATCCACTGGATTCTGATTTCATAAATTGATATATATAGATTGTAGTTTGTCAGTTAGTTTCTGAGGCTGATATGTCAACTAGGTTAAAATGCATTTTTTTTCCCCTAAACAAAATTAATGTTTTTCTCTTTTCTAGTGCATTCTCTTACCCCTTGTTGTTTCCTTTCTGGGAAAAGAAAGTGATTTGTTCCTACTGATTTAATTTCTCTTTTGTATACTGAGGAGTTGTTAGTATCTGAAAGCAATATCAGGTTAAGGCTGAACTCTGCACTTTAAGGAATATTGTGAGAATGGGTCAGAACTCTTTGCTGTGCCAGTGTGCTCTTCTCATGCAGCTGGAAAATAGCCATCCTCTTGGCATGTGAAAGCCCCTAGGAGTGTCTGGCTCAGCTTCACAGGCATCCTGGAGGCTGCTTAGCACATCAGAAGAGAGTCTTACCTCTGACAGAAAGAGGCAACAGTAGTGCCACAAACTGGAATTTCTGTTGGTTTGTTTTTTTTTTTTCACAGTCGATGTTCATGTGCCTCAATTCTGGCAAAGCTTCTTTTCATCGTACTATGATGGCTTTCTGGGGCCTGTGAGGTGTGATAGCTTTAGTAGTTGCAAATCTGGGTAATTTCATAAACACATGAAGGAAAGAATTGATGCAGATGAAGGTCTAATGATGAACTACACAGGCAGTAGTTCAATTTATATGCTAAACTAAGTTAAATTAGATTTATTATTCCTATGTTATGTTTGTCATGGAAATAAAACCACAATTTTCTTGATGTCTCTATTATCTTACAAATAAGATAGAGCTAAGATAGAAGGAAGAAGGGGAAAATGTAAAACATTGTTTACAAGTATATGAACAGCTATTTTGCAGGAAAAGAATGCTGCAGATTTCCACCATTAGTTCTGTATTCTCTTGCAGACTGAATGCATGGCAATTACCTTATCCTGTGCAGCCATCAGTCTGACTCTGCTGCTGCTGAGTTTATAGCTCGATTTATTGATACTGGATACTGTTTTGGCAGGATAACATATCTCAGGCAGGATGGATTTGATAATATTTGAAAAGCTAGATTTAGTCAGGTAGCATCATCTGATTTAAAAACAGACTTAAAGAAAATAAGAGAGTTCTTTTGCTTTGCTATTAAGCTAGATATTGCATGGCAAATACTGTATATACGCTGAATAGACCATTCAGATATTTTAGTAAGTTTACTTTGACTTGGTTTGCAAGAAAAAGGCATCAGAATCCCCAGAGAGGCAAAATTATTATGGATATTATTTGCAGTGTATCGGTTGTCCAGTTCTATTAGTTTTTACTTTCATTTTACTACTGATGGACATTTCAATCCTTTGCATGGTGAAGGGGCCACTGTACTCCATTATGCCAGAAAAATGTGAGTGACTTTCATCTATAGATAGTCTTTAGATCTTGCTAAAACTCAAGGGAATACAAAATAAATGAGCAATAAGAGACTTGAAGACAATAGAAGCTACTCTTTACTATGCTAGGAACTAGAATAAAAAAAATAGCCTAAAATGATAAATTTGTAAGACATTACCCACACTTAAGGTATTGTTTTCCGAAAGGCAAAGGAAAGACAAAACCAAAAGCGAGGAGGCTGGACCTGTTGAGCCCCAAGAAGAGATAACTGAGAGGGGACCTCATCAATATATACAAGTATCTGGAGGGAGGGTGTCAAGAGCCAGGCTCTTCTCATTGGTGCCAAGCAACAAAACAAGAGGCAAAGGGCAGAAATTGATGTACAGAAGTTCCGCCTGAACATCTTTACTGCATGGTTGACCATGCACTGGAACAGGCTGCCCAGAGAGGTTGTGGAGTTTCCCTCACTGGAGATATTCAAGAACTGACTGGATGCAATTCTGTGCAATGTGCTCTAGGATCGCCCTGCTTGAGCAGGGATGTTGGACCAGATGAACCACTGTGGTCACTTTCAACCTTATCCACTCTGTGATTCTGTGAATCCAGATTCATAAACAGCCCTGTGGTATTTGAAAGGATCAGAAAAATAAATAGAAAACTCTAAGTGCTGGGCAAAAAGACAGAGAAAATGCAAAGCACAAGGGTATATATCACATCTCACTTCTGTCCAGATATCACAAACTTATCAGCTTCCAGGTATGGAGACTAAAATCCATCCCAAGACACACTTTGAAATTAGTTTTGAAAGAATGGAATAGATCTTCCTTTTTCCCATCAAGACCTATAGGCAATAAAACCATTCTGCCAAGTCATGTGTTTTATCTAGTGATCTTCAGTAAGTGGAAAAAGGAGGAAAGTAAGAAAGGCTGGGTAGTCCAGCAATTACTACCTTTACTTTGTGGGGTGTGATGGTGAGGAATCTTGTCTTCCAGTTCACAAGCATTTATGGAGATTTTTCTGTAAGCATGAACCAGAATCTAGGTTTCCTCATTCTTGGCTGATGTCCTAGTTTGTGTACCAGTTGGTGTCCCAAACATGACAACATGGATTTGGTTTACTCATTCTGCTTTCTTTCTTTCTGTTACGCTTATTCCTCTTCTTTCCCCCCACTTCCTCCCCCCCCCCCCCCCTCTTTCTCTGTGAGAGATACAGTTCAAAATATGAAGTGAATTCACCTAGTTTAATCTTATGAGCTGGTGGCTGGTGACTTTTTTCAAAGAGAGGAAAGATGAGCAGGACATGAAATCAAATTTTACTATTTGAATGACCAAAGTATTATCTACAAGGCATTTTAAATAAATATCCAAACAAAGCATTCTCTGAAGTGCCTGTTTTTTTGACCCATGTAAGGGACATGTCAGATTGGTCACCATCCCTACCTTGCCTGTCTGACATTGTTGGCTATGTCCTGGCCTGCGGCCACCATTGCCTTGACCCTCTGTCAAGCTCCTCTCACAGCTCCCCAGCCAGCCTCTCCAAACATGTCCCTAACAGGCTTTCAAATGCTGGAGCAGCTGGTGGATGTCTGAGCAGAAATCCCACATGTGAGGTGGCAGGCCAGAAAGAAACAATTGTGGGTGATGCAGAGAGCTGCATTGTCTGAAAGACATCTTTAAAACTGCAAAATAGAGTTGTTTCCTAGGTCCTTCATTGCTCAGGGAAACAAGGCTTTCTCTAAGTTCTTTAGAAATAACATACTTTTAGTAAGATTCTATTTGCATCAAGTTGTCTTAATAATTTTGGGGGGGCCCTGAGTATAGATCAGGCCTGGAGGCAAAAGGGTCTCAGTTATTGCTGTTCCTGTAATGTACAATGTGTGATCTAATTTTTTAGTTGACAACTGTTTGTTTCATATTTAGCTATTCTTTATATATTAAGTTCGACACATACAGTTATATAATGATAATAGCAGTTTCCATGTCAGAGCAAGAAAATGCAAGTGAGCCGGTCTGCTTCTCCCCACTCTGTTTCCAGAAAGACACTGGTGTGTGTATTTGAAAATGCACCACTGGCTTGCTGGGGTATGCAATGTTCTGTGTACAACATGTTTTTCTGTGTAC
This sequence comes from Pyrocephalus nanus, assembly GCA_038380795.1. Classification (NCBI taxonomy): domain Eukaryota; kingdom Metazoa; phylum Chordata; class Aves; order Passeriformes; family Tyrannidae; genus Pyrocephalus; species Pyrocephalus nanus. The sequence goes on along the minus strand of CM076261.1, from coordinate 14,538,232 downwards.
TGTCGCCTTCTCAGTCACAGTGTGTTTGCTTGGATTTGTCCCATCACTACTTCTCTCTGCATCATTTAACTCAATCTGAATTCTCTAGAGATTTTAAAGACTTTTCAGTCATAGGATGAGACTTAAGTATATTTAAGCACTCTACTGAATCTAGAGCTGACCACTATATTAGGATGTACATTAGATTAACTATCCCTCCTTAGTCTTTTTGCATAATAATATAGCTGATACCCACGCTATTTTGATTGTTGGAGCTCTTCAAGTGTTCAATCAGCTGTTAATTTCGTTTATTGTTCAAAATGTGTGTTTTTTGTCACTAAAGAAAAAACTAAGACTGAGCAAGGTGCTTTAAGCTTATAAAAACATTGTTAGAACTTTTCTCCGGGCTTAACACTTGAAATAAAAGCATCTGAACTGTAAAAAGTGAAAAATAACACATAGGTCAACACACAGCCAGCAAACGCACATCTCAAAATAAGATTTTGTCAGTTCAATCAGGCTCAGACTGATTCAAAGAGTGACATTGTCCAGTTTTAATGTCTTTTCTGTTTCTGAAACGCACAAATTCTAAATGGCAAAATGTGTCTTTTTATCATTCCTATGACAGATAATTTCTCCATAGCTGCAGTGTTTCTGAGTGGGAATTTCAGTCCAGGTCAACATTCTTACTTGCTGACTGCTTGTCTCCTGTACCAAAAGAAAAAAAAATTGCCTGCCTGCCTACAAAATGAATTCTAGCACAGTACTGATATAGAGTTTAATGGATTTATTATTATTTTCCCTTTTTTATTTTTTTGTCAACTGAGCTATCTTACCTCAGTAAAGAGTTTTTGTATCTTACCAACATTTACTTTACTAGGCAATATAAAATATCTTAGCATTCTACAAGAGGTTAATTTTTTGTAACTGGTTCAACCACTTTTTCTCCAGTTCTCTATCTTTATTCAATGAATAATTTATCTGTCATAGGTTTCTCAGGGGTGAAAATCATCCTTGATTTGGCTTTGTTTCTGAATTTCAGAGACAGAGAAGTATCAGATCAGTAATACATTAATCTTATGCAGTGTTGTCTCCCTGTTCTACGCCATCCTAAGCAAAGTCATCTCCTTGCTCTATTCTGCTCATTTATACACCAAAACCTCATGTTCAGCCTCTTATAATGGGAACCTGTTTTCTGTTGATCTCAATCTGACCTCATTATCTACCACTCCATCGTGTTACGTCTGTACTGTACATCTAGACAACTGTACTCTATACCTGTAACTTATTGTTCATTTCACTGTGCTTAGCTTTGTATTTTGGGAGTTCTGAAGTGCATGTTTTTCAGCTGAGCCTGTCTTACAGAGTATTCAGGCAGCCCAGTTTGAGCATCACCAGTTATAGTGTTCTCAGCTTTATTAGTTTTACAGTGAGCTTTGGCACCATTTGCAGAATTTATCTACTATTGTCTTTTCATATTTTCTTCAGAAAAAACAGTGAGTACAATTGAGGTTTAATATAAGTTTTAATTAAGTAGTCTTATCTGGGTTTTGTGGTTTTGTTTGTTAGTTTAATAGGACCAGTGAGCTGTTTAGCATACAGGATGAATGATGTTCACCATTCATGACCAGCTATTTAATTTTTCACTTTTATCTTCTTCATTCAGTATTTGGCCTTATATTTTATTTATTTCAAATTGCACTAAAGCTGGAATTATTAATTTCCTCATGGACCTTACTGCAGTACTCAGTATAGTGTGTCATGCTTTTCTCAGTGCTTCTGAAGCATTTGTTTGAATGCATTTCTAACAAACTCCTCTGAGGTACAGTGTTATGAATATTCCTGTTGAACTGAGAAGGAACGGGGATACATGGAAGCTATGACTGCAGTTTCATTAAAAAAAAGAAAAAAGCTGATTCTCTGTCTCTTTTTTTTTTTTTTTACTTGTTAGTCCCTTTCATGAGTCATTTCAGGTTGCTGTGTAAAAAACTATTTTTATTTCTTTCTCCCTTGCTAAACTTCCTCCTGTGTTAGATTGTTGTACAGGTTTATAGAGTGGTTTCCAGAGAAGTGATGATGGATTAGGTTCTCTCTACCTGTCAAGAAAGGTGGGCCATTAGATTTGTCTATCTGCATCTCTTCCAATCTCAACAGAAGTTTACATACAGCATAGAAGGAGCTGTATTTATAGCCATCACTGAGCTTTAAGGCCAGTTGTTTCCATAAGTTATGCTACATGTTTCTACAGTTCAGAGCACATACAAGTGTATGGCCTTTTAAACATCTTGGTAAATTTTGTAACCTCCTGTAGTCTGAGGGTAATGAGATGAACAGGGAGCACTGCATGTACTAAGAAGCACATGGACTCGTCATTAGCAAGCAGAACATATATTAGAGTTAAGAAAGACTTGTTTTCAGCACTTTGAGTCTTGCCTAGCTGTCAGATAAGAGATCTGTTTTCAGCTACTTCACTGGAAAGTTCTAAGAACAGAAGTTTTTAACATAGGACAGGTAGTGATCCTTGTGGGTCCCTTACAAATCAGGATAGTCCATGAGGCCCTGTGACAAATACAGAAGAGTTTCAAGTGTTTCTAGACTCTACATTTAATCACATCTTTTTTCAGCTGGCTGATATTGATGATGATGGGGTGAAGCTGAGTCTCCTGTGACAGCAAGATTGCTTTTAGGACCATAGTTTAGTTCTGTTCCCATCAGGTGTGAGAATCAGTTCAGGTGTGTCTTGTGTGAGACTGAGCACAGTGGCATGGCTGACGACATTTCCAAAGCTCTCTAAGGAACCCTGCAGTGCTGTTGAAGGTCACCAAATAGAACAGTCTGATCTGTCTTACAAATCATAGGAACTCTTCTCAGTGAGTTCACAAAATCAGTCAACAGTGTGCTCCAGCTGTGAATGACTTTTTAGAGATAGGTCAGCTGTGAGGAGTGCCTTGTTAATTACCACTAGGGAAAAGTGAAATTTCCACTAAAGAAAAGTAAGATCAGCCTAATGATTTGCTTAGCACCACTCTACATCTTTTTAGCAGATGCTGGGATGGGATCTACTTTTCCAGAGGTCACAAAGTTGCAGGAACTGTCTGTAAATTCTTCCAGTTTCCCCATGTTCACTTTTACGTTAGCTCTTACAAAGGAACAGGAGCTCTAAAGATGGAAGCTTTTTTCATCATCCTTACTTACTCTTACACTGTACTTATCTTGTGCTCTGAGAGAGGGTCCTTCAGAGAAAAATAGCCTACAATCATAACAAAAGCTGCATTTGTTATTGTCCCTATCCTGCTGAGGTAGGTAGATGTTATCTTGAGTGCTTGGTTTGTTGCATCTAATTTTACACAGTGTAAAAATACAGTTTCTAAGGGAGTTGCCAGCTGACAGTAAATCTCTTCATAAAAGATCCTGGACAACCCAATGGATTTCTATACACTGAAAGTCTGGCTATTTATTTTCCTACACGAATAAAATTTAATGAAAGTGAAAATGTTTTAGATACTATCTGTATTTTGAATGGTTATAAGGTCTAGCCTTATATAAAAAATTCTTGCACTGCTTCAAAAAAGCTGGTGATAGCTGCTCTCAGGTGGGAAAGTGCAAGTTTTTAGCTTTGTGCAAAATGTAAATAAAATTTTTGACAGCTTCTGTTTCTTTAGTGTTCAAGAACCAAAAGCAAAATTTCCAAAACATGCAGCAGGCAAATCTGTGTAAACCATGGGACAAAAATTGCATAAACATGTCTTCTCCACCCAAATCCTTCATTTTCGTTCTGTATCCATTTTTTTAAGCTGTTTTCTCCATTAAGTGAAATTTGACTAACTAATAATGGGAAGTGAATAATAAGGGACTAATAAGGGAAATGAAGCAGTGATATTTTGTTAAGTCCCTACAGCCCTACATCCTCCGCTATCCTTTTAACCAGTGGTGTCTGTCATGCTTTGTAGCTGGTGTGTTTCTCAATAGAAAATTTGTAGTAGTTGTGTGCAACAGAATTTTAAGGGGACGACATCATATAGGATAAGAACAGGATAGGTTATTTGGTGAAAAAATAATGAAATCAAGCTGGAAATACGTATTTGATACCCACTGAAACCAGCAGCGTTAACTGTTAGCTTCTGAATAACCTTTTTATTTTCTCTTAAGCTCCCCTACTTGTGGTCCTCCTGGGTTGTCACCTGGTGTTCTTTGTGACCATGTAGACAGGCAGGAAACTCCCTATTGAGAGATGCTGTCCAGGCATAGTATGTTTCTTGTACTCGTGTCTTGGACTGCCAGGCTTGTTAAGCCCATCTGGGGTCTGTTCCTAATGTTAGATGGCAAAAAAAGTCTCAAAGATTTTACCAAGGGTTATTGAGCTTTGATGAGAATGGATCTTCCCAAGGGAAGAACTGCCACTGATTTTCCAGTTAGAGACTTAGTGGCATTTGGTCTTGTAAAACTTTCTGTTGAGATCATCAGGAGCTAAAAGTCATCAGAGCCAACACTGACTAAAAGAATACAGATTGACCAGAGAGGACATTTGGTTTTGTTTATTTATTTATTGTGTGTATATTCATATACATCAAATGTACCCACACTCATATGTTCCCCCCATCTAGATATATCCTAATAGGTTTCTCTGGAATATGCCAAAGCCTTCCAGTAGTATATTACTAATGCAACTTCTATCTTTTATGTGTTGTTTACTCTTCTCTTATCTTCTTCATAGAAGGAGAGTTTTATTTGTAGTAGGTTTCATTTTGATACAAGCCCTTTAAAAAACAAATATCCTGCTGTGTCTTTCGGGGAAGATACATCAAAGAAGACATTTTGCATTTAAAAGACAGTGAAGTTTGCAAAAGTTCTTAGTTTCATATTTAATGCCAGAGGTTTGAATCTGCCCTGGTGAAAGTTGAAAAATAAATTATTTTGTGGTACAAAGTGCCCTTTCACATGTAGAGTGTAAAATTAACAAACAAACAAACAAACACCAAACAAAAAAACACCAAAACAAACAACCAAAAACTAAACCAAAAAAAAGATCATACCTTGAATGATCAGCTCTCCCTTCTGTTTATTGATGAAGTGCACTTACAGAGGACACTTTTCAGAAAGTTGAGAAGACGTGAATAGTAGTCTGAAAAAACTGCAAGTGAAACATACAGGACCCTTGCTGGGAAGCTTTACATGCACTTTTAGGAGGCTCAGATCAGTCCTTAAAAGAGAGATTTTGGTAAAGATTCATGCTAGGTAAACAGCTAAACTTGAATCAGTTAATTTGATTTATGCAAAATAATTTTTTTGGAGTTTAAGGCCAGTAACTGACAGAGTTGAGGGAAAAAAAGAGGGAATGGAGAAGTGATGTAAAAAACATAAGTTTTAGATTAAGAGTGTGGATTCTTTTGTCTTATAACTAGATTTCAACCCATCTATATAATTGGCCTGTTGACTGTATTTTTTTTGGCTAGAGTACGTGTGAGGAGTCCACAAAAGACAAAATTAGACATATACTTAAGCTTCATGAATGCATAGAAAGAGAGGCTACATTTTGATTTATTAAACACTAAGGAGTAGCTTGCGTTTATTAACAGTATTGGGTAAAGAGGAAGAAAGCAAAATTGCAAATTATCTTTTCGTCAATCTGTCTATTTAAATGGTGCATCAGTTGTTTTTCTGCTATGTAGTATGGTGGGATTGTAACAAAGAGGAAATACATATTCCTGCATATTTACTGCATTACTAGCGGTTTGTTTTTTTCATTGCAAAGGATTTGATGTACTACCAGTATGCTTTATTCTAATAAACAATGACATCACTTTCTTGCTCAGATGAATAGAAGCCTGTTATGCTCCCTGTTAGAAGACTGTAATGATTGCTGCTATTATTTAGCCACTCCATTCTTCTCGAAGTTGTTAATACAGGAAAGGATATCTGCTTACGTCTTGAATTGGTAAATTAATCTCTTTGTCATAACTTTCAATGTTGACAACCATATTTGTAGTAGAACTTTATTACTCTATTTACCATCTGAATTTCTTCTCTGTGTCTCTCTTCCTATGTCTTTCTCTTTCTGAGTCTCTTCCCTGACACCCTCCTCCCCCAAATTCCAGAGCTATTTCTTGGCACTGATTCTTCAATTGTTGTACTGTGCAAAGACTTATTTATGAATTATAAGTCAGAATTCAGAGTGCTCCTGTTCATTCACCTAGTTCCCATATGCAATGTAAAATCTGCCAAATGGACTAGATTAAATCCCTAGGATTCCCTTTGATTTTCCAGTATCACTGGGCGTGCTCTATAATCACTTGATGTATTTTTGGTTCTCAGTTCAAATTAAAAAGCATGTCTTCTGCTCTTTCTGCTTAGTTTTTAAGCCAACAAAATATTAACGGAGAAGGAACTTTGTCTGAAAATTACTTTTTGCAGTTATTCCAAAAGAACATCACTAGACTTCTGCATCAAACTTGAGATAACTTTGTTAGCAACACAGGGTGGACCTGAAAAGTAGTAATTGAACTCTCATATTCATAAGTCATTCAACAGATATGCATGGTGGAAGATAATGATCTAAAGAAGCTTTTAACTCTATTTAACCTTCTTTACTACATAGGATATGGGCTTTTGTTCTGCTGCATTTAGCAGGGCATGTGCTCAGAATTAAACATATGTTTAGGTTCCTAGTTCAGTGAAAATCGCTTTCAGTATGTATTTAAGTATAATGGGAGGTTTATTGAGAGGCAAAATATGGTCAGTTCAGCTGTATAACCAGGTTATAGTTCAGCACTGTCAATGGTCATTGCAAATTCAGAAAGGTCTCTTTCAACAAAGCTATGAATTACCAGCTTGTGCTTTCCATCTATTTTCTACTTCCTTTTAAATTAATGATCTGTACTGGAGTATTGTTAGTAAAGTAATACCATGACTATTTGAAAACTCCTGTTTCTAGGTTTTTTACTTATAAAATAATGCCATTGATTTGGTGCTGCTTTACAGTGAGAAAATGTGTCTTTTCAGGAGCTGCATAGATTCCGGGGCGGAATAGTGGAGGGTTACTGGTTTTGAATTTCTTCTAGCTATTCCTGAGGAATGCATGCTGGTCTGTTCTCCCATGGAAACCTCTAGAAGAATGTTCACTAGGGTATAATGCATCTATATAACCTAGATATTAATTAAGAACTGATATATAAACACAAGATAAGTGTTCTCAGTACTACTGCTTTTCAGAATTCCCTCCTTTGATCCTTTGCCCCTCATCCCCCCATTCCCTCCAGGTCTATTTTTCTAAATTGCATATTCCTTATTTTAGATTTTTATTTTCCTCTCCATTTGCCTGTCTTCAGTTTAGGTTTAAGTTTCCTCGTTCTTCTTTGGTTACAAACTTATGTTTAGTTTAGTTTAGTTTATTTCTTTTTTATTTTCCCTTTTTTTTTTTTTTTTTTTTTTTTTCCCAAAAGCAAAGGCTGCTGGTACATAATCAAAAGAGCAGTTTGCCACCTCCTCTGATTATGCACATGGCTTTGACAAGTAGGAAGGAAAACCTACTGAATGGTCATGGCATGTAGAACGATGTAGCATAGAATGAATCATTTTCAGCAGTCTTGATGAGGTGGGAGATGTTCTTATTCGAACTGGAACAATCCACCTACTTCTGTTCATTACGTTGATGCTACTCTGTTCTCTTCTCTATACTTTGAGAGTTACTTATCCACCCACATGGTTAATCTACAGAAACCATTCTGAAAGGTTTGTTCCTTACCCTATAATCTTTTATACTTTCTACCCATTTTGAGTCATCAGCTAAATTAGGTGGGGTTTTTTTTAAATTAAGTAATTTTTATTAAATCATATCAATATAGGGTTTGACTTGATGCTTTAAAATTCTAAAATTTCCTATATAAATAAATCCCCACTTTAAAAAGGGTTTCTGTATAATTTGCTATGAAAAAATATAATTAGGTTTTAAATAGCTTATTTCATATTTCAATTATTTGACAAATAGCTTTCTTACTATATTTTTATTATAAAAATGGTTTAATTCATTTTTGAAACAAATAGGTAAGAGTCTTTAATTTTCTTCATGAAATGAAGCGTTATTAACAATTTCAGAGCAGGTTAGTATGATATGCGCTTTTGAGAAAAAAGTGTGAAATCTCCCATATGTGACATTTTTTGTATTGGCTTTTTGGTGAATATCCATAGATCTCTTCTCAAAGCATTTCCCCTCCTCTCCCTTCATTTTTAAAACAGCTTCCCACTTAGAAAGGATTGCAGCATATAACATGTTCACACACTCTCGCTTGCAACAAGTCTGGTAGCTGAAGCCTTCACAGCTGCCAATTGCTGGGAATTACACGTGTTACCCATCTCCATTGTACTCTGTGGCTGTGCTGCTGTCCCTGCTGTCCATCCCCATACTGCATCCAGCCCCCAGGGCCAGCTCATTCTACCTGGAGTTGCCTCATCACTGCAGTCAGTCCAATGTGTTGTAAACCAAATTCCCTACTGCAAAAAAAAAAAAAAAAAAAAATAAAGCAAACCTGCTCTAATAGTAAAAGAGGACAATTATCCTGAACTCCGTGCTGTGATGGTTATGCTGCTCATATTCCTTATTTAGCAAATAGGGTGTTTGTGCATGAACACAGTCAGAGCACCAACTGGAGTGGATACAGTCCCCAACAAAGGATGTGACAGAGGTTACAAGCCTCTGGCATAATTTAGCAATTGATACCTTGTGTATGTTTCTTACAAAGGGCCCCCTCAACATCTGCTTTCCCAGGTGCCTTGACTGATGCATGTATTTTACTCAGATGGACCCAGATCTGTTAGGGCACTCATACTCTTTCAGCCCTTTCATGTGGTGTAAAAAAATGAGAGAAAAGATGACTATATACTCCCTGCTTTCTAATTCACTGGCTTTTCAGAGAAAAAATGTACCTAGATGAGTTCCCCCAGGCATCTAAATAAGCAGTTTGATAGTAAAAGTTTTGGACCACCGAGCACATCTGGAAGATAAGTACATAAGTTGTAAAACTGATCCTACAACTGCATTTAATCTGTCCTATATATGTGCCAAAGTCTTCCCTCTTCCCTTGCTTATAGTTTTATAATTCAGGGCTGTAATTCACCTGAGGGTCACTGGTGCTCTGTCAACGTTTAATTATTCTAATTACCTAATTATCTGCTCTGGTGAAGTGATAAAGCTTTGACATTTCATATTTTCCCTAGGAATATGCAACTGTGGGATATATCAGTCTCTGCATTTGTTAAATATAGGGAAAAATAATTCAGTTAATCGAGTTTTTCAATGGCAGTGTCTACCTTGTAACTGACTTTGTACACTGGGCCACTGAACCACTTGTTTTCTGAGCCTGTAGATCTCTGTGAGAGGTTTCCTCTTCAAAATCCACTTTGTTTTGAATTTGCTGGTGAGATAGGAAGGCTAAAAAGGGTGTGTTGAGTGATATTTTTTCAGGATAATCCAATCAAACTGGAAAGTCACTTTACAGTGGGTTCCTTTAAGTGACAAGTGAGAAGCATGGCCTCATCAAGGAAGAAAGCTATCTCATATACAGATATTAATTTGATGATCAGAGAGCAGCCACTGTTGAGTGACACTTCAGGAAGAACTCTAATAGATGATGTGATGTGATTAAAACTTTATAAAAATTTATAAAATTTTATAATATTGATGAAAAATGTACCTTTTCTGCAATAAGTAGGCTTTTGTTTGTGTGTTGTGGATTTTCATTGCAGAAGCAGAGAAAGTTTTAGTTAGGTTAAACTTTTGTGTAGTAAATGTTTCTGAAGTAAAGAAAAATGGAAGACTTGAGGATCCTAAATGCCTTTTAATGTTAAGAATTATTTCTTAAATGTATCTTTTGTTTTTCTTTTACTTCTCTGAGAGTGGAAAACAAAATATTCGGTGTTTGCCTAAGTGTTTTTTCATAGCTGGGGGATGCCAGTTGATAAATTGGAGGTAACTAAAGAAAAGTGATTTATGAGGTAGTTATTCCTTCACAGTTTTTGAAATAAAATTACCCCTAGAGAAAAGCTAGAGAAAGCTTTATGTTAGCTCTGACTGTAGAAATGAAAAGACAGATAGAATATAGTACAGTTCTATTAATAGCATTTAAGTAATGCCTGTGTGCTTACTGTAATGGGGACAAGTCCTGCTAATTTTTTCTTTCACTAAAGACAAAGGAAGAGGGTAATTTTGTTTCATCAAGAATATCAATTGAATGAATGCATTAAGGGGATGCTGCGCAAAAAGCTCTGCTCTCTAAGAAGAAAGATAATCTACAAGCTCTGTTCAGTTCCTTGAAAAATTTTAGTAGTTGTAACTACCAGCATTCATGAAACCAAGTCAACAAACTCCTGAAGACCTATGGCCCTCTCTCCCTCCTCCCCTATCTCCATATGTAAATAGACAGCATACCCATTGTAATGATAGTCATTACTTATATACTTTTATATATATATAATGATATTCATTACTTATATATTTTTATATATATATACTTATATTATTGTAATGATAGTCATTACATTATATACTTTTGCCTCATGTTAGCACCCTGTGTCTTCAGAGCAAAGTAATTCTTTTAGGGTTGGTCACAGTAATAAAGCTACAGGAGCAATAAGAAAGCTTCTTAGTGTGAGGGCTTTGTGTAGAAGGTCTGCTGATTAGTTGGACAAGGGAATTCAAATATCAAGAGAATAAGTTATGCCATCAAAGAAGCTGGAAAACATGAAATCCATCAGCCTTCATCAATACTGTTGCAATTAAGGCATGAGGAGCAGGTTTCTTGATATCAGTCTTAATTTTCAAAGTCTCACTAAGCAAGTATGCTTTCTTGATAAAGCCCTAAATTGGGATTAGTAACTGTGCACCTGAAGCTTATCTAAGCCACTGAGAGATTTGCTGAAAGTCACTTGTCCAGTCTATGCCATATTTTCTTTCAAGTTATTAAGGCATTATGTATTGATGTGTGAATTACCTTCTAAAAATAGTTAGTATTTATAGATCAAAAGTCCATATTAATATGTAGCTATTGCTATTTCCACAATTTATTAAATTTTAAAATGCTTTTAAAAAAAATAAATATTGTGAATTCTGCAGGCTAGTTATGTTCCTGCTGTAAAGCTGGGATTTGTTGTGAGGCACAAAGAGGATAAAGAGATTCTTTTGGTGTTATTACTTCACAGAATCACAGAATCAACTAGGTTGGAAAAGACCTCTGAGATCATTGAGTCCAATCTTCAACCAAACACCACCTTGTCTACTAGACCATGGCACTAAGTGCTACACACACCCAGTTTCTTCTTAAACATCTCCAAGGATGGTGACTCTGTCACCTCCCTAGACAGGTCATTCCAAAGTCCAATCACTCTCTCTGTAAAGAACTTCTTGCTAATGTCCAACCTTAATCTCCCCTGGCACAGCCTAAGACTGTTCCTTGTCCTGCTGCTGTTGCCTGGGAGAAGAGACCGATACCCACCTGGCATCAACCTCCTTTCACGTAGTTGTAAAGAGTGAATGAGGCTGGTGAACTTAGAACTGCTTTTAAGTTTGCAGCTTGTTCAGGGCAAGTTTTACTGGACACCAGTCCCCATCTTCTCTGGACTTTTATTTTCTTGGGGAAATGATTCACGTGCTTCCTTCCCAGTTTCCATATCCTACTTAGCGTAGATGTGACTGGAGTTTATGGGTTTGTAATCCAGTCGAGCCAATGAGACTCCTTGTCACTTCTGAAGTTGGTGGTCTTACCTTACTGCCCTCCTACTACAGGCATTTTGTAAATACAGATTCTTGTCTGATCCTGTAAGAAGTCAGTTCAGGAAGTTGTGTCAGCATAAAACTTCAAGTTTTCTTGCACGGTTATTTTTTTTGTCCTGGTTTATCTTCTGAAATTGGCTTATCCTTGGAATCCATTTCAAATTGTATTCTGCCAAGGAAAAAAAATGCAGAGAAAAGCAGTGAGCTCCATTTCTACATTTATTTTGTGGCAAGATCTGTGAAGCAAAATAGCAACAACAACAACACTAACAATAAAAGTGCTAAGAAGATATTGAGTACTGTTCTGTTTGTTTAAACAAGAAAATCTTGCACAATTTTGTATTTTTGTGTGTGTGCGTGTTCTTGCTCTTCAAAGTGAAACCTCTGTTAGAACACCTTTTTAAATAACCAAGACTGAAATTGAAGATAGGAAATTTGCTACTGAGAGTGTAGTAGGCGATGTAAAAGCTTTAGAAGGCATTTTTCCAACAAACTTTGCTGAAACACTTTTTCCTTTGAGCTGCCTTAATTTAGTCTTCTCATTTCACTGTCTGGAAATGGTTTGTAAGGTTCCAAAGCTATTGGCTCTTCCTGATGCCGTGTTGCAGTAAGTAAACATTAATGTGAACATGTATCTGTACCTGACAAAGCAGTGTATCTGATAAGGCATTAATGATGCTAACAGCAGCCTTGTGTTCTTTGCACCCTTCCCTTCTGCCAGGTTTGGAAGAGGAGGAGGAGAAGATAGTCTGTCATAGGTGGGTTTCTGCAAAAGAACAGACTGTGAGGAAAAATGGTAGGCTTCCTACACAACCTGATCTGTTTTCTGAGGGTTCCTACTCCCACACTGCCTTGTGTGCTCTTATTAGGATACGTCTGCTCCTTTCCGTTATCTATTTCCTTAGGGGACCCTATTAAGGTGCTTGGATCATGCAAAGGCAAAATGTAGTAATACTCTAAAAATAGGATGAGTGCTAGAGAGAAGTATCCTTCTCATTTACTGTATACCAGGTAAGCTCAAACTGCAGCACAGCAAACTACTTTTTCTAAATAATCAGAAATAGTTTTCTCTGAGCCCAGTATCACTATATACCCTAAGAGGATCCATAGAATTTAAAAAAAAAAAAAAAAAAGACAAAGTCCTTCATCCTTACTTGCTATCACAGTTTGATAGACACCATCCTCTCTCTTGCCCCAACTTTGTTTTAATTCGTGTCTACCTTAAAAATAATTCCCTGAGTTTGGCTGAAACAGTTTGCAATAATAAATTAGCCAGCGATATTACTTGATAACACAATTAACTTTAGAAAATGATTAATATTTAAAAATGCTTTGATTTAAGGAGATTTGTGAATGTTTTTCAATGGGTATAATTTTTTTTCTCTAGTGCTGAGTACAGTAACAATTAGTTTCATTGTTAGTTTAAAATCTATTTTATACATCTATATGAGACACTTACTCATAAACTGCCAGAATTCAACTTAACATATCGGATATTTTTATGATTTAAGAGATTGCTTTTTTGCAAATTATGAAATGTTCAGCCTTCAATTACATGCACCCAGCAAGGCCAACCTAACGTGGGTCAAAGGAAAAGCTCAGTTTATTGTAGATGTTATATATACCTTCTCTCTCTGCTCTTTTCTCTCTCTGCTGTCTTATAAATGCTGTCATATGTGTGTACTGCAAGTGGACTCTTTCTTTAAAAAGATGAAGAAAAACAAACTGAAGCCCCAAATCAACAGTTTGATTTTATACCACTGCTTTTTACTTCAATGATTTAAAATGTTTGAAGTAATGCTATAAGGCTAACTGATTCATGAAAAAAAGTGTATTTATAAAGTAGGGTTTAATGAGACGCCAAAAGGAACTTAAGCATAGTCCACACTGGCCTTTGCATCTAGCAGTGTTGTCATTTATGTTGTGCTGGTGACTTGTGACAGTGATAGTTTTTATTATATATGTATTTGAAGCTTAATGGAGTAAAAATAAATTACTTCAATAAACAGGCTCTTTTTGTTATAAGTTTTTGTGCTTTCTTTTGACATGCCTAGTTATTGGGGTTTTTGTGTTTGTTTTTTTTTTGTTTGTTTTGTTTTTTTTTTTTTTTGTGTGTTAGTTGTTTGCATTTTTGTTTTGTTTGTTTTCAGAAAAGACAATAATTTTGTTAGTTTTTATCCAAATTAGTTTTCTTTCCAATTTGCTTTTACTATGAAAAAAAAATCTGTTGGATTTTCATTATAGATGCAAACAAATCTGTGAGAGAGCAAATGCTTTGGAAGAAAGCCTAATTGTTATGGCTTCATCTTGCAAATGAAAGATATGACTTAGACTTTTCTTTCAATTGTGTCAGAGAAGCTGCACCCTGAGCAACTGCTTTGGTCTTCTGGATAAAAGCGGCTGATGCGGCCACTTTTACAACACAGAGCTGTTGAGCCCACTCTTAGAATCATAGAATAGCTTGGGTTGGAAGGGACCTTTTTAAAGCGTGTGTGCAGATAAGGAATTTCGTGGTGGTGTCACGCAATTTATGAATTCCTCGCAACACTGGCTGGGGAGCAAACACTGAGACGCCCATCCCTCTGACAAGGTGGAAGCACTTCCAGGAGGGGTTACTATTGGCTCTTTAAATGATGCTCCATCAGGAAAGGAAGCACGTTCTGAAGATCTTTTAGACACATGGGACAAGAGTGAGAACAATTTTCTCAAATTTATGCAGGCAAACTCTGATTAAGCTTCATTTTAGGTACTTTGTGTGCCCTTCTTAAGCCCTGATGTGGGAGTCTGTGATTTGTAGCTAGAAATCAGTTCCTGATTAGAAAGCATGAAAGAACTGGTATAATGCAGAAGGCAGTTTTTTCTGGTACTGTTGAAAGAATCAAACACCTTCTACTTCTGACACTCAACCAGAACAATTAAATCAATTCAGCTTTGCAGTTTTTGATAATGTTTAGGAGGATTTGATTTTCTTCTCTCCTACTGGTTTTGAAGTTTTTTTGTCACCACTGGCTACTTCTTGCATTGGTTTCTGTTATAGAACTTAATATTTAGCTAAGATGTGTGAAGATCTTAATGAGTAATTACACTATTCTACACTACTTTTTAAATTATGCTCATTCTTTTGGAGAAACATTCATTTTCTTTATGGAGAAAAGCAAAGCAGATTCTTGCTTTTCCTTTAACTTGGTGTCCCTCTCTGTTCCATTTTAATAAATCACCTCTGCTGAATTTTTTTAACTGATGTAAATGAAAGATCTTAATACGGTATTGAAAGCAAGGAGGTAGATCTGAGAGGGAATTAAAGGGTTGTTAGCATACAGCAAGTCACTGGAACTGAGGATACTTTGCAATCATTTCCTTGATTATCCCTTTGGAAAAGAATTGTACCTGTCTGTTTACCTAGCATGCTCTTAGCTCAGACCTCTTAGGATTTAGAGGATATTGAAAACAGCAATGTGTGGAGGCCAGATATATGCTAGAAGGATAAGGATGCCTGCATTTTACCATGGGAAGTGGAATTATATCTCAATCCTGTGCACAACAAGCTATTTATCATGCTCAGAAAACAGCAGTAGGTAACAAACTTGAAACCTTTGCAGCTAAGAGACTGTTTATATCTCTCCAAACATTATTCTTGTGAAAAAACATTTCTCACCATCATGTCGTGTTGTGTTGTGGTTTACTGTGGAGTGCTGCAGTGATTTTTTATTTTATCTTGTTGCATTTTGCCAGCCCTTTTAGGGAAACAAATCTAGCCTTATTGGGGATTCAGGAATTTTTTTTCTAAGACTTCAAAATAGACCATCCATACAGAGTGTGAGTGGAGGGCAGGGCAGTGGCTTTTGGTCATTTGGGTATGAGGAAGCTATTAGATGCTATTCTGACTCAAAGAGAAAGATTTGGGTTTAAATACCAGTGAAGAAACTCTGAAATACCTTATGTCTTTCAGGTAAAGGTGTTTAGAGGGAATGTTGATGTGGGGGTATTTGGGTTTTTGAAGATGATCCCAGGCTAGGCATGCATTAGTTCAGCCTAGTAGGACAGAATTCAGTGCAAAGTTCTGGAGAGAGGGCTCAAATCCAGCTTTGTGTATGATGCCATGTAAGTTCAGGGCTGCTGAAAAAGGCCATGAACTTCAAGGTCACTTAAAATAATTTTGCCAGTATATTTAAATGCAAAGTAGTTTATTTCACAGGAGGGGTTGCAATAAAAAAATCCTTGCTAATGATGTAGAAAATAGCATGAAATAAGTAATAAACTTGACAGTTATATTAAACAAAGAATGCCAACATAAAAAGTGATGGGAACTTCACTGATGATCTTCAGAGATCTGAAGCATGGGCAAGAAACCATTGAGATTCACCCTGAAAAAATGTAGTCTATTGCTCCAATTGCTTAATAATTCACAATCCAACACAGAGATTTAAAAAAAAAAAAAATTAAAAAAACCTCAAACCCCTTACTGGGTAGTAGTAGTCCCAACTGTGAACTGTGAAAGTATTAAATGAGAAAGGCAAACAGCATTATTCAGAAATGACGCCAATGATTTCTTTCTTATCATGAGAAAACAAGATTTTCATCAATTGTAGAACATTGCCACAGAAAAGGAATATACCTTTAGATGACAAAGGTTTTTTTTGCCAGAAGAAAGCACTAAAGACATTAGATTCTTAAATGGTAATTAAGGGATCAATAAATTTCTAAAAGATATTGAAATATTGACATCTTTTGTTTTACCTTGATTCTGCAGAGAATTTTGAAGTAGTGTTTCGTCTGACCATAATGAAGATGTTCCTAGGTTTAGATTTTATTAGTGTGTGGAATGATCTGCAGAAGCAAGTTATTTAAGAACAACCTGATGGTAGCCTGGACAAAACAAGGGACAATATAATTATATGATTCCACGGTTCCATCTTTTACTTGAAGATATAGGAAGTGCATGTCTTATGGTTTACATTGTCACAGAACAACTTAGATTAGAAGGTATCTTTGAAAGTCTAGTTCAACTTCCATTTAAATCAGGGCAACTTCAATATTGATAAATCCTTTAAGCAATAGATGACTTGTTCCCTAAACCCAGCTTCAGAAAATTTCCAAGGCTGACATTTTCATAATCTTTCAGGGAAAGTTATTCCATTACTTAACTACACTTTGTGAAAATGACCTAATACTATGCTCTAACTTTTACTCCTTCCTGAGGTGGTCAGGCAGTTGGACCAGAAGATCATTGTAGGTTCCTTCAAAGTGAAATATTCTGTTATATTTTAAAACCTGTTTGTCTTATTTCTAGTTGAAATTTTCCTTGTTGTAATGTGTGTTTATCACATCTTGTCATATTATGTGTATTTGACTGTGAATTACAATAGGCTAATTCTCTACTAATCAATTAGGTAACTGAATATCACAACTGTTTCCCTGCTCAGTATTCTTTCCTTGTGGGTAGGAAACCCAGCTCCCTAGCCTGAGCATATACTTGTTTCATCAGCCTCTGAAGCATGTGCCAGAGTACTCCAGATGTGCCCTCAGAAGAGCTATGAGGAAAATGGTAATTTCCTTTGACCAGCTGGTTATGTTCTTGCTAATGTATCCCAGTATGCAGTTAGCTTTCATTGCCCAAAGGCTGAAGATGTGATGCTGTCCACTGAAACTCTGGTTTTTTTGTGGGTTTGGTTTTTTTTTTTTTTTTCCTTCCCCTGGAGCTACTGTATAGTCACCACCCACATTTTGCTGTTGCTTGTGATTCTATCCCAAGTGCAGGTATCTGATGAACTTGATGAAGTCTTTATGGGCCTGTACTTCCAGCTTATAATTGTCCTGCTGAATAACCACTCTGGCACTCAGTATATTGAGTGCTTTCCCAGTTTGGTTTCATCCACAGACTTAACAAAGCATATCTGTGATTCCACAATGAGATATCAGTTTTGAAACACAGCTGGTAGAACTTACCTTGCAGTCACTCATAAAGATTCCATGCTAAGATAGTAAAAAGTTTTTGTTGTTGCACTGTGAAAGCTAATTCACATATCACCCTTTACATGGACTCTTATTACCTACTGCTGCTAGATTTTAGAACAGAATAGTTCAGTTGAAAGGAATCTATAATGATCACCAAGTCCAACTGCCTGACCACTTGAGGGCTGACCATAAGTTAAAGTATTTTGTTAAGGGCAATGTCCAAATGCCTCTTAAACACGGACAGGCTTGGGGCATCAACCACTGCTCTGGGAAGTCTGTTTCAATGTTTGATGACCCTCTGGGTGAAGAAATGCTTACTAATGTCAAGTCTGAACCTTCTGTGATGAAGCTTTGAACCATTCCTATATGGCCTCAACATGTAGTAGAAAAGCAATGAGGTCCAGCCCTTTCACCAGCTTTGTTGTCCTCCTCTGCATGGATTCAAGTACCTTTACATCCACTTTAAATGATGAGGCCTAGAACTGCTCACAATGCTCAGAATGAGGCTGGAAAAACATTGAATAGGCAGGATAATTTCTGTTGACTGGCTGGGGATGTGTTTGATGCACCCCAGGATGTAGTTTGCACCCTTGTCTGCCAGGGCACCATGCTGACTCACACTGAGCCTGCTGCTGATCAGATTACGTTATTCCAAACATTCAGTCACTTCTTTTGAAGTTTTCCTTTGCTTCTTACTTTGTTATTCCATAGAGTATTGTTGTGTGTCTATAACATAGGATTCCATCTCTGCTATTTTCTGCAAAAAGCCAAGAAAAGTCTCTTGCTATGTAGTATTATTGTCATCTTTTAAAAACTTGCTGCTTCACAGTTCTGAGTTACTGAATGGAATAACTTCTTGCTTTCCTTTTAGTATTGCGTTTTAGGAGTAAGCTTAGTGTTCCACGGTGGTTTGTATTAAATAATAATGCTGTGACCAAAGGGTGTGGAAATTAAAAGAAGTATGTGACATAAACAGGAGTCTCACAAATTATTTAAATTTTTGCACCATTTACCAACATTATTTTTGATTATTACCCTCTACGGAATTACCTTCATATTCTTATTACTGCTTTTCACATAAAAATTTCATATTAAATTTTGGATTATTCTATAATCTCTAAGTTGTAAAAAGAAGAAACAGGTACATCTTGAAGCAACACTGTCAATGGGCAGGGGAATTTTAAAGTCCAAAGTGCTTTGTTGGTTTACCTTAGTCAGTAGCACAAGACTTATTGTTTATGGAATACATATATTTTCAATGAAAACTGTATCTGATTATGTTTAACTGATCATGAAAACAATCTAGCTAATATTAATGAAGAAGTCCTCTTTTCCTATATGTATTTACAGTGGTTAATATGTTCTGAATGGGTATTTGTTGGATCTGCTAAAGGGGTTTCTTGTACAAGCTGAAAATCATTCCTATTATCCTCTGTTTTTTGTGCTAGGAAAGAACTCCTTTATGCATGGTAAGGTTTTAGCTATATTTAATGGTAGTACACATTCAGTAATAACACATTTAGTGCACGTTTTTATTAATAATGTTCCTGCAGGAGACTCCAGTTACATGACAGTTATTAGGATTAAATCTGCAGATATGTCTCCATCTGCAGAACTGGCTATAGCTGTGCTAATAGAGTATTATCTTCTAGCAGCTTTTTAATGGAGGCAATGTTAGCTCTATTTGAAGTCAGTAAAAGAAAGAACAAATGAGTCTGTTTATTTCCTAACAGTTCTCTTGGCCAACCCAAGAGATAGGAAGATTTATTAGGCAATACAAAATTCAGTTCTGGCAAGTAAATTCCCACTGGTCTTGATTCATCCTTGATTTATCATTCCTTTAATAATGGATTTTTTTTGGTAGAGATTTCAGTAGAAACTTTTAATTGTTTTTCTTGAAGACTATTACTTTTTATAGAGTTACATAGTGTTATTGTGAACATGTAAAAGTTTAAATTTGTATGACTATAGGTGTGGGTTTTTGTTGTTTTTTTTGTTTGGTTGCTTTTTAAAGGGGAGCTTTGTACTCCAGTAACCTCATTCTTTCTATCTAGCTCTACCTTTGACAACTGCAGGAATGATGCTCCAAGAATGAAGGAAAATGGAAAGCTAGCTGGATTTTGACAAGAATGAGCCAACCAATAGCAAAACTAATTTACTGTCTTTTGACATAAATGTGTCAATTTTTGAAAAGTATTTGACTGCTGCCAAAACTAGACTGCTGTTAAAAGCTTTGTATTAACTTGCACTCTCAGAGACAAGGGAAGTGAACTTTTATTCTAGATTTGTCCAAATAGTGCTTTCTTTCTAGGTCTTCTATTATTGAAAGATTTTTCACAATTTTTTACAGTTGGTAACTGTTTTCTGTTAAATCTAAGAAGCTGTTTTCCTATATGAATTCTATCTTTTTAACATTTTCTTTTCCATTTCTTTCCTAGGAAATTTTTCACAAGCAGGAAAACAATAATTAAATGCTCATTTTCATTTCAAAATTTGATTAATTTGCTTTAATGAACAAAATTCCCTTTTACCTGTGCTTCTGGAATCTAAGATTGAAAAAATAAGAAGACATCTTAGCTCTTCCAGGTTTAGTCTCTACCATTTTTCCTGCTTCCTCTTAGTGTTCAGAGAGCAAATGCTGCTGTGCATTCTCTGCAAAAACATTTATGCAGATGGATATCTTACTGTCTAAAATCTTTCAGTTGCATATTTCTCTATATTCCTTCCTACTGTTTTGAGCTGTAATTTCACATATAATTATAAAGAATTGTCAATTGGACCGATCATAGGCCAAATTATATTATATTTACTTGAACTAGTGTAAATATGATGATTTGTAAATAGGTAGAAGGCTGCACAATCTTTTGAAATATGTCTGCAATGTACGTTTTAGCCTAGTGTTAGTACCAATACAGAAATAATTATAAAAAAATTCAGATGTGAAGAGCCCATCAACATTTCTAAGATTTATATTCTATGGCTGAAGTTTTCTGATTGTAGATCTAAGTTTGGTCAAGTTTCAAAAAGGTAGTTCTGCTATTTCTATTGCTTTTCTTCTTTATAAGTTTGCATAGAATTAGACCGAGGAATACCATAATCAGTTTTACCAGAAGAGAAAAAAGATGCTGGATTTTTGTCAGCTGAATATGTTATTTTCCTTTATCTTTACAGTGTACGAGGCACAGAGAGAAGAAAGCTGTGGAAAAGACAAAGTGGGTCAATGGGACTTTCCTATTTGTCAGCCCTCAGATAGGTTTGAAATGATGCTGAAACTACAGCCATATCCTTGAATGCTTTTTACAGCTGTTGTGGTTTAACCCCAGCCAGGAGCCAAACCCCACACAGCTGCTCATTCACTCCCCCACCAGCTGGTTCGGGGAAAGAATCGGAAGGGTAAAATGTAGAAAAATTGTGGGTTGACTTAAAGATAGTTTATTAGGGAAAGCAAAAGCGGTGTGTATAACCAAAGCAAAACAAGGGATTCATTCACCACTTCCCATGGGCAGGCAGGTGTTCAGCCATCTCCGGGAGAGCACAGCCCCGTTACACATAACAGTTACTTGGGAAGACAAACGCCATCACTCCAAATGTTCCCCTTCCCCCTCCTTCTTCCCCCCACTTTATATACTGAGCATGATGTTATATGGTATGGAATGCCCCTTTGGTCAATTTGGGTCACCTGTCCCAGCTGTGTCTCCTCCCAACTTCCCGTGCACCTCCAACTTTCTTGACAGTGTGGTAGTATGAAGAGCAGAAAAGGCCTTGGCTCTGTGTAAGCACTGCTCAGCAATAACAAAAACATGTCTATATTATAACCACTGCGTTCAGCACAAATCCAGAACACATCCCCATATCAGCCATCGTGAAGAAAATTATTCCAGCCAAAATGAACACAACTACATATGTTACCCATATGCTAGGTATGGCACATGGTAACCTTTTTATTTGGTTACTTAAGCTGGAATGATGGTACAATAGGGAATGTACCTTCATTTCCCTTTCCATATTTCTGTTTCTTGAAAAATATAACTATATTTTGATAGCATCAACAGAGACATTATTGGAGACTGATTTAGGGTGTTATGGGAAATGGTGATATAACCTTCCATGGCAAACGAATGCAACTCTTTCTTGTTTTTAAAGGAAAGTTTTTTCTGGAGGTGTCCTACCATTTGCTGAAAGACAGCCAGGAATCCTAGCAGTCTTCATGACCACCAGAAGAGTGAAGTGCTGCCAATATCCGCAGTGAGTGGAAATCTGTTGATGGCTACCACTTCATTATTTTGGGAGAGATTTTCTGGCTTTCTCAGAATGGCGTGATCTGTTGATCTTGACCGCTGCTTTTTTAACAACTTCTATGCATCTCACCACTGACCTTCTGGCTTCCTGTGTATCTGTTGTTGGTCAGAAAGATCAGTCTAAGCATGTGGAGAACCTTACTTAATGTACTTAATCTTTCCAGCACAACTGATCAAATACCTGCACATGCACAAATCCTCAGTTGCTACTAATTTTAAGTAACATTTTTATGAGTGATAAGTCATTGAATTTCTGTTATTAATTAGTTGAAAAACATCTGTTGTGAATGCTGCTATGTGTTTGGCGAAAGAAAGGAAACTGTATAAAGAGAGAGGGACATTAATGAATGGATCTAGGTAAACAGTGCATCAAGGTACCAAATTAAGGTTTTTTCCAAGTTTAATCTTTGATGAATTTACCTGATACAGAAAAAATATCCAGCTGCTTATGGACTAAATGACTATACACAATAGTACGAGGCATTTATTTTATTAATAGATAGGTGAAAGAAAACTGTTTTCCTAAAAATGAATTTATCAGTTTATCCTTTTTGTCTGACAGCCCAGTGTTGCTGGTCAGGCCATTTGAAATCACCACGGTTAAGCTGAAGGGACAATGGATGCTGGAGTTCTTGATTGGCAAGACCCTTCTCCAAACTCTCCCCTTTTCCTCAGCTTTTGTCTGCTGCTATCTACTTTCTTTTGACATTAAAAAAAAAAAAAAAATTGACATCAGGATGTCTTGCTTTGTTTTATTGTAAGGAGAATGGTAAAATGTGATAAGAAGCAAATACTCTCCTGTAGAATTCCTAAATTTCCCTCAACAGTCTGTGACTAGCAATTGAAATGTGCATTAGTAAATCACAGGGAACATGGTGCCTTGAGTAGTTTACCTGTATTTCTGTCCTATGAAATATGTATTCAGAAAATTGCCTTATCCCTAGGGACAAAGGGGATAGAGTGGGGGAGAAGCCTTGCCCTGCAATGGAACATTATTGCCTCTACTTGTAGTTTACTAGAGGTTTTCTGTTTGGTTAGTTTGGTTTTTCAATGAACTAATCTGCCCTTGATCCTAAGAAGTCTATAAGAATGGATTTCACAAGTCATAATTTGTGTACATAACCAACCTTCTATTTAAATCTCTTATTTAATATTTTATCTAACTCTGTGGGTTTTTTTTTTTATCTCTCAATGTAAATATAAGGATTTAAGCCTTAATGTAATAGTGATTGTATGCTTAGTTTGTTTGTTTTCCTTTCTTTCTTTTTTTTTTTTTAATCTTGAAAATATTTTGTTCTATGGTTCTGATTTATTCTCACATGAAAAGGTTAAATATTCAGAGGAAGATGTAGAAAATATGGCCATAAGTGTTTGGGTTTTTTTCTCCCCCCCCCCCCCAGATTGATTTTTATTGAGAAATAATCCTTCTGGTTTTCTTCTATATATATCAGGGCTTACCACTAATCTTAGAATCCAAAGCCTCTAAAATTGCTCTAGATTTATATTTTAATTTTCTTTTGCAGATTGGCATGGCTTTCTAACATCCTATTCAATATTATTTATAATGTAGTTTTAACCTTAAACACCTAAAAGAAGTTGAGATGTTCAGCGTAATATTTACTCCTAAAATAACATTTGATGACATAACTTTCATTCTCTGAATTGATTCCTTTGTCCTTATTTGCAGATTTGTTATTATCCCTCGGTAAGGAGGAGAGAAAAAGGAGAAGCTGTATTAGGTGAAAAGGTAGATAACCAACATTTTTAAAATGTTTATTGTGTACTATGTTAATCTGGGAATGAGCCTAGTTAAAATGACAGAATTATAATGGATACAAATTAAGAAGGGATCTCTGAATGAAATCCAAGTTTGTGATCCTTAAAACTATAGCAACAGACTTCACCACTGGCTTCTTGCTGTCTTACACTCTGCAAACTCCTCTGACTCCTTTGCATTTCCTTCCTTGTTCTGCCTCAGCTGAAGCAATAACACCTTTCTGTTTCTCATCCAGGATGTGCAGTAACTTACCTGTCCAAGCTGAAGAATTTTCTCTTCTTCTGTTACTTTTGTGGTCTTCTTTTTCCTTCTCTCCCATGAAATACATAAGCATCCCCGAATACTGAGTAGCAACCCAGAGGTAGAGTTTGCATCATGCATTTCTTTACAACTTCTGGACAGGGCTGCAATAACATTGTACCTGATGCTGTCTGGGTGTGTAGGGTCTGAGTGTACTTAGGGTTGAGTAGAATCCTCCTTATTGAGCAAGACGATATATTGTCTACCCACCTTTGGAAAGGCTTTTCCAACCTAAAATGTAACTATTTAAAATTAATGTAACTAATTTAAAAATATGAGTTAGATCATGTCTGCTTGGTATTCCCTAAGAATATCTCTTTTCTTTGGTTTTTGGTGGGCTTTTTTTTGATAGGTTTGTTTAGAGAGAGAGTCCCAGTGATGTAAAATACTTGTCAAAGAAGAACTGGTTAGATCCTGAGTGGCCCTAAATTCAAACACAAGGAAGCCTATTGAGAAAAGCACTGAAGAAATCTTTAATTCAACATGCTCTTAGCACATTTTGTGAAACAATCTCAGAATTTTCTTCAAGTCTTCAAGAAACTGCTAAATAATCTCAAAATTTTCTTGTTTTCAGGAGTTACTTTGCAAAAATTAAATTTCTTCTTGAAATCCAAGCTCTTTTTGCAGCATAATGAAAGAGAAAGATAGACAAGCAGACAAATAAAAATATGCAAAGTTTAGTGTCCCACTTTGTATTCTGTTTCCTGATTGGTACATAGTTAGCTATCTCTTTTGCATGACCGTAAAGCTAGGAAAGAATTACACTGAATAAATAATCTTTGAGTAACAAAACTTTTCAAATAAGTAATTAAGTTTTTTTGAAGACTGTTTCTTCCATTCTGTCCATATTCTTGTGTTGTTCGTGTTCATGTTTTTAAATTTTTTTATAATGATGTAGACTTTATGTCTAGGAGAGATTATGAAGATCATCTAATCAATAATATGATCAATATGTTTTGCTTGCTTTGTCAGAAGAAAGAGACAGCCAAGTTGTCAAGTAAAAGCTGGTGGCTGTTGTTAGTCAACATCTATTTTATGACTTCATTTTATAAGGGATTTCTCTGTAATGAACGGGGAGGAAAAAGAATTTGACAAATCCTTTTTCATGTCTTTGAAAAATGCTCCTTATTGGGGTCTTGGCACAGGGGAATAATTAGGTTAAATACACTTTAACATTTATTTTTTTAAAAAATTCCTGTTAACTTTTTGTTTTCTTCCCAGATAGATTCTGTTAGGCTGCGTAATATTTTACCTGGATTTCCTTAACTATATTCACTCATATGCCAGAGAGAGCTAAAAGTGCTTCCCTTGAAAACCTGGGATCAATAGGTGG
Source organism: Pyrocephalus nanus (assembly GCA_038380795.1). Taxonomy (NCBI): domain Eukaryota; kingdom Metazoa; phylum Chordata; class Aves; order Passeriformes; family Tyrannidae; genus Pyrocephalus; species Pyrocephalus nanus. Next base: position 14,512,829 of record CM076261.1, on the reverse strand, counting down.
TTTTAGAGCCGATTAGGTGAATCTACCAGCCTGATAAATCCCCTTATGAAATCTGGCTCGTAGAAGAACATATGAATGCTAATGATAGGGAAGATATATTACCAGCTTTGTCTTGAAATGAGTGATAGAAGACTCTTGTGTAGTTTTCATGCTTTCTTTGAAGTCTGTTACCTGCATTTTGGCAAATAGCTTCCATCCTCTCTAGCTCTTCTTGCCAGCCCTCTTGCTTGCTCATGTAGTCAAACCTATCAGCTCAGACAGAGGCTGCTCTCTCTCTCTCCTCTAATCATTCTTCTTTGAAGTTCTCTGTCCAGTGAATTACTGTACCGTGCTTTTGTACCACAAGGAAAATAAGTGGGAAGCTGTGAACTTCCTATCCTTGGATGTTGTCCAATATCTTCCTCAAAACAGGTCTAGCCCTTGCAGACTAGATTTCTCTCACCTTGTCACATATGCCTTTACTGTTTTGTTACTTAGGTCAAACAGATACTGTGCCTACATGGCGACAGCATGCAGCTTTCAGACTTGCTCACTGTCTTTCAGATCACTAAATTAATATCTCTGCTATTCAGCTTTTGAATCTTTGTCACGCTACAAAAGACACTTTTCTCTAGCTAGCAATAATTAGATACCTGGTTAATGTGCTCTGTGTATTTACAGATTATTAGGATTTAATCCCAAAGCAACATTACTGTCTCTGCTGATAAGCAAGATGAAACCCCCATATGTATTCTACTCCATTAGCTTTCCTAATCACTTTAAACTAATTGCTCTGAATACTTCTGGATGTGATTCCCATAAAATGCACCACTCACTGACCTCTGCCACCCTTTAAAAGGTGTGGCTTTTAACTTTCTTTTGCAATCTTGGGCATTGCTGATTAGCCCCCTCTGTATCCAGCTTACGCTGTGGGATGCTAACTGGAAATCTTCCAGTTTCCTTGGTCAGCCACAGGGATTAGTGAGAATGAATGTGCTGCTGGTCCCCAGAGACACTGTAGCACCATCTGTGAAGAAATATTATGGAAGAAGCTAATTTAAGTTCTGCTTTGGTTGGGTAGATAAGAAGAAAGTAACTGCCAATATTTGTAAAGGTAAAGAAAATCAAAGGCTTCTGGAAATACTTTAGAAGCAAAGATAAAAGTGGGTTAGTTTCAGATCAGAGAAAGTATACAAAGAGTTCTGGAAATACTTTGTTGATTTGTCAATGGCTTTACCATTGATCAGCATGTGAATATGGCATGATCAGCATATCAGAATCACAGAATCACAGAATCACTGAGGTTGTGAAAGACCTCGGAGATCATCAAGTCCAACTTTTGACCAATCACCACCTTGTCAACTAGAGCATAGCACTAAGTGCCACGTCCAGTCATGTCTTGAACACCTCAGTGGATGGTGACTCCACCACCTCCCTGGGAAGTTCATTCTACTGTTTAAGAACCCTTTCCACCTTTATTCACATCTTCAGTTATCACTTTTAAATGTTTATCTATCTATCTATCTATCTATCTATCTATCTATCTATCTATCTATCTACCTACCTACCTACCTACCTACCTACCTTCTCACCTATCAGGTAGTAAATGTTGTGCCAAGACACTGATGTTTAGTATCAGCTCAGTTTTTACACACTTCAAGAGAGAACTTTGAGACATTTCAGTGTAAAATGAGCCTTCAGAGAGTCTTAGAGATATTGTCCAAATTACTCAGATGTCCTTGTAAAACTTACATTTTAAATACTTAGTACTGCACATCTTTGGGTTGCTAGTATGCTTGTTCCTTTCAAAACTCGATTCCAATTTATTTTTATAAATATGCTGTTGTTGTGGCTGAATATTGTTTTGCCTCTAATGGATTTTTTCTAAAAGGTTAGAGTTAAATTTCAAATAAATGAAATTAAAATTGCATAAACACATTAAAAGTAAAGTAAAAAAGTTAAACCTGAAACTCTACCAACTGGCAAATCTATTCAAAATTTGCTACACAGATGTTTTCAGATCTTAAAGAAGCAATAAGTACTTATTCATCAGAGTTCCTTATATGTAAAAGCTTTCATAACATTCACTAATTTGCTCTCTAAATCATGTCTGTTAGCATTCTGTAAATGCAGCATTGTGATGAGATGTTTGGCCTCTCTTTATTGTTCACATTGAATATCCTGAATTTCGTTCAGTTTTGTGATAAAAAGTAATAACATGAAGTGATGATTTTGGGGACAAAGCCACTCTGGAAATAAGTGCTCAGTTTAAAAACATCTTTAACTTCATAAAATGCTTGAGATGCATTTAATTTTCTGCACTGCTTGTTCTCAAGAGCCTTTTGAAAAAGGGAGTGTGCTGTGTGAATGTGTTTTAAGTATGAAGCTTACAAAAGTCCCATTTGGTGAACTAAATGTAGTGGGTTTTCTTTGTTTGTATTTAATGATTCATATCATATATACCAAGCATTTCAGTATGAAAACTTCAGTGATGTTTATAATGAAAACAAGGCATTTTGCTACCCAAATCGCCTCAGCATTAACTAGATGAATGCATGTCATTAGCCTGGGTGATGCTTCTGTGTAAGGTCTTTTTCTTCCTCTTTTCTTGTTTAAACTAAACACTGGTAGAGAGACACTAAAGTAGAATTGTTTCATTAAAACATGAATTTTGCAGTTATGGAAAGCATAATAATTTTTGATGCTTGAATCACAAATGTTAAATTACTGCAAAGGCTTGTATTCATGGGCAGAACATCATCTATCTGAAAGGAACACAATGTGAAGAGATTTACAATTATGAAGTACCAAGGTTTAATGAACTTCAAGAGACATTTTCTCTAAATGTTTTAAGGTGTTAATCAAGGTTCATTATGGCTAAAACTTGATAGGAAAAACTGATAATTTGAGAAAGATGCAAATTAACCAGGAAAGTGGGTTTTTTTTGTTAATGTATTGATTTAAGTAAAAAGGTAGTAGCTCAGAGTAAGACTTTCTTCTATCCAAGAATCAAATCTGAATCTATCCCTGATACTGTCAGAAAGAAATGTTTTTTAATAGATTTTTGCTATAGCAACACTTTCTCTTCACGCTTCATTATAAGCCAGCACAGAATCCTCAGCATTTCTTCTAAGAGGCAACTGAACAGGAAAGTGAGATGATAAAAACAGTGTAGGATAGTAAAGACCTCTCTATACACTCTTGGGAATTTTCAAATCAGTCTCCCTAGGCAAAATGGCTGTTTTCAAGTTCTCCCACAGAGCATTAGAACATTTAGATTTGAGTTTGTAGTTTATAAACTAGGAAATGTGCTGTTTAGTTTATTTGATATTAATTATTCCTTTGTCTTATATATATACACTTCTTGAATGAAAGAATGAAGCAACAGAAGCTTGTATTACAGGTCATGAAGTTTACTGGAAAGTTGTTATTCTCAGCAGAATGTTCCTTATGGCAGGTTTCTTCTGTGTAAAAGTTGGAGATCCTTTGCTTGACCTATTTTCCTCAAATATTTTTCAGCTCTAGGTGTAGAAAAGCTAATCGCCGAGTTTATTTTTATTGGCAGTAAACCAATGTTGAGCCAATGTCTGCACACTGGAATGATCTTCTGTTTTACTTAATGAGTTTAATTTTTTTTTTTTTAATGCTACAATAAATATTTTATTTTTATATGCCAGGATAGCAGAAGAGGTAGCAAATTTGCAAAATTCAGTCCCTAATTCATACTCTGAGGTTGCTCAAATAATGAAAAACAACCGTCTACCTTCTTATCTTGCAATGAAGTTCAAGTTCATGGTCAAGATATGCTGATATTACACTTTCTAGGGAACTTGGAGAACTGGAAAGTCATGAGCAATTAATGACTTTGAGAGGATGGAAGAACTGCAGATATTGCTGGAAATTCTTCCAACAGAAGCTCTTACAAGGATACTTAGAGTGACATGTAATACATCATTTTTACTAAAAGAACATTGTGGCCTGACTGTCTGAGGAAGTCTGAGAAAGAGGTTCTGAAGATACACATGCTGATGAGACCAAAATCAACTGCAGATCTATGTTTTGCAGGTCTGCATAATTTTCAACCCCTAAACATTTGGATTCCAAATAACCTATCCCTAATTTCATTTCCAGTGTTTCTATAGTTGCACAATTTGACACACTTTCTTCAGATAAAAACTTCAAAGTAAAATTTTCACCACAGATAAACTATTTGGGTGATAGACTGTTCAGCAGAAGGTTAACTCTTGTTATGAGTTGCAAATATTCTGTGCTAAATTACAAGGGTGATAGATAAATTAACTTGTTCTATAGGAATCTTGTCCTATCATAAAAAGCAACATTTTGGCAAGATGGTTGATATTCCTGTGACATGGGTTCAGAGAAGATGACAGGATTTGTCAACATGGGTGTTGTCACTATGTCTTCTTGAACTTTGACCCTGATTTCTGTTGTCTGCTCAGTCAGTAAAGTGTTTGCTCTGCAATATTCAAGGACAGGTTATCTTCCAACTGTGCAGCAACAATACACAATGAATAATATTGCAACATATTAAAATAAGATTAAGTGACTTCTTTGATTTACATATATGTATATATAGTTAAAAATCAGTTGGATATCTTTAACTTGTACATAAAGCTTGGTTATGCTCTCAGAGATTCACTGATAGAGTAATAGTGTTTTATTTTCTTTTGTCATTACTTTCTCCAAGTCATGATGGATGAAGGAAAAATGTGAAGAAGAGTGGAAAAGTTAAAAGGAGTCATCCAGGAGAAAGGAAAAATTTCTTCCCTCAGATAGTCACCGAATTTTTTGCTAATCAACTGTGGGAACAGTTTAAACCGGCAGCACCTTAATTCGGTTAATTAGGATAAAAAAAGGAGTGTTTTGGCCTTGACTGGTGTTTTTGATAAAGAAAGTGCTGTGTTCTCAAAGTGAAAACCACTTTGAATGATCTGTGTCTTTTTTCTCTAGTGGCTGAATACAGCCAATACATGATGTGAGGTGAATGTGTGTGATCAAGGCACTGGTTTAGGATAATCCTGGGAATTCCGATTAATTAAAAGACAAACACCAGGCGTTGTTTGCAAAGGAATCCTAATAAACGGTGAACCCAGGAAAGATCGGTGGACAAGTCTCAAAAGTAAACTCTGTGTGGTGGCAGCCTCATTTCTTTCAGCGTCCGTATTCTCCATAATCAACAATGTGCAAAGATTAATACTCTCAGTGTTTATTTCAGAAATATTTAGCATTTTGAATGTGCGGTGGCTCAATGAACCTCTATACTTACAACTCAGACCTCTATATTTGCAACTTCCTTTGCTTTGGATCCATTTGTTGGTTTTAAGCTCAGCAAAGCATCATGTCCTCATATTCAATTTACGGATATACTATCATGCTTCAGAGACATCTTGTGGAACTGGGGCTGGGTATGAGAGGAGTGCAAGTTGTGAGATGACCGTACAGCTAGTAAAATACAATGTGGAGCCTAATAGGCTGTCATAAATGTATTGGTGAACTGAAGATGCTTATTTTTTCTAAGACCTATATTTAAATATAATATTGATGGGGTATTTAAGGTATACTCTAAAAGGAGAGAGGGAGTTAAAAGTTTCTACTGTGTTAATATAGGAGCAGGCAAGTTTCAATTAGGATTGCCCATTCCAAGGCCAACTAATTTCAAGGGTAAAGGCCTTTGAATTTCAGCAGTAGTCCTTACCTTGTTTCATATCCTATGAGAAGATCCAAAACTTGTGAGAAAAATATTCTATTGAGAACCATGATAAAAACTTTGAAATGCTTTTTCTCTGTGTTGAAACTAAGACACCTGATTTTAGGCAAATACCTTTTTCAGGTATTATGGAATTTTAATTTTGTTCATTATGAAAATACAAACGCTAGAAAATGTTGCTTTCTAATTTACCTAGCAGGTTAAGTGATGTAGTTTTAGTTTTACCTTTCTCTTTATTGTCCAAACCCAATTCTGAAAATGCTTTCATGAGACTACGGAAGTATCTGTTTTGTGAAGGACTGAGGCTGAAGAATGAAAGGAGAAGGAATTGCTGACTGCTACCTAAATTGTGTTTGGTTGTTGATCTTATGCTGTCAGTGGCATTTTTCTAAAGGCTTCAGATATCTTACAAATTCAACTGTTTCCATTGTAACACCTGAAGTTTCTTCCAAGCATCTAGCAATTCTTCTTTTCTGATGTGTTGTCTTTTGAAATATCAAATTTCAGAAAGTCAGGTCCATTTAAGACAATTCAAGTTTGAAAAGAAACAACAGAGGCTGCAAAATTATTCTTGCTTGAACGTTAAGGAATCAATATACCTGACAAATAGAATCAAACCTTAATTTTTGCCCCCTTCACAGTAGGACAGTTAAAGAAGTCCATACAGGTCACTTAATGATGTAAGAGGTTCCTTTAATTCAGACCATTTTTTTACTGCGTGCAGTAAGGGGAAAACTGAATTTTTAACACTCTTTACCACACATATCACTGGAAACTTTTTTTTTTTTTCAAAGTCAAAAGCACAGGAGAATTAATGCAGTCTTTAGTCAATAAATCTACTGGTGTCTTAGGAAGCAACCTTCATGACCAATTGGAGCTGGCAAGACATTTTGCACTGCGTCTTTCTTAGACAACACTGACTCATTGAGACTAATACTTATTATGTACAGAAGGACTTGGTTTTGAGAAATCCTTGGTTTAGAAAAAATGCTTGTTTCAGAAAAAGTTTTAAAAGTTCCTTAAGCCCTTGGGTGTATATCTTGGCCTAGGTACATTTTTGCTTTGAAGTTGGAAAATATTTCTAGTAATTCCTTTAAAATAAAAATTTATAATATTTGAAATTAAACACTTGAAAATAGTGGAAGAAAAATAATTGAATTTAATTGAATTTGGAATATAGGTTTAAAAAGAAGTTTGGCTTATGGCAGAATGAGGTTTTCCAAGCTCCAGTCTTTTTCAGTTTTCTGTAAAAGATGTTTCCTTCTCTAACCTCTTTGTTCCATCCTTTCTATCTCTAATTTTAAATTATTTTTAGTATTTTCAAATAACAAAGTATACTATTTTCAGATTTACCCTAGGGGCGCCTCACTAATCTCACTGTTTTGTACTGACAAAGGCCTAAGAGGAGCTAATGAGGGAGAAACCCAGAGACAACAGGATAGTCCCATTTCTGAGACTCTGACAAATTCACACAGTGAATTAATTAACAGTGAAGTTGTGTGGGATTTTCCTCATCTTTTGCCTATTTGTTCACTTGGTTAAACAAAGTATAATTGATCAGGCAAAGTAGGAAGCTTGGGTAAATGGGAAACTTTCATTCAGATGTTGCCTCTTCTAAAGAGCTGAAGGTCAGAAATTAGTAGAAATCAGAGAAAACTATCAATAACCTGCAACTCCCATAGACAGTGCACTCATTCCACATTTGTTAATGAACCACATGTTTTTCTGATTTCCCCCCCCTTTCTTTTTTTTTTAACTTGTTTTGTTTACGCTAGCTATTTGCATACTCATTTCTTCTAAGAAAATGTTCTTCCTCCATAAATTTCCTGGGAAAAAATCCTGAATTCAAAGAAATCCGTAGCACTTCCACCAGTACCCCACCTGAACTTCTGTCCACTATCTCTTGAAATTTCCTGGTACTTTTTTGGTTCAGCCTTTTTTTTATGTATATCACAATGATTTGTTTCTCGTGCTGTCTATATCAGAATGATCATCTCATGTTTGGGCTCAGATTCCAGTCTTGGGGTTACTTACTGTATAATAGAAAGTATTTCATCTTATTTAATAGTTTTTCAAAGTATCTGCACATATTTATTTATCAGCCATTGAAATACTGTCTATAACTTTATGAAAAATCATATGTATATGAGTATTTCTTTAAAGTGATTCTGAGATTTTGTTGGTAATATCTTCACACTGAGAACTTCAGGTAGTTTACATGGAAGTTTATAGTTTTCTCTCAACACTGCAATATTGCAGTCCTTTCTCTGCACCAAAGCTATTGTACTGAGAGTTTGCACTGGGTTGAATAGGACTGTGCAGCTACTAAACTTAAGCTCTTAGGTGTATATCCTGTCCTGGGTAAATGAAACTTCATCAGACCATCAGACAATTTATATCAAACCATCATGTGCATGTATTACATGTGCATCTAGCCTTTTATTAGACGCCTTTTTTTTTTTTAATTAGACACCTTATTAGACACTATATTAAGTATGGAGTGGTATAGGTCATTCTACACCCTGAAGAGGAAGGAGGAAAACTGATGATAGGAACAGCAGTGACTGTCCTTCACATTTCCTTCACTGCAGAAGTGGACTGCTGACCACTGCAGCTGAATCACGAGGACTTGCTGTCTGCAGAGCCTTATATTTTATGCTGGAGATTCTAGCATCCCAATGCATGAAATGTATAACTGGTTATTGGGCCAATGCTGGAGCTGTTCATCTGGCCAAATTTCCTTCCTTCTGTGTTCACTTGGAAGAGCACAGCTCTTATGAGGAGTGGCTGAGGCAGATGGGGTTGTTTAGCCTTGAGAAAAGGAGGCTCAGGGTTCACTTTATCACTCTCTAAGACTATGAACCTGAAAGAAGGTTGTAGCCAGGTGAGAGCCAGTCTCTTCTCCCAGTTACAAGTGACTGGACAAGAGGATATAATTTGGATATTAGGAAAAATTCCTTCTAAACTAAAGTGTCGGTCAGGCATTGGAACAGGCTGCCCAGGGAAGTGTTTGAATCACCATTTCTGAAAGAGTTCAAAAAACATGTGGATGTGATGGTTAGGGACAAGGTTTAGTGGTGAATCCAACAGTGCTGGATTGTCAGACTCAATGATCTTAGAGGTCTTTTCCAATGTAAACAATTTTGTGATTCTAAAGGGATCTCTGTATGCACTTTTCTCTGTTTAAAGCAGCCACAGGAGGTTTTGCTGTAGCTTGGAACACTGGCAGGAAGAGAATGGGGACACTGGTGCAGGAGAAGGTTATTTGTATAAAATCTTTGGCTACTAATCAACTTTTCTTTTTATACGAGAACATTGCTTATTGCTCCTGGCTATATTCAGGATCACAAAGCCGAAAGCAAAGCTGGTTTATTTAGCCTTTGGGGCTTTTGTGCCCTCATGCTACTTACAAGCCAGTCACGATTTGGCCCATAAATTGCTCAGTGCTTTGCACTTTCGGAGGAATGATTAAGGACTCTCAGTCTACGAATAAGCTATTTGTACTCCACAGTAATCAGCAAAACATTTTTAATAGATGCTATAGTGTTTGGCTTTGACTTGCCCTTTGCAATGTTCATATGGTCTGTCATCTGAATCGTAGACAGCAGATCCACTCAGGTCTGATCTCCCCACTATTGCCAAAACTGAAAAGATATTAAACTTAGGGCAACAACATAGACATACCTAACAATACTGAGAGTAGGCCAGGTTGTTTAGATTTTCTTGTCAAATATTATCTTTTTGTACATGACTTTTAAGGATGAGTTATAATATGACTATGTTTTTAAGAACAAAATGTATGAAGCTATGAGAGTTCATGAGCCTATTCTGCACCTTCTGTCAAATGTTTTTTGTCAAACTGATAAATATAAAATATTGATTTCTGTCATTTTCTTGGCACTCCTCTTGAATTTGTCAAGTTTAATGGATCTTCCCCATGATGCTTCATTTATCATGGAATCCATAGTTATTTTCAAGTGAAATGACAGCTCTTATGATTGAATAGGAACTTCAGTATTAGTCTGGATAAAATTTGTCTGCTATTGTGTAAAGTCAAGTGTCTCTATAATTATGGAAGAGTCATCTATCACCCTTTTTTTCAAAATGATGTGTCAATAGTAATCTCAAATAATAGTTTGTTCATCCTGTATATTAGAAAGGTTTTTTAAATAAGCACTGGGGATTGAATTTATACAGCTTGATATTGGTGCGTGTAACCACTTACCTCTTTGATACTGGCACCCCTTGGCACCAGGTTAATAAATACTTTTAAGGAAATTATGTGAAAGGATGTTGAAGTTTCACTCAGTGGAAGTCCTTCAGGAGTAAAGCACTGCATTTGGCACTGCTTAGCAATGGGATCACAGCCTTCATGGTCAGACTGAATAAGTGAGAGGAACTCCTTCACATACTGAAAAGTATATCCCAGTCATTCTTAGCTTGCAGTTTCCAATATCAGGGATGAAACATTTTTCTAAAAATTCACTTTTAAAATGAAGTTCAGTTTTCCTGACAGCTGTCACAGAAAATGTACACTTAATGAACTCCAATGTCAAGGCAAATGCTTTAAGCATACTTATCTAATCTCATTCTGAAATGAAACAAAATACTGTAATGGTGGTATCAGTGAGAAGACTTGCAAGGAGTGATCTGTTTCTTGTAAGGAAATGTTATGTAGTTTAGGAGTGCATGCTGGAACATAGCTCCCCCTCCTGCTGTGTGTGTGTGTTTGGTGTTGTTCCTCCACTTAGCTTTTTTCAATAGTCATGAAAATGTAGCATAATTCAGTACATTTAAATGTTGAGGGCCCATATTTTTAGAGGTTTTCTTGTTAGAGAGAGTCCTATCACTATTCCTTACTTTAAATAAATACCTGAAATAAACAATGGGTTTATATAATATCTAAGTAAATTCTTCTTTTGGATTTTTCATATACTTCAGTAACTCTGAAAGAGTCAACATTAATGCAGCTCAGATAACCTCAGGAAAGCTTGCTCAGGTACACAATACCCTAAAATGATAAGCTTTTTTTCATTACTCCATAGTCAAAAATGCCATTTTAAAACAGCCACCTTACAGTCATCTTGTGAGCACTCAGAATCATCATCTGTTTCTTTGTGGCAGCTAGTGGAAAAGTAAATTTCCACTGAAGCATTTTCTGTTAAAAGGTCTGTTTCAGGGATTTGCCCTGACTTCACCGTAGCAATGACAATTGAGCATCAGAAACAAAGGCTTTGGATACATGTTGACTAGTTCAGTGCTTTCTTCTTACTGCGTCACATGATGACAGCAGAATGATTTATGATGCCTCATAAATAAGAGGTAACTTTTTAAAAATTTATTTTTATTTTTAAAATAAATAAATCTTGAGAGTGAGTGAGAAATACGCCCTGTCTAGAAAGATGAGAGAAGGACACAGTTCAGGAACTACTGCAGTTTCATTTACAGTCAAGCTTCCTCCTTGATCCTCGCGTACCTTTTGCACTGACACTCAAACCATGACTGAGTCTGGAATTTTTAAAATATGAGCTCATTAACTTTGACTAACATGATGGTAAATCTGGGTTAAGATTTGAGCTAGTAAGGAAGTTTGAATTGAGGTACTGCTTGGTGCAGTTAGAACAATGTCTTCCTGTTTTGCATGGAGGTACAAGGTCCAGAGTGGAACGAGAATGATGTAGACATTCCTCTAGTGAGAAAGTGGAGGTAAAAGAAAATGGAAATATGGACAGAGTAACAGTTGGAATCCATAGAGGAAATCTTAGCAGCTCATGCCTCTGAGTGTCTTTTCTAGTCTCTGAGGAAACCTATTGAATTCTGTTTTATATCCAATATTTGAAGTGTTTTTCTGTAGGGCTGAGACCACTTCCTAGCAGCATGTAATTAACTTTTTCACAGGCTTTACCTGGGCTGTGCTCTCAGCTTACTTGTATGTTACAAGTATGTTATAAAATAAACATTGGGTTGATTTCCTGCTCTGTAGGGTTGTCTAAGATTTTCTTCTGGTTTGGGTTAAAGTTTTTGTTTTGTTTTGTTTTCCTCTTTGGTACACAGCAGCTATGTATCTGCGTATATCACTGCATATGCAGTGATCACAGTGATTTACAGAAACAATAGATTTAGGTATTCTCTGCCTATTTAAGGATGCTCAGAGAAGGAATGAAAATAAGTTATATATGTTTGGGGTGCTTTTGCTAGACTCATCATTTCTTATGCTATTTCTTGGGATCTCATAATTTATAATATGCTCATTTATAATATGCAACACTGATCTTGGAGATTGCAGCCTAAATTTAACCCGTGGTTTATAATTTCCTTTCCAATGAACTTCTTAGAGTTTAAGTTAATTTTGTTTGCACTACAAACTGTGTCTGCTTTCACATTGTTATTAGCAAGAAGCACCCAAACAAATCTTCAAGATTTTTTTTTTCTATTATTTTTCTTTGGCACTGAATATGACCTAAAAATAGAATTGGTCATTTGCAGCCTAAGTGTCAATAACTTCTTAAAAAAATAATTATGTCCTTACCAGTATCAACAGCACAGAAACAGTCAGAGGTATACACATTTTTAGTGCTGTTTTGCACCAAAATCTGGAGCACTTCTAAAAGTCCGTGAATAGTGTGGGGGCCACCATATCAAAATTGATGGACAAGATTCAAAAGTTACTAAAAGAAAGTACTGGAAAAGAAGGAAACTTTTAAAGGATTCCAGAAGATACACATTTAGCTAAGAGATTCATCTTCTTTAAAGAGAGCAAAAGGTTCCCTGAAAACGTTTATCCAGCTAATATTCTGAGGTACCATTCTTAACTCCTAGTATGTGTAAGCAAGGCAGAGAAACTATTCTCCATTCAGTTCCACTCTTCATTTGAGCAAGTGTGGGAAGGAACAGTTTAGGGACACAGACACTGATGAATGGCTTTACTATTAAATTCCTGGTAACCTTCTGGCAGTGGTTTTGACACTATCAACCTTTACTTTAAGAAATATGTTCTATACTAACATTTAAAAAAAGGAAGTTAGAATGTTATTTTAATATTTCATATTTAAATGAATATTCAGAATATTTACATTAATATTTCCAGGTTCATTTAAATTAATATTGTACTTCAGCAGGAACCACAAAAAGTTAAACGTATTTATATCCATTAGAGATGATTTAACCGAGCCATTTATCTTCCAAATATCTTCATTGACACTTTGGAAGAGGAGGGTGGATTTAACAAAAATATCCAGCCTGTCACTAAATGATAGTTCTAGGATAATTTAGATTAATGGGGGTAGAGCTGGATCTTGAACACAGAGTGGCAGATCTGTGAAGAAGGTAGAGTCACACTTTGGATATCACTTTTATACACTATGGATGTCTAAAAATTTCTCTCTAAAAGATAGTCTAAGCAAGCTGCCCAAGCTTGGTTTATAGCAGTGAGGGTATAGGAGGGCACTGCTGTGGGTGCTATCCTACATCTTTACACACAAAATTATCCCTAGAGATCTGTCTTTCTCCAGTGGTAAAGGGAACATGACCAACTAGCTGTGCCTAGGTACCGTAGTTTTTCCATCCCAACAGTGTTAAGTACACTTTCATCATACACTTGTGGCCAATCTTTCCATGGTGAAAGTTATTTCTGTGTATAATTATGCAAGGAAAGGATTTTTAAAATCCAACATAAGCTATCTCAAAAGAGTAAAAGATTTGCCCTATTCGATATTTCCGATATACTGGAATTTTGTGGAGAGGACAGGATGGATAGGGAAAGGAGTATTTTGTGATGGTTAGAGGATTGTGTGACTTAAGTGGTTTCCTAAAGAGAAGTAAGAAAAGTGATAGTATTTTTGATAGAGGGCAGATATGCTTAAAAGTCACATTTTTATCCTGATGAGTGATGCTTTTAGTTCATCAATGAATACGTTGGGACAAATATTGTCACGACATAGGGTAAGAATACCTGTTTTAACACTGATTAAATCAAAAGTGTCACTATAAGTGTTTTCTTCTGGTGGTATCTTGGAGAACTATTGTTCTGGATTCTGTACAAATCTAGATTAAAAATAGAACGTATAAAAAAGTAGTTTGAGACTAATAGGAAGATGGGTGGTTTCAATCATTTGGATGGATTATGCTTGGCAATCATGGCCCTAGGGGAATATGGTATGTGGTTATTGGTGTGTCTGATAAATTCTAATATAGAAATAGCAAGTAATATTACATATTTTATTTAAGTACCTCACCAAATGTGTTCGAAGGTGCTAGTTATTTTATTACTATTTACTTATGTTGCATAGTGTGCAAAGACTTCCCTTGTTTCTACGTGTTATTAACATGTAATATACAAATTGACCTATTCATGTTTAATGTGTTAAACTGGTGGTACATAACTGTAGGACTTCCAAACTGTTCCAGATGTGTCAGGGGCCTGAGTCGTGTCTGAGGCCCTGCAATAGTTGGTCCGTGGTTGCGCTCGTCAAGGTGACATGGGAAACTTTTGTATAGTTTCATTCTTGGGAACTGAACCTTGGAAAGAAGAACAATAGATTAGGTTAACTGGTGGGAACTTTACCTTCAGAAGAAACAACAAAGCTGTTGTTGCCACTGAATTGGTATCATAAGCCATTGTGGTCTTGATTCACGTGCTGGCCACATGTGAGCTGATGTCTCAACTGGAAAATTCCACTGCTATGAGGGGGATTTCAGAGGTGATTCTGTGTTGGATGGATGAGAATGACATGACGCACACTGCTTTGATCCAAGGGATGCCCTGAATGTGCACTGCCTGCCTGTCCCTCCCTTTGAGTACCATGCTCCATCTTCTTCTCCTGCTCAGTGACTTTTCAGAAATCCTGGGGTCTGTATGTATTAATTGCTATTGCAAGTAATAGAATAAAGTTGCTTTACTTACACCCTTTGTGTTTCAGTGTTTGTGATTTTGGGAATCCTAACAAACCTAGAACACCAGAAGATAGACAAACATGTATGTTCTACCCAAAACATAGGATTGTCCACAACTTTCTTGTGTCTTGGCAAATTTTGTATCAGGAACCTGGTGGAAAAGTTGGTCCATCTTTTATCAGGTTTCATGGAACAATGCCATTTTTTTTTCCATTTGATATTGCTATGAATAAAAGAAAGAAATTCAGCTGTGAATCTGTGGCCAAGGAATGAATTGCTTTGAGAACAAAATGAAATGTGTTTCTGCTGTTGCTTTGTGCCAGTGTGCAAAAATAAGTACTATTGCTACCTTAATTGTCTTTCTGAAACACCAGGCAATTTATGAAGAGCGGACCACAGGGGAAAGAAAACAAACACACAGTATTACTATGTTACAAAGCTCATTGTAGATTTTGTAATTTCTAAGGCTTTTAACTGGCAATTAAGGCTTTGAAGTATGTTTTTTGTTAGAGAAGTGTGATGCCTGATTGAAACTCTGAAGCTTTATTAATGTCGTTTGGTAGGAAGCCATTTTCCCATTAAACTCTGACATACTCAGCAGCAAAGGACAACAGTGTTGAACATCTCTGGAGGATGCCATGTAAGAAATTTGATTTATGAGTATTTTCATAAGTAGCAATCTATGAAAAATGTAAATGATACTTTTATGTTGACTTATACCCTGCTATTTAAAATATGGTTTAAGAATAGTGTGGTCTATGTGTAAGCATCCAAATGCATTAAACAATTGTATGTAAATGGGAAATGAGCAATTGCAAGTTTAGAAACATTCAATAAGCTGTTAGGAGTGCATTTGTACGTTCAGTATACAGGTTGGGTTCTGCTCTCTGTAGTACCTGGTAAAATGAGACAAATTGCTACAGCAAGTTAGTACCAACATACAAGATCACAGTGGGTAGTAAGGAAATATTTCTGTTCTACTTCTGTGAGAAGTGAATCTGTCGCAGTATAGACTTTCCTTACTAAAGATATTTTGAGGGCTAAACCAAAGGAAGCCAGCTACTGAAAACTAGGTGGTCTTTATGAGGCTCTCATAGTAACACTTATCTATTCAGAGGCTGTTAGACTACATTCCAAAGAAACTTTAGGTTGAAACAGGAATATTTTATTTATAGATGAGTTTCTCTGCTGTCATCCATCAGCAGACTTGGGGGACAGGAGAATGGAAAGAAAGGAAATAATACTGCCTTTGAGCTGTATTTCAGTCTATGGTCATTGAGTGCCTTTGGAAGAAGCTGGTATAATCCACTTCGTTCTAAACCAATAGTGGCCCATGCCTCTAACCACAGAAACAGAAGAAAGGAAAGAAGCTGGATCATGCATAAAATCCATTAACTTGTGATATCCTCTGGATTAGTATGGCAGAACTGTGGAGCTCTTGAGAAGAAAAGCTATGGAGGGCAATCAGTTTTCAGAATTTGGGACTAGAGCAAAGGCCAACAATTTGGATGTTAACTATTACCAGAATATAGAATCATAGCATAGTTTGGGTTGGAAGGGACCTTTCAAGATCATCCAGTCCAACCCCCTTGCCATTGGCAGGGACACCTTACATTAGATCAGGTTGCTCAAAGCTCTGTCCAACCTGACCTCGAATGTTTCCAGAAACAGGACATCTACCATCTATCTGGGCAACGTATTCCAGTGTCTCATAACCCCCAAAGTAAAGAATTTCTTCCTCATACCTAGACTTTTCTATGTCATGGATGTTGAGGATGCTTGGTTTCAGGTTTATTCCAAAACAGGCTGCAGAAATATGCATCCTAGAATTCTGAAGAGTCACAAGTGCTATTGCCTCTTAAAGGGATAATTTTTTTGAGTACAAGTTGTTAAAAATGTCTGTCTGAATCACTGTGAACACAGTGCTCTTGACTCTGCTAAGTAAGGAATCTCTGCACTATACTTGATCATGCAGTGAAAATCTGATGGTGTACTAGAATATGGGCTAAGTGGGTGTTTTTTTTTTTTTGGTTTTGTGTTGTTTGTTTGTTTTTGGTAGCTTTTTTGTTGTTTTGTTTTGTTGTTTTTTTTTTTTCTTTTTTAAAATCCAGCTATAACAGTGTGGTTGTATCAGTGAAAGCTGATGGCTGTCACAAATATCAGTCTATCATCTTATTAATGTGTTCTGCACTCATGTATTATGCACAACTCAAAGTCTGTGCATATGAATCTAAAGGAAACATTTACTTAAACAGCCCTAATATTCTTCAAATGACTGTGAGTAATAATGTTCCCTACGTCCAAGACCTTAAAAAATAAAAAAAAAGGTTTAGCTTGGCCTTTGTTTCTGTCATATGCAACAAGTTTCAATAGCTTCATTAACCTACAGAAGATGTTTATAAACTCTCATGCAATTGCTTTGCTCCCTTGCCCTGCATTTGAACATAGTCTTAATGATGGTTAGCTTACTCCTTTATGCTCTGAATGTTATCTGTTCTAAGTTTTGCTGTCCAGGACTGAAACTAAGAAAAGATAATTTACTTTTGATAGATAATTCAAACAGTCCCATACACAAAATTTGCTTAATGCTCCTTAACATTCCTCAAAACTACTAGTAAATATAATCCTGTTAGAGCTTGTTGATCCCTTAGGGGTTTTTCCTTCTCTTCCCATCCTAACTCTTAAAAAAATCTAATCTATGCCATTCTTGTTCTTCACAACAGTTTTTTCCAAGTTCCAAGTGCAATATTGTCCAGTGATGTTTTCTCCACACTTGGTTTTCTCTGGTGTTGCTGGTGTGTTTTCTTTTTTCAATATGTATTTGTATATATATATATATACATATATTCTGAATTAAACATCTATTTGCTTTTTTGTTCTGTGATCTTTTGTTTTATATATTTTACTGAAAAAATACATACATACATAAATATATATATATATATACAAAACATTTTGTGTAGAATTCAGTATTCCTCCAGTAACTGGAATAAAATAGGTTCAGAGACAGCTTTTCTTCTGAATATACCAAAAACTGCTTAGAAGACACAAAGTACAAAAGAAATAACTAAAATAACTACTCTTGTCTGCAAGCCTTCGCCATTCCCAGTGCAGTACCCAAGTGTAGTTTAAGTCTCTGTAATTTTCCTTTGCCATATCTGGCAATTTTGAATCTGATAAGGTTTTTCATTATTTTTTGTTTTGTTAAGGGTATTTTCTTCACTGTGGATGCAACAGCTATTACAGTTGATGAGAACTGGGGATTTTGACAGAAGTAAGCAATTAATTTACAATTTACTTACCTATAACTGCTTAAGGCTGAGTAATAATCTCTTTGATTAGCAAATCTCGTTATATTGTGTATTTATCAGGCTGCCTGATTTCCAAAGTACTAAATCTATTGGCATGGTCATTTTCTGTCTAAATCGACCATCTTTCATTATTTGTAGTCTGACTGCCAGGGCAGTGGAAAATCCATTCTTGATATTTACCAGGTGATTTATAAGCACTCAGAAAATGATGGTAGGGCTTGACTTTGAAGTATATGTGTTTGCCAAACCTGTTGTTCCCAAAGAAGTTTAAATGCTTACAAAAAAGAGGATGCAGACAGAAAACTAGCAAGCTTGAGGGACATAAGTGTCATTAGATGGGAGAAATACATGTATATATTGCTTGACTTGGTATTATATTACTCTTTAAATGATCGTGAAGAACCCTCTCTTTGCCATTGTCAGCCTTTTTGTGTTATTCGTTGTAAACCATCAATTTGCATATTGCATAGCTTAGCCAGGTTCACAAAAAATTAGAAGCCCTCAGAGACTTTAACATTTAAACTAACTCCTGGAAAGTGTCCTTGTGAATTACTCTGGAATTACAGTTTGAAAGAGTTGAAATATCAAACTGAGGCTAATCTGTTAGGCTGTTAACTGCAAAGAAGTATTAGGAACCTAAACGTTATGGGTTTGGGTTTTGGCTTTTTTTCCTTGCTTCTTTAAAGTTCTCTATTTTCAGTGCTCAGTGACAACAGCAGCTAAAAACATCTCAAAAAAGTGGCAAAAATTAAAAAGTAAAGAGTCTTCAAAATGTTGTTGTGATAAATTAGATTTGCCATAAAATCATCCTGAATTTATTCTCTGCCCTCACTAAAAGCACCAATAAAATATGTAGACAGACAATTTCCAAGATGATATGTCAGCAATCATAAAGCCTTTGTATTATGATCTACTCATACACAGACTTTCCCTGCGGTGTTATGCCTGTTTAATCCTCTAGTCATGTAGCTTTGAGCCTAGCAACCTCTGTGATCCAGTTAACATCTTACAGTAGGTGTTTGCTGTATGTTGGGGTTACCTTGAAGAGGTAGGTCATTAAAGTTGCTTCAATGTGTTACTGAATATAGAGAACAGGGAGGGCTAGCCATTAGCCCAAAATGTTTGGCTCAGCTTCTTTCTGCTGCTTTTACATGTTCTCTAGATAAGTCTCAGGACCGAGTTGCCAAGGTAGCTTCCAACATTTCTGGTGTAACTGTGATTCCTCTTGATGGTATGATGAATGAATTTACTGTCCTGAGACTAGGGCTTTTCCCCTGTCAGTGGTGCCAAACAGAGGTGGGTTGTCATTCCTAGCACTGTTCACAGGATGCATTCTCACTTTTCCCATGTCATCTGGGCCCTCAGGAAAGAGGACAGCTGGAAGGAGGCTGTTTTCATGTCCTGATAGCAGAGAAGATCTGTCCTCTGTGAGCAAAAGTTTCAGAAGCAACTGTAGTGCCGTTGGATCTGCACACATGCAGTTTTGGGATGCACTGAATTTGCACTGTACGTAGATAGAATTGTTCTATTCACACAGTTTAATGCCTCACTGTGGCAGAGACCTTGGGATTCGTACCTGCTGTAGCAAGAGGGTTGGGTCCCAGTGGTGCATACTAATAGTGAGTCTACTTTAACAGTGCTCTTGATATCTCTGTTACTGGGTTGACACTTGCTGAAGTGAAGTCTAGGGTGATTCTAGTGAAATGTAAAATAGGAAAAAGGACACTGGGTGAAGGTGTCATCTTTATGCTCCGAAGGATGGCACAGCCTCTTTGGCTGTGGTAACAAACGCTGCAGAAAACTACAAACTGTTCTAGTTAGACTTGATGCATAGGTATGGCTTTACAGCAAGTGTTTTGCATTTTATCAGCAGGTGGATAACCTTCTCCATGTTGCTTTCCCTTTCTCAACAACCTGCATATACTGACAGCTCCAGACTAGCATTTTAATTCAGGCATCAGTGCTGCTTACCTAATGGGAATCTTTATATTCCAAGGATTACACAGACTTCTACTTAATCAGGTGGTGTTTTATATCATGTATGCAATTTAAATTATTCTTTTGCAGTTGAAGTTATTATCTGAGTTATATGTGAGCTTTGAGGAGGGCACTCATAGAGCCAGTAATTTGTAGAGGATTGATTTAAATGTAATTTAGAGGACTTTCATGTCTTCACTTAAACTTGTTTAGTGAGTGGAGAGAAAAGAGCACTTCAAAATTAATTTGCTATTTGAGATGAACATCCTCAAGGATGTTCTATTTCTTTTCTACTTGGTATAAAAAAATCTTGCAGATATTGAATTGTGAAGGACATAATTTTCTCCAATGTATCTGATTATATATGTCTTTCTGGTCCCTAGTTGATCTTTGTTCTCTTATATTTTATGTTTGTGAGAGCCAAGTCACACTGAAGAAAAAAGAACCTCTGAATTCTGTGGTGTGTGTTTGTATTTCCCAAAAAAATATTAATTAGACATTGTATGTTACACACGTTTATCAGTTGTGCTGCTTCATACTTTTATGTAAATAGCAGTAGTTATCCAACCTAGTCTTCTTTGTCTGCATATGTTTGCATCCTCTATTTGTATTTTACTAAAATAAAATTTATTTTATTAACATAAATTTATTAAAATCAAAATTTTAAAATAAAAATAAATTTCTCATTGAGCATGAGTAAATCATTACCTGGTTTTCGAGCCTTTAACTGTGAGTCACACAAGTGCAGCTATAGAAAGAACTGTTCAATTAAGAAATGTAAAATGCCATGTCACTGATTCCAACGCAAACCCCCAAGCCTATTATTTCAGCCAAAGTTTTCATTATTTATCTTTAAATCGGGAGTAATGAAATAAATCAATGCAATTACTTATGGAGTAAAGTACTATCAACATGAGTAAAAATTGAAAACCTTTTCTAACTAAATGGCAAGTTTTTCCACTTGATAAATTCAATAGCTGATCCAGATCTTGCTCTGCTTTTCAAATTTACTCAAATACGCAATGCCACTGATTAAGCATTAGAAGAACATGAAGTTCCCCTAGTTGTCATATGTATGAGTCTGATAAATTTAAAGAGCTACCCAAAGAACAGAACCTCATGATAATGTTAGACTTCAGTTATTGAGGAAAAACTGCATGACAGGTCACAGTAAGACTGAGTGGCATTGCAAAGCCCTACTGACAGCTATGCTTTTGTTTCAGAAAGTGGAGGAGGTACAGAATGTGACTATTTTAGTTTATATTCTCTATCCATAGGGATAATGCAGGGAGAAGTTAAAGTGACCTATTAAAATGTTGGAAGTGTTTGTGAAATGACAGTATTCACAGTTCCACAGAAAGGAATAGAGTGGCAGAGTAAAGTTAATAAACTTGGGAAAAATCATTCTTTTGGAAATGACAGGCAGGGTCTCTTGAGAAAAATGTCTAAGTAATAAACCTCTCTCTTCCTACCTTCTCTAAATATGCTATGAGAAAATGGAATATGTTAAAGAAATGGTAGAAATCTATAGTAGTGCAGAAGGAGGGATTTGAAAGCATACAGAGAGGCTGGGTTTTTTTCTGTTGTTTTGGGTTTATTTTGTTGGTTTTTGGTTTTGTTTTGTTTTGGGGTTTTTTTTGGGGTGGGGGTTTGTTGTTTGTTTGGTTTTTGTTTGGGGGTCTTTTCAGTATTTCGCAGTGCTGCCTGTGATTCTCATTTTCCGGTTACAGGGAACCAAACTAGCATGTAAAATACCTAATTGGCAAGGAAGATTAAAAGATTCATGGAAAAATTGGAGAAATAAAGGAAAGTATCCATCATGCTTCAAACAAATGATAGTATTAAAGTTTTTGTTTAGGGAGAATAAAGATACAGTGTAATTAGATTTCTAATGCATTAATTTTTAATACAGGCAGAGAAAATAGTTTTAAGAGTCTTTCATTAGCTTAGCTGTTTTTAATTGGCAAACTACAATGTATTTTTAATTCAAGGGCTTAAAAAAAGAAAGAGGCACTTTTTGAATCATTAATTACTTTTGAGAAATGATGGAGGACAGGTTAGATCCTAGGAGACTGAAGAAGAACAAACAATATATAGAGAGATGTAGTTTAAGGGTGAGGAAAAAATGAACACAATATCCAATACTTGGGAAGAAAACAAAACCTCTAAATGAATAATGAATCCATTTATTGGACCTAGAGGATAATGAAATAAGAAGAAAGCAACCAGATGAATTTGACAAGAACAAATTGTACCAAAAAAAATCTGTTTACTTTCTTCAGTAGAGAATGCTCATCTAGTGGATAAAGAAATGGAGAGCAATATGTGATATTTTACTCTGGTAAGAATTCTGATGTCATCTTGTGCGATATGACCAAAATGACTTGTGACACTGACCGGGTGAAACTGCCAATCAGGATACGTGCAACTGGCTGATCCCCTTGCCCCCCACCTCACACTCTGTGGTTTTCTCTCTAATCAAAAGGGCCTTTGTTGGTACAACTCTATCTAATGGTTTCAAAGTTAGCTTTGCTGTTAGAATCCAGCATACAGTTAGAAAATCTCC
Source organism: Pyrocephalus nanus (assembly GCA_038380795.1). Lineage (NCBI taxonomy): Eukaryota > Metazoa > Chordata > Aves > Passeriformes > Tyrannidae > Pyrocephalus > Pyrocephalus nanus. Next base: position 14,490,376 of record CM076261.1, on the reverse strand, counting down.
GGGTTAACTGTGTTAGTTAAATATTAAATATTATACGAAAATACCAGAACAAGCTTAGAGAAATGTTGAAGTGGCTAATCAGTGGTACTGCAGTGGAGGATCTCAGGGCTTGCAGCAGATGTTGAGCCACATGTCTAGAACAAGAAAAAGGTCAAGCAAACTTTTTTGCTTTTTCCTGTAGGAGTAAAACAGCAGATCTTAAACATAAATGAAGAAGCAGGAGTTTTGCTTATAACACATGGGAGTTAACTATTATTTTCTGATGTGGATGAAACTCTTAACTTGAAGAGTATGTGAAATTTTAAGTATGATCCTTGAAGAGCTGTATAGTTAAAGTGGAGGATATCCATAAAAAAAGAAATCCAACAGGTTTGGAAAACAGTGAAAATCATGAAAGAATTCAGCTCTGGTAAGTTTAAGAAGAGATGACCTCTTTTGCAAGATGCACAAATTCCTAATAAAAAGATGGGAATTACTTTCCCACAAACCAGTAGTACCGGGAGAAAATAGGACTAATTTGTAAATGTTGATAAAAAATGAGGAAAACACTTTTAAATGGTGAGGCTAATAAACCACTGGCATAGACTACCAAAGAAGAGTGTGGAACCTCCTTCAGTTAATACTGTATCTAGTCAACAAGTTTAATATTGGCCAGAGATGAACTAAGTGAGCTCCTTTTCCTGCTGGATGTCAGACTTGTGGATCTCGAGACCTCTTCTAGCTCTGCCTTAGCATGTTTTTTTCTTTTTCACAGATAATGTGCTTCTTCCCTTTCAGGATAAGTTCTCTAGCTAAAACTGCTGAGAGAACTTTTGTAATGAGAACAGTATATTCTGTAATTCAGAACACAGAATGATTTGTGTGGGATGACTGCAGGTACATTGTTATTGCAGTCAGTATTTAGGTGGGAAAAAAACTCATTTTATCAAAGATCCCATGTAGTAAAAAGTTAATAACCAACTATATAATTTTACCTAAATACTAAAGGTAGATGAATATCAACAGAATATGCAGTGGGAAATAGATTTGGATTTGACCTTTTCTCTCCACTATTACTGCCATACAAAGCACTAGCATGAAAAGCTGGCAAAATATTTTAAAGTGTATTTTGTTATCTATTGTCAGTAGTGAGTGTTTCTGCCTGATTTTAGAGTAATTAAGTATACCAAAAGAAATAGAATTTAATCTTATTAAATGTTGTTACTACTATGTTTTGCATAATTTATTTTGAGTTTAAATTTCTGCTGTAGCAGTATTTAATGAAAATTAATTTTTCAGGGATATATTAATTTATTTTATTAGCTAGCTAGAAATAAATCCTGAAATATTGGACTATATACTTTCATATTTCCTTTTCCCTTGAGATTCCAATTGATTTGGAGTGTTGACTTCAAACAAGAAAATCAAACGAAAACAAATTCTGATATTTTAAGAGCTACTGTTTTTTTAAAAAGCTAGGGAAATACCAAAGAATTGCACAGAGAATAAAATAAAATGTGTAAGTACATATTAAAATTTCAAATACATCTACAGTTCCTGAAACAAATTGAAAAGCTGCCTTTTCTGTCAATCTGGTGGATTCATACAGGAGATAATATTCTAGACAACTATTGCAAATGCTAGTACTAAGTGTTTTTTTTAGAGAAAGAAATGGAAAATATTGGGCAGTTTTCATACTAATGATACAGGTTGTGCCTAGTTGCATATTTTTATTATTTTACCATCTGGATTTGTAAATTATATCTGTATTTTACCAAGACAGAGAATCACTTTTGAAGGTGATTTCTTGTTAACTAATATTTTTCAAAATGCCCTTTCCAAATGAATTATTTCAGTTCATAACATTTCAGCCTGAGGCTGCCAAATCCACCTGGAGATATCTACATTTTAGGGTCAGTTTTGAGGTATAAATCAATTAGAACTCAGTCCAGTTCATTTATCTTCTACTTCCCTTTGACTCATCAGCTTCATAAGAAAAAAACAGAACAACATTCTTTCCTTTGCAATCTTCAGAAACGGTACCCTATCCAAATTATCCCAAAAGCCTAAGATTTGAGCCATCAGTCAACCCTTGCAACCATAAGGTCTTTTGTGAACACTTTATTCCAAATGCAGTTAAGGATATATTCCTCTTTAAAATTCTATACCTAGTGATCCGAGGGCTTTATTCTAGTTTCAGCAAGGTCTGAAGCAGCCATGTATGCAGTCCCACAGCTGCAACTTGCTCACTAGTAGATTGATGTAAGGTGCTTAATAACGTAACTACACTCCTGTGTAACATAGCTAATGGAAACTCTTCTCCAACTGTGTTGTAAATGTTGTCTTCAGAATATACCTGGCTGTGTGTTGTTATAGGAAGAGAGAGAACACAATGGGATGTGAAACTTATTTGTACTAAATGTTGTGGGGGCGTGAATTCCATTTAGCAACTTTTCTTTCTGCTCTGCAGCATCTGTCACCCAGCACCTCTACAGATCGTCAAAGTGCTGTCCAAAGCTCATCGAGCTCCTTAGGCTCATAGGCTTCTTAACCTTAAACAGTACACATATAAGGAAGCTTTCTCTACAGAGCTGGCACACTGGTGCTAATACCTTTGGAAGCTGAGAATGGACCATTGTTTTTCTAAAAAATTAGTTGCAAAACCTTCAGAAAAATCAAACTGTTTTTAAGCTGGAGAGGTGCAAGATACACCACCTTCTCAGCCCCTGATAGTGGGGAAGTCATATCATTACTACACTTTTGTGAGTGTTTGACCACTAGTCTGTTTCATCTCTAGCGGGTTTTTTTCTTGTACTTGCCTCAGAGGAGCAGTTTAGGAAGCTGAATTCTAGTCACCCGATCTAAGATCTCAATACTTCGAAATTTTCCTTCACTTTACATAATACTCTTACTGATGTCTGCATGTTCTTTTCAGACTGCATTTCTCTATAGCCGCATCTTTAGAGGATTAATAAATACCTAAGTCTTTAAGATCTTCTTAATCTGTAATCATTCTGCGTATTTCTCTACAATGCTATCTTTGCACTTTTCATTTTCTTTTATTTGTCATTGGTTTCAAGCTTTTGATGTTAATTTTGGGTCTTGGTTCTAACCTTGAAAGCAGCTAGTGAATCAGCCAAAGGTATGAGAGAATTAATTTTGATTTTGAAGTTGCAGAATAGTTGGTCTTTTGGGGCATATATGTTTACATGTGTTTTTCAGGAGGCTACTCCGGTACCCAGGCACTGACCCAGTATGTAGCTTCAAAAAGACACACATACACACAAACACCCCTCTATGCCCTGCTCTCCAAATTCTGTTATTTGCAGCCAATTTTCAGGGAAACTGTCTGAGAATTGAGAAATTGCAACCAGAGCTGTAGTGGTATCTGTGGTACCTGCAACAGGGCATCGATATAGCACCAATTCATCAAATAACAAACAGACGTTTTGCCTACAGTGAAATGCAGAGAAGTTAATTACTGAATAGGTTTATCATTAGATAGGTTGACCATTAGTTTAGACCATTTGCTGTAAATATTTTAAAGATATTGCGTTCAGACCATTGCTGAAAACACTTTGAGCCTGTCTTTCAGCCTGAAATGAATAATGAAAATCAGCCACAGATGTTGATTGGGACAAAAAAGTTCCTACAAAATCTTTGCACAGGGAAATGATATCTACCATGTAAACAACTATTTGAAGAAGTTTTTCATTGCAGGATAAGAGCTGTGTAAGAAGCTTTCAGCCAACTATACTTGGTTTTGCTGGCATATTGATGTAAATTACTGACTGCATGTTGATTTTTACAGAAACTCTGTGAATGCCTGATGGGAATCTTTGAATTCTCTAAGTATTCATACTTGAGACTGTTTTAGCTATAGTCAGAGTTGGACTTATTTTCCCACTGTACTGCTCCAGTTAATGTTACAACCTTCTATTTTAAAAACAAAATTTTGGTTAGTTTTCCTTCAGATAGTGATATTCTGTCTTTGGTATTTGCTCCAAGGGAAATAAGATTTAGAAAGTGGCAGTGCCTATGGAAGTGTATTGGTTTAAATTGCTGTCTCAGGATTTATGTCTTGATAGATTTTTTTTCATTAAAAATAGATTTTTAATGTGTTTAATATGGCTGAACACTGTGGGCCATGCAGTCCCTTTGGAGGATGACTGCCTGCTTTTTGAATGGAGTAGGGCTGGAGAAAGAGGAAGAGAGAAGACACATTTGATTAGCGTTGTTGGCAGCCATGGCCTGGTTTCTAGATGTGAATTGTGATCTGATGGTTACTGTAGATGGTGCATTTCCATTCTGTTTGTCCCCTGAGAGCCTTTAGGCAGCGCTGCTGACACGTTCCTCTTTCTCTTTGCGTCTCGTACCATCATCTCCAAATGGCTTTGGTTTACCCTTTTTTTAAGACTGTCCTTTGTTTTCCTATTCTGGGTGTTATTGAGAAATCACGTGTGGATAGATGTGCTGGGATCTTCATGATGGTCTGTGTCATTGAAATTTGTCATTCTTTTATCCCTTTCTGGGATAAAAGCACCTTCTGATGCTTTCACAGCCATTCAGTCTCTGTTCATAGCAAATTTAACATTCCTATTACAAATCTCTGTGCAGAGAAAGAAAAAATTGTTGATTTGTCATATGTTTGTTTGATGCACTGTGTGGCAAAAGCTTGGTAGGAACAGCTTAGCAAAAGTAGAGTAGAAATTGCCCGGATAAATTAGTCTTTTCTGAAATTTGTAGTTCAACAGCCTTAAAAGGAGTTGCAGACAGTCCTTTAGCTATTGGATGTATGAGATCTTAAGTGATAGCTTTCTTTGCTATGCTTTTATCAGTGCTCTTCCATCATCAAAGAGCATGGGGAGAGTGATACATGCAACCAACACACCGTGGGAGCAGAGAAATTCCAAGAGCTTGTGCAAACACAGGAAGCAGCTGTCGGCAGCCTTTTTCTCTCTGTGTAAGAGAGATACCGTGAGGTACCAGGGAATAGAAATCTTTGTATTCTGAGCCTTCAAATTCTGAAAGGCAGCAGGTCTAGTATTAGGGCTTCCCTTATTCTGCCTAGGACTCACTTACCAGGAAAGCAGAAAGTGAGCTCCATAAATATAAAATGAGAAAAAACCCAGTAGCTGCCAACCTATTTGGGTTGAAGTGATTAATAGCACTATAGATCTTAAACATCGACTTCCTCTTTAAAAACACTGTTGCTTTATGAGTCATGCTCTTGTACTCAGCCTCAGAAAGGTCAGAGTGTAGAGAAGGTTAAACATAGAAATAATAAAATAAATAAATGAGCATTTTAAAAATCTGAAAGAAACACAAAACATTGAGGTGTCAGTAGAACAGAGAAACAAAAACAAGAAAAGAAAGACTGTGGGTAAAAGTCATAAAAGGAAAGCCAAATGCAATGAAGTCAGACAAGACAGGAAGACATATTTATTACAGAGAAGGATAAAACCAAGTGGGTGATGTAGGAATTAGTCAATGGAAGCATTATAAAGTATAATGCAAAGATATTTGTGACAACGTGGAGTAACAGCCTAGAACAGCTATAACTACACAGCACAACACAGATACTTCTCAGGCTCTGAAAGCACTATAGCTACATCAGCATGTGCCTGGGTTAGTTAATGTGAGTGTGGTATGGTGCTGGAGTGGGCAAACTGGCAGACAGTGTATCAGCATGACGTTTTGAATTGCATCTGAGACCAAAGGCCAAAGTTTTCTGAACCAATCTAATACAAAATAAAAACAAGAAATCAGGAAATAGCCTTTCTGCAGAGTTTCAGGTGATGGGGAAGAAAGAACAGAATAGGAAGAAAAGGAAGTGGGAGAAAGGGAAAAGATAGCAAGGGGGGCTGGGTCCCTGAAATAGGAAGAAATCAAAGAACATGGTGCCTCCCACACATTTACCCCAACAGCTCACATCCTCCTTTCATTCCTTCCAGTTTACACTAATTGTTTGAAGCTGCCTACTTGTGAAGGGCTTTGGAGTAAATGTGTAAAGTAGTGCAAAGGGGCTGGGAAATATTTAGCCTGGAACAGCTCACAGCAGCACTGTTCTTCATTCTGTGTGATATAAACAACTGTTGCTATTTTCAAGCTGTTTATCACTCACATCACTTTTGGAAAGAGCTATAATTATGGTGTTTGGTATTTTTAAAATCCTTGTAATATTGAGAGTTACTATGTCCCACTTGCCCTGTCTTTTGGTGGGTGGAATTGAGACAAAGAGAAATAGACAGCTTGTTCAAGTTCAGAGCAGAAGTCTGCCATAGAAGATATTTCATTCCAGACCTCCATAGCCTTACTTTGTGATCTCCTCAGTGGACATCCATGTGGGCAGTCCTCCTCTCATCAATTCCCCAATATACTAATAAAAATATCACAGATAACTCCAGCACTTGTAGCACAAACTCAATATCCTGCCTAGCACAGGGATACTGTGACTTTCTCCTGCATTTGGATGAGTGCTACAAAAGAATGAAGCATATACCAAGATAAATGCACCAGTGAATTGGAATTTATGTGGCAGAATGAACTAAGTTAGCAATGTAGTTTTGGTGCTGAATTAAATATTAAAGTGAATGAAATTGCTGCATACAGTTTGAACTGTCATGCATTTTAATATTTAATTCAGAAAGCCTTCTTTTAAAACTTTCTCAGTTAATCTTGGAGAAATAAAAGACAAAATCAAATTCTGACCTGCTACAGAAATGTAGGTAATTGATTCAGAGTTTCTTTCAATTCTGTTGTGAAAAACTTGTCTTCTGAGCTGCAATAAAAAAAGTGGTTTTTTCTACTGAAGCCTCAATCTAGGTGAATTGATAAAAGCTGAGATGTCTTTTTTAATTATTATTTTTAATTTATTTTTCACTTTTAATTCATAGTTATCTTATTTTTTTCCAGTGATAGATATCCATGGAAGTTTCTGTAAATCACTCCAATAAGTACTTTAAAAAAAATGGAGAGTTCCAAGATTGTACGTGAAGTATGAATATTATAATTATAACAATTCATCAGCTGATGGAAAAGTACTGAAAAATAAAAAATACTTCATCCGTAAATGTGGAGAAAATTGAATACAATGGTCATGAAAAAAAATGGAAAAAATTCATTTATTTCAAGATGAGTATTTATTAGAAAATGTAAATTATGATACATATGTATATACAGAAGGCATTTGAAAGGACACTGCTTTGGTTATAGTATCAAACAGACAAAATTGGAGGAATACTAACTGACATCTGTAATGTTTGTGCTGTTTTATAATCTATCCCCATCCCCTGTATATTAAATGAGATGGAATACAGAGGAAATTGTATGTGATTTTATATCTGAAGATTCCATGTCACTGTGTCTATGCAAGAGGTAAACTATGTGGGGAAGGATGAGGAATTCTGAAAGGAAAGAATAAATAAGTTTTAAGCTCAAGTTTGCAATATTTATCTGAAGTCATAAGTGCCTATCATGACACCAAAGCCAAAGTTTTCAACTGAATTTGCGAGCATGATAACAAACAATTATAGCCAAGAAAAATAATAAAGAAAGCATATATTTTCAGTGGGAGCTTCACTGTATTTTTCTCCATCAGTGTTCTTAACATAAATCTGTTCCTGACTTGCAGTTCTGTCCCACTGTTTTGCTTTAGGGAATGGTGCCTTATCTATAAGCTACTTGTGAAAAAAACACTATCTACTGGGATAGAAATAGAATGTAATGCAGTTAATTTTTCAGTTAGCTAGTCTTTTGGTATATGATTTTTTTCTTCCTAAACTTTTATTATAGTTATAATATTTATCCTATTTATCATTTTATCACATCAAATAAAGCAAAATCTTGTGAGGAAAATAATTTGAATCAGTTATCCTTGTGAGTTTTGTTTCTGATCCCTTTACTCTCAATATTTAAGGAGTTTAGTCAGAGGATCAGTCAGAGGATCTTTGGCAAACAGTGTAATATAAAATTACACCCTGAATGAAATCTTTGTAATATTTTACATGCAAAACAGATGACATTTATATTTATTTTATCACAGAAGCATACAGTCTAGTTTCATTCAAAACCATATCCTAGAGCAAAACCATTGCTGATCACCCCAGCTTGAAAAGTATGAAAGGGTGAATCCCCCTGTATCCGAGAAATCAAATTCAGCTTTCCTCTTTCAACCTTGAGAAACTACAAAAAGCATATCTGGAGATTTAGAAAATCTGCAACAAAGCAAATGAAGGCAGAGTTTGACCCACAGGACGTTGGACAGGAAGAATGGAAACAAGACTCTTCATGCAATGCAGGAATGGTGAATGTGAAACTTAAAAGAATTAGTAATGCCCTCAATTTTGCAATATCCAACAGGGAGTTATCAACTAGAGAGGGCAATTTACACCCTTTTGTTAAGGAGGATCAACTGAAACAAAGGACTTCCACATAAACCAGGCAGAATTTAAGGATTTGAAACTTTAACTGTGCTCTGAAAGGCCTACTTCCCAACTGAGAGAGCACTTCAAACTCATGAGGTTTCGCCTGAGAAGTCTCTCACTCTGATGCAGAAATGTTCTGGCTTATCACCTACTACCTTATGCCTGTCAGAACTGCTTAAGAGGTCTGGCCTGAGTATAGGACATAGAGCTGATATAACACACACACACAAAAATTAAACAACAATGAAAAAAAAAAAAGAAAATAGCCTAAGTTATCCAGATTGCCATTTCTGGATTAGAAGTCTTACTAAATCTAGTCTTGTTGACAGGAAAAATATTATTTATCCATATGGATTTGATTAAGTGGAAGATTAATTTTCAAGTAGGATATTGAGAAATCCTTTAAACTTTCCAATTTTTTGCAAAGGAACTTTCCTTCTGTGATTTGTTGTGCATCTGCATCTTACTGAGATGAAAAATCATTGTTTATCACTGTTTATTCTCTATATGCCCAGAGGGTTTGGGGTAAAAAGTAAATTAAAAATTATCTTGTCCATATATTTTACTTAGAGCAGTGATGATGTGTGCGTTCTTGAGACACAGAAGAGATGAGGAAAGTATTTGTCTAATTTGTGTTCTTTACAAATCTGCCTATCTGCTGACTCTATATAGTTTGCAGTGTTCTTAAAATGTAGTCTGTAGGGATGTGGAAGAAAAACTGTGACTGATATAAATGTCTTCTGTATATCTGTCTATCTATCTTTATGGAGTAATAGTATCATGACACTGTTTTCCATTAAGTGGTGATGAAACTCAAGAGTCCTGATCATTGTCTGGGGTTTTATAAGATTTAGAAATATGTCTAGAGAATATCTCAGATTAAAGAATATCAGATGTCATCACGAATCTGATGGTTAAACCTGTGGAAAATTAAGGTTGGTCATCCAATCATTAAGTAAGAGAAAGGCAAGCCACTGGAACACACACGGGCTTCTGGCTGTCTTCCAAGTGTAACAAATTGCTGAAGTGCTCTACTGCTTTGAATATATTCTCAGTCTTTTCCAGGTATCATCTCTAAGCCTTGTAAATTTACATTTTTTTCTGGACTCTCTACTTTCAGCCTTTTCTGACTCTTCACATACTCCTAAATGCCTTCCCTTCATGGACTCCTGACTTATCTCCCTCACAATGCAACTAACTGCTGACTAAAGTCAATGCTTCAATTTTCCATCACTCATACTGAAGGCAGAATTCCTTCCCTCTTCCAACAGGAAAAACTTTGCTTCCTGCTACAAATGACATGGAAGGGAAATGATAAGTGAGTTACATATGCAGGTACACAAATCTACAATTGGAAATCAATGGTTTGGCTACAGCAGCTGTAGTACTGATTCAAGTGTATGAATGGAAAGAGAGAGTCTATTAGATCCTGGTGGTTTTCATCATGTCCGATTTCCATTTGTCACCAGTTATGGGTTTTGGCACGGGTGGTGACTGACAGCCTGTTTATCTACAGTTATAAATTTAAGGCTTAGTTTCTGAACCTTTTATGTGGCCTTTAAAAACTTGCTAATCTGATAGGATTCAATAAAAGACAGAATGGTCCAGTTATTTCACTGATTCATCCTGCCAGCCAGACTGATACAATACCCTGTATCCATACCAGGAGCGTAAAAATGACTGAGTTTCTCTCTAGCAAAGAAGACGCCATATGCTTTACGGACAGTAAAGTTCAGGGAGAAGATTATGTGAAGATTTATGTCTGCTATTATTTAAATTAATGAGGGAAATCTATCTAGGTGGAATGTATGCATGAGATCCAGTTGGATTAACTGTTTTAACAGCAGGATGAAAGCCTAAAAGGTTGCATATGTTACTAGACTTTTTCTTCTACTTCTTGCAGTGAAAAGCAGAGTGACATTTCCTTTTTCTCCTCCTAATCATACTTTTATTGAAGAAAAGAGAATTTTGGAAATTATATGATTATGAAGAATTTCATTTACTTTAAGATCTTAAATGTTAAGAGAGTAAAGAACTTAGTTATTACAAGTGGGAACATGAAAGTCAGCTGGACATGTCAATTTACTAGGACAAATCAGATTAAAAACTGGAGCTACAAACTAAGTGTTCTTTTATAATGACAATAAATTAACTATATTAGTGCAGCCCATTAAACATTCCACTTATATATCAAAACCTTGGCAGGTGGAAGAGTTCTTAATCTGATGGTTTAATATTTTTATGATATATTTATCTTTTTGTTATCAGTTTATATTCAATAGTGCATCTGTTCTGAGACTCTATACAGATGCTTGCCTGCTGTCTCTTTGCCAAACTGGAAGTGGTCCCAACCTCAACAGCATAAGTATTGGAAGAGAAAACAATCAGAAAAGTCTTCTGTTCTCCTAGTAATTGGAAGGTACAAAGGCAATGACTGAGTTAGCCTGAGGTCTTGTCAAATGCAAAATAGCATTTAATATCTTGGGAGGAAAAAGAAGAATTACATTTTAATAATTTACTGTATTCAAGTAGTGCATGGTTTCTTTATGTGAAATCACAAAGACGATAACTAAATATCACTGAGTAAAAGTTTGTGACAATTCTAGAATAACTGAATCTACCAAAATGATAATATTGAGACAGCAATACAAAGTTACATGAAGATATTGTGTCAGAAAGTCCCATCCCCTTAGAATGGTAACAGCGTTCATTGAGACAGAGCATTAAGGATGGACATTGGCAATTAAGAGCAACAACCAAGATCAGGAATTCTCTGTATTGGCCACCAGGTGTTCCTGTCTTTAGAAGCTGTACTGGTTATCAGTTGTATCAATTGTGAAGTTAAGCGTGTATCACTTTGCAAGACTGGAGACTTCTGTAGTAAGACATTTTTTATTCGGAGTATTGAGGATGTAAATAGATGAGATGGACAAAATAAGTTTTTATGTTCTAATTCAGTGGCTAAAGAAGGAGGTATAGATTGTCCAGCTGTAGGCATCTCAGTGTAATCTCTCTAGCCTATATTTATTGGGCTCTCTACAGTTAAAAGAGAAGAAAAGGAATATGTTCTCAACCATAAACTGAAACAGCCTATTTCTATGCAGGATTAAGTGAATTTCACAAGCCATACATTATGTCAGATGCAGAACTAACATCTAAGATTAGAGCACTTGGGTTAAAGTACATACATTCTCTGTAATGACTTCCAACTGAGAAATGGAGGTTTGTGGGGTTTTTTGCTTGTTTGTTTGTGGTTTTTGTTATTTGGTTTGGGTTTGGATGTTTTGTTTGTTTTTTGTTTTGAGGTCTGAAATTTTGTTTGTTTGTTGAAGGGTTGTTTGTTTGGTTTGGGTTTTTATCCAGGAATTAGTTGCTTTTCCTCATGAAGTTGTCTAAAAACAATACAAAACCAAGCCAGCATCACTTAAATTATGCATATTTCTGAAAACATAGAGACGAGTCTACTCCAATTTGAATGTGTTGCATAGAAGTAAAAGGTTTTGGGTGAAGTCATGAAGGTCACTGGATTGATGCTTGTTTTAAGATACTTATAATAAAGCATGAAAAGAGAAAAGGAAATTCTTCATTGTTTCCAAAAGCTTTTTAATTGCCCTCAGAAACATGTTTAGGGTAAGTTTTCATTCAGGTTGAATTTTAAATTTTTGGATTTTGCTGTGATGAGACTTAAAAAAAATCACATGTTCTACTCCCACACTCAAAAATGCCCCACTCCCATGAATGAAAAGTGAAAAAAAAGACCTTATTCTTTCGATTGTTTTCTCTTGAACTGAATCACACAGAAATTTTATTAGCCATAGTCCTCTTAGCTTAATTATTCTGCTTAGAAGGGGCAAGCTGCATAAAAAGCAATAATCAGAACTTCCTGAACTGCTTTTTGTTTTCAGCATGATTCCTTCTAATGTTATCTTCATTAACCTTCCATTTAATTGAAAGAGTAAACTTTTCAATTAATTGTTCTTATGTCTGGTCCTGATTCCCATTTAAATTTAATACTACATAAAACTCTGTTCCTTGTGGTCGAACAGGCAGTTGATTTTACTGCTGTCAGAACTCTGCATGTTTCAAGGAAAATTGATAATACTGGCTTGAAGCAGAATGGATGAGACCTAGGAGCACTGGAATAACCATGAGAAGGTAAAGGAAGAAAGGAAGGAAGAACTGAGAGGAAGCAGACTTAAAAGGAGCAGAGGGAAAGCAAAGGTTGAAAATTTGATCAGAGAATTACTGTCTTGAGAGAAATTGAAACTGCAGGTGCTGAGGACAAGAAAGGCACAAGAAACCCTCAGTGAAGTGCTTTCTTAGAAGTGATACTGCATTCACATTGATTTGCTGAAGGAAGTAAGACTAGGCAGAAAAGTTAATTTCCATCAGCTCCTGGTTAAGGGAGCATCCATGTGGCATGAGAAGGGCCAGTCTGCTCAGGCCTTCCCTTCTCAGCATCTCTGATGTTCCTGGTAGGTAGCTGCATTCCCTTGCCCTTTCTGCCCCTATCCTATTCAGATACTTACTATTTACTTTGCCAATCCGTTTTCTATTTTATGTCCCTTTACACACCTTTTTTAAAATGTTAATTTTCTACTTTTCAGTCTTCTTACTTGTTTTCTTCTCTGCAATTTGAATTCCCTTTTCCATACAACAGACAACTGTGTTAGTTGGGGTAGAGGCACCTACTGATAAATGTTTTCTTCTGTAGTTTGATTTACTAGAGTAATGACAAGTTAGGGAAGTACAAACAATTCTGTGCAGAAGTGGGATTCCACCTGGTATGGCAACACTGCCTGCAGAGTAATGTCTAATCTGGGAGAGGAGGAGGTGGATCTGAGCTGGTTTCTCTTGTTTTCCCTGAATAATGCAATCCTCTGTACTTTTTGCCATTTTGGCTGTATACTGCATGCCCTTCAGGATTCCCAGGTTGAACAACATTCGAGGTTCCCCTACAATAGTCTTTGAGGGAAATAAATAATTTAACTCTTAAAGGCTGTAACTGAAGACTGAGCTACATATCCAGGTGACCATTTATTCTGCAGATCTCTGAAGATGAAAAGGATTTTGAAAGATGCAGGGATTAAGGGTGGCATTTATGTGCTTTTCCTTTCTTGCCATGGTTCTCTTCAAAATTATTTCCATCTTACCTGATGAAAGTCCCATGGTAAGGCGCGACTGGTCAGTATATAGAGTATGTATCTCCCCTCTCCTTGAGGAGGGTTATCTAGGCAGTCAAGAAGACCAGCTGCTAGTGAAAATTTATTTTCTTACAGTTGTTTTTGAGAAAGGAATTCTTTTTACAGTGTAGAGAACTTTTAGAGCTGCCAATAAAAAATCTGTTTCTACTTTAAAAAAATGTGGCATCTGTCATTGTAAAGGTTGTGAGGTGACAGTTTGTTGACTGTCACAAGCCAGAGCATTCACGTTTTAAGTTATTTAGCTCCAAATGAAGTACAGGAAAGGAGAGAAAAAGAAAAATGAAACTAAATTAGGCAAAAACCAAGAAGAGAGAAGAACCAGCTATTAGCAGGCTCAGAGCCCTAGGCAATATGCAACTGATACATGGTAAGAGGTGAAATTTTATTCCCATTCTAAATTCAATATATGTGTTAAATAAATCAGTAATCTCATCAATATCCTTTTGACTTTATTTACTTTGTACAGCAGGAGCGCTTCCGATTCTTTCTCCTTTTAGCTCTGCACAGTGCTGTGTCAAGGAAGCACTTTCTGGTAGAGTGGCAGAGAGGAGGTGAGCTGGGGAGCTTCTCCAGGGACTTCAGAATAATGTTGACCTCGGGACGACAATTAGAGGACATTGAACATACACTGCTGATGTTTTGGTGTTCCTGATGCTTAACCTGAAAAGGTGTTATTTAGCTGAAATAATAGTAAGTAATTTCTCTCTGTCCTTGGCCACTGCTCTTCTACCTTAGTGAGGCCTGTTAGTTAAATTTCTTCATGGATTGTTTTCACAGTGCAATGGAAAATGTGAGCTTTAGCCTGAGTTTGATTATTCATTCAAAAAAACTTGGCAGAAGCAGTTTTAGCTCAGTATCTGTAAGGATTTAGCCACACTGCATTGTATTTTTATCTGTCAAATAGAAAGAAAATAAATAAAAATAGCTTCTTTGTGCAGGGAACTGAGCCCTGAGAATTCTCTAACAATTTTTTTGAGCACCTGGGAGCTTAAAGAGGCAAGAACATAATATATGGCTTACTCAGCTGCATTGCAAAACAAATGGCACGTCTAGAGGGATCCACAGTCCAATATGCTTTGGCACTGTTGTATTCTCCTGTGTCCTTTCTATAAAGAATTCTCAATATAATAAATAGAAGTTCAAGGATAAACAATATCCCTTAAAACAAAACAAAATCTAATCAGATGTAACAGATGGCTAAGAATAAACTGACAGAAACTCTACAGTTAGAAAGAGAACCATAAGCACTTTATTAATATAGTACTTGACATTTCCCATAAAAACACTAGAAGTTTTTTTTCTGTAACATTTCTGATAATTCACTAGCAAAATAATTTTTTAAAAAGACTGTAATGAAAGAGAATTCTACTTTATAAATGTGGATTGTTATAACTACCTCATTAAACAAAAAACAAAAAAACAACAACAACAACAAAAAATACACAACAAAACCACCCCCCCTAACAGAACCTATAGCAGAAGCAGAAAATCTTTAGCTTAGCAAACAAAACAAAAAAAATATAGCAGGTCTTATCTTAAATATGATTGTTGTAAAATAATCCAGAGTCACTGAACAGAATAAGTAATTCTCAATCATTTTTGGCCCTATTCACTCCCCTTCAGACAGCAGTAGAGAGCAGCTGGTTCATTTAAGCCAAAAAAGTAATCTTAACGTATTCATTGGTGACTGTGAGAAAAAACTGTTGGAATGGAAAAGGGCAGAAGCAGTTGGATGGATTTAGGGCATGTATATCTTGAAAATAAGGTGTGGAAGAAGTGAGTAAAATAGTCCAGAGCAGGCACCAGGAAGTGCAAGAAATTATCATTTTAATGCACAGCTTTATACGATATCTATATGAAACTGGCAATATTTAATGCAGAAATCACACAGATGGAGGGTGAAGTGTTCAGTAATAGGTCTGGTAAAATAAGTCTTACTAAAATTAAAATGACAGAATGATTTGTCAACTCTTCCCCAATACGCTTCTGTTTATAGGATGAATTACTGCACCAATGGAACAGAAAAATACCAAAGCTACTCTTCATCTTTCTAGAGATATGGTTGGGCAAGTAGAAGTTTCTTGGAATAAATAATAGGAATTTGATCTACGCAAAAGTAGCAGGAATAACCAATTGTATTAAAATGAAGCAAATAACAAGAACAGATTGCATCAGCTGGAAGAACACGAATTTTTTTTCATCAAACTGTGGTTTATGCAGAGTTTGTAGACACAAAGAGTGGATTATGAGCCATAAAGTAAGTGTGCAGTGTTGCATCATGAACCATGAGGTTACTCCTCCAGAACCCAAAGACTCTGAAATCCACCCCTTGGTCTCTTCCCTTTGTGCCAGCCCTAAAACCTTTCTTTAGGCTTCTTACACACCGCCTTTAGGCTTCTTATGCCACACACCGCCTCCACGTGCTCCTTCCCTCATATAAAATTGTCTCCTCCTGTTTCTGTAGAACTATTTATTTCATGGCAGTATGTTTTTGAACACCAGCTGCAGTTGTCTTAAGGTGCTTTCACCTCCCAAATGCCCATTTACTCCTGGAAAGTGCCCTGGTTGTTTAAGATGTGCTAGTACTGGTATTTCCAGCCTGAGCATGAGTGTAATACCATTACACAATAATTTGGATTTTATAGGATTCAACTTGTGTCAAGAAATTTAGCAAGATAATACTTACCATACTCTCCATTTTGTATGAGAGCTGCTTTCCACCCTGTATCAAAGCTATTAGTACAATCTACTGCACTCTAAATTGGCAAATGCGTTTTGGTCCACCCTGCTGAGTATTCTTTTTACCATGTTGAAGTCCATTGGACAAATCCTGGTCCAAACCCTCTCTTGGCCTTCAATTTCCAGCTAGATTGTTAGGCCCTCAAATGCTGCTTTAGCCTATTAGTGGCTGACTAGGCTGAGCAGCTGCAGTGTATTTGCTTCTGCTGTGAAGCAGCAGAGGAAAGATCATATCTGAGGGCAGAGATCTGAGAGCAGTGACATCGTACATTGCTGTAATGAAATCTGACCATTTGTTAGTGTCCTGGCATTAGAACACTGCTTGTGCTTTGTGAAATTTAGATTATAATTTTATTCATTATTACATGAATTAAGAATGAAATGCTTTTAACTATAGTTGATAGCAAAAGTAAAATTTCATGGCACAGGTACTGAACATTAGTTAATAATGAGATGTGTCAGTGTCAATAATGCAATGCAAATACCTGACTGAGGGTGGTTTGTGATAGCCTTTTTGGGGATGAGCCCACCTTCCAAATGTAAATGGTTTGTAAGAGCACACTGTAAATGGTTTTCATTACTAATGAAACTCTTCAGCCACGTTTTTAATGAGTTGACTTAATGTGAATAACTACACTTACAGAAAGAATTTTAATTCAATTTGTTAAGGACTTGACATGAAGAACTTGTTATTTTCTCAGGGAATTGCTTCTGTATAATAAAGTAACAAATAATACAATGACCTTTTGAGGAAAAACATTCTTCTTCTCTCTTCTGTTTTATTCTTTTCTATTCTGAGTAAAATTGTAAAAGAAAAGTCATAACACTAGAAGCACTTTATGTCTTAGTTCTTTTTAAAGCATGTTTTCAAACATTTTTTTAGTTCCACCACCATGTAAGATGTATTTTGAAAATATTTATGTTACATTAGCTCAACTCATGAATTTCAGCTTCAAGAAGCGTTTGGGGGAAGGGAGGGTGGGGTTGATCTTCCTTTCACTCCAAAAGCTTTCTTTTGATCATAGCTGTGATTTTTATTTGTATTGTGACTGTGTTGTGCAACTTTTGGTTGTTCAAAAATTGGGCTATGTTATTTGTGGTTTTTTTCAGGAGATTAGTTATGTAAAGCTCACTCATAACTCTGTTGAGCTGTGCTGTTTGATGGATACAAGAGATGATGCTGGAAGAAATAACAGAATAATTAAAAGTATTCTTTCTCTCCTGGTGTTACTTCTTTGAGTGATGAAAACGATCCATTAGATCCATTGCAGAGTCAGTAACATACCCAGTCATCCTTCACATTTGTCCTCATCAGTTCTGACTCTGCTGCTGCTGCTTTATCATAGAAATAAAGGAAACATTAGAAACAACCTGATCTGGTGTGCTAGGGTTCACCTGCAGGCTGCCTTTTCCCACAGTTAATCACAGCAGCATCCTTATGCAAACAGTGCCTAGCAGTCTTTCCCCATCACTTGTTCACCTGCTGCCTAGACTGCTAGCTCTCTTCTTAGACTCCCTCTAGGCCTTGTACAGTTTCACCACTCAACTTGAGCTTTGTATTTTTTTTATTCCTGACATTATTGCGCTGTAGTATCTCAGCATGTGGTTCACATATTCACTTTATCAAGATAATCTCCTGTTCCCCGGGGTTTTCATCTTCTGTCTTTTCTTCTTGGGATCATTACATTTTGCCTATGTGTACTATTCTTTTGGGTTCTAACATCTAATGCTATATGCAGTCTTCTCTCTCATCCAAATCTTACTCTGTTGTTCCTTGTCATGTGCCTAAATCTCATCCCTTTTGTGATGTTTCAGTGGCTTGTGAAGGTTCTTCAGCCTACCCTCTTAATTTGCAGCAATTTTCAGATGTCTGGAATTGCACAGGTGCAAGTGCTGTTGACTTCAAAGAGATTTTCTACTTTTCTTGTTTTAAGATTTGTTTCCATAAAGCTAAGTGCAGGAATAATATCTTTAATTGCATTATTCCAGGAAGAAGGACTGTATTCTTTTTGTGTTTGTCTGCATTTGTGTGTGTTTTTTAGAAAATGTGTAGTATACTAATTCTGTGCAACTGTTCTTACAGGACTGTGGTGGGTTGATGCCAGCTGAATGCCAGGTGCCCACTGAAGCTACTGTGTTACTCTCTCTTCTCAACTGGACAGGGAGAGAAAAATATAATGAAAACCTTTTTGGGGCTGAGGCAATGACAGGGAGAGATCATTAATCAGTTACCATCATGGGCAAAACAGTCTTGACTTCAGGAAATATTAATTTAACTTACTACCAGTCAAATCAGAGTATGGGAATAAGAAAAAAAAAAAAAAAACAAGTCAAAACCAAGTTCCCTTTTCCCTTCCTTCTTTCCAAGTGCAACTTCACTCCCTATTTACTCTACCTCCTGTCAGAACCCTACACTAGCATGGGCTCCTCATGGGGTCACTGCTGCTTTGGGCATTCATGTTGTCCTGTGTGGGATCCTCCATGGGCTACAAATGTATCTCTGTTCCACCATGGACCTCTACGGGCTGCAGTGGAAAGCCTGCCTCCCCGTGGTCTGCAACACAGGCTGCAGGGGAATCTGTATTTCACGAATTCTCGCTCCTCTCTCCAGCTGCAATTGCTGTTGCACAGCAGTTTTAACCCTTCTTAGCTGTATTATCCTAGAGGTGCTACCATTGTTGCTCCCAGGCTCAGCCTTGGACAGTGGCAGGTCAGTCTTGAAGTTGACTGGCATTGTCTATGTTGGTCACAGGGAAAGCTTCTGGCAGCTTCTCGCAGAAGCGACCCCAATAGCCCCCCCCCCCCACTACCAAAACCTTGACATGCAAATCCAGTACACCCAACATCTGGAAGACATGTTTTTCCTGCACATACCTAGAAATACTGAATAAAAATCAGAGGTTACAATGGTACATGACAAGAAATTAGATACTACTCTGAGCCAGTTTTGTGTTCTGACATTCCTGTCCTCTGACAGACATCTCTTGTGTAACAACAAGCCTTGCCTGCCTCAAGACAGTACGTCGTGTCAGAGTGTGGCATCAGGAGATACAAATCTGACATGGTTCAGAACTCCATCTTTCCTCCATGTCTGAGGCTGGATCTCTGACGAAACAACACAAGAGCTCCACAGAAAGGGAACACACGCTCTCCCCTGCATGCAGATGAGAAGCCCAGGCCAGGCTCAGCATGATTCATCACTGGCACTTGAAGTGAAACCTTTTATATTGCTTCAACTTGGTAGCTTAGAATCAGTCATGCACTATTCTGCCTGCAGTTTTACACAAACAGTCCTTTCATTTTTTGTAACTCTACAGAACTGAAGGTTTTTTGCCCCTTTACTGATGATGGTGAAATGTTGGAACAAGCTTCCTCGAGAGGTGGTTGATGCCCCAAGCCTGTCAGTGGGATGATATCTTAGTTTCTGCAGATGCCTATAATTTGTAGGATTTTTAAAGACAATGGTGAAAATGGAGAGTAATTTTTTTTAATATGTTTTGTAGGTAATATGTTCCAGATTTACCTCTGGTGTAAACATCAAAATTTCAGCAGCTGTATAGGTCTGGCATAGAGAAAATTTTGTAAATGGTAGTTTCTGCTTTTGCACTTCTCTATCCTTTTCTTCCCATGGTCAATAACTTCAGCATGTGCAGTTAAAAACTCCAGTATTTAACATTTCTACTGGAGATTTTTTTTCTTTCATTTCTTCTTATAGTCAACTTGGTTTTTTACTTTTTAGTTCTAAGATATAATTGTTAATGTTTGGATTCTCTAACTTTTAATTCTTCTTGTACTGAAGATGCTTAGAAGCAAAAACAAATAGAGAAAATCAGTTTTTACAGAACTGATGAAAAACACATGTGTTGTGTTTCATAAGCATGTAACTCCATGCAAGGAAAAAAGATTCATTGAAAGGATGCCAGATATGTTATATAAAGTCTGGCCATTGAATTTTTTGAGATGTTTGTCAAGCTTTTCAATTAAGGTTTATAAAACCAGTACAAAATTCATTATAAATCAGTAAAGATATTTAAGCAGTGATAAAACAGTCCCATGAATGCTTTACTAGATGGCCAATTCAATTTTCCAAATGATCAAAAATATGACGTGGAATAATATTTAAAGTACATTTTTTTCCCAGATGTAACTAATTTCTTATCCTTTCATTAGGAATTATGAAATTTATTATATTGTTCTATAGTGAAATTATTTACATATTTACTTAAGTGCTAAAATTCAAAGGTTTGTTTCCTCCTTCTTCTGTTCAATTTTCTCATGTACATGGTAGATAAAGGAAGCCTGGTTGAACTTTAAACAGAAAATCCATGCAAAGTGATCTGTGTAAAGGGTGTGTAAAGCTGGAGCTTCTTTCAGTATCCTGGGATTTTGGAGGAGTTTAGACTATGTAAAAAATCCTTTGATCACACTTTAGCCACAATTAATGCAGCTTGGGATTTCACTGGTGTTTTAGTGTGTATAATCAATTTCTTAGTCACTTAGGAATTTGTGAAAAACAATGTATGTTGTATGAAAATCTCAAAACATTATCTAGATAGCCTGAGCTTTTTCTTCTCAATGTATTTGAGACGAGATACCAATTACTTTTAATAGGATTGGCTATGAAAGGCTGCTCTTTGCATTTTGATATGTGCAAAGACTGTATTGTGAAACTCTTGTACATATAATTGCATTGGGTTCTCTGAAGTCATAGACTTCAGTATGGCAATTACAGGTAATTTTTGTTCTCTGCAAGAAAATTTGTTGGATTTATGTAGAATCGTGTTTTATTTGAGGGTTGTTTCCAGAGTTTATATCTACGAATTAGGTTTATATTGTGGATGCAACACATTTGTTCTGGCAGTTCCAGGAAAAGCAAGGTACTGACAGCGCTCTGGGAGCAGAATTATACGATTGCTGCCTAATTGAGACCTTACCTTTAGCTGCAATGTGGAAGCAGCATGGATATTACTGGTGTTTGTGCAAATCACCCTGTTTCTTAGTAAAGAAAAGAAGGGGACCAGACAGGATAAAGAGCTCTGAGGCAGCACAAAACACTGAAGGGATATGCACTGTGCAAGTGCAACCATATTACTGTCAAATGCTTAGAATATTGCACTTGTTGATCCCTATCTAAACTTTCTGGAAATGTCCTTCTTTTATCCTTCAACCAAATAGTGGAAGAGGGGAACAGGTCACTCGTAGGAGATCAATTCTAGCAGCAGCACCCATACTTGTTTTGTTTACAGTAATTCCTATTTTGTTGGTTATTTGCATGACTGAAGTTTTTACTTGTATTTATTTTGACTTAAGACTAAGAAACATAAAAATGAGACCCTGAGCCTTACATCTGCCCATGTTAATAGTAAACAGTGAATTGTATTTTTTTCAGCACCATAACTTGAATAAACTTTCTCCTGACAGTCTATTAATACACAGTCTTTTACCTTTTATTTTTTTAGCTACTTAAGTAGCTAAAAAATTCCATTAGTCACATGCTAAAAGCAAGTATCAATGTACTTACAGAGGCAGGATATAAATGAGGATACCAAATAATATGCTGAGAGGAAAATTAATATTTTTAAAAAGGCCTTGGATATTACCATTTAAAATGAAGTATATAAATGAGAACCTCTCCCTTCTACATTCTTCTCCATCCTCCAAGAAAGCAGATTCCTTGAAAATACATTTATTTTTCTTTGATATTGCTAGCAATGCATATTTGGTACCATAATACCAACTCTTTTTCTCATGTTACTTTTATTTTAGAAGTTCTTCTGTAATAAGGAGGAAAATGCTGTGTAAGACTTAAAATCAAATAATAAAGAGCAAGAGTATCTACAACCTTCCTCCTAGATAGGTATGTTTTGTAATGTACCTTGAGTGGATAGAGTATATAAAATAAATCCATGATTGAGCACAACTGAGCCATAAAATTATTTATGAATGACAGATATTGGTAGGAAATTAATTTTTGTAATGAAACATTAACTTTTCTCTTATAGTGCTCTGGTTTTCCTTCATAATTTCAAGTACCAGAAGTGCTGTTTAAAGCAGATAAATAACTGGGGGTGCTATAACAGGTCTCCTAAGCAGATATTCATAATATATATATAAAAAATTATTTTCTTGCCATTAATAAGGATCTAGTTGATAACAATATTTTTAAAGCTCTGTGGTCATGTAAATGCAGTGAAATGCTTAATAGTGTTATGCAACTAATTAGCCCATAAATACTTGTGAATACATGCAAATATGCTTAACTCGAAATACATTGCTTGAACAATCACATATATTTCATTTAAAATATACTTTTACAGTGAATTTTTAACATTGATATTGCAAAATATGCATACATATCAGATAATCTAAATATATATTTATGTTATATATGTTCATATATATATATGTTCATATATATATATATATATATATATATATGTTCTTTAGGAAAAGGGTGCTCTAACTTTCATCATACTTACTGTATCTTGGAATTACTGCCTGATGAAGAAAGCTTCTTCTTTAGTGTTACTATAAAACCTGCTCCATGTTATCCTGCCTTCCAGTCATTGTACACTTCATGTCCACTAGCTATCAATATTCTCCCTAACACAGTTTTATGTGTGCAACATATAATTCATGCCTTTTAAGTCAGACTTCTGCTATAGGATATAAATGGCCTAAAGTTTTACTGGATGTAAATATCTATGCCCCAAACCAAATTTTAGAAAGAGATTTCTCAGCTGGCATTTAATGCTGGACATGAGTTGTTTCCCAAATACCAAGTGCTGTTTCTGTAAACGTTTGCAGAACAGCTCCAATCTTAGCAGTTATGTATAGTTGAGTGTGGATTATGTCTTAGCCTAATTGTGACCCAGAAATGCTGGTTTTCTTATAAGTTTTTTTTTTGGATGCAAAACATGACCAACATGCCATGAAGAGCAGAATCAGAGACAGTGATTGTTGTCAACTGAAGGAGAGGAAGATGGCAATAGATTCCTGTTGAGTAACAAGTTATTCCATAGAGCAGGAGATATGAAATGTATCACGACCTTTGGAAAGTTTCAAGTCTGCTACTTCAGTGATATCAAAAGCAGCTTGGACATGAAGGATGTGGAGGTCATTCAAATTTAATTTATCTGGAGCTATTCAGGAGTCATGTTTGGTTATTCCTTTGTTCTTGTATCTAAAATGAAGAATGTATTTGGAGAGGATTTTCCAGAGTTTTGTAGGAGAGGTTTTGATGCTGGTGCCTAGTATAATTTGAAACTTGTTTCTGTTCTTTGGGAACACAAAGAGGCTGAACTAGGAAGAAGTTATATACATTTTGGTAGCTGAGACTGATCTTTCTATAAGACATGAGTAGCAATTACCTGTGTTTTAAAGGACAAAATCTGAGTGGTCTTAGGCAGTAAGACAACCTTTTACAGGCAGCATTATATGCTTCATAATGACAGATCAGAGCGCTGACTTATTTAAAAATAATTAATTGAAAGAGACTGCAAATACAGTATGGAAGATCTATTAGTGGGGGGTAGAGTTTAATTAAAAAAAATAATATTAGGTAGATTATGCCTTTAAAAACATTAAAAGATATTATATGTATTCATAGAGAGAACACAGGAAAAACTGCAAGAAAAGGCCATTAAACATTCGTTATTCAAATAAGGTCTATTTTTTTAATATTTGGTTATACTGGCTCCAAATATTTTTTTTTCCCCTGCATTTATGCTGTTGTTTTATTTCTGGGAAAGATACTTCTTAAGCATGAAGACTTGGAAAAATGTTGTGACTGAAATGAGAATGTGAGAACGGACAAGTTTTTAGTCTTCACAAGGGTATGGAAAGGTGTCATGGATGGCATTACAGTCAAGAAACTCTGAATTTTTTTGCACAGGATTATTAGGATTTTTGCATAGATTAGGGATTATTTTTTCCCAATGTTACGAGGAGTCAGGGTGACTGGATTTCTTTTTTGTTTCAATGTCTTCTGAAAACAACTATTTTTTGTGTTCACCATGGACAGGTCTGTACTGCAGTTGGCTGGACAATTTAAATCCAGTTCTAGTCTAGCTACTTTGCTCGTCATAGACAGGAAATATATAGAACACAGCATAGCCTGCTGAATATACATGTGTCTGAACATCAATTGCACTTTTTGTTACTATTTTATTATACTGTTGAGCTCACAAGAATACATTCAACTTGGACAGTTCTGTAATTATACCTCTGGTTTCAGTGCAAGTTTGCACTGTTGGCAAAAACTAGGAATGGTTTCTGGTGCATGGAAGGAAAAAAGTGGACAAGAAAAAATCCAATAGCAATGTACAAGAGTTTTGGAGGGTTAGTCAGAGCCAAGAGCAAGATAAAACTTTGAGGTATTAATGTGTGAGACTTTTAAATGTTGGATCTAATGCTACTTCAATTGAAATTAACACTAACTAACTGGCAAAAATCCAGCACTTGTCTACAATATACAGCAGGATTCTGCAAAATTTGTCATTCTGTAGCAAGGTACATGACCTGTAATCATCTTATAGGAGGACCCTTGACTTTGTCATTGACAATAACAGGGAAGTGTCATTTTTGGTCTTCTTTGGCAGCAATTTCAGACACAGAAGCCTCCTGGCAGGTAAGCTCTCTTGGTTTGTT
The DNA here is from genome assembly GCA_038380795.1 of Pyrocephalus nanus. NCBI lineage: Eukaryota > Metazoa > Chordata > Aves > Passeriformes > Tyrannidae > Pyrocephalus > Pyrocephalus nanus. Next base: position 14,465,379 of record CM076261.1, on the reverse strand, counting down.
CTCGAAACTGTTAGAACAACAGAAATTTGTGAAAGTAGGGTTAATTTGTGTCACACAGATGAGTTCTTAGAAGGAGACTGTGCTATAGAAGTAATTTAATAAAGCATCAAACTGTAATTAGTTTCTTCAAGAAAGTAGTCTACTGATAATCACAAAACATTATCATATTCTTTGTATTTTGACTGAACTTCTTTTGAAACAGGGTATCTGATTCAACTTCTGCAAGCTTTTGTTTTTACTCAACTGAACAGAATAGACTACTGCTGTTTTCTATTTTCAATGGTTGAATTACATGACAGAAAGCATGATTTTTTTTGCTAATGTCTTGAGAATTTAAATCTCTGACTCCTAAGACTGCACTCATCTCTTTTTTTTTTTTCTTCATTATTTTCTAAATGTTTCATTGTTGGGCAGCCTTTTACTGTTTCTAAAATGCCTTTAACCAATTTTTTAGTCCATTAGCTCTTCTTCAGGAACTCATCCTGCTTTCATATTGTTGCAAGGTAATCCAGTACAGGCAATTATAGATATCAATAATTGCCTGTTTATTTTTGATCAGGACTATTTGAAGTCATTATTGTTCTACCTTTTGTGATGGAAATGGCACATCCATTGCTCTTTTCCACTTAATATTATTTCAGTTGTCCTCATGTCAAAATGGACAGAAACATTATGAATCTTTCTTTGAATAGCCCTTCTACTTGTGTGGGTAATACTCTTTTTCAGAGCTCTCTATCACTCATGCAGTGACCGAAAGCTTTGTAGGAGGTGCAGTTGCATAAATTTACTTTTTTTCTTTTCTATCTTCATCCTTCCCCCTTTTCTACAATTTTTCCTCCCATATTGATAAACTGAGTGAATGGAATAGCGTGGAAGCCTAGAAGATTAGGGGGCTAATGTGTACATCTCAAAGAGCCAACCAAGGCTTGTTGGTGATAACAGTCAAGGATTGTTGGTAATAACACATTGTGAGAAAGACCAGGATGTAGCTGGAGAAAGAGGCCAGGAGGTACATATAGAGGTAGGGCAGGACTTTTCTGGGACAAATATCCTTGTCCTAGTTCCTGGAGATAAGCGCAACACAGTGCAGTGCAAGTGCACTGTGAATGAGGTTAAGAAGTGGGCATGGACTGTAAAGGAGAATCAAGACCACCAAAGAACCCTGAAGCCCTGGACCCATTTTCAGAAAGGCCTAGTAGAATGGACTGTGCACAATAACTAATTTGCATTAAAGGCAAAAAAAATTATTTTCAGGGTGGGGAAAACTTAACTATAAAAATGTATCCCCATGAAGCCTGGATGTGCATGTGCCCAGGACCCTGGACTCTGGACATTCTTTCTTTCTTTTGTTCTTTCTCTCTTTCTCTCACTCTCTTTCATTAATCTTTCTCTTTCTTCTCTGTTACCCTACCCTTTTATCCAAACCCCATTGCTATGTACTTAAATGAGGAGTTCAGGGACTAATATACCAATTTCCATGCCAAGTGAGTAATTTACTAATAAAAATTTGTAAGCTTTTGCAGAGTCTCTGACTTGCATTGTTTCTTTCAACCATGAGCATCTACAAATCTTGAGTGCACCTTTCCTCTCAAGGGTGGGATGTCACAAGTAGGTATATTAGAAATCTTTATACTTGCCTCATATCTAATGATTGTGACAGATATTTTCTACCCATAGAAGTGAGATTCTTCCTCAAATGTCACTACTAACAAAACCATTTGCACTTGCAAAAAAGTGAAATAAGTATTTTGTAACTCACTCCTCCCTGTTGTAACAGTAATGTTGCAGATTAGAAATGAAGACTGATAAGTGGGAAGAAAAACACAGCTATGAGAAAAATTAAAACAAACTTTCTTTTAAACCAAAAGTCAAATTAATTTTCCCAATCTAGGAATCCAAATACCTATAGTCTTCACTCTTTTTGTCATATTCTTAGTAATTTATAGTTGTGTCTGGGTCTGAATTCAGGAGGAGAAAAATAATGTTACTTGCTGCTTCTTGTTCTGACAAACAAGGAAGAACCACAGGTTGCAGAGGTAGATATGGAAATACAGTCAGAATAGTGACTACATGAAAGACAAATTCTACAAAAGGTGAGATTGGTTAGAGCCTGTGGGTTTCTGCTAATGAAGAGTCCTGTCATAATGCCTGTACATTTAGTTTAGATTTTGTTTGGCATTCCAATCTTAAAAGAAGGCATGTTCATTTGAACAACAGACCTGCTGGTTTTTCTTAACAGGAAAAGGTTATTACAGTGAAGCGGTGATTTTCTTCCATCATTTCTTGCAAGTAGTGTATATCCAAATCATAATACTAATGTCTACAGTTTGATTTGATCTTCAAGGAAGACACATGAGGGAAGCTTTGTAGAAACTTTTCATGTGTATAATGTCCTTATCTTTTGAAGTCAAATACGGCAAAAACATAGGTACAGGTATTAGAGTCAATGGCACAACAAAGGAGAATGCGAACAGCTGGATTTGATTTTGCATTTCTGAACAACCAGCAGCAAAAAGAACCAGAGTTGCCAAAGCTATTGAAAGAGATCCTTACTCGTCTTGGACAGGTACTATATGTATGCAGAAAGAGGAGTTACTCTTTGGTTACTTTGACTGTCGTGCATTGTAATTAACTTTTAAGGATAGAGACTGAAATTCATCCTTTGTCAGGGTAAGTTTTCCTGGAGGTTAAGGGTAAATATTGGAATCAAATGAATAAGTCAAAAACTATTCTTTGAGGAAATAAAAGTTAAGTTTTGTGACTGGGTTGGTAGGGAATGTGACATCACTCACCAGGGGAATCTGTAACTGATCAGAAAAGAATCTGGCTAAGAACACCCAGTATAGGGAAACACACTCAAGCAGTGGATTACAACAGTTGTTTCAACATATGTAAAGTATCCTGAATATAAAAGCAAGCTCTATGAAATTTCCATAATAAATAAAAAACACAATTTTGCTGCAAAGTAGGAATTATGTATTTCAGCTGTTACTTTCCCTTACACAATATAAATATTGTTCCGTACATGTTTAGCCTATCAGAACAGAATGGCATTTCTGTTCTATGTTGTTTTTGCTTTCCTATTGTACTCTTTTATCTCTTTGTGTATCAATTTTTCTATTTTTCTCACACCATTTGCCCTATTCCAGCAGTTTATTTCCAGCTGCCACAAGCTTCACACTCTTATTTATCCACCAAAACAATAAATATAAAAATATCTGTGGCAGACACGGTTTGAACATTATCATTAGATTTCAGAAACTATGCCAAAAATTAGCCCAATGGTGCATACCTTTATTTTTCAATGAGATTGATTAAGCAGTAGAACAATTTCTGCAGAAAGGTTATTGCATCTCTATGTTTGACAGTACAAGGCCTAGAGCAACCTGATCCAATTCTGAAGTTAGTCTTACTTTAAGCAGGAGATTAACATCCAGATGTCCCTTCAATGAAAGATATTGGTTTAGTCCAGAACTTTGTTGTTCTAGTTTAGCTAAAAAATCAGGAGAACAGATGTATTGGCTGCAATTAGATCTAAATTAGATTTTTCTCTGCTAGGATCTATGTAAATATAAGATAATAGATAGAAGAACCTGGAGGAATCATGTGGCTTGTCTTGCTATTTCTAACTCATCAGCATTTGCCATCATGCTTTAGCCATTTCTTCTTGTTTTATATCTATGAAAGGGGAGAATGCTCTCTTATATTCTAGTAGATATTTGCTTACTTTCAATTCCTTTAAAGGGGCTGCTTATTCCATTGCTATTATTTAAATTTACTGAAATATTAGTAATTTGCTTTTAAAATAACAGTATTGCAAAAGAGAGGGTGAGGAGGGGAGAGAGTGAGTGAGAAGTCCAGAGCAACTTTTGCTTGGATATGAATATGCATTGCAAAAACAGCAACCAAATTATATTATTGAAATAGAGAAAAGATTAATAGCCAAACAAACAGTTTTGTTTGGCATGTCACACATAAGCAAGGTTAACCCTAGCAAAGAAATTGTCCACAAAGAATTTTGCTGTCCAATAAAAAAGAGATGATAGGAGAAATCTCACTTCTATTAAAAAGACTCTAGAGGAATAAGTGTTTGATAACTTTCTGAAGTTGATTTAAGATTTATGATGATGTTTAAGGGGAGACCATTATTCCTCTAGAGAAGCCATATGGAACTGGCAGATTTATTAAAAGAGCTTTAAGCTAACGGCTACAACTTGGACATATTCTGAATTGATAGTAAAGAATACATTACAACAATATGTTTTGAAATTCTACAGCCTTTGTTATGTGAATGAGAAATTCTCAATAAAATAACTGAAAGTGATTAAGGACCTAAATGATTCATATATATATATATATATTGCTTTATTTTTCCATCTGTTCACCTATTAATAATTTTAATTTTTAAAAGAAAAGTCGTTCTTGTAACAAAAAGAGCTGAGAGGCTGAACATTGAAGTCACGTTTACCTGTGTCAGGAAAGTATTTATTATCAACTAACATATTTTTGGTGTGGGTTTTTTTTTGTTTGTTTTGCTTTGTTTTGTTTTTATTTGGTTTGTTTTGGTTTTTTGTTTGTTTTTTTTGTTTGTTTTGTTTTAATTTTATTTTGCAGTAGTTTCAAAACATATAGTAGATATGTACCTTTGTTTTACTGTAAGTTTTGGAAGCTAGTGGCCTGTATTCAGTTCAAGGTGAGTTACTTTTAGCAAACAATTTGACTGAGAGTTTAGATTTGTGATTGAATCTCTCTCTCTTACTGAGAGTTTTTTCACCACTGTGCTATTCTCTCTCAGATGCGTGAGTCTTTAGCTAAATAAGTAAAATGTGATCTTCTACTTCGTTAGTCACCGTGGTAAACTTTTGCTATGAATAGACTTTGGCTTTCAAAAGAAGACTACAAACAGCATTCTCTCTTAGCAAGAAATGTGCTGACAGTTCCTTGGTGCCTGTCGCACCACAGATGTGGTGATGAAGAGGATGAGCATACAGAAGAAAAAGGAACCTGACAGAAAGGGGGTGTAGAGGAAAACGTCCTGACCTGCAATGCTCTTTCCTACTTGCATGTGGAAACAAAAGGATATAGAGTATGTGGCAAATAGCAAATAACAAGCATAGATGCATACATCTAAGAAGAGAGAGGATTGACAGCTTGAGTGAAAAGTATGAAAGGTTTGATCCTGACATTTTTCCTTCATTTCTCTGAGTTGATATTCTCTGTTCTACTCTTCCATTCATTTAATGAAATTAGGGAAGATTCAACGGAAAAAAACCCTGTATTTGACTATAGAATCCTACATTTTTAACATGGCTATAAAAATGCAGTTGATATCCTTCAGATTTAAGATGACTCATTCTTACTGGGATGATGCCAGTAAGTGAGGTAATTAGTGGCATTGGCTGGAAGAACACAATAGTTTGGATAAACTGTTCTTGAGAGACAGTTCTCATTGCATCGTGCATGGACATGCAGCAAATTTACTTTTTCTTATTCTATCACAGAGGTTGCAAAAGCAATAGAAGATATTTTTAAAGACAGTGACCTAATAAAAGTATTAGCCATGTATCTTTCAACTTGTCTTTGTACTAATGAATTGATAGGCAGATAGTACACTGCAGTCTGTAAAACTTTTTCTTTATTTTAAAACAAGAAACTGATGATTATTCATTCAAACAAATTGTAATTAAATAGGAATATTATGGTTATATTATGCTAATGATAGAAGTGTGTTTCAAACATTTGCAAGTTATTAAAGAGAAAGTATTAGGCAATTAGAAAAAAATATTAGTTTGTTCACTCTGAAGCTATCAAGTGACTTGATTTGCATTAACAATTTTAAACCTCTGTAGTCTCATTCATAATAAATTGCTGATAAGCAGGAGATATTCCACCAAATGGAGGTACAGGAAAGAAGGAAAGGGCAAAATGTCACCATTTTAAGATTAAGTGTAACATAATTACTAAAGTGGTCTTTAGAAGCTGAGGGAGTTTGACATTTATGGTAAGTTATTTATTAATGATACAGTATAATTTCATAGCTGTCATGCAGTTCTGTATGACTTCCTGTGAGAGTTGCTGGAGGCCCACAATAAACATGGACTATTAATGTTTTCCAGTCTGAAATGTATGAGAAATTTTGTGTGGAAATGTCTCAATCTTGATTCTTGTGGGTGAACTACAAAGAATAATTTTTAAAATGCAAAGCACTCATAATAAAAGAATAAAATATCAATGGATGATTTTTAACATCAAAGAAAAATGACCATGAGGTAAGGAAATTCTGTATAAAGGTTTTGAAAAAAGAAAAGAAGTAGAAAAGAAAAGGAATAGAATGCATGGTGAAAACAAAATTTTTTTTTCTTTTGAAGTAAACAGCAGTTGAAGTAAACAGAGCAAAACAAATGTGGCCAATATAGATGTATTTTGAATGCTATTCAGAGCGAGAATTTGACTGTCAAACATAGCAGGAACTCCTCAGTTACAATAAAATTTGCTTCTGAGTCTTCAATGTTTATTTTATATATTTTAATCTTCTAAATTATAATTAAAAATAATCAGAACTCTGTATATGTACTGAAGTTCCCATAGCCCATGATTAATATAATTATTTGTCTTTCTGCATATATTATTTTGAACTTGTGTACCTATTAATTACTTATAATTAATGCTTCACAGATCTCAAGAAATAGAAATAATTTTTGATTTTCAGGGTGTAATATGTATTATACAGTACATAGGTTTCTACCAGTTGATAAACTTCCTTGGTCCATAAACTTCCACAGTGGTCTGAAGTACAGTTCATTACTGGGATACATCCCTTACTTTTGTGTGTGCAAAAGCCCTGATGAAAGACAATGTATGAGCCAAAAGTGCTAAACTGTTGGAATGTGTGTGAAATGAGTGAGCTTAGACTTGCAAAACTTCCCAGCTGAGTTTAAATTCAGTGTCGAAACTTAACTTTTTTCCCCTCATTCTAAAACTTTATGGAGTATATTTCAGGGATTGTTGCTCTTCTGTTTTCCTTTGTTGTCACAGTAATGTTATATTGGTAAGAGTCAGGGGAAGTAAGGGAATATCATGTTATAGATTAAAGCTTGCAAGAATGTATAAGATATGGTCTGAGCAAGTGAAATGTCACTGTTAAGCTTCAAAGATTAAAAACGCATTAATGAACTTCAACTGAAATACATCATTGATGACAGCATTCCAGGCATACAGGATTAGATACTATGTTGGTGTGGTTAGCAAAGACAAGGATTTTGCCACTGGTAACCTGATAATCATTCCAGTCAATAGAAATTTGGTTATTCTACTTAAGAAACCTTGGATATGCAGAGCAGAAAATAGTGTAGGATTGAGCCAATTTAATTATAATGCTACAGTTTTCTGTGGTAACTTTGAGCAGATTAAATTCTTTTCTGTGTTGGGTTTGAACTAATCTGAAATTGATATATTTAATGAGACGTAATAGGCTTTAGTGTTTGCTTGGGAATAATAATTAAAACTGTTGACGCAGTAATTTATATCTTGGGGTATTTCTCTAAGCAGGAAACACTTTCCATTAATCATATTGAGGGGAAATAGAGTAATTTGGAAGTCTCTGTAGGACATGGGAGATACAGGCTGAATTCCCTGTACTACCTGAATAAAATCACATGTAAGAATGAGATCTGTTACTCTCCCATTAAATGTTGTGCTAACCTGCTATTAGCTTCTTGTTGGACTTGTACATTGTACATATTAATTTGAGGAAAGTTTTATATCTTTTCCATCTTGGTTGGGTTCCCATGACTCTAGTCTAATATGCAAAATTTTCTTCAAATAATCTAAATATTTACATAAAAAAGAAAATATTTAAATATAAGAAACTAAGCATGCTGTAAAATACTCAGCAATAGAATATTTTTGGTTAACTGAGGCTGGATATCTGTTTTGCTGGTTTTATTTACAAACTGTAATGTAGACACTGAGATGTAAGTTACTAGGAACTTGAAAATCTTGCTGACAACCAATTATCCAGCATGTGATTATTCCCAATTAGATACTTACTAGGTGTGACCCACAGTTTGAAAAAGAAAAAAAAAATAGAGAAAGTGGATGAAATATCAGAATTCAGATACCAGTGTGTAAAACTGAATAAGAACAAGGTTATCTCATGTTAAACATTTGTAGTGAGGTGTTTGTTCATTCATGGAAGGCTATGTATCTGTATCTGGTTTCTCAAAAAAATGTAATTAGTTTGTATCAACAATTCCAGAGTACACAAATAGCAAATAGAACTGATAAAAAACTTTATCAAAGGGCAAATTTCATACTAGAATGTTAATTTTCCCATTTACAGAAAAAAATACATTATTGTTAGGAGTGATGCAAACTTCTGCTTTATACAACTGATTGCTCTAACACCTTTCAGTATACACTGATAGACTGTGAGTGAAAGTAGTTACTGTAAAATTTCATGCAATAGGAAATATTTGAAAAGGACAAAAATCTAATTTTAAACTTGGTATCATATGTTTAAAAATATAAACAACCTTTAAGCAATGCTGCAGACAGATGTTTTAGATGATTGCTCAGACTTCTCTTGCACTGACAGATGTGATTCACCTCTGTGATTGCAGAGCAGCTGACATAATGGCAAGAGAAACAACAAACTGAAGAATCATAAAATCTAGACTGATTTTATATCTTCTATAGCACTCTTCATACACAGAAACAGTGTTTATTAGATGTGAGGCTTTATCTTTCGTGGTAGTTAGATTTTAGGAACTTTTAAATTCATTTGCAATGTTAATGACCCAGGGCATTTGACCAAAGCTCTAAAAGATAGCTCAGTTGCATTGTATTTTGTGACATACATGATTTATTAAGGCCAATATTATAAATAATGTAGAATCTGAAAATGAAATACACCATGCAATCACAAGGGTAATTTGTTTTTATTGTAAACCTTTCAGCATCCAAAAAGACATGGCCAGAATAAGTAAATATATTTTAAATGTATAAATAAATGTAAATGTATAAATATATAAAAATCAATATCTATTAAAATATATATAATGTTTATATTTTTATATATATATAATAGAATATCTATGAGTTAGACACTGCTCATTCGAGTAGATTTTCAGTGAAAAGGGCTTGCTTTTAATGAGATTTATGTTTCTGAATCCTTCATGATATCTTGAAAATTTTTGAGACCCACTTCAAGACTGATATTGTCCTTATTATATTTATGTTCTCTGTTTATAAAGTAATGACTAAACCCCTGAAGAATTTGAGGAGGTAACTGCTATGCTTAATTACACCACGGTGTGTGGTGTTCTGAAAATGCAAAATGATGCATTAAGAGGCTGTCCATATCTTACTCAATGTGTAGTACAGCTGCTTGTACCCAGATAACTGCTTTTTTCTCCAGGCAAAGAGTCCATCACCTCTTTTCCCATCTATTCTTTGCTAATGGATTTGTGTGGAAAACGTGGGTCCTTAAATTGTGATTTCTTTGTTTTGTGTGTGGTGTAACTGCCTACAACACATTACTTGAGACTGCTCAGAGAAAAGAATACTAAAGTATCTTGTAGTTTGCCAAACAGCCTCAGAGATTGTACACCTATTATTGCACTTGTCATAGTTATTCAAGCATGACAGGTTTTAGTTTGAGTGTTTAGAGGCTTTTTAATGCTTGAAGACTTCTAATAACACATTTGAGAGAGTTCTCTGTTGACTATCTCAGAATTCAGCTGATTGACATTTCTACAGAACTTACACACAATTATGATATGACTTTACAGGATATTTCATGGTTCATGCACTGAATCAATATTGCCTGTATCTGACATTAAATATCCTCAAAATTAGGCATACATTTTAGACTTTAGCTTTTTGTATTTTTATATGAGAGTGTTTGGTAGGGGGAAAAAATGTTCTCTCTATATATTAAAGATTAGCTGTCTCTCACTCTGGAAAACTTTTTAATTCCTTTTGTCATTCCCATGATGGCCATCTAGAACAGTTATGAATTGTAATTACACATTTGCTTAGAGGCTTTAAAGGTTTTTACGTCTCTAAATTGTATTATGTGCATTGTGATAGGTACACCTGATGAACTGCTTTTTCTTCTGTGGTGCTCAAAGAAGACATTCTCCAGGATAAGCTGTTACATTATACTGCTCTGTGCCACTGGTGAAGGGTGGAAATTTCCATTCCAAATGTTCAGTTACATCTGACTTAGTTAATCAGATTTGGTTAACTGCTTGGTTACACCTGAAAGACAATCTGGCGTAATTACATTTTAGGCTTTCTTTTATCTTAGTATTATAAATATATTGGATTGATTTCATGTCTCAAGAATAGAATTGATATATTACTGTTGTAACCTGTCTAGGAGCTGAAGATGGGGATCTCCACGTAAGATTTTAGGTCCATTTTCCTCGCACCTTGCCATGCCTTTTGTCACTCTGCTGGCCTATGCTTAGCTCCTGTTGCCTCTCTGTGCAGCACTTACTTGGAAAGCTGGATATGTATTATGTATAGAATATGCAAAATGCACATAATTTAATATTATTTGCAGACCACTGACAAAACAACTAAGACCATTTTCAAACATAATTTGAATTCACCAATGCTGATGTAAGCTACTTCAGGAGTTAGCACTTTGAAACTAGCTGATCTTGTGTGCAAATTCAGATTCAGGCAACTGGATAATTTTCTCCAGGTACTACTTGCACTAAACTACCATGAACTGAAGATCATACGAATTGTAAACTTAAAATAAGGTCAGATTTGCATTTTGATAAGACAGAAATAACCATGATATTTTAGTGCATGGCCATGGACTCACATTGACTGGCATGACCTACATTAATGGTTTTAAGTTCCAAAGTAATAGCTGTAGAGCAGTCCTCATGATAGATTTTATGATGAAACAGTTGTATTTTTCTTAAATTTTAAAATAAGTTTTCCTAAACAATTTTTTACCCATTTTGTCCTGTCTCCTTTTTTGATATTTTTATTGGTTATTAGTCCTAAAGTAATTTTAATAGTTTGCTTTAGGCAGAACTTGGAGCAGTAGTACTTTTTATTTCTGTTTATATCCTTCCCTCTTTTCTATGGACTCCTTCCCCGACTTAGTCTTCCAACTTCCATTTCACCCTGATCTGTATAGTTCATAGCCATTAGTCTGTAATGGGTTTTCAGAATTGCCATCACATCACATCCCATCAGAACTCTCCAGGTTCTTCAGAATATTCTTTGTAAATGTCAGGCTTCAGTTTTGATTCAATAATTACTAGCATACAGATAATAAGCAGGTGCAGGAACCAGGATCAGTTGAACTCACAACCCTGTTGCACAGGAACAGAAGGGGAAAAGTAGCATATATGTGATGTAATTACAATTGCTTTGAGCTAAATGTTAGGCCTTTTATATTCAGAAATCCTTGTTCACTGCATGTGCCATACAACAAATCATTAACCTAACAGTGGTATTCTGGAATAAAATTTGAGTTTTTCTGTCTATATCACAGCTGATAATTTTCTTCATTAGTCTTTTTCTTGTGTTTTCCTGTTGAGACACTTTTGAAGTCAGTATACATTTAAACAGTCTGCACACTCCTCTGATCTCTTATTGTCCTTCCTTGAAGCTAATTAGATTCATTATAGATTATATCTTCAGAAATCCCACAGAAAATTGGAGCAGTTTGTGTTAATCTGAATTTCCTTTTCCTGAAATATGTTTTAGGTCTAATTTTGTATCCAAAAGACTTCTATTTCTTTTTTTTTTTTTTTTTTTTTTCATATAATGATGCTACAGTAAGTTCCCCACGTCACTTTAGAAAAATCCATTCAGAAACCCACTAAGATTTTTGAGAAATGTCTGCTCTCAGGAAAGGTAGTCAGTCAATATAGGGAATGCACCACAAGAGTATTGTCAGCTGCTACTAGCTCAGCAGGTATCACGGAGATCTTTAATTTAAAAAGAAAAGAAAAGGATATTGTGGTGCCGTTTATTTTTGTAGTGACTGATGGTTGGCTTTGTTTGCAAAGGGTAAGCAGCCCATAGCCAACCTGGGAAAGACTCCTGCTGTGCATGTGCATATTCTAGTACCCAAGATGGTTCATGAGACAGAGAAAAGAATAAGTAAGTGTGGAGAAGTTGGGACTGTGTGGTAAATGTTTTTCCTATCCTATAAACACCTACATGTACCTGGAAATACCAGTATGAATTTATGTATGTATGTTAAGTGTCATTCAATGTGATCGATACTTTTCAGGCCTGCTAAAAACAACTTGGAGAGTAAAGCTTTGGGATTTCACCATAGGGACAGATAAACTAACTGTATAGAAAGACTGAGTAAAGTTTTTCAGGCACAGAAGTCTACTGTTTGGATTAGTTATAAAGCAAAATCTAGGTTTGCCCTAGAATGCAGTGGGAGATAGCTTGCAGGACACTTTTTTATTAGTTTTCTTGCTGAAAATCTTTTTCTATCAGCGTGGCTTTTCTGGGTCCTGGCTGTGAAAGGCCTTGAGGGAGCTGTTACCTTGCAATGAAAGATCATAGGTACTCTTAAATGAAACAAACATCCAGATCAGGCTTGGTTTCTTATCTCCTCTCAGAGCTAAGAATTTGAAAACATTATTCAAATTAACTTTCTGTGTATCTTCTCAGACTCAGATGCAGAGCTGAGGCATTACACCTCTTGAATTGCGAGATTCAATATTCTACATTACCATTCAGTCCTTATTTTGATACTGGGGCAGACTTTTAATGACAGTTACACTCCTTAATAAATAATTGTTTATTTTTGTTCAAAAATAAACCTTTTGTGTCATACTTTCTGTGCATCCTGATTTGCTGTCAAAAAAACTGATTCGGGAAAAACTATTGATATCTGATTTTATTGTCTGACTGTAAACAAATTTACTGTCTGACTGTAAACAAAACTTTTGATCAATGAAAAGATTGCTTTATTTTCTGATCTTACTGATTGCATTATTTCTAGGAAGAGGACTCGTTTTTTGCATTGTAAAGTCTCTCATCTCTAACTTACATATGATTTCTTTTCTCCAAATATCTCCTTTTATAAGTTCTCTTCACTGCAGGCTTACTGTAAATTTAGTGCACTGATTTTAAAGTTCTTGTCCTTATTTTCAAGGCCCTGAATGGCTGTGGTATTTGACTAATTTTCTCTTCTGCATTTTCTAAGCTGCTAATTACAGTCTGAATCATAAGGTTACTTTTTCTTTTTTTTCTATACTGTAATTTAGTGAGTTGTGAGTCACGAAGATTTTGTAGCTCTACCCTTTTAAAGATATTGCAGGATGCTTCCCTGCTGCCCACTTGGTGTTCTTATTTAAAAATAAGATTGAAGAAGGAAGTCTTTGCTGCTACTTTTAACTCCGTAGTTAGCTGCACATGTTCAGTGCTTCATAATTTTTTTTAAAGCATAGTGTGTTTTTTATTGCTAGTGAGTCCTCTAAGGTATTATATGGAACATAAAATGTGTAGATTATTAACATGTATGTAGTGCCACAGGCAAAATGGTTCAATGAATTTTCTGTTTAGAGAGTTTCAGATAGAATGCTGCACAGTAAAACAATAATTATTTTATTTCCTGTCATTATTATAATTTTGCAAGTATGTTTGTATATCATAGAATTGTAGAATGGTTTTGGTTAGAAGGGACTTGAAAGTTCCAGCCTCCCTGCCATGAGGAGAGACACCTTTTACCAGATCAGCCCCATCCTACCTTGCCCTAAACATTTCCAGGAATGGGTCACCAACAACTTCTCTGGGCAACTTTTTTGCATGCATCACCACCCTCACAGTAAAGTTTTCCTCTTATATCCAATCTAAACCCACTGACTTCCAGTTTAAAGCCATTACTTCAGGTCCTATTACTACATGTCCCAATAAAAAGTCTTCTGCTTTCACATAGGCCCTCTTTAGGTACAGGAAGGTGCTGTAAGGTCACCCTGGAGCCTTTTCTTCTCCAGAATGAACAACCCCAACTCTCTCAGCCTGTCCACACAGAAGAAGTGCTCCAAGCCCCTCATCATCTTCATGCCTGTCATCTGGACTTGTTCTAACAGGTCCATGACCTTCTTGTGTTGGGGGCCCCAGAGCTGGACTCAGCATTCCTTGTGGAGTCTCGTAAGAGTGGAGTAGAGCTGGAGAATCACCTCCCTCAACCTGTTAACCTGCTGGTCATGCTTCTTTTGATGCAGATTAGAAGGAAAAAAAAAAGATGAGTATATGTGAAAACATGGGTTCTATGTAACTCTCCTAGACTGCATATAATTTACAATTATCATATTGAAGCTAAGCAAATGTTTGTCTTAAAAACAATATCACTTATTGTCTTATCCAAATATTTGAGGTTGTGTTTACTCAGAAAAATACTGGAATATGTTTCCCATTGAAAGAGAATAAAAAGAGAGAGTTTTGAGAAGCAATTTCCACAGGAAGCTAAAATGCATATATTTGGGGTTTTTCCCATTGAAAGACTAAATAAGTTTAAATATTGCCAGAGAATAAAGTAGAGGGTTCAATTTATTTATGTGAAATACTGCTGATTAAAAATGCACATAAACCTAAAAAAATTACACTCCCCTTAGCTTTCATAAATCATAATTCAAACTATTCTTCCCTTCAAAGATCAAGTTAAAAATATTTGATTTTAAACACTTGGGGGATTTGTTTTCTGGTGTTTCCCACTTGTTGGCTATAAGGATTTTCTACTACTCTTCTGAGAATGTCCTCAGGCATTGGTTTTAGAAATGGGAGATTTCAACATATTCATAATTGTGTGAGATTTGCAATAATTGTCAACAGTGGAAGGAACTTAAAAAACGACAGAACACACACATTTCTAACTTGCCATAATGTCTTCCTTTACTCTTTTTCCACTATTCTAAGTCTGCTAATAGTCATGTACTTACCTAATGTCTTCTATGAAAAATGTTTCTGTTCCTCTTGAGTAACATTGAGGTATCCATTATCAGCAGCAGACCTCCATAAGTCGGTGGAGTGAGAGGCTGAGGTCTGGAGGTGGACTGTCATCTCCTCCTGGGAATTTCTTCTGACCTTGTTGTGGGGCTGGGGCATATAAACAACACATTACAGGTCAAAAAGGTTACATGAGTCAGCTCACTCACTGTAATTGTGAACACAAAAGCTATTAGGCCAGGGCTAATGTAAAATAATATGAGCTTGCTTATGAAAGGCTAACTTCATAAACCATGCATAATGGTATAGATTATAGACTGCTGCACATGGTTGACTCGCTTACCTCTGTAGAATAATTTATCTGGATTTGATTTTAGTCTTAAGTTCTCCTTCTAGAAGGACTAAAGGTGTAAAATCTCTTCACTGTGACTTCAGTTGCAGAAGTATGTGCAGTGTTAGGAATATTTGATAGCTGCTTCATTGAAGAACAGCTCTGTTCATGAAGGGGGCTGGTGTAGCCAGCCTCCCTTCCTACAACCATGTCTCCCATGTTCCCAACTCTTGCACTCCACCAGTGGTAGCTCTGGCCCAGTTAAAGGTTTCTGCTACTGCCAGCTGACAGGTGTAGCATGCTGCCTATTCCAACTATTAGAGTTATTGCATTAATAATGCGAATCAGTGCTGTTTCAAATTCTAATCCAAGTTAATGATTCATAAGACATATTGCACACTCCATAACTGCAAAATATTGAGAATGCTAAGTGGTTTTGAGCATTAAGACTTCATTCATCTCGTGTAAGATAGAAACAAAAACATTAACATTTAGGTATTTCCCTAAACAAGCCACTAAAAAAAGAAAGAAAAATTCTTGTTTAGGCAGGAGGCTAACCAGAGAGGCTGATTGTATTACATGGCACATGTGAGTAGAGGTTGACATACAGTGGTTCATCCCAATTTTCTTCTTGCAGTTGAAAACTTGGATGAATAGCTGTCTGCATCCTAAATTATCTGAATCCTCTTTGGAAGCTGTTGGCTAGAGAGTGGTAAATATAGTCCTAATTAGGCTTAGAACTAAAGACCTCTAAGCCTACTATCTGTACCAGGCAAACAGTTGGAAAATTATTGAAGACCACTAGTGAATATCTTGGTCAACATAAGCTAATTGAAAAACAAGTTCTGAAAAGTGAAATCATTCTTTTCAGTATTTAGTAGTTCTTTAAGAAAGCCAAAAAGCCTGTGGCTAGGGATGACCTGAATGATAGTCTTGGGTTTCCAAAACATTTTGAAAAAATTCCTCCCCTAAAGCTTGCAAGACAATTGAGTGATCATGGAATAAGAGGGAGTGAATGATTTGGACAAGAAATAAATTGAAATACGGGGAACAGAGATAGTGACTTTTTTTCATTGGTGACAGGTCACTGGCAGGGGGAGGGCTCTGTGCTAGGATATGTGTGTTCTTAGATCACCTGGAAAAGTAGGTTAGCAGTGAGATGACAAGATCTAACGATGGTAGAACTTTTCTCAGGGTAAGCAGAATGAAGACTGAATTGCAGAAAGACATTAGTAAACAGCATAAATGGGCAATAAAATGTCAGATTAAATTTAATGTAGATTTATATGAAGTAAAGCATGCTTAGAGAAAGAACTGTGTCTTCAGAGAGACTCTGCTGGTGCCTATCATTAGGATATCATACCTGAAAAGTGTTGTAGGACTTCCCACAATGGTTGTTTACCAGTTCAACAATTTCCCAAAAGATGTCAGAGAGATGTGAAATTTTATATGGGCTCAGAGGAGTGACTGTGAAAACACTTGGACTGAGACATCATTGTGAGTTACTAAGTAGACAAACTGCAAAATTTTTGGGAAATTTGAACCAAAACTAGTCAGAGAACAGAGAGAAATACTAGGCTAAAGCATTACATGGCTTTGCTCTGCTCTTACTTTTCCCTATATACCTGTTTATGGCTATCTACTTAAAGCAGAAAAGGCTAGAGAAATCCCTTGGTCTGATCCAGAAGGGCCATTCTTTTGAATTTTGAGAGATCCTTGGAATACTTCTATGAAATAACTGAAGATAACTTTACCTCATAATGCCAATTGGCCTCAGGATGAACTGAATATAACACACTTCAGTGCCACATTCTGCCATGCTTGCCAGACTAACAGATACTCACACAGACATAGGTGTCTGGCACAAAATTTCCTGTGTCAAATCTGTGCCAATATTGCATCCCTCAGTCTTGGAAAATGCTTGTGGGCACATCTTTGTTCCAAACAGCACTGGCATTACATGAGGACAGAGATGTGTGATCTTGTTTATAAGGTTTTTGTGTTAAAATTCTTTTTCTTTCCTCCCACCCCACCCACTTTCAGAAAAAATGTCTTGTTGCAATAGCTAGAATACCTGAAAATTAGGAAAATCAAGACATGGAAGTAGTTTGTTTTCTGAGGAAGTATGGGATTCCCAGTTAAGCCTTCTTTGTAAAAGAAGCTGGTTTTTATCTTAATTCTGCAGTATCTATTATGCTTAACAAAGTAGAAGCAAGTATATTATTTTTCATTATGCTTACTTAAGCTTGAAAGCCAGAATCTCAATCATCCTTTTCATACCACTTGAGCTAGCAAAACACTCTGTAGTTAATTGTTATTCAGGTCTAATGGACATCTTTCACATCAGTTACACATTTTCACTCTTCATGAATTATTTCAAAAAGAGAATGAGATCAAATTTGAAAAAGAATTTCTTATAACCATGTAATAATTTATCAGTCTTATTGACATGCATTTTGCAAAACAATAGTATTGTACACAGGTTCTGTATGAGCAAATAGAATTACAGCTAACATCTTTTTTTAAGGTTCCTGTTGTATATTCTCCCCTCAGTCAAACACTGTTAGCTCACCAATCAATCTACTTGTCAAAAATCTTCTTCTTTGGCAGAAGAGAATGAGAAGTTTGACAATACACATGAAGTTGGTGATGCTGATTAATGTTTTTCAGTTAGTAACATTTTGTTGAACACTATAAATTAAGAATTTTGATGACAACTGGCTTTTCATAAATTATATACAAGAGGAGCTTAACATTGCAATGAAGCAATTTATTTTTACTCTCTAAGATTTGTCAGGACTCTGTGACTCTGCTTCATATAAGTTTCTCTCTGCTTTTTTTTTTTTTTTTTTAAATGTATAAATATCAAATTGAATGTCCATAAATCTCTTTGAAAAAAAAAAAAAAAAAAGGCAAAGAGGCTTCATTCTGAAGGTTTCTGAGTACTCCTCAATTTCATTAAAGGCAAAGAACTGTAGGGAGAAAAGTTCCAAGAGGCATAGGCCTTTTTGGTGTTTTTGTACATCCCCATTGTTTGTCAACTTCCGTGAGCAATTTGGAAATGTGAAGAACTACATACAGCTCCTTTAATGGTTACTCCATTAAATGTCTTGCCTTTGACTGCATTCTCTTCAGTGTGTTCTTCAGATTCTTGATAGAAATTACATTCTCATGGTCATCAAAAATAACTTGCCTCTAGAAATACCATACCTACAAAAAGCACAAGACTTCCAGGATGATTTCAATACACTTTTAAAGAGATCTTGTCTAGGACATGCTATATAAAACATTTAGTTTGTGATAACCTTTCAGATAATTTTTTCACAGCAAGAGCCAAGAACAATGTAGTTATGCCTCTTCTTGAAAAACATCAGCCTAGCTGAAATGCTATCCATAATTTAGGAAATACTAAACATTACTTCTTTGAATTTTCCCTTAATTGACTGTGTAGGAATTAAGAAAACTATATTTGGGGAAAGGATTGTGACTGAAAACTTGGAAAAATGCAGAGTATATACAATGAAGAGTTTTCACTAAATCAAAAATGTAATACCATTTCCCATGCTGAATGACAAGTATTCCAGAGGTAAC
The DNA here is from genome assembly GCA_038380795.1 of Pyrocephalus nanus. NCBI lineage: Eukaryota > Metazoa > Chordata > Aves > Passeriformes > Tyrannidae > Pyrocephalus > Pyrocephalus nanus. The sequence goes on along the minus strand of CM076261.1, from coordinate 14,446,511 downwards.
CATCATTTCCTTGACTCACTACATCTCACCCATCCAACATCACCACTTGCAGTTAAATAACTCAACATAATCCAAATAATCAGGCTGCATCCAGTATTAACAGTTACTTCTCTCATGTCACTTGAAAACTTTGCCTTCTAATCATTTAATGAGGTATTTTTTTCAGTTGTTTTAGTGTTATTTTTTTCTCCCCTACCCCTTGAAATGCTTCTTTCCAAAATCACAATTTGTGCATACTCATGGTGACTCCAAGAGGTAGGAGTACAGGTAATGTACAGGTAGGCAGCCTGTACATTAAGCCACGTGGAAGCTCTGTTTGCTTTTTAACCAAGCAGAGGAATTAAATAATGCTTTCCTCCTTGAATTTCTGGTAATTTTATATTATGCTTTTTGAATATTGGCCTAAATTAGCATTGTACACATAAGTTTTCACAGAGTATAAAGACTTTCTGCACATGCACTTATCACAAATTTACTTGCAAAAATCTGTTGCTTTTGTTCACATTTAAGTCAGTAGATACCTTAGTCTTTTACACTTCTTGTTTGAGTATGTATCTATTTACCTAGGAAGAATATATTTGCAGACTAAAATAAAAAACATCTGTGAGAAGCACTTTTCACACTGAAAGCACAACCATGGCCTGAGAAACTTGGAAGAAAAATATTCAAGACATTGCTAACAATCTGAACTTCAAACTGAGTGGTTCATAGAAATAAACTTAGTGTGGCCGATTTTGTTACTTAATAGAAGTGTAATTTAATATAAAGACAATCTCTGAATCATTAATGATTTTGAAGTAAAAGTTTTAAGACTGTGGAGGGTTGATTTTGACCAGCTGCAAGCTGCTCACTCAGCTATTTTGTCACTCCCTCTCCTCAACAGGACAGGGGTACAAACTGAGGTGAAATAGCTGGGTTGAGAAGAAGACGAGGAGATGACCTACAAGTGGGGACATTGTGTTCAGTCTTTAGCAATTTCTCTCTGCTGCTCTTTCCTCCTCATTCTGTTCCCCTGCTCTGTTACAGGCTTTCATGGGCCACAGTCCTTTAAGATAAACCTGAAGTGTTTGGGCATCTCCTTCTCCTTCTTCCCCAACCTTGGTGTTTTCAGGGTTGTTTTTCACACTTTTTTCCCCCCTCACTCTGCTCTCTGCTTTCCGGTAATTTTTTTGATCTTCATTGTATTTTTCCAGAAGTGCCACCAGCTTCATTAATGGCCTTTGCTGTGTCCTGTTGTGGATCTGGTAATGTCTGGCACAGGACAACCTCTGTCTTCCTCTGACACAACTCACCCCTGCCAAAGGAAAACCAGATCCTATGAATTTCAGCTTTTTAGTATGATTTCCCAAATAAGAGAATTTTAGGTGATATTTTAAATTGCTTTTATATTGATCAAATTAGGAAACAATATGCCTATTCCATTTACAGGTCACCAAAACAATGTCTTTTGTATGTATGTATTTCTCCATCTGTGGTCATTGCTCTGAGCTCTGCCTTTGAAGAGAAAACAAGGAATAGTTTATCTAACTGAAACTACGACAGGAACTTAACTAAGCAGAGTATAATGACTTGAAATATAGTTTAAAACCAAAATTGTGGCTACCACTCCTAACTTTTCTGGCTCCAGAGGTTTTGTTTTGACAAATGGTAAGGTTGTTTGTTTGTTTTTTTTCCCTAACAATCTAGATGTTAAGGTATTCATAAAAGGATAATGGAAATGTGGAGAATGGAGAAAAAATGGCAGTAGTTTTCCAGTGCTCATTACTTTTACTGAACCCACCCATGTAGTGGTTTTCTATCTAAGTAATGAAGCCAGGTACTCCTATACTTCTAAATGGAGCAGCAGAGTGTCATAGTTCTGACTTCAGCAAGGAATTTTTCTTCCCCGCCCCCCCCCCCCCCCCCCCCCCGTGTGTGTGTGTGTGTGTGTGTGTGTGTGTGTGTGTGTGTGTGTGTGTGTGTGTGTGTGCTCAGCATGCCCATCAGATGAAACAAAAGAATTGGCCAGATCGCTAATGGCCGAAACATTAGTTTCCTAGCAACGAAGGGGGAGGAGTTGGGGGGGGGCTAGGGTGTGTGGCTGGAAAGAGGTAGGTGTGGGGGGAGTCGGCGCTCACTGCGGAGGAGCAGAGGCTGCTGTGAGCGGCAGACACCCTGGTTCTTTTGGTTTTTTTTTTTGTTGTTGTTTTTCCTGTCAGAGGGGAGTTGTGTTTTTTTTTTGGCTGCTGCTGTTCTTTCCCAGCTGTCCCTGCTCACCGAGGCCCCCCCGGAGTTCGTGAGTTTTTTTCTTCCATTGGGAGAACTTTCTGTTTTATCGGTGTTTTTTTTTTCGCTTCCCCCTTCCCCTTTCCCCCACCCCTCCTCTTTCTTGGGAAGGGAAGGGGAATCAAGTTTTTTGTTGTTTTTCTCCGATATACCCTGGGGGGTGTTGTTTTTTTTTTCTTTTCCCCATCCCATGTGGCAGTGACCAGGGATCCCACAGCGCTGCCTGGTGACAGGCACTGGATATTACAAGCTCTGCTCCTGCAGTGATCCAACAGCGCCACCTGGTGACTACCATAGGACACTACAGGTTCTGCACTTCCAACGACCCAACAGCGCCACCTGGTGAATGGTACAGGACATTACAAGTTTTACATCTCCAGTGACCCGACGGCGCCCCCTGCTGACTGTGGTTGGAACTGCACCAAAGGGTGCTAAAAATTGAACTATTTAAATTTTCCTTTTGCCGGTTTATCGGTTTTGTTCTTGAAGGGGATTATTGGTGGGTATAGGAGTATTGCTTGGTTGTTTACTTGGGGTTTTTTTTTGTGTTCTTGTTAATACAAACATACCTTTTAATAAAGGGCTGTTATTTTTGTTTTCCCTTTTCCTTTTTTTTTTTTTTTTTTTTTTCCCTTCAATCAAAGCCTCTTGGTTTTGGATTAATAATTGCTTAGAAAAGAAGTTTGGGTCTTTTCCTCCTAATCCATCCTCAGCAGAAGACCCTTGTCCCATTTAAACTGGGACACAGAGTTAGAAAAACACACCTGTAGTAATGTCTAAAATTATTATGGTAATCAGACATTTCACCTGTTAAATAAGTGTGGTATATTCCCTGTAAAATAACCGCTGATGTATCTCAAGCAATGTTTTCAATTTCTGTGTTCAGCCTCCTAAAAAGCCTGCAGGTGATTTAGCACTTCTCACAAAGGAAAATTCTGTGTTCATGTTCGTCACTACTTTTTATTTTTCCTAAAGTTGCTTTAACAGTTGTTCAGTTTGGTATTTGTATTCTTTTCTGTGGAAATGAAGTATCATTCTTTGCTGTACCTTTTTTTGAAAGTAAATTGAACATACTGTTGAGAATAATGCAGAGCTTTTACCCCATACACTTTGTCACCCTAACATTTGGATTTGTTTTCATTCCCAGACTGTAGTGTGTTTGGATTCCCCAAACAAAATCTCTGCTGACCTTCACTCTGGCTGTAGGCACAAATATTAATACAAGTAGAAAAAGAGGAGCAATTTTCTTTTCTTTCCCACTATCAATCTGTACCTTTTCAATAGCTTAACATTTGTAGAAATGAAAATAGGCAGTACTTGAGGCCAAAGCTTCTCTGATTCTCTAGTGGAAAAAGCACATATAAGTACTGTTGCAAGCTTCTTTCTGCTCACTAGCTGTGTATGTAAACGACAACACTGAATATACTGCTTAATTGATAAGCCAGTTAAGTCACTGATTTTCCTGTTGTGCCTGCCATCTAGGCTGTTAACTTCTAAAAATGATTTCTCTGAGGAACTGGGCAGCTATATTTTCTTACTTCACATTGAGTATCTTACAGTAATTGTTATGAAGCTGGATTAAGCTCAGCTTTTTAGAGGTAAAAATCCGATTTACTGCCATTTGTTGAATTATCTCCAGTTCCCTGGAATTCTGTAATAGCCTTTAACTCTCTTTAAAGTGCGGGGTAAAATGAAAGGGAATTAAGAACAAGTGATACATGTAATTAAGGCCCCATTGTGAGTACATTTCCCATTACAGAATTAAAATACTAATGTAGATGTCTAAGACTGAAAATTAGGTTATTAACCTTTCTATTTAATTTTTTTTTTTTAAATCTAGCCACAAAAAGGGTTTTGTTCTTTTTTTATTGTTGTTGCTTTAACTTCCTTTCTAAGTAAATTGTTTTTTCCCCCATCTGTCCTAAGGGAAAATCATTCTTGATTTTTATATCCTGTAAACTGCAAATTTCTCTAATTTCCTTTGCAGTGAAACATATTACTCTAGTGAAAACCCTTGTGGGTTGCATTTCTGTAAAGGGTTTTCTTTGATTTCATTGAATTCTTTTTAGATATTTAGCATTGAATCACAGGATCAGAGATTCATCAAAGTTGGAAAGATCTTCAAGATCATCTAGTCCAATTGTCAACATCGCCACAATCACCCCTAAACCATGTCCCCAAGTGCAACATCCAGACTCCTCTTGAACACATCCAGAGACAATGACTCCATCAGCTCCCTGGGCAACTTGTAGTGGGGAACGATCTTTAAGGAACTAGATGGACTTGTGATAATACCAAGAATGTTATTGGTATTTACTTACATTTAAGTGGAAAAATAGGCCCTCCTGCTGTTGTCACAAAGAAGGCTCATGAACAGCTCTTAGAGTTTCTAACACTGTGTCAAGGCAGAGGACAGCTTGAGATCTCTTAGTTCCCATGTAGCTATCCATGAATCAGGTGTTCTCTACAGACTGTTTACATTGAAATGTGATCAAGACAAAGCTAGTTATGTTTTAGCCTTTTCTGTTGGGCTTTCCACTGCATTCCTTTATGAGATCATTTGAAAGCAAGGTGCAGGCTGAACAGAGCCGGATAACAACTGCACAAGACTTCAGAGATTCTGAAGAAGGTAAGCAGTGTGTTCTAAAACGCCAGAGTTTTATTTAAAATAGAGCAAATAAAGGAAATGGAGGTGCAGAGATTAGCTGAGGTCAATTTAAGAAAGAAGTGGAAATTATTAAAAGGTTTAGCCTAGGTGTTGAGGAAGACCTGTCTCATTTTGCAATTGCATTGACACTGGTATGATGTACGGAGAACAGAGTGGGGCATCTGAAAATCTGCTGTGATGAAGATAACCCTGAAAAAAATTATTGTTCCTGAGTTTGAACTCGAGAAGTTACTTTACAGTCACTGGCTCTTGACCAGTCCTCATGATGACCTTGAGGTAGGCAGAATTTCTTTCATCTGAGGATAGTTCCTCATGATGTCTATTTAAGTGAAGTTTTAACTTAGAAATGGTGAACATATTCATTTTGAAGTATAGTAAAACCTAATCTTAATGAACACAAAGGTGCCTACCCTGACAATTTATGTCTAACCATAGAAATTACAGAGAGAAGGCCCAGGGGAACATAGTGCCACTAATTCTGAAGTGTGTTAGATATTTAAAAATTCATTCTTAATTTCCTGCCAGGTGGTCTTTGCACACTGTACGCACCAAATAAACCAGCTGCTATCCATGCAGAACTTAATTTATAATTATAATATTGTTGATTATTTTTAAATCTGTTATGTAGTTTCTCTGTAGACCAAGACTCAATAAAAGAAATCCATGTATTTAATTAACTGTCTAAAAATATGTATCAGTTACTTCTATGATGTACTAAAACTGAGTTCAGTTTACATAAAACTAAAAGCGTATGTTTAAAACCAGTAAATTGAAAGCATTTTACATTTTACTGAGAGAGTAGCTATATATTTTTTTGATGGGACATGCTCTTTGTTTAAGGTTTTTTCCTTTTGTTTAAACTGAATTCTCAAATAATACAGGGACAGGATTAAAAAATGAAAGCAGTAATAAAAACTTTTTATTCAAAAATTGATGGATATTAAGACACCTTATGTTCTTAATTTGCAAGATGAGAATTGTGGCTCCATTTACACTGAATTTTTTAATTATGGAGGTCATACTGTCCTGTATTTAGAATTAGTTGCTTTTAATATGTTTAAATATGAGAAATAATTTTTTCATAGTTTAAAAATGATCTTTGGTATTAAACGATAGCCTGTAGGTTGAAGAAAATTTTAATTATAACACCCTTTATCTTTCCTTCTGGCTTTCATAAAATATTTACTTGTCTAGAAATATTTATTCTCATTTATTTCTTAATAGTAAAGTTGCAAATCCTGAAGATGTAAGTTTTGAATCTTCTTTTGGACAGGGATTGAACTACACCTGTGATCCTGTGCCAATACAGATTATTGAATTAAAAAATGTCTCATAGTAGTTTCCCAACTGAATCTGATGAAAAAGTGGCCTCCAAGTCCAGGGACATTTAAAGGAGAAATGACAGATGAGACACAGCCAATAGTCTGCTGCAGGGAACATATTCTAGGCACTGCCACAGTCTTTTTTTTTACAAAGAGATCAATCCAGATATTTTAGATAGTTTAATGAGGCCAAAGGGACTAGATAACAAACCTTATTTTAGAATTATCAATCCATTCTAACTACAAGTTTCCTCAGAAAAGGTTTATTGCATAGGAAAATGCCAACATTTGCATTATAAGCCTCTGAAGAAGTTATTGTAACAGGAGAAGGAGAAGGATTCGTCATGAGTCACTATGGTTGTTAAACCAAATTCTCTTCTGAATGCATACAAAGTAGATCCTTCCATATTCTCAACGGTATTTTAAGTCCTCATTAAATATTAACCTCATAATAAAGCTACAACTATGATTTAAAAAATAATGGAGTTTTTCCTCTTCATCTTTCCGTCTCACCTGACGTTACTTGGAGATGGATTCAGATATTTCATATAGCATCTCCTCCTCATAGTCTCTGAGAGTTCAAGCTCTTTTGCATATATTAAAACTATAGTTATCAATGACAAACCACTTCTAATTCCAGCAGGTTCCTATTTAATTTAGGCTAATTTTATTTTCAAACAACCTTAAATGTAACACCTCATTAAACTCATTCTATCCATCCTTGCAAATCTCTACCCACCCTTGCAAATCTGCCTCTATGGCTTACATATATTCCTTCTTTTTCCTCAGTTTCTAAGCAATACACTGGATGGGTCGTTGGATTATTGCACTTGGGAATTGGAGGTATGGATAAGACATGGAACTTGCCCAAAATTACACAGAAATTATATGATGGAGGAGGTTGTAGAATCTGTTTCCCGAAGTTTGTTTTCTCTGTCCATGGCCTTCTCCACTACACCTTTTCAATTTTAAAATATGCATGACTAAAGCTTTCCCTTCCTCCTTTCCCTTTTCCCAACTCATTACTTAGGTTTTCATCTGTCTGTGGAATCAGAAGTAGTACACTTTAAATAATTTCTTTTAAAGGTTTCTCTTGAAGAAGTCTAGTAGAGGAGAGAGTAGCTTGCACAAGAGGGATCCTAATTTTTTTACCAGGTAATAGGAAATCATTTTATGTCCTGTATGGTGATATGGATGCGAAATGGGTATTTTGTGATACTTCAGAAAGGCAGCATCAGTTAGCCAAGTATCTGAGGTGGAGTGTAAAGTCTTAAGAGGAGCAGTTCAGTATTTATTATCTACACACGAGGGAGACATAGAGCTTTATCCTTTGTCAATCAATTACTTCTCTTATTAAGTTAAGCAGAGCTGTGTGAAAATAATGAATACTTTTAAAGAAACTCTCCACTTATTTTCATTATAGAATTCAGTTCTGATAATGGAAAAGCTGATTCAGAGTAGATTAGATTCAGACGTCAACTTGAGTGTATTTCTTACTGCATAGCTGCGGTAACAGCAGCAAAGTTCTTCCTTTTCACACTTCCCAATTGATTTTTTTTTTTTTTCTTAATATTTGGTCGTCCTTACAAGCTAGATGAGTGTATTGGGTTTTTGTGGCAAGGTTTTGGTCATGGGGGATTACAAAGTAGCTACAAAGGGCTAGAAGGTTCCCTACTGTCCAATACAGCCAATTCCAGCTATCTACGAGATTGACCCCCTGTTGGCCAAGGCTGAGCCTGACCATGATGGTGAAAGCCTCTTTGGGATAAAAGTATTTAAGAAATAAAAAAACCTGCAGTGCAACAGCAGCCAGGAGAGAGGAGTGAGAATATGTGAGAGAAACAGCACTGTAGGTACCAGGGTCAGAATAGAAAGAAGGGTAAGAGGTGCTCCAGGTATCAGAATAGAGATTTCCCCATCAGTCCATGGAGCATACCATGGTGAGGCAGCTGTTTCCCTGCAGCCTGTGGAAGTACACAGTGGAGCACAGATACACCTCCAGCCTGTGGAGGACCCTATATTGGAGCAGGTGGATGCCTAAAGGAGGCTATGACCCTATAGCAAGCCCGCAGTGGAACCCGGACCTGTGGCCCATAGACAGAACAACTCACGTTGGAGCAGGTTTGCTGACAGGACTTGTGAGCCTGTGGGGATCAATCTGTTCCTAGAAGACTGCAACCCTGTGGAAGGGACCCATGCTGGAACAGTTAATGAAGAACTCTAACCCATGGGAAGGACTCATGTTGGAGAAGTTAATGGTGCATTGTGTCCTGTGGGAGGGAGCCCATACTGGAAAAAGGGAAAACAGTAAGGGGGAAGAAGCTGACAGAGAGAATGTGTGATGAACTGACTGCAACCCCTCTAAGGTTTTTGCCATATTTTTGTCCCCCTGTTCAGTTGATGAGAGGGAGTGATAAAGTGGTTTAGTGGGTACCTGGCGTTCAGCCAAGGTCAATCCTCCACAGTAAGGATGACCTTTTTCCCCATTCCAGATGGTGATGTACATCCTTATCTTCTCACTTGCTGAGAGAGACAGAAGCTTCTGCCTCTACACTTGCTGGTTTTGTGTGAAGCCATTGAGCTCTTGGCATGGCATTTTCTCCTTGAACTTGACATTTCTCTGTCCTTGAGGGAAACACTGTTGAGCTGACCTGGTTCAGCCAGTGAACCCAACTACTGGCTCAGTGTGTTCCATGCAGAGTCTTTTACATCATTATTTGGAGAACAGTTAATTTCCTTTGCACTACCAGGTGTATTGCAGGATTCTTGCATTGATTTATAAAGCCTTCAGTTTGTTAGGCCATGTTATCTCCCTGATGAATCTCTTTCCAGTTTAGCATTGATTATCTGACAGTTGGTATTTCAAGTTTTCTCAAAAGTAAGTTACATCCCCTGGAAACTTTTCTCAAAGGAAACTGGAAGGAGTTTCACTTCAGCAGTTCACATGTCTACTATGAAAGATATTTCTTTTACAGTGGTAAAGTGGATAAATGTTTTGCCATTTTGCAAAAAATAACACCTCAAAGTTAAAGCTAGAGTTGTATATAAAGGTGACATACTGGCCAAAACTGAGAACCTTATCTTAGATTTTTATTTAAACTTACATAATTTTAAAAATCAGATCTCTTTATTTTGTTCTTCTTATTGTTTTCTTTGTTTTATCTTGAAAGGAATGCTCAGGAATTAAGAAATGGACATTTCAGAAATAAAAGTAAAGGTAGTCAAACTACAATATCCTTTAGAAACCTTCTCAAACTGGCATTTTGTAAGGAATCAAAAATGTGGAGTTTGACATGGAAAATGCCCTCAGTTACTAACAGACAGCCAAAGATGTTCATTGTGGGCAAATCTCCAAGTAAGAATGACTATAAAAATAGACATTCACAGGATCTGTGTAAGCAAAACCAAGGAGTGAGTGATAAGGGTTTTTTGAGTGATTATACAATTATATGGAGGTGAAAGCAGGGCTAAGAAAACAGCACATAAAATCAGTTTTTCTGTGGATTTTAAATCCTTACTGACCACATTGAGGAAAAAGATTTCTGAGTGATAATCTTTGTTCAACATTAGATTAAGAATTGGACACGGAGGAGGAGTAACATTGTAAAATATTTGTGGGCTATATTACAGGATGAAATGTTCAAGTTTATAAAACCAGAGCCAAAATTCTGTTCTCTTATGCAGAAAAGCTGAGTTTTATGCTGAGTTTTATCCTTCTTTGGCATTTCATTGAATTAACTATTATAGGGCTTTTACCAACTACAGGCATCATGATTATTCACAGAATTGTAATAATGGCCAAGAGTCCTCTGTTGTGAATTAGAACATTGCTATGAGATGTCAATACTGAACAGGAAGTTTATAATATCTGTTGGCTAGGAACTCTATGAGTTCAATACATCTTTTTCACAAATAACTAAGAGAAGCCACAGATAAACATGAACAGACTTACAGAACGGTTTGGATGGAACCTTCACAGATCACCTAATGTCCAATTCCCCCTGCCATGAACAGGGACATCTACGAGACCAGGTTGCTCAAAGCCCTGTCTGGCTTGACCTTGACAATTCCAGTGATGGTGCACCCACAACTTCTCTGGGCAGCCTGAGAAGTTGTGGATAAAGAGACAACAAGTAGTTCCATGCTTTTATTACAAGTGCCAGCTGTTGCATGCTAGAAGAAATTCTTGCACAAGAGAAATACTTTCAGGTTATTTAGAATTGCTTTTACAAATTAAAATCAGATTGTACTTGGTATTCTTGGTGTTGGATACAAATATAGTTAGATATACAGTGAGAATTACGAAATTCCATTTCAATTGCCTATTGCACTGCTATCTTTAACACTTGAATAAGGATTTTCCAAAGCAAGCTCCTTCATCTGTCCCTGGTTATTATATTCCCTACTATTTTCACTGCTGCAAAATTATTCGTCTGCATCAGAAGATAAGATTAAAGGAAGAACATATTCCAAAATAAACAACCTCCTGTCTGACTTCAAAATCCCTTCTATTTTATTTGAGTTATGAATTTTGCATACTTACATGCTCTTTGATTGTTTCTTAACTTTGTTTGCTTTTGAAACCTTTATTTCGTTTTCATTTTTTAGTCTTTATCTGCAGGTGTATTACATATGTAGTGTATGCAGACAAATGCACAATCATGAATGATGAAATAATAAACCTGCATAAAAACATTCTCAATGGGTTAACAGTGTCTACTGACACACAGAAGTGAAAAGCATAAAAAGGCACAGATGCTTATAAATGGTGCTGGGAAAATAAGCTGCAACTCAGACATTTCCTCCAAGATAACACCCTCTGGATTTCATGTTGTAATAAAACCCTTATAGCTCATGGTTATTCTGTCTCTGTGCTCTTATTTTGATCATGTCAGTACCATTATCTTTGAAATTAATTTAATCAAAGGAAAAAGGCAGATAAATTAAGAGATTTAAAAATATTATATAATTAGAGATGATTAGGCGTTTCATGGTGAGATACTTATCACTATAGATACCAATCATTATACCTGCTACTATAATATATTTTAAGAGTATAATCATATTTCCTTTAAAAGCCACCTACTAAATATTTTGCAGCAATCTTACATGCTTTCATCTCTCTTTATATTAGCAAATATAGGCAATTCTGTTGAGTTCTTATGGGAGTTCTTGCTGAGCATGTGCAATCAACATAATTTTATTTCCTATGCCAGTGTGTTTCATGTTTACAGTTCAAATAAAGCCTTCTGTGTCTCAGCAGCAGCATTAAAGAACTTGAGCCAGCATGTATGTGGAAAAAGGGAGCTGAATGTTCAAAATGTACCTTATAGTAGAAGCGCAATTTTAGGTGTTTGAAAGACCCTGTTGAAGTTCTATGAGTGTTCCACATGCTAGATGTTGTTTAGGTGCATCCTCAGGGGCTGATAAAAGACAGAATGGAGAAAGGAAATGGTAGGACAACTAAGGAACAGGTTATCAGGAGCAGAGTATTTTGAGATGATTCCAGAGATGAGCTTTGAAAAGAAAGTTCAGCCAGAAAAATAAAATCCAGGACATATGTCTGAAGTCTGTATAGCAAGTTATTTTGAAATATGATAAATATTTTAAGTAGCATTGAGTTATGCATCCTGCTTTTTTACTTATAACAATATAGAGCCATAAGGAGAACTTACTGCATCTTAGAAGCTGAAAGGTAGGATTTTACAGACTCTTTTTTTTTTTTCTTTAACCCAGAGACAGAAAACATACAAGAAAACAAATTATCTACTTAAGACATACTAATTTCTAATCTATTTTTTTATTATGAACAGAGCTAATTTGAAAATATTTGCCTTCATAAACAGCAGCACAGACATATGGTGAAAGGGCATTTTTGACCAACAGCATCAGTGAGGTTGGCACAATCTGAAGAAATAGTGCTTGCTAATGGACTAATTCTGCAGAGGCAGCAAAGCACACAAAGCACTTCTTATTTCTCTGAGCTCAACAATATGTAGGAAGAAAGGCTTACTCAGTTTAAATAACCTCTGCAGTGGGTTAATTAAAAATAAATATTCAATATCCAGCCAATTCCTTCAATCTTGTTCTCTGGTAACTTCAAAAAAAAAATCAAAATTATCAATTTCTTTATATGAATTTGTTGGTTAAATGACTTTATACTGCTTCTGGAATCTAACTGATATGAAAAAGGAGTTAAGAAAAATAATGTGTTAATGATGAATATCAACAATCTCTTTACTGATGATCTCTGTTGATAGTTCTGTTTGCAAGTAAGATAGCTTAATGCTGTGAGTTTTGAAGAATATGAAAAGTAAAAGGAGAGTTCATGTGACTCCATTTTTGGTACCTTTTTTGAATCTAAGTTTAGAAAGACAAGAAGAAAAGGATGCTTCAGAAAGTTGTGACCATATTACTTCCCAAATACAAAAAATCTAAGAGGGAATGACCTTCCCTTTCTCCACTCTAATAATTGAGAAGCTTTGAAACGTTTGATGAACTCTTAAGTCTGCCTTTTGCAATATCTCTTTACTTTCACTGTTCCCTGAGCCTGCAGAGCTGCAAACAGACACATTCAAATTTTTAGAAAAGAGTGAGATTTGGTATAGAGTGCTCAAACCTTTTGAAAGAAATTAGATGCAGAACTCTACACCAGGCTATCATCCCTCTAGGAAAAAAGTCTAATATGCTACAATGATTGATAAAACATGTTGCCTAAGAACCAATGTAAATGAATCTTAATGGAAGAGGACATAAAGGACATAAAAATACCCAGGAAAAAGGACTTCTAGGACAAAATATTATAAATGATGTGCACATTATTTATATAACACATGTATAAAAGATGGTCTTCACAGTAGGAAAACAGCTGAATGGAGAAGCAGCTTTCTCGTAGCATAAAATCAGGTATCCTCATTGTCTGGCAAAGCTGTTTGGTAGCCCAGCAGTCCTACCATGTATTTTCTATTGAATTCTGAGTCTCCCAGGATGATATCTTTTCTTCTTATCTGTTTTTCAGACTTTGTTTTTCTCACAAAGAGAAAAGCATGCATGCTTTTCACAAAACCATGCATGCTTTTAATGCAGCAAATTGAACCTGCATGGTTTGTGGCACACTAGAGTGTTTGCTCCATCTGAGAAAGGTGTGAGCTGAATATTACTGCCTTTTTACAGTGCACTAATTCACTACTTGAAAGATAGGAGTTGGCAATCAGATTCACTCCTACCATATTACGATTATTTTCCTCAGACCAAATCAAGCTGCCAGTTCTAGAAAGACTCTTTTCACAGCAGGTAATGCCAATAAAAGGAGTCCTGACAAGTGATGGGAATAGTAGGTATGCCAGATCAGCCACATCATCATTGTAGGGTTGATGCTTTTTAGCTTTTGTCGCACTCTCCTTTGTCTGACCTCTGATGTCAGAGGAGGTGGCTGGCCTCTCTGCCTCACTAATCATCTCTGACGTGTGGCTGGCACTGGCAAATTTACTCAAAAGGATATGCCTGCTGTGTTCTAGATTGGTCTTCACTTATAGGAGGGTAATAAGTGCTGAATATTTTGAATTGGGGATCTAAAAATGGAATGAGTGGTTTGTGTACTACTCTACAGTCTTGTTCTTTTTCACATGGGGGTCCTTTGTTCTTCAGAACAATAAGTTGTCCACACAAATTGCCACAGTAAGTCGTAAATTCTTCAGGCTGCTTTTGCAACCAGTATTTTTTCCTTTGTCAAGATAAACAACACAGATAAGTTTGTTCAGAAAGTAGAATAATTTTGGAATATCCTAAAGAAAAAGATCTTCAATTTTCCTTCCTAAAAAAATATTTGCATTCGGACTGCCAAGATAAAATCTGGAATCCTTTGAAATAAAAATATTTCCCATAAATTTTGACAGAGAGAGGAATTTGTCACTAATCCTTCTTCATTCAACTACTTCTTTTCTGAGGAGCTGTGTGGTTTTGAATGACACATCTATAGAGAGGACCAAGGCAAAGGGTTTGCATACAAGCTTCTTCCCATGTACTCATGATGACTTAGACATTCCCCTTCACCCAAAGTTCAGAATGCAGAAATGTGTGACTTTCATGGATCATCATGTGAATTTAGTCAAATGGGTCTCTGTGTTTGTGCCCTCTTGGAGAAGCTTTTAACAAGCCTTAATGAAACAGTAATTACTTGCATGCATCTTCACTCTTGCTGCTAAGACTAAACAGAGCACTTTCTAAACTCCCATTCTGCTAGTGAATCACAGAAAAATTTTAAGTGATTAGAGGTTTTGTTTATTCTGCATGATGTAATCATTGAATTCTTTGATTAGTGTCTTTTCATTTTATCAATGAACATTACTTTGAATTTCAATTAAGATTTTCCATTGAGGAACGGTGAGGAAAAAAAATGAAGTGTTTCAGTAATGATGGTAGTCAAGAGAAACAATGTATTACAGGTTAAATGTCAAACACAGAAATATGTACTTTACCAGCATGGTTAATTTTTTTAATATTTTCTTTGTGTGCATTCATTTCCAAAAGTGTGAACATACACTGGCAGATGCTTAGCCTTTAAGCGCAATTATAAGCTTATTAAGATATTTATGCACAAAAAACTGTTCAGCAGCTGCTTTGTTACAGAAGAAAGAGGAAAGGGACACTTCCATTGTTGCCTGCTGTTTCAGAGGCTGAATTGACCACTTCCATTTTTTTTTTTTTTTTTTTTTTTTTTCCCCAGCTGGCTACCTGATTTGGAAGAGAATCAGCTAATTTGGAATCTTTCAATGGTGCAGATCTATTAAAGTGTACATCCCCCTTTCCAACCGCAGTTATGCAGGCTGAATCATTGGCACTGAACATCTTAGGACAACAAGAGTTACTAGTGCCATCTGCAGTTTTGATTAAAAGAGGAAAAGGTGTTTGCTGGTTTGTGAGATAACAAAGAAAGATTTAATGGGGATAAGCTTAACTGTCAATATTGCATTTTAGTATTCATTATTTCCATTTAAATCACAAATTATAAGTAAATCTTTTGATTAAAATACAGAAGAATTTTTGAAGTGGTTTTGGATAAAGTGACCTAAAGTAATCATGGTGATATGAAGACTAAAAGAAGATGAGAAGACATTCTATGATAACAAATCACTGTGCTTCATTGTTACTTCTAATGCCTCAGAATGAACTATGATTTCTTCTTGTTCTCTTTTGGTGGGCATGATTCTTAAAATTTTGAGTTAAATGGATCCATGTTAGGTTGACTGTTGAGTATATTTCACTGTTTTTTCCAGAGGATAATTACAGGAGAAAAAGTGCATGAGCTTCTTGTGCAGAGGTATCTAAGCTCATTCCTAATGAATTGTATGGAATCTTAGAGAAAAGCTGTACTTGTTCACTGCTCTGCTTGCGCTGAATTGCCCATCAGAAGGAATAGTTCTGTTTATGACACAGACTACTGTACTATGGAGAAATATACTTCATGTTTTCATTAGTCTGAATGTCTAGATGATCAAGTGGATGAATAATCTGCTGCCACTGAGCTGCTTTAACTCCTGCCTTACACTGAAATAAAAGCATTTATCCCAGAATTAGATTTTATCTAGAGAAGCCAATCTAAAATATGTCTTGTATCACTTAAGGCGTCTCACCACCCTTGAGAGTCAATAACTAGCTGGTTAGGGAGCTTTCCATTGACCTAATTTAAACATTTTTATTTTGACTTGGTTTCAGACTCTGAGGATATTGCTGCAGCCTGCTTGGTTGAAAATGTTTTACATTATAGTAATAATCATTCACTGTAGTACATAGACTAAAAGCCACAAAAGTGGTTGCAGAGCTTCAAATTGAAGAGATTCATTTGGTCAATAACAATCGCTTATTTATACATGTGAAACAAGTTCGATGGGCATTTTTTTCAGTGAAATTCCTGGTAGATTTGGTGCTATGGTACTTTCTTGAGACATAAAAAAGCTGAGATCAAATGCATTTTCCCATAAAGCTGGAAGGTGGCACTCAGCATGATCTCAAGGTAAGTGCTCTCTTGCCTGGTTCACGGAGTGATTATCTGCATTTCAGTGAAGGGGGGTGCTCAAGCAAAGATCAAACACTTTCAGGCACTTTTTTCTCAGCTAGCACAAGTAGTTCCCTGACAGCTCTCCGGCATTTGTGAAGCCTCTATTTTTTTCAAGAGGGGACAATGAGTCTAACTTCAGGCTGAGAGTCTTGAGTGGCAGTAGATGCTTTTTGTGGACCTAGTTTTCAGTATTTGTCTTCTACACTTCCCAGAAGCAAGATAGAGGGATAAAAGCACTTTTAGAAAATAAATACCTTAAAGCTTGTGTGATATTCAGATATTAATGTAGTTATAAATATCTAAATAAAGTAAGAATGAGTCACCAACTACACCCTGTCGGACTCTTATTTATGCATTCAAGCTAACCAGCTAAAGGAGAATCCAAACCACTAAGTCACCACAAGGGAATCATATATCTCTAAATCAGATTCTTTTGCCAGTGTAGGTGGGGATTGTTGGATGGGAACATTAATGATAACTTATTAGGACATAAGGAAAGCACAATTATTTTGAGCAGTAAAAAGATACATGTGACTGTAAAACTTGTAGCACAAAATTTGTGGCAGAGATTAATTATTACAATTTTAACTGACAATTTCTCTTAACTTCAGGTAATATATTTTTTATTCAATATTCAGGTTGTTGAATTAATTTAAGATTTATTCCCTCAGTTTCAGAGACATTTTAGGTTTTAGGTTTCTGTTTTGATATTATCAATAAAATCTGCTTTCCCTCCTTGCACTGATAATTCTATTGACTTCAGCAGGTCAGTTGGCATGAATCAGGCAAAACACTTTGTATGATTTCTGTTGCTTAGTTAAGAGAGAATTATTTTCCTATTTCTAGATGTAATTCTTCATCTGAAATAGATATATTTTCTTTTTATTAATGATATAAATATGAAGAACTGTTTTCAGGGGGCAACTAGAGCTTGAAAGTGAGAGAAAAAGAAGAGTCAAAGGAATTAACAAGAAATATTTTCATAATTTTAGATTATGTGGTCCTAATACTGATTTGACTCATACCATTTTTAAAGTAATATGGCATTATCAATTTTACTAAAATAGATCATGATTTACCTTGCACTATTTGCATCTATGCTTGAGTAGGAGGAAGTGGTAGAGAGCTACATAACGCTCAGCTTTCATATTAATGTTACTTGAAAATGTCAATTTAAGCTCTGACACCCAGTGATTGCCCCATCCTATGTCATCCAGAAAGTCCATGAATGTCTGTGCCCCAGTTAAATGAAGAAATTCCCCATACAGTGTTTTTTGAACACTGCAATCAAATCACACATGGTAGTTTTCAATTGCCTTTCAGGTATTTCTTATTTAATAAATTATTTGGTTTTATGCATCTAAGGGCTTTAGAATCTCCATTATTTGTAATAAGAAAGTAAAATAATAACATACCACTTCATCAGTGACATTGTGAAGTTATGTTTACCACTCTTCACTGGAATACTACCGTTCACTTTGTGGAGAAGAAAATACTGCAAGGTAGCAGAAAGTAAGTGCTATTCTTTTTGCACTGGGGTTTGTTTACCTAATTAATTTTGGTAATTTATGAAGCAGGCTTTGACATTAACTGTTTTTATTTTGAAGACATGGAAAGGCACTTCCTTAAAACCATTCCACTCATAGTATAATTTAGTGTGCTGCTTGTTTAAATCCCTATGATGGTAAAACTTTGGTGCTTTCTCCGGAGTATTTAAAAATGACTAGAAACTCTAATCTAAATGAAAATGGTTAAAGAAATAACACTAGAAATAAATGATATGTACTTATTTTCTAGTTAAATTGGTGAGCATGAGGCCTCATAGTCCTGGACTAATTTAAGTTCCACGTGGATTGGAGGATGGCGAGGTGTGTGTAATAGGTGGTACATAAAATCTTTTTATTGATTGCTATAATGTCTTTCATGGTTGAACACTGTGAAAAGACTATATGTGTGCTATGATTTTTCCACTTTTGCATCTTTTAAAGAGATTGTACCTCATAAAAACCAGTTTACCTCTTCTTCACGTTATCTAGATCATAATCTGAGCAAAGTTCACCTCATTAGATAAGACATTCTACTTCCTTTCTCTCCTTTCTTCAGTATGTTTTTTTCTGAGCATGGGTAAATGTCATAAGAGGTTTTCTCAGAGAACTGCATAGAGAAATGTGAAGTATTTGTTAAAAGAAAAGTTAACCCAAGCAGAGAAGAACCAGCAGACAATGATGTTGTGACCGAAATCCAGGAGCATATCTATCTGAAGGCAGCTGACAGGTAAAGATTATTAAAGGGAGGTGCCAGAGAATAAAATAGTTCATTTAAGACTTTTAACAGTTTTTTAAGGGTGGAATGAAAAGATCAAATCCAAGAAAATGAAAAGAGTGGCCTGCAAAAACTGTGATCAGAATAGAGAAATATATAATAACACTTGTTTTAAAGGGAATTGAGCTTGTTAGATAGGTGGAACTTACATAATGTCTGTTTTATGGATTTCACACATGTAAAGGAGCAGATTCTGCAGTCATTTGTTGAAACCAAGCAGACACTGTTTCTCAAATATGATTTATTGGTCTGTACCATCTTGAATGAGTTTACCACATATTTACTCACAGGTGCAAATTGTACATGACTTTAGCTCATTTTTGAGCTCAACAGATCAGTTTTACTCATTTCAGTTTCAAATGTCATCTGCCTCCAGGTGCAGCCTATGAAAGAAAACATGTTGGAAGACAGAAATGCAAAGGAAAGAAAAGGAAAGAAAGAGATATGACAATGGCTACAAATTGCCAAATGTCACTGAGTCTACAATAAATTAGGCAAGGTTTAATGAGAAAATTGAAGTCTTCATTATATATAAAATGTGAAATTTTAAGCTCTCAGAAGAAACTGAAGGTCTCTGTGTAAGATTTTAGTGTATTATAGTGGAATTTCCCTGAACAAAATATACAGACAAAATCAGTACACAGAGATAATCAGCAAAAACCTATATATAGTAGAACTTAATAGAGTAGACATGCACAATAGGCATGAATTTCATAAACAGAAGAAGAGTAAAGCAGCCTCTTAGAAACAATTCTATGTTATTATGGGAAATCTAATATGAATGAATGTATATGAATGCAAGGATATGGGTTTGCGTATTCAGTACCGTGCAGTTAATATACGTTCATGTATGTCTTAAGGATGTGTTCCACATAGAACTTTTCTTTCAGCCTCACTAGTGATTAACAACATAAAACAAACAATATTCTTCCTTCCTGCCTTCCTGTGTCTCTGATATTTTTCCACTCTTTTCTGATTTTGCTCTGTTGGAGAACAAATAATGTTTAGAGGATGGATCCAATTCAGTGGTTTAGACAATGATCCAATTAAGATGTTATTATCCAATATAATTTTAATTTTGTTCCGTTTACATTTTACCTTTAGGCATACCATTGAGTTGTGAACCAATGTCTGGGACCTAGAGCTTTTTTCTTTTTTTTTTTTTTTTTTTTTAACAACACAGACTTTTATTGTATTAGCAGTCTTGTACTTCTTTCAGTTGTTTTCTGTACAGTTTCAATGTAATTTTTAAAGGATGTCTTTTGACCTAGGAGGCCCTCATCATGAGTCATGAGCTATGTTTTGGAAGAGCTGACTTGTGCTAGACCTGAAACAGGACTTCACTGGCCAAAGAAGCCCCACAAATCATCCAACCGTATGGTCAATCAAGTCATAGTTCTCTTTTGCCCCATAGATTTTGTTGCCAGGCCTATTTTTTCCCATGTGCCAATCCACTTCACTGAGTTATCCATGTGTGTATTTGTGTATGTACTCATTTACATTGTGTGGCAAAAGAGACCATATATTGTCTGGATTACAGGTTGAGTGATGTTGCCTGTTGCTTTTGGTGGTACATATAAATCCACCAATATGCTGGTGTACTTCACAGCTTTTCACAAGCTCCATGCAGCAGAATGTTTTTATGAGAGAGCATAAACAAGCTGCACAAATTGTGACTGAATTTGAGCTTTTCAAAAAATGACAGTAATTCTGTTAATGCAATGCTCTTCATTCAAAAGAGCTGCTCTATGGTTCAGATGAGTTCCCTAAACTTCAGGCTAATGACTGTTCAGTGCTTTTACTGGTTCCAGTCACAAATTTCATGGTGGATCCATGGAAGGAAAACATACAAAAATTTGGAGGGATGTGCATGTATATTTTGCTGGAAACATTTTTTTGAAAAACATCTTACCCAGAACCGATTTTGAAGAAATAACAAAGTTTTAATAGCTTTATTCCTTTGTTCTTCCCTATTTCCCTCTATTACAGAAGTGTAAAGCAACAGAGCGCAGTAGCATAGTAAAGGATAAAATGTTACAAATGTGTTTTCATTTGGACTATATCCTCATGAAGCTATAGAAAATCTGTAGAAATCTACTATGATATCTACTATTACAATTTTACAAAACTCAAATATCTTGAAAGTCCAGGTGGGGAAAAATCTGTGTGTGCGTGCGTGTGTCTTAGCGCTCTTCAGACCATGACAATTCTCTTCCTTACTTGCTTTGAGTTACATTCACAACAGAGCAGTGAGATAAGCAGTCCTAATTCCCACTGTTTTATACTGAAATTGTGATGAGC
This sequence comes from Pyrocephalus nanus, assembly GCA_038380795.1. Taxonomy (NCBI): domain Eukaryota; kingdom Metazoa; phylum Chordata; class Aves; order Passeriformes; family Tyrannidae; genus Pyrocephalus; species Pyrocephalus nanus. The sequence goes on along the minus strand of CM076261.1, from coordinate 14,425,576 downwards.
CAGTGTTTTCAAGCATAGGGCACAAAGCTTTCTTTTTTAAATTCTTTTTTTCAGGAAAGATTCTAGAATTAATTTGGATGTAGTGAAAGTATATCTAATTAGAAAGTTATAAACTCATCTGCACATGATGAAATAAGTACTGATTTTATACTGAGAGTAAAAGCAGTATTAAGCAATACAAATTTTTTTGAGAGTGTGCTGCTGTCTTCAGGACACTAAGTAAATGTTTTTTCACCCCTGGGCTTTGTGAATTATACTGTCCTGAGCAGTAGATGAATTTATTGGTAGTAAATCATGCAAACAGGAGAAAGCTTTTGTTCCTTAAAGGAAATAGAAAACTATTGAATAAACAGCAAAGTGATTCCTCAGCTGAATCCAAAATATTGAGCTTATGTAAAAAATTATCACATAAAAAAATAATCTGTAGTGCTACATAAAAGATTTTGTACAAAACCATTTGTGCTGTACTGATTCACCAGTAGAAAAGCTTTTTTTGTTTTCAGTGTATGGGGAATGTTGTGGATAACATTTTATGCAAAAAAAGTAATACTCCCATTTTGGTAAGACCAAAGAAAAGAAAGGAATAAATTTTAATAAGACTGTGATTCAAGAGGGAAATCTTCCACAAAGAGGTTAAAAAAAAAAATCCAAAAACCTCCCAAACAAACAAACAAACAAACAAAACCCCCAAAAAAGACATAAACTTCTTTATTTTTCAGTAGTCAATGTAGAAAATGATGCTCATTTATATGAAGCATTTTTGTTACAATCTCATATTTTATACTAATTGTTTAAATAACTCTCTCTGGGAATTTAACATAAACAAGAATAAAAGGGAATATGTCTAGATGCAGGACACATGTTAGCTTCATAGATGATAGAATTTCTTAGCAATTATTAAGCTTCAAAAGGTCTGTCTGGGAACTTGCCTGGCACTGTCCCTTTTACTGCAGGGTCAGTAACCACAGCAAACAGTGATCCAGGGGCTCTGAACTGCTGTAGTTGGAAGAGGGAAGCTTGCTTACTTTATTAATTTTCCTTTTCTTGTGTTGAATTGCAAGTATAGTGTGGTCTAGTTTGATTTTCTGGGGAAAAACAATTGCAGTTTTATATCGCCACTAAGTGAAGGAGTGAATGAGAAGAAGATATTGCACGTTATGAACTCCAACCACGATCTGGGCAAGGAAACAATAACAGTTACTTGTGATAAACAGTAGGCAATGCTCTCATATCAATATCATCACTGAACTGCAAGGTGGCGAGAGGGTGGTTGAGACAGCATTTTCTCCAATATCAGGTATTAAAAACACATTAAAAATAAATGGAAAGTGAGTAAAAGTATATTAGGTCACTGGCTTATTAATTTTAGAACTGGACAAACCTGTAGGCCTGAAGCATTTTACACAAGCTGTCTGCTTTGCTTCCTATTTAGTGAGTGAATGAGTTCTGTTTCAGTGAGGCCCCAACCTGCATCTTGTGGATTTTGAGCATATCTGTACTTAGAGCTTAGAGTACTATTAGACTACACAGTATAAAAGTGCTAAGGAATTATTTAATCAGGTTATACTTTCTGCTTTCTCTGAGTTTATATTACATTATATTTCTGGAGCTTTATATGTCCAAGATTCTTACTGCCTTCATCTATACATTAATTAACAAATTCAATGCTGATTAACTTCTCAGAGCTATCAACCTTCTTATATCTACCCATACATTCAAAGGATAGCTGTTATGGAAAGTGTATAAAAGACATTGCAGTTACAGATACTAGTTTCAGTTTGTTTACCAAACTTAAAAATCAGGAGAAAATAGAGTAGTTTAAAGAAATATTTAGAATTTATTTCAAGGAGGATTAAACAAAATTTTCAAGTCAAATGAAGTTATTTTATTTCACTAGGTAGGAAGTATTTCAATTTTTCTTAATAAAAACATTATCAAAATTATTTTGAAAAAATAAATAAAGATTTTTTTTCTTTAAATATCTCCAAAGTCTACTTAGTTATATAACACATTACTGCCCAGTCTGTTTTAGATTTGAAAAATATTTGAGTCAGTCTAAACTGACTAAACTAAGGTGGGGAAAGGATTTTTGACTGATAAATTTCACATCAAAGTTGATGAATATACAAAGCTTTAAGACCATGAGGCTAACTTTACCTTCAGTGTTGACACCCCTAGTTTAAAGTACTTTGTCCAGCCCATAACCAAAAATACATAATGGAAGTACTATGATGATTTACGAATCAGTGTTGTGGTAGGATCGGTAGAAGGGGAAAAATCAAAAGAAATAGAAAGCAATTTTAAGTCACTAGAGCAGAAAAAAAAATATCTTCTAATAGGTCTTTAAAGACAGTTCCCATTATTATTTTTATGAGAAATCACTAAAGTTTATACTGATCTATTGATGATTTAATGTGCTTCTGCATTCTCAGTTGCACATCATCTTCCCTCTTCTGATGTTTACATCAAGAAATAAGATATTATCTCTTATTCCTCTGCCATAACCCTACTGATTTACTAAAAACAGCATTCAGGTCTTGATTCAGCAAAGCCCCCTCAGCATATTTTACTTTAAGCATGCAAAGTCATTCAGTAACTGTAGTGTGGACTGGTTCAAAGAGTTTGCAGTATGTGAGGATTTTTTTGTCACTAAGTTCAACCTCAGCTGCCCCCAAAAATTAAGATCAGGAAAATTTTTTTTTCATCTTTGCTCATTCAAGACAACATTGAAAATGAGTTGATACTGAAGTTGGATAAAAGTATTTTCTGATGCAGATTGATGTTCAATAGGGAGATGCAAGCAATCCCTTTCCCAGAAGCTCCTCCAGAGTCTCTGATGCCATCTTTATTGGTTTCAAGAGAAGCATATACCATATATCATTTATATATTATATGAAGTGACTGAGGATTGATTGTGACATCTTCTACCTTCCCGAAATGGTAATTTTGTATAATTTTGCAAGGACTAATTGCTCTTAAGAAACAACTTGGACATATCTCCCCGCCCCCTCCCCTTCCTTTTCTACTATTTTAAAATGTTTTTAGCATGCTGTAATAATATGTGACACTATACTTATATTAATTTGGTATTAATTTGAAATACTATCCATATACACAATATGAAATGAATAGGACATAAGGGCAAAATCTTAACCCACATTCTGGCTTAAGCGCATCTTTTTATCATGGAACTTCAAATCAATGGCTATTATGCTCCTAAACAGCGTACCATTGAATCAATGATTGCTGCTTTTTTATTTGCATATTTTTCTCATGTAGGACTGAGAACTGTTATATTGTTTTGCTTTCACTGTTTGTTATATTAGAGAAGTTTCTGAATACGCAAAAGGGAAAGGACATACAAAATAAACCCCTAACTTTCAGTAGCTGGTGCAAAATTTGGAAAGTTAAGGAAATGTACTTCCCTTTCCCAACCTGCAGATTGATTAATATCCTAGAATTCTGTGAGACTGAATTTCTAAACTTATGCAAATAAATTGGAATTTTGATTGACCTTAGCAAAATCATTCTTAGGTTATTAGTATTCCTTTAAATTCTCTTTCTTTTGATGCAGTTATTTTGAGCTGTACAATTGCCAGGCAGCTTAATTTTTTTTGGTAGTGGCTATGCCTACATCAATAAGTCCTACAGAGGAGAAACACATCATCAGATGAAAGTAGTTCTGGTGCTTCTGCCACCATCTTGCTCGCTGTTTAGGGGGATTTTTTTAATCTAGGTTTAGTCTGATTCCCTAATTTAATGTCTTTATCCCACATGAAGTTTGAAGTCATGTGAAGCACTGACCTCTGATTGTAACCCTTATGAACCCATTACTTGCTAGATTGTATTTGGTGCGTGCCTCTGATGGAGTTTTCTGCAGTTTCCTCCCAAAGGAATCTAATTTGCATAAATTAAAACTGCCCTTGCATTGCAAGGGGGGATATGGTCAGGAGATTCAGTTCAGAACTGCAGTATTCTGAACCAAAGTGCTGATGTAGATGCAACCCTTGAGTTTCATAGATTTCTTAAGCTCAGGTTCAGGAGAAATTTTTATGCTGCCCTCCAGAGTAAGAGAGGTTTCTTCCAGAAATTTCTGCAAGCTCTGAAGTGCTGTTTTCATCCATTGGTTAATATCAGGTGCAAACTGTGCTTAAGAGGTCTCCAGTACAACCTTCTGCTTGCAAAAGAGCCAGAGTTTCAATTAGACCCAGTGTCTTGGGTCTTTGTTCAATCAGGTCTTGAAAACACAATACTACAAGAATCTGAAATAAAAGTTACATATAGCAACCCTATACATATATCCTGCAATGAAACAATACCTGTGATTGCTAAAAAAGATAGAGTTGTGGTCTCTGCAGTGGTTAATGTGTATTTAAATTTATGCAAGAAAATCTCTTCATATTTCAAGGATAACCCCTAAAGAAGCTCTGCAGAGAAGGACCTGGGTCCACGAGCCAGCAGTGTGCCCTTGTGACCAAGAAGGCAAATGGTATCCTGGCTCCCACTAGAAAGAACACTGCCAGCAGGTCAAGGGAAGTGATTCTGTCCCTTTACTCTGCGCTAGTGAGACTGGATCTAGAGTACTATGTCCAGTTCTGGGCTGCCCAGTACAAGAAGTACAAGGAATTATTGGAGAGGGTCCAGAAGAGTGCTGTGAAGATGATGAGGGGATTGGAGCGTCTTTTTTATGAAAAAAGGCTAAAGGAGTTGGGCCTGTTTAGCCTGGAAAAGAAATGACTAAGAGGGGAACAAATATTTTAAGGACATTAATATTTTAGGGATGTCAAAAGGGTTGGACTAGACTCTTTTCAGTGGTGCCCAGCAATAAGGCAAGAGACAACGAGCACAAACAGAAACAGAGGATGTTCCATCTAAATATGAGGATAAACTTTGCTTTATTGAGGGTGATAAAGCCCTGGAACAGGGTGCCCAGAGAAGCCGTGGAGTCTCCTGTGGAGATATTCATAGCACACCTGAACACAATCCTGTGCAACCTGCTGTGGGCGAACTTCGAAGGTACGAGATGCTCTCCAGAGGTGTCTTCCAACCCCAACCATTCTGTGATTTTGTAGGATGACCCTGCTTTTATTATGTCAAGACTTAAATATATGAAAAGAAAATTCCAGACACCTGAGTTCCAGATTGTTGGCTCTGACACGGCTTCTGACATGAGCAGTGATTGTCTGCCTGTCCCTCAGAGCCTCTCTGTTCCCATGATAGACTTGAGATGTCTGTTTACTTGAGAGGATGTTGTAATATGTTTTGGTATCCATAAAGTCAGTGAACCTAATCTTATTGAAAGCTACTGAACTCTATAGGCAGATACTCTTATATCCATCTCTTCTTGTACACATGGATTAGCATCATTAGGATCATGAAATGTGTTTTTAACAATAAAAATTCTGTAAGTAGCTTAGCTTCATAATGAGAACTGAACAAGACAGAAATGCTTCTCAGCAAATGTTGATCTGAACAATAATTTTTACCCTGCAGAAATGAAGTCACATGGAAAGAAAAGGAAGGAGGATCTAATTTTCAGAGAGGCTATAACTGATTGTGCAAGAAATAAGGTATTTTATATCAAAATCCAAATAAAAGTAGGGCATATGGTTCTTGTAGTCTCTCATGGTACAAATGAGAGTTGTTCAAGGAGTGAGTTATAGATAGGACTAAATTATCCATGCATATTCTGCAGGTGACAGATAATGAACTTAAAATTCTCATTTATAAACTAAATGGTTGCTATTTCAATTACTAGTGGGTATCCATCAAGAAAGCTACTTCTGTAGTACTTGGGTTAGATTAAGTACCATTACAGGAAATTGAACTATGAGAAATAACAGCTCATCTGAAAACACAGATGACATCTTGTTCAAAATATTCCTATAATTGAAATTTGTTATTCAAATCATGGTTTCGCAATATAGAAGTACATAGGTATTTAATATGAACATAGAGAGAATTCAGTTCTTGCATGCTCTGGTAACAGAAGTGTCTACATGTATGGTCATGTCTTCCTAACTGCTAATAAAAAATGTATGTTAAAAATGGGTATCTATAATTTACAATTTATGAAAAACACACACAAAAATCCTAAAAAAACCCTCAAAACCCAACCAAACAGAAAACCTAACAAAAACAAAGAAACAAAAAACACCAAACCTTAACAGACACAGGCATTAACACTAGAATTTTTTAATGTGGACAGTATTATTTATTTCAATAACTTACTCTATACCGTTTTGCATCCCTTTTAAAGACTCCATTTTAAAACGTGATCAATGTCTCTAATTCTGCATGCAGATGCACTTGGACATGGTACTTCATAAATCCACGAGAGAGGAAGATATATTTCTAGGATTTATGTGCATATACTACCAGGATGTGCTTAGTATTAATGATACTTTTCATTTACTAGAATGACAGTGAATTTTGCAATCCTACAGGAAAGATTTACCCAAGCACAGATCATGGCAAAAAGGAAGACAGTATGAAGGTATAGTTCTAAATGGGTTAAGTTGGCTATGTTGAATGCCCCTGATAACACTATATATTTCTATAAGTTTTAGAGTCTTTATTTCTGATGACACATTAAGGATTCACTTACTGTTTTCCAGCTTTCCAATTTATTCTAAATACATTTTTAAAGAGTACTCAACCTTAACTTTTATTGTGTAGGCTCAGATTTATGCCCCATGAAATACTTGGATGTGTAATTTTGGCCTCTGTATATCTGGTTTATTTGTTGAAGCTGTCTGAATATGATCCTCTGTTTATAGCTTACTCCTGCTTCATTACAGGCATGCACTAGCATCCACGTGTTTCAAAGGCTGCAGTTGGCAGGAAGGGCACAGGATTTTCAGCCTGAAGCAAAGAATACTAGATGAGAAAGTGTGGATAAAATAAACTCTCTGATGTGATAAGAAAGAAATAATGTACCATATGTAGCATTTACTTGGAGGAATTTAGAAACTAGCAGGAAGGAAGATTAGAAAGCTTAGAAGGAATTAGAGGTCTGAGAAAAGATGTAAGAGGATGGACAACACACCTCAGGAAGAATATTTCTATATTATATTTTCTAGGATGACAAACTTACATGGCACTTCATATAGATATGACCTACATTGGAATCAGGTATAAGGTTTATCTGTTGGTATTCCAAGTCAGCTGAAAGCTCAGCTTCAGTACTGAATTAAACAGACTATGTTGTTTCCCAGCTGTAGCTAGCTTTGACATGTCCTAAGGCACCAGTTTTATTAGCAGGGTTTTTTTGATAGAAAACTATGAGTGAACAATGTTTTTGCTTAGAGCCAGCAATAATGAAAAGCTCGATTATTTCAAATTCTTAAACTGTGATAATTGAAATGTTTTCTATAACATTTCTCTTTCATTGTATATCTTTGTTTCTCTGATATGGAGACTTCATTGTCTAGCCCTGAAGTATTTATTTGAGAAAAATTAGTGTGCCTTCTGACAAGGTTTAAAGAATATAGAGAAAGTAAATATAGGCAAGCACAGGATTTTCTTGTTTATTAAACGAGTACTGTTGTTGATGTGGGATAGTTTCACCTGGAATCACTCTGATAAGGATGAAAAGCTGCTACGTTGGTTTTCATTAGCACAATATAAAGTTTTCGAGTGCTCATTTAAGACTGGTAGACAAGGAGTGAGGCCTCTGGCTTATATTTCTAGCCATGCTACTGGTTTTTTGTATCACACTCAGCAAGTTCCTTGATGTACCTCTCCCAACAAAATGAGGAAACTACTACCCAGTATCACTTGAGGGAATTTAGAAATTGATTTATTAGTGTATTTGACCTAGCAGTTACAATAAAAATGTGGGTGCAGAAAAGCCTAGTTACAGTAAAGCTGTCAAGCAGCTGTCATTGTGATTATAATTTTTAACTATATTAGTGTCTGGAAAAGTTGCTTGTGCCTGGAAATGGCATGAGGCCACCTGGAATCAGCTCACGTGTTTTGACTTGCTTCTTCTGGCAAGCTCCCAGTCTGACAAAGTAAAGTGTTTTTTTTAGCAAAATGTAAGTTTTGCTTTTCTCACTGAAGAGGTGGGCAGCAACCAGGGGTGCAGTCATCCACATAGTCTCAAGGAACTGCGTGCATGTGTGGAGTCTTCACAGCAGCCTGTGAACAGCATTTCTGTGTACTTATGTGATAAAAGATATATTTCCTCACAGATCCCTATTGGCTGCTTGGGTGGGTAAGAGCTGTGAAAGTCTCCTGTCTCTCCCTCCTGTTTTTTTTGGGAAACACAGAAAATGTGTCTCATGTGAGGGTCACCAGTCTTGCTCTTGGTGAGTACAGTACATTTTAATTTTGGCTCTGGGTCCAAATAGGTTATTGATTTCAGATTAGTGAAAGCAAGACAAAGCTAAACAAAATGTCTGTGTGAGAGAGTCTTTTCTTCCTCCAAAAATGTTAACATTGATGTGGTTTCCCAGGCTGACATGTTATAGATTACTGATCTGAAACTATAAATCAAACAAGATAAAAACTAATAAGGAAAAGAGCACACACAGATTCAGCAATAAAAAATAAAAAAATAAGATATTCCTAATTTTTTTCCTGTGAACTTTTTCACTGTTTGGACTGCATTTCCATGATGCATTGTCTCCTTGATTGAGCATCTTACTTGTTTTGGAGATCTGTTCTGGATATGGAAAATAATTTATGAGTGTTTTTAAACAATACATGCATTTTAATTCTGTTCTGAATGCTTCTAACAGTACAGTAAAAATGAAAACACGAGGACACTCAAACAATTTAAAAAGATTGGCATGTTTTTCCTCAGAACAAAAATGTGAAGCAAAATATCTTAATCTATTACCCTTTCTTCCACACTATTTTTAGTTCCCATAATATTATTCTTGCCCTTTACTTACTCTCTTAATCATCAATCTCTCTTAAAATAAATCTTTCTCTTTTCAACTACATAACACAACAAGCATTCTGTTTTTCCTGTGGGTCTAAAATGAAACTTTTTAAGAGTCTGACCTTACCCTTCAACCAAAAAGAGGAGGAGAGATCAAAGAACTTGGTCTATCACTGTCAGGTACACTTTTATAATTATAAAACATTCCATATGTCGGTGCTGATATCTCTAAAGATACGTCTCTTAAAATATTACTGAACATCTAGTTTCTTAACATTTCTGTATTTTTGTAGTAAAATCTCCAGAGTTAAGCCATAGAACAGAGATAAAAATTAAATTCAATTATTTGGAACATGTGATAACTATTTAAGAAATAATTTTATTATTTTAACAGTCTGCAAGCACTTTTATGTTCAAGAACAATTTGGACCGATGGATATGGCACTGATGCCAAATAGTCCAATAACAAGAAAAACATTTCTGTCCTGTTAGAGCAAAGATATTTTTACAACACTTAACTGATAAAAATTAAAGAACTTTATAAAATATTCATGGGAAGCTGCTTGCAAATTCTATATGGAATATTTCTCCCTTTGCTATAATGAAATATGTAAAGTTAAAGATCTGTCTGATTACTGTAATTGTTATAACAGGAAATTAAGAATTCAAGAAAGTGAAGACATTAAAGACTCTTCACCCTTATGGCTGTTTTCAGAAGAGGAAAAGTAATTCTAAAGCTTTTAATGAGTTATCTTTTTTCTTTCTATACTGACCAGTTTTTATAGGCATTTCTTTCAAATAAAAATGCATTCAATGTTTATTTAGTGTATGGTGGATGTACAAATAACATAACCATTTAGTATATCATTGCAGCAGTAGCAGCAATCAATCCATTCAAAGAAGTTTATGGTACATTTGCACATTTAACTCTTTACATTACAATAAAATTAATCAAATACAAAAAATATAACAACAAATTAATAATTTTATGTGTTATAATAATGCCAAATAAAGGTAACAGATAAAAACATTATTTATAAAATTACAGTGCTAGACCTACATATTCTAGAAGAAGAGACTGATGAAAACCAGCACTGAATTACAGAAAGTCCTGTCATGGTTCCAGAAGCAGTTCCATAAGAGAAAAAAAGGACCTTTATGAAATATTCAGGAAGAGGCAGAATGAGAAATTTGTATCCCATAATACTAGCAAGATTAGATACTAAGCAGAGATTCTGAAGATGACATCTTTGACAGAGTGTCAGTGTTTCCCTCTGTAGTCTTTTCCTGTGCGTTCAGCAAGCAGTACTTTCTGAATAACAGACAACTGTGAAGCCACCATTAGTTTTAGTAGAGATTCTTTGAAGTACAGGTATTGAAGAAGACAGAGAGGAGATGATGAAAAGAATAATGCAATTTTGTACATACAGGGCAAAAGCTCTTTCAAAGTAAAAACAGCAAGGAGGTAGCATGAAAACATTTATTTTCCTGTCTAAGATATGGGGGGTTTACCCATATTTTCAGTTTGCTGAGATAGAAAGTAGGGGAGACAGAAAAAAACCCCACAGCAACAAGATTTCTTCTGGTCAACATAATCTATGAATATTTGTGAAATAAAATTGTGTATGTTTAAGCCAGGGGAAAAGCTGCTGAAATCAGGTGTCATGGCTTAATCCCAGCCGGAAACTAAATGCCATGTCTTCCCTACTCACCTCCCCCTTCGTTGGCTTAAGAAAAGAATAGCTTAATAATTGAAACAAAGTAAAATAAAACAATATTTATTATTATAATAATAATTGTAATGAAAAGGAGAGAGAAAAGGAATAAAACACAGGAAAAAACAAGTGAGACACAGTACAGTTGTTCACTAATGTCCGATACCAAGCCTGTTCCTGAGCAGTGATTGATGGCTCATAGCCATCAATTCCTCAGTTCAAATACTTAGCAAGATGTTCTACAGGATGAAATATTCACTTGGCCCATTTGGATCAGCTATCCCAGCTGTCCTCCCCCACAGCTTCTTGTGGACCTCCTCACTGACAGATCATGACACTGAAAAGTCCTTGACTTTGAGTCAGCACTACTGAGCAACACTCCAAACATCGCTGCGTTATCAACATCATTCTCATACTGAATCCAAAAGACAGCACTGTGCCAGCTAATAACAAGAAAACTAACTCTATCCCAGATGATCCCAGGACATCAAGTCAAGTAAAAAATAAGATTCATACATAAAGCTAAACATCTGACTGAAACAGGATTTTGTCTAGGTGCGATTCCTATCTGTTGCTGCCATGTCTAATTTAATATTGTCTGTGTATCTGTCCACACAGTTAAGAAGTGGCCTAAATTGCAATTGCAAAGATACTACCAGTTGCAGAAATATGATTTATGGAACTATTATAGGAATTAGGTAACTTGAAGGGTAACATTTCAAAAATCAGTATTTCAGCACTTGGAGCTGAACTATGTTCAGTAACAATGGAGCCATTAGTTGAGTCTTTTTTTTCCTTTTTCCTTGAACTATAGATGTTTGGTTGTTCTCTCTTATTGTATGGTAGGAAATTTAACAACTTAATTTTATACCTCTTATTCTTATGTCCTCTACCTTTTCTGCTTGTATTCTACTTTTTCTGAGTGAAGTGGGTCACATAAGACCTAAGAGACAGGACAAAAATGGTCATGCTTACTCTAGTCAGAGGTACAGACTCTATTATAACCCTTGAATTTCAGATGCTGTTAAGCCATGTGCTTGATGAAGTTTTGAGGAGTTAATAGAGTATATAAATGATGGCTGAAGCTTGGTCAAGGAGTTGGGGAGAAATAACCTCAGCAGTGAAGGATTTGGTTTTTTTCTCCACAATGGGAAAGACTGCATCATTGTGCTGTGCACAGTGGTCAGCAAGATACTGGGAAAGGTCTCAAGGAGAGGAAGGAGCTCTGGTTTTGGCAGCCTGATACTGAGGGGTTGCTTTCCTATTCAGGTGATATTCTATTCAAATAGGACAATTCATGTCCAAAGAGCAAAGCAGAAGCATTATTGTAGAAATTAATTACTATTTGTTGGCAGTTTTTCTCAGAAAAAAAGCCTGGCTTTGGTGGATGATGGGAAGGTGGGAGACATATAAAAAGACACTGTTATCTCCTGTCATTTGCTGTATGTTCGTATACTGTCCTGCCTGTAGAAAGTTTGCCAGATATGTGAAAGCCATTGTAGTGTGTCAGTCTAGCAAGATTTAGTAAACAATCATTTTGCAAGAACTGACTTTCTTTGCATCTGGGGAAAAATGAATTCTGTACACTGTTGTTGCTCCCACTTAAACAACAGCATGCAGAAATAAAATATATGAGATGAGAGAATGAGACAAGGGAAAAGGTCCTATGGAGAACCACAGAGCAAAGAGATGAAAGAGGTAGAGTGTGGGAGGCTGTGAGGACTATCGTCTCAAAAATCTGTGGATGAATATTTTGAGAAGACATTGGAGAACATGAAGCCATATGCAAAAATTACTGGAGAATTTTGCATGCAAGTATTTGCATACATATATTTGTGACCTGACAACAACCTTGTGATATCGGTAGTAAATCTCCCATTGATTGTTCAAATCAAATCATTACCCATATGTGCACATTTTGCATTTTGTACCTTTATCATGCATAAACACAACTGCATGTGTCTTAAAACATCTTGCTCTGCTTGTTATGTATTTTCTGTTTTCTACTCATGAACCAGAATAAATGACAGAGACATTTATACACATTTATACTCCCAAAAAGCAGGCACGCTGGCAATTCCTGACTTGTGCAACAATGATAAATGCTCTCTACTTTATATGAGATCAGGAAATCACTTGCCTTTAAGCCATCCAATCTAAGGGTATTAATTATGTATTACATCTCATGAACCTTCTAAATTTAGATAGCCTTGCAGGGACTGGTGTGATTTATTAATATACTGACAAATAATTAGCTGAGGAATGTATCATGTATATTTCATCTGTAGCCTGAAACTTCAACCTCTGCCACTTGGGAACATGGAAAATCTAAGGGTCTGTCTATCATTTCACTAGTTATTGAAGACTCACTTTTTTAGGCCATTTTGAAGAGCTAAAATATAACATTGAAACAACATTGTTCAAATGTGATGTTTCAACACACCTATTCCAATGGTGTAAGTAACACTATATAAGTGTGAAGGGTGCTTCTGCATCAATGCAATTAAAGTCTGATAATGAATGGAAGGCTCTAATGTGCATCTGGTTATGGTTCTTGGTAATTAATGCACTTGAAGCAATGCAGCATCTGATTGAACTGCTGTTATGGTAACAAAAGAAGCTGTTTTCAGTACAATATGCTAAAGCCTTACGACTAATTTTTCTGTAACAGCTATTAAAAGTTTAGCAAGTCAACTTCAATAGCAAATAGGTTGGTTTGAGCAAAGATTAGAGGGGACAGAAAATGGAGATAGGATTGTCAAAGTAATTTCTGCAGTATAGAAGGAATCCTAGAGTAGAATACTTAGCTAGAAGCTACCTGTTAGAGGATCAATATCTACAAAACTTCATGTGTAACAATACTGCATAAACAATCTTTTAAATTCTCTTGTTAGAAGAATATGAACACTACAAAGCTGACCAGAAATCAGAAAATGTGTGACTGTCATTCATTGCATTTTTGACCTGCAGGACTGTGTCCCACTGTCAAAATAATAATACTTTCCCTTCTTTTTTTTTTTTTTCTTACAGTTCATATTTCTTGTAGTAGATTTTTCTTCCTAAACCCTCTTTTATCTGTGCTTGTCTTGTGTGACTCAGCCCTGTCCCATCTCTCTTACCAGTCCAGCTGTCCTGTTTAATTTCCAGTTGTTTCCATTAGTGACAACTGTATCAAAAGCCATAATCAGCCTTTCTTTACAAGACTATATCTTACTGTGTGCCAGTGCAGGGCAGGGGTGCAGTTTCTGAGGCCTAAGAGCTCTAAGCTTATGCAACACCCTCAATACAATTAGAAGCATCTTGGCTCTCTGCCAAGCTCTTCATAGTCCATCCACAGAAAATGTGTAGACAGGTTTTCAAAGCTCTTATCTTGCACTTGAAGTATTAACTGCATCTCAGGCATGTGCTTACTTTAAATTGTATATTTATAAAGACAGATATCTTGGCAAACTCTTGCAGATTCAGGAAAGAATGACAGCATAGGCATGGAAAGAAGCCAAATGTCAAAGGACTAGTATGAGGAACCACTCTAAGGTGTTAGCAACATGGCAGATGGCAAGGGAAAGGTTTTCTGACAGTTAATCTCCTTTCATCACTCAAGCAGTAACCACACTCTTTAATCTGAAACTCCTTTAGTTCTGCTGCTCTCCACATTTCTAGTCATCTTCCCCCACTGTCATTCTCCAAGCCACAGATTTCCTATAGGTGACTGCAGCAGTTCAGAATCCAGACACAAGGTTTTGAAATGCTGTTTCCCATCTTTATTGAAACAAAAATAATTAACATCCTCTTTCAGAAAGTGCTGTAAATAAAGTAAAAATTCTCTTTACTCTGTCAGCTGTTGTTGCCCAGCCAATATCACTGTCAATAAATAGTCAGACTTTCAGAGAAGGGGGAAAAAAATGAAAGATAATTAAATATTTTCAGACCAAAGTAACAAAGGTCTAATGAATTTCCTCATAAAAACTGTTGCAAAACCAAAACTCTAAAGACTCTAACCACTGAAAATTGCATCCAAGCTGTGGTTAATGGTGATGAGTAACAGAAATTACTTCACAAAGAATGGCAAAAAAATGTTTTAGTAGAAATTCTGAAGATTTTAACTACAGAGATGTCACCTTTCTGTAAAACAGATGGTCATGAGTTTGGAATATGACAGTAATTTATTTTCACTTTTCTTAAGAATGCCTCAAACAAACCAATTTTAGACCGATAAAGTGCTCAATTTCGTTTTGATGTTGATGCACTTTTCTTGTGCATTCACTTCCTCTTATGTTGAGAGAAAAATATAGATTGGCATAGTAAATGAGTTCCACCAGAACGTGTAAATTGTGTGACTTGCTTAAGAAGATGACTAATATTTGATAACTTACTAATGGAAAAATATTAATAAAACTGTGTCATGATAAGGACAGTGGAAGTTAATTTTCCTCACTGTTCACTACATAAAACAGACGAACAGCATTGCACAGCCTTCCACACAGAAACACCAGCTAAAATCTAATGTGTTTAGTGTTATGTGTGCTAATAAGATCATTGTAAACCCAGAGAACCTGTCAGTGCTTATAACCATTCCTTTTTTAATCACTCTCCTGGAAATTAA
Organism: Pyrocephalus nanus; assembly: GCA_038380795.1. NCBI lineage: Eukaryota > Metazoa > Chordata > Aves > Passeriformes > Tyrannidae > Pyrocephalus > Pyrocephalus nanus. Next base: position 14,410,368 of record CM076261.1, on the reverse strand, counting down.
GCCAAATATGCTACAAATAAGACCACAGATAATAAGACCTGTTCAATGAAACAGAAAGTCCAGATTCACTGGCCTGTTTATCTGGCAGATGCTGCTGCTGAGCAGATGCTGGTGTCAGGCTCTGAGCATGTTGCAATGTCCACTCCAGAACCCTGGGAGACTGCATGTGTCCCTGTGTGTGCGTGTGGTTTCACATATCTACAAAACCTCCCAAGCTTTGGCTCCCAGCTAAAGGTGAACCATCACTGTTGTCTCATTAGAAATGTTGCTGCTTGTTTTGTTTGGAGTAGCTCTGACTGCCTCAGAGGGTCACAACAGTTACACAAGGAGATTAAACCAGCTCATGCTTATAAGCTTCCCCTCTCTCTCTTCAAAACAAATACCAATAAATTCCACTGTAACGGGATACATCCCTTATTATAACTGGGCAAGGCTCTCAAACAGTAAGCTCAACTTTATTTTACAAAATACATTCCCTAAACTTCTAAACCGAGAGATATTTCTGAAACTCTGTCATTTTGATGTGTCTGAAGAATCTCTGGAAGAATGATTTTCAAATAAAAGTCATTATTTTGCCTTTTTCTATTCTACTTTGCACTAGCTGTAAAGTTACTAAAACCTTCTATCATATGCCTTTATTGCCAAGTTACTATATCAACTGGAGACAATCACAAAATAATGTCCTATAAATTTATGCAATTCAGATAGCAATCATAATTTCTGCCATAACATAGGATTTTTGCAACTGCCTTCAGTCGCAAGGCAGAAGTCCAAACTCTTCAGCTCCAAATAAACCCAATCCTTGTTGCCTACTCTAAATTATCACTGGAATTTATTATCTGCATTTACTGTATACCCAGTTTTTAACTACCAGCCTTAGGCTAGACTATACACTACCATCAGATACCACTTCAAATATAATACAAAAGTTAAGCCAGAAATTGAGATATAATTGTTCCCTGCATATTTCAGGCTAAACTATGTTGAATTAAGTTTATGCATAGAATGAGGAAAATATAGAGAAACAATACAAAATCACTTTATTTTAAAGGCAGTAATGGCATTTCCTTGCTCTTTGGGTCATGCTGAGAGATTGCAGAAGAAGGAAAGGCAGGGACTTGTGTAAGTTTTACTAGTCTTGGGAGATGGTAGAGAAAATCTCTTTTGGATCCCTATATCATCTCATCTTGTAAGGGATGACTGCTTAATAGTATAGAAGCAGTCTTTGATGGGGAATCCAGCAATACCTTATAGACCTTAGGAATCAGTGTAGTAGGAAAGATTTTATCATCTGCAAAAGGTGGGAAGAGGACCAGGCAGTCCCTTTTTATGTCACTCTCTATACAACAAGTTTTTAGATGAAAGTGATGTCAGAAGTTCAAAAAGCAGGGAGTGCCTTGCTTGTGAAGTAGGAACTGTGTTAGGTAGCATTCTGTGGTGTGGTGGAAGTGTGAGTTTGGATACTGAATCTGGTTTTGAGATGTGTCCCTTTATTACTCCATGCTATTAACTAAGTGTTTACCTGATTGCTCAGGCTTCTACACACACATTTTCTGGGATGAAGCTGTTTCACTTTTAATGCCTGAGCTGACAGTTCTGCAGGTAAAATTCTTATCAACTGGTGTCTTAATTTCCACTACTTCCATGTCTCAGGACTTGAGAAATTTTATCTTTTTTCCTACTCTGATTTTGTCATTCCCTCCTGTCCTGTAACCCATTTCATAAAACTTTAGAAGGCAGATTTTCTTTATCATTCTCCTACTTTTTTCTCACTATCTGTGCAGATTTTAACCTCCTCTCTGATCAGCCCTCAAACCCAGGCCTATTAACCAAGAGATAATTGTGTTTAACTAATGGATTTTCTCTCTGCTGCCTTTCACGGGACTTGGCCAGAAGCACCCCCAAAGCTGTTTCCTTTAAATTTCTTCTTAAATTTCCCTTTCCTACAATTCACCCAAGAATTCTACAACACTGCTCCCCATTGCACTAATAATTGCTATCTCATTATTTCCATGCAGTCCCCTGGCAGTCTGTATCCATCTGCTATATCATTTACACTCAGTTTGTAAACTTTTAAAGTTCTAGGTGGGCACCGTCATATCCTGTGCTTTTACAGTGTTATTTACAATGGGATCATAGCTTGTGAGAGAAGCTGTAGGCAGGAATATAATACAAATAAATAATAATTAATTCTGCACAACTTTATACTCCTGTAAAGAAGGGTGAAGTTGAGAATGTAAAATGAAGTGTGTCATGCTGATAAATAAGTAAAAATTAGGTTAGCTAAAATTCTGATTAGAGTGAACACTACATGCAGTTATTTCAGAAGTAATTTCTGAGGGGTTTATCTAAAAAAAGCAAGACTGATATTCTCCTTTGCAAGAACAAAGTTGGACTTACCGTTTTTGTAGTTTGCTACAATGACTTCTTAAAAATGGAAGAGCTAAAGACCTGGCATCTAAGTTTGTTGCTGTTATTCCTGTATGGTATCATCTGCTTACTTCTCTTTCAAATAATTTTTCTTATTTTCTCCTGGGACTGCCCCTGTTCAGTGGGCAGGACAGGAATATTGACAGTTCTTTGGGCGTGATACAGGATCTTGTTGAAGAATGGTTGCTAAGAATAACACCATTAAGTACAGGTGACTGCTGTATTAGTCACTTTGCCTTGAGGAAGTTATGAAAATATATGAGTTAAATATTTTTGAAACCCAACAAAAAGTTTTATATCCATTATGGTTTTCACAACAGTAATAAGCAATAAGTTTTGGGCTGCTGAGGACTAATAACTTACAAAGGAAAGAGTAATTCAAATTGTAATCATAATTGTCTTTATTATACATCTATAGCTCTAATTAGGCCAACTGGTAGGAAGAAAAGGAGGACTTGTTTCAAAAACAAAAACATAAAAGAAATTTAAAATCTGGGATTTTTGAATGTTGTATTCAGGCTTAGAATAAAAACTATAACCATGGCAATTGATTTAAAAAAAATTGAAGTATTTAATTTTTTTCCAATTTAAAATATTTTATTTTACTTTGAATGCTTTGAAGATGTTTTGATCATTATCTTTATTATAGTGGCAGTGGAATAAGGTTCATTGTGTTGTCCAACAGTTTCCATTGGAAGTCTTGTCTTTCAGTTACTTCTGATGATGTTTCATACTGGTATCTTATAGTTACCTGAAATTCTTAGAAATTTTTCATAACATATTTGAACTGGGATTGCAAATGAGGGACGGAGAGGTTTAAAGAGTATGGCTAGTTTAATGTGTTTTCTTGATCCTATGGCACCTATAGGTTTTTGCATAGGGGTAGTGTAAAAAAAAAAGCAGCATAATATAGAAATAGATTTAAACAGTTTGGTAGGAGAGGAAAGGGAGTTTCAGAAGGATGCTCATCTGCAAGGGCTCATTCACACTTGGAACCCCAAGTGTGAGGAAAAGACAGAATTAATCTGTTTGGCTTTTCAGTTATATTGCACAGGGAAAAGAGAGACATCAAGATTTTACTCTAAAGTCAACTTTACAAAGGGGACTCTAAAAACAATATCCATATTTTGTCAGCCAAGAAGACTCAGTGCCTGCTTGGCTTTCTTCTCCTTTCTTCCTGCCTTAGTGAGCTGACATATCATTATATTTCTAATTGATATTACATGGCCTTTTTCCTTTGATGGTACCATGACAAAAAAAATGTAAAGAAAAATGAAGGAAAAGTTCTGTACCAACCTAACTGGTCCACTTTTCTTTTTTAAAAATTCCTTTTTAAGTTAAAGGAAGAAGAACCATGACCTACTCTCACTTTTTGAAAGGCATAAGGCTCTTCTAAATAAATATCTATTTAAAATCTGGGATCTGAATCTTAACTAGAAGGCACCTTTTTGAAAAATATTTAGTCTTTATTCTAAAATTCTTAGCAAAAGGGAATTAAATTTGTCCATGCTATTTTTCCATAATTAGTTTTATCTTAAAAATGGGAAAGTTTATTTGTTTTTTAGTAAAGATGAAAATTCAAAATATATTTATTTATATATTTGTGGACCACAACAATATGTCAGACTCCAGGAGATCTACAGAACATTGTCTTTTCATAGATATTTATTTTAGTTTGGATCCTTTAGGTTGGTAAACACAAATAAACCAAATTACATAGCAGAAACAAGTTGTTTTGATGCTATATTAAAAAAAAAAGGAGAGGATATTGAAATCAATATGTCTACCTACTGAATTCACTGGAACAAGATAACTGGTTTTTGTCAACATGTCTGTTTCTTACCACAGTAAAAAAAATTGCAGCTGTCATCCCTACTAAGTTCAAAGTGTTATAAATTCAGTATGCATTAATATATATGTATGTATGTGCACATGTTGATATATAAACTGTAAACAAGGTAACACAAATTATTTTTTCAGCAGAACAAATGAATGGAAGTATTTCACCTCCCATTTCTAGTCCATTGATCATTCTCCAGTTATTTTTCAGTTTTGAACACTAAGGCTGGATGCAACATTTTAGTAACTTTCACCTTCAAAGCAGATAGAAAGATAGTAAGATCTTTTTGTATCATGAGTTTTAATTCTTGAGAGCCACTGCTTACCAGCTTTCTCTATTCTATAGGTACTTCCTATATCAATGGGAAACTTTGCCCTAATGCCATGCAAGGTTTGATTTTAGCTACCTCACTGAAAAATAAAGACTGTTCTTTATTTGTTACCGATTCTCGTCTGTGTTTTGTGTTTGAGTCATGTACAAACTTAGTCAATAAGGTTTTCATTGTTTTTTCTGTTGGCTAATGACCTTATAAGCAGAGTAGAATCAGGAAATGATCCCTGTGGGATCTCTAAGATGCACACCTGCTCACTGAGAAATCTTTGCCTAGAATTAATTATACTTTGAGACTTGCTGGTTATTCAGAGCTGAACACGTGTAATGTGTAGCATGCTGATTTTCTGGTTTTCTGACTTTCCACTAATATTTCATATCATACCAAGTCAACCATGTTACTGAAATCTAATTGCATTACACTTAACCAAATTTTTCATTTCATCAGCTGTTATCAAGTTAACTAGACAGGTTTAGTTTTTTAATTTCCTTTGTTTCCTCATTTTGCTCAGCTTGGAAAAGGTAAGAGTCTGCTTCAGATACAGGCAATGTATTACTGCTAATAATATAAATTGCTTAAACCACCAAAAATTGGTTTTTCATATAAAATTGCATGGACAAAGCTTTAGACATCTGATGTGCACCTAATATCTCATTTTAGCCTGCAGAGGTACATGAGCAAATAAGATAAGATCACATCATTTAAAAAATATAATCTACCATGTTAGTAGATAAAAATCAGTGAGCTTGTCATCGTCTTCCACATTCATCCTTTGTAAGAAGTTTTGCTTCAGAGAATGGGACCATTTCATCAGGATTGTCTCATAGGCATTCGAATTTCAGTACTGAAAATCATACACACGAAAAGATTCAGGATGATGCTCTTGATTTCTGTTCCTATGTATGAGCTATGAATAGAGAAAAAGTAAATAGCATAGCTGCTGAAAACTTGATCAGTTTTTAAGCTTACCTATGATAAGCAAAAATTATTACCATTTTTCAAAGTCTGCTCACCACATTGCCTTGCATATCTTTGTAATTACAAAAATTTTCAGACTTAAAATCTCTCTCTGTTTACCAGACAACAAGTTCTTGACTTGTAGACTTTTCCATTATATTTCAATTTCCCATGTCAGTCACTTCTTTAATTTTAAAGTTTGTCTTAGTAGGAATGTCAGTTCTCAGGATAATAATTTTTTTCCTATCAGGTATTTCTTCCTGTATAGATTACACTGTAAGACATATCTGATGGGATAATAATTTTCCATCTTGTTCCCCAGAATTTCAGTGTTTATAATTACTTTCATTACAATTTTTTTTTTTATTTTTTTTTTATTATTATTTTTTGGCGGTTTTCTGGCGAAACTACGGAAATAATCTTCTGCTACATAAATTCTAACTTAGTTTACCATTTGGATTTATTCTTTTACTCTTGCTGATAGCATATCCATAATGTAAAACAGTATTCTCCTGTCTTCCACTGCCCACAGCTGCTTCATCAGTAACTCCACACTGAGTAGGAGGGCTGAGAAATCAGAGTCAGTGGAAACTGGGAGACACAGGTATGTCTGGGTTTGAATGTTTTGGAGAAAATAGCAAGTTTTTTTCTTTATAAGCTCACAAGATATAGTTAGAGTTTTATGGTTATCTGAATTTGAGAAGTGACAAGGTAAGGCCTTGGTTTTAAGACATGAGGGTTTACACCACCTATTTCTGCTTCCCTTTCTTTGATCAGAGATAATTGTCTTCTACTGCCATGTCTTTATAAAATTACTGAGGTGCCCTTCATGCTAACTAAACTTTCCATTCTACCAATCAAGAGTTGCTTGAAATGCTAAAACCAGTGCAATTTATTCTTAATTTCTTTCCATAAAAACTGTTGCTTATCACCATCTCTTCCTACCTTCTTAGGCCCAGCAAAGACTGTAATACATGCTGCATACTGGTTTGGTTGTGGTTTGCTCTAGTTCAGTCTGTTGCCTCCAATGGTTTCAAAATATTTTGTAGAGAGAGGAGAAAAAGTTACAGTGAATGGACATGGAGCTGTTGAACGCACATAGTCTTCTCTTCTGTGGTAATGTTTCTAAGAATGAGTAATTCTACTGTTTTGTGGAAACAGGTACTTCCTCTTGACTTGGTGTTATTCTTATTCCATGTCCTGGAATATTTTAAAGAGGAAGATCTAACTGCCTTAAGTCTGAATTTTGAAAGGTTATCTGAGATAAAGTGTTATATTCCCAAAGTTGCTTTTGATGTATATATGTAAATTTATTTTAATCTTTATAAATGCATGATAACGATGTGATCCCCCGTGAACCTCTATTTTTTTACAGCTGAGTGATAATGACAATTCAGTTCCCTGTGTAATCTACATTCTGACTTTGCAAGCTGGAGAGCTATGTATTTGTAATTAAGAGATACATTCATCTGTGGTGGGTTGACCTTGGCTGGACACCAGGTGCCCATCAAGCTGCTCTATTACTCCCCTTCCCAGCCAGTCAGAGAAAAAAAGATGGAAAATTACCGGTAGGTTGAGATAAGGCAGTTTACAAAGGCAAAAGCGAAAGTTTGTGCACATACAAGCAGAGAAGAAAAAGGTTTATTCTCAACTTGGCATTAGCAAGCAATGTCTGGTCACTTCCCATGAAGCAGGGCTTCAGCAATGCATAATGGTTGCTCTGGAAGGCAAACATCATCAAATAACAAAATGCCCTCCTCCCTCCTCCTTTCCTTAGCTTTTATACCTGCGCTGACCTCACATGGTATGGAATATCCCTTTGGTCTGTTTGGGTCAGCTTGCCTAGTTCTTGTCTCCTCCAAGGATCTTACTTCCCCCCACCAACCCTTGCCGAGGAGAATGTTGAGAGACAGTGCTGATGCTGTGCTAGTGCTGCTCAGAGTAGTCAAAACATAGGTGTGTTATCTACACATTTCTAGCTACCAGTGCAAAGTAGGCAGTGAGGGCTGGTATGGGAAAACGAACTCCATCTCAGCCAGACCCAATACATCATTGAAAGAGAGATGACCTATAGAGGAGAGATTCATTAGCAAAGGAAGATTCACAAGAAAATTAAAGACTCTGGTCTATTTTCATTGATTAAAAGGCATGTCTGAAGTGTGTGTGTGTGTGTGGGGAGGAGATAAAAGTTGATGTAAAAAAGTCGAAGTATTTAACTGAGAATATACTTTTTTATTTTGTGAATACATTTATTTTAGTCTTGCGATTTCATAATTTCATTGGAAAATTTGGTGATCATGAGAAAACCATGAGGAGGAAATTAGCCACACTGTCCCACTTTGATCAACAGAAATGATACAGCAGCAATGAAGTCAGACAATACCAGTGGTCTCTATCCTGGGCAATCAAATAGAAAGGAATTAAGCTGTATTCACTGTTTATCTTTCTGGAATATTGCAACTTAAGTGTACAATTAGCATTATTTTTTTAATGTGTGAATGCATTTTTCATAATTTTTAGAAGTCTTTAGAAATACTTGTTCATTTGAATCTTGTCCTCACATGGCAAATGTATTAAACTAACTAGATGTAAAAATTAGGAGACAAGAGGGCTAACTCTTTCACAGGGCAATAATCACAGCACTAGTTGCATCATTTTTTGAGATGGTTGGTTGGCTATTATTTGTGTTGCATCTTGGATACCCCCTCAAGAAGCTGAATCTCTTCAAAATGATAAATAATCCAAGGGCTTGCATTCATCCCAAAGCAACACCTTAATGGTGTTTTATCCCGCTTTAAAAATGGAAACTAAAAATGCTTATCTTTGTACATACCAGTAGAAACAAAAAGGAACACGACTTTGAGAGAATTTTATCTAAATTATGGAAAGGATTATATAAATCCTGTATGCATTAAAAATTTGTTTGTTTTCTCCTCTAATGTATTTTTTCATGCAGTATTAGAAGAATAAATACAAGCTCCACAGTAATGGAAAAATGTTTACAAAGATCACTTTTTGAGGATAATGAATACTCAATGTGATATTTTATATTAACTATTTGCATCTTTAATGATACCGACCTCTATCCCTCTAAAAACGTTAACACTTTGGAAATTTGTTGACTAATTGTTTCGTCAAGGAGAGAATAAACCATCTGTTATCTACTCTGTTTGTATTTGTTTTGTTGTGGTGAAAGTCACTTTTTAGATCAGCATTAATATACAGAAACTCATTTTTCTTCTGATTTTGTTCTTTCTTCATCCTTATGATGTCAGCTGGTTGAGGACAGTGCAAAGTTAAATCCCTTAATTGTCTAAATTTCACAAGGGAGGTTCTCATAATGTCACCAGTTTCAGTTTTTATCTTTTGGGCATGAGAGAATTCATGACTTTTCCTGACATTTTTAGGTAATGAAGCCTTGAACTGTGTGGTGTGTGCATCTTTTGCAAGGTAAATTTTAGGATTGCTAAATTAATTGAATTTTTGTAATATACACAGGGGAACAAAACTACTCTTCTTCAAGCAACATCAGTCTTCATGAACTTCTGAGGTGTCCCCAGGTAACATTTAAATAGACTGTTTTCCACTGGGCAGTGCTGGGCAGGAGGACATTCATAACTGTAGCCTAATAAAGTTCTGCCATTACTAAAATTAGGCCATAGACTTTGTATTGAGGTGGGAGTGCAGGATCTCAGAATTTGTATATGTCTGCCTTCGCTAGAGTTGATTTTGGCATGTTTTAACGATAGCATGCTTGTTAAGTGACCATAGCCTCACCTTGTTTAATGTAAGTTCTGTGAATCCTATGCATTTTAAAAGGTCTGACAAACCTAGGTTTGTCACTGTGTATCCAGCCACAGCTAATAGGGACTGAGGGAGTCTGTTGTGCAAGCTGAGGAGGAGAAGAAATAAAACTGTGATAAGTACACATGCAAAAATGACTCAAGAGGTCACCGAGACTCAGAAGAAAAGGACCCAATGATTATCACCATGCTCAAACACTTCCCAGTTCAGACCTCAGGACATTGATAACTGTTTTTAACCCTTCACTGTTCTCGAGGAAAGAACTAAACTGCCCACCTCAGGATCCAAAGAAGCATCATATTTGGAAAGAATAGGCATTGAATGGTATAATAATATATAAAGATTTTTCTTTATTAATTAATTTATTTGTTTGATTGGATGGTTAAAACATTAACTGGAATAACAACAAATTCTTATATGACTGGCAAAAATGCAATCTTATGGCTTTTCTTGTCTGACACATGCAGTCATAGAGAAGAACATTTAACAACTTTAACATGGCCTCTATAACCCTTAAAACATTATAAGAGGAAACCAGAAAAGCAGGTTATTGTATTGCTAATTTAGGAGAAATATGGAGGATATGTTTTATTGGTTTTTAAAATCTACATGAGTTATGCCAATGCACAAGAGAAAGTCTTAGAATATTTAAAAAGGACTCTTAGATTTCCCTTGAGGATTCAGTACTAGTACATCCTAGGATGATAATACTCTTTTTAAAGAGAGATAGTGATATTATCCCTTTCTGAGACCAAATATAAGTGTATTTCTATGTGAACTCTGTCTTCCCTTAAATAGCATTGCTGACAACATTTTAGTTTTGTTTTCTTTATCTTTTAAAGTCAAAAGGACTTGTATATGTATGCATATAAAACCAGAAACAATCAGGCCAAATAATAGAAAGTGCTATAGGTTGGCTGCAGAAAAAGAAACATACATAATTAGCATAATCTTGCTAAAGTGAGATATTACAGTTCAAATTTCTCATTCTCCTCTGTAGTATCTGCACAATACAGTACAATACAGTACATAGAAGGTTATAGCAAGTAATTTATAAGAATAACAAGTAGAATTTGTTTAGTTGCAGAATCCTGGAGTGTCAGGATTTTAAGTCATTCATTGTGCATCTAAAATTCACATTGCTGGCAGAATGTGCAGTTAAAGTAATCTCATGTATTGCTTATTGCTGTTTATTACTGATAAGGCTTATTGGTATTTGATGCAGAATTAATGTTAATCAAGGTTCAGCTTGCATGTATTCAATGTCAGTAATTAAAATGAGAAATTAGGTATTTGGCCCAATGCACAGTAACTTTATATTCTGGAAAACTCTAGAGCAGTGAACCTTGGGACTGCTCCTGTTTCTACTGACATCATTCTACTACTCTGTTGGGTCTTTCTGAATGTAAATAATTGGTCCCTGACACTCGGAACTCCCCTCATTCAGTCAAGGAGATTTATGTGATCTCATCTCAGCTGTTTGCAATTACTTGAAGTATTTCTTACAAAAGAAGATAAAGCTATATTCTACTATGTGGAAAACAGTTTGTACCAGTGCAAAACATGCCTGCTGTAATGATGTACTACTTCAAAAAGATACATTTTTCCTCACCATTGCTTTGCTTTATTGTCAATGTAATTAGAAGAGTTTTAGATTGATATTCCACTACAAATCTATCTGTTATTTTATTGCTTCATTGCAGATAATCTTTAGATTAATGATGTTGTTGACTTTCTATCATTCAGCATTAGCTGATGCCATTATTTGTGCCCACATTAAACGTGAAAAGATGTTGTTTTATGTGTTTGATTATTTTCATTTTAAGTTGCTGGCTGTGTCAGACTGAAAACTGCATTAAACATTAATGAATATTATTGACCACTGCTGTGACACAACAAATTATTTTTACAGTCTTGATACAGGAAAAAAGTTCTTAACATTCTTGTTCTAAGCAAACTTGTGATGGAAGTTAGGCATAGAGCAATATAGATGCATCTAAACAGCTGTCATAGTTCCCAGTTGAAATAAAATCACTCCTCTGTTGAATAAATACACTTTTTTCGGGTAAAATGTCTTCTTTTTCATGTGAAGATACAAAACTATAATCACTTAAAAATTGATGAACAAAGTCTTTTTCTCTTTTACCTCTCTTCAGTGTGATCAGGGCTCCTTTTAATCATACCTTGCTTTCTACAGTTGCTAGCTGTTGCTTGGAGAAGAGGTATAACACCAAAATCTATATTACTTTCAGTGGTTACCATTAAGGATATGGTGAGACAACTTTCTCTGAATGAGAAGCATGAGGAAAGCATCCTCCAAGGTAAAATCAGGGTAACAGTCTCACAGTGTTGTGGGAGATGATATGATTTTGATCACAGACACTAGTTTCTAGTAAATTAGAATTATCAGCTTCAAATCATTAATATTTGAGGATGTGTACATTGTTTCCATTCATGATTAAACCCATTTGATGTAGAAAGTCAGAGCATGGATGAGCATGATTTCGTAGGAACAGTGTTTTTAGTGAATACAGAACTAATAATAAGCAATGAAAAGGATGATGGTAAAGTAAAAAAACCTGATGACTATCTATTAATTACTTCTATCATGATAAATGAAGAGTTAATTGAACACATCTTCATGGAACAACCTCAGAATTTCTTGTATTGTAAGAATATGGCATTCAGTTCCTTAAGTATTTTGTTTTATTTTGAACATTGATCTCATTAGAACCCTATTCTATGTTATCAGGCACCTTCCTTTACTTTTGAAAACTTTGCTTAAGTCTCTTGGTATATGGACAATGTTTAGGAGTTGTGTATTCATCCTTGTAAGCATTCTGAAATTTCAGTATTACAAATAAAAGTCTAGTTAAAGAAAATTAAAAAAAAAAAAAAAAAAAAGTTGTTGCTTTTTCATGGGGGAACTTTCACAATCTCCTTACTCCTTACAGTGTCACTGTATTTGATATTTGGCTTAAAATTGAAAGTCTCTGCTAAAGACCTGTATTTGTGCTTCTAATTGAGGTTATCTGTGCTGATCAAGACAAGAGTTCTGTCACGGTTTTACTACTGAATTTCCCAAACTTCATTTTACCAGCTTTTGAGGAGACTAATATTCATAAAGTGCTGTTGTAATACCTACTTTTTGCATAGCTGGAAGGCCCCATGGATCTGTAGGGGAAAGGTTTTGTGTTTTAAATATATCAAAAGGAATTGGCTAAGGGGACATCCTAAATAATTGTTGGTGGTTTTTTGTTTTTTTAAATGAAATGAGATGAAATTAGTATTTGGCTTTAAAAACGATTTCTACAAATAGAAAGAGGACACAGTCTTTTTTTCAGAGTATTTGATAATTTCTTTGCATAGAACAGAGAGACATATTATGGGGAAGGAAGTATCTTTCCAGGGTTTCATAGTCAGCACCTGCAGCATCAGTACAGGTGGAAATTATTCCCCTTAAGAATATTTGCCCTGTTTAATTTCTCCTAGACTGTGAATCAAGTAATTATTTTCCTGATTAAACAAATGGCTCATTCTGTTTCAGTAAGTATATATTAGCAACACCAGACAGAAAGTTTATTTAAACACATTCTGGCTGGAGGATCCAAATTGTGCCGATGGGGAGCCAAGTTCAAGAAACTCACTGAAGCATCCCAGATGTGCAGGGAGGATGCCAAAACTGTGGCGGTAAAAGAACATACAGAATAATACTTTTATCATTGGCTAAGCCTACTACTCCCTGATTAGTGACCTTTTTTTATTCATTAAGGAAAAACTTGGATAGTGAGTGATAAAGTAGCTTAGTAAAGTATGGATGCTTCTGGCTTTCCAGACTGATGTACAAATTGATTCAGTACTTTTATTACTGTTTCTAACTTTGGTCTGCTGCTTCATTCTTCATGGTTAGCAATGTGAAAAATTAAACTTAGAATAAAGACAGCAATGTAGTCAAAGATTGGTTTCTTATTTAGCTCACTAAATTATGGCTAAATTCATACTTATCAAATTCCTGTTGCTTATTCAGTTAACTTCTGAGCATAAACCTCGCATCAATGCATCCATTTCCCCCCTATCCTAAGTGAATTGTTCCTTTTTAATTCCATTAGTTTTGCTCACTGGTTCAACAGCTCAGAAGGTTAATGTATTAATGTTTTTGTGGAAAGATGCCAATCACTCCTAAACTTTTCCTAAAGACTTAGTTAAGGTGTAACCATGCTTAAGAAATTTGAATGTTGGAAGTATTTTAATGGATATAAATCCATGCCTTGTCTTTTATGCTGCTGGGCCTACCTAACTGGGCAATAGCTTGGTTTTCTAATCTGTACCACAAGGAAAGAACTGCTTCTGCAGTGTAACTGTTCTGCCTCTTGGATCACTTTCACATGCAATTTTTATCTCTTTGTCAGCAATTGCAGAGTTTGAGATAACTCTGCTTTTTTTTTTAATTTTCGGACACTAAACATTTTCTTTATAATTTTCTTTCATTACCAATAGTGGATTTAACACTGGCTTTCAGTGTTTGGTAGAAATAACTGTCACTGTCCTGTTTGTCCATTACAGAAAAGAGCTTTACTAACTATGAGGTTGAGAAAAGAGAAAAAGAAGCAACAGAAAATATATTTGTCTTTCTTTTTTTTTTTTTATCTTTTTTTTTTTTCTTTTTGTTTTTCCTAACATCAGTCTGTCCCAGACAAGACCTCCAACATTCTGCAAGTCCCGCTCATTAATGGACATGCCACTCAAATGCCCTTCTTTTGCAAGTAGCAAGAATCCTCCCCAGTGCATGTGTGTAATCCTTGCAGCTATGTGTGTCCTCTCCATGTCTATTCTCTGTGACACATTTACTGTGGCTAGTGCTGCACAGGCAACATTTAGATGTCAAAAAAATTCCAGGCTGATCCTACAGAAGTAATACAATATTTTTAATCTGGAATTTTTGGAACAAAAATAATCTTTATTCTACCAAATGTAGAAAAGGACAACCCTCTATTTCATTTGCTGTTTTTATCTCAGTGTGTTCCCTCTTTTACCCTTTTTCTGTGGCTAATACAGGCAAAAACCCTAATCCAAACCAGAGTGAGTAGGAAAGCCTGACAACAGAACATGCAGTTACTAAAACAAGTCCTAGTGTTACTAATGAAAGAACAACAGAATACATAAGCAGAGAGTTTTGGTGCTGGGCATTTACTATGCATATTCCCATGGGTCTTTGGTCGAGGGCTGTTTCAGAATCTTTGCCATACTCTACAGTCTCAACCAGGAAGAAACAAAAATTGTACAAAGCTCAAGGACATTAGGGAGGCTTTTTATTTTGGCATAGGTCCATGATATAAATGGCATATAGTTTTGGTTCTTCTTGTAAAACCATTGTTTAGATGGAAATTTTCCAGAATTAGCTAGCTTTTTACCCTTAAATGTAAACGTAGTGATGTGACATTTTTTTACCAGTGGCCTCACTTGAATTTCTCTTCTCCTTGACTAAAAAACTTTTCCCAAACCCCAAAATAAGCAAATAAAAACGTTGAGCTTTTGGTTGATCTGTAGTGCATCCAAGCCTGGTTGAGAACCATGTTTTAAACAGATGTAATATATTTGTATAAATGTTTGTATAAAAATTTAGTTCAATTTAAACATGTTAGTTCTGGAAAAATTATCACTGTGATCATTGATGTAAGTAATTGAAAAGAGTTTTCTGTTCTATTTTTAATAAAAAAAATAACATAGATATTTCAACAATGAGAACTAAGGAAGACGGTTTATGAATAATTATAATGAATAAACGTTATCGATTAAAGACAAACTGGAGTACTTGAATCATGTTTTTTTGTTAACTTACACCAAGATCTCAAATTTTTGCTTGGTGTCTGCATAGGTATAAAACAAAATCAATGTGCAATTGCATTACTTTTGATTTTTCTAGGATAGTGCATTTAGGAGAATTTGTTTCCATGAGAACAGATTGCTGAGCAAATGATTCGGCTAACATCTTACCAGGCTGATCAATGAACTCTGGATTTTGTTGAAGGTAAAATGTCTTGCATTAACTGATAGATGGATTACATTAAACCAGGCAAGTTTAGGGATACATCAAGAGAACTTTTGTTTCCTTTAATTGTTGACGAGGATTGCCTTATGACTTAACATCCTGGTAAGAAGTCACAGTACAGGGCAGACCTATTAGTCTAATCTCTGAGGAATGAATGTCCCCTATTTTTCTCTGCCTAAACTCAGTATACATTGGAGATGGAATATTTTTATGTGTTTGCATTGAACTACACTACTAAGTAGGTGGCTGCAGCTTGATATAATTATTTTAGAAATAATTTTCATAGAAAAATATCAGCATGTTAGACATGGGAAAAACTGAATATTTCTGTTATGCTTGGCTTTTTCTTTTTTTTTTTTTTTTTTCTGTTTGATATATGGTATTTTGACTTGTGGATCAGCAAGAAAATATTTTAAGCTAAAAATGTCTATTTTCCAAGCCTTTTGCTTTAGGATCTTTATCCAGTAAGCCTCTATTCTAATGATGTAAACATGTCCTGAGAGTGGCCAAGGGCACATTGGACAGCATGCCCTTCAGACTTTGGGGCTTATTGTTACAGAACATACTCTATATAGTTCCTATGCAGCTTCTATATGGGAGTTTTTGAGTTCTGTTTCTTTTAATATGAGTTTCCTTTAGAATTAAAGCACAAAGTACATATTTTTATCAGACTCTATTACCAAAACATAAATTAGAGAAGAAAATTACAGATTAATCACTGTGCAGACTTTTGTTAAAAAATGTGAGTTTGGAAGAAAAAGAAATAATGTATGTGTTTGTAATGTGGCCCTTAGAACTGTGAGCATTTCAAAGATACAGATGCATTTTGTAACTTTCTAATTTCATTTATAAAAACATATATTAAAAAATATACATATGGTTTCAGGCATTGTACTGATAGGAATTTAAAAATCAGCAAAAGCTCCTAGCATATTAATGCAACATTGACAAGTAATTATTCTTTAAAATAGATATTAATCACCGGTTATTATGAATGCAATGTGGATTACTTGAAGCCTGCATTGTTTTCGATTATGCATTCTAATTTGTTTCTAGTTTTAATGGCCCTCATCATGTTCTGATCCTTGCAAGTAATTGATTGTGATAATTACTAAAATCATCATAAAAGCCTAGTAAATAGGGAACAAATTGAGAACAAAAGCACTATAAATGTCTCTACATTGTAGAATCCTCCCTCCTTTCACAACATTTTCTGATTTTGAAATTACTCGATTTATTTAATCAGAAATGCACCACCACTTGCTCTTAATATCTGAGATACAAATCCTGCATATGATGGGCAATCAAGTATATGTTACTGTATTTAATATAGTTTACAGATCCCCTCTCCAAAGGGAAACAAGGAAGGGTCCATAGTGAATTCCACCTACCTTATGCAATGTGTATCTGCAGTGTCCATCAGACTACAGACATTATAGGAGTCAAGATATCTTTCTCATATAACCTTAATTTTTTTGATCACAGTGAATTAAATTTGCTGATCAACAGCCCACTGAGTCAATAGATAACATTTGATTTGTATCCTTTGGCTCAAATGTTAAATGTTTGCAAAGTTAATGCAGATAATCTACTATTTAATAATCTATGCTTTCTACTATGTAATAATCTAGGTGAAAGTAGAACCTGATCTGCTGTTACACATAATACCAGTGCTGTGAAGACCTGTGACATTCAAATGAAAAATGAGACTGTTTTAATGTCTTTTGTTAGCTTGTACGAATAAAGGGGTGGCAAGATAACTTCTGTGACAAGCAATGCTATATGAAAGTTGTGGCCTTTATTCTAAGTTCTATCTTTGTAACTATTCTACTAAGTATGTTGACATATGGAAGTCAACAAAACATTGCATTGCAACTCAATACACTGCTAGTTTGCTTACTAACAGTTTTTTGTTTATGTTTAATTTGCCTGACGTAGTATTTTTGAAATCCTGTTGTATCTAAATTTTAATAAAGGTGATTAGAAATGACCTACTTGGCTACACTGAGTGCAAATAATGCCTGACTAATGTAGTGGCCTTCTACAGTGGAATGACTGCCTCACTAGGCAAGGGATCTAGCTGTACTCATGTAAGGACTTTGATATGGTTTTCCCTCCCAACATTCCTGTTGCTAAGTTGGAGAGTTATGGGTTTGATGGATGGACCATTCTGCACCTGAAGAAACCCAATGGACCTGTATATCCTGGGGACTGCGCAGCTGGAAAACAGCTTTGCATAGAAGTACCCGGGGATCCCCGAGGAGACAAAGTTAAACATGAGTAAGTGGTGTTCCCTTGCCACAAAGAAGACTAACAGTAGCCTGGCCTGCATTAGGATTGCATTGTTGCCAACAGATTGAGAGAGCTGATCTTTTTTTCAGAGATCGGTCCTCCTGTTTGATTCCATTCTTCTTGGGTTGTCATGTTGCCACAAAACTGGTTTGTCAAGGCCCAAGGTGGTCTTTTTGGCTGAGATTACAAGTGGGACCCTATTTCCTGGCTTCAGTGTAAAGAGCATTTCTCATTCTTACTCTATCCAGATAGCTCAAGGGCTGTTGCACGAACTATCTGGGATTGTTTCAAAGGCTTGTCACTGCTCAGGGTCACTGCTAAAACAGTTCTTTCAGGTCACTTGATAGAAAGGGCTCACAATCTGACTGTAAAACAGAATATAGATTCTAAACAAACCCAAAGCACAAAATTTTATGTTTCTTTTTTGTTTGCTGGTGGGTGCATGGCTTTTATTTGCATTTTTTTGAAATATTTTGAAATATTGAATTTTTTGAAATATGATGGTGCCCATCTCACAATTTTATTCTAAAAACTGAATCTACTCTACAAGTCCTTTGACTTTGTTTTGCTTTATGGCGAAACAAGGTTTCAGAAGGATGTGGTTTATTGTTTTCCCTTTCTCAAACAGTTCCTCTGCTATATTGTCCCATATAATGATGTCAGCACAACATAGTCCTGGGCAACCAGCTCCAAGTGACTCAGCTGGAGTAGGTGGGTTGGACAAGGTGACCCTCAGAAAATGCTTCCCACCTCAGCCCTCTGAGAAGCTGTTATTCTGTGACTCTGTGGTTTTTGAAGCAATGCTGTGTGGTTCTAATCTCTAGAGTTTTGGCACAGCATTAGTTTGTTTTATCAACAGAGCTTCCATGAAGCGTCTTGTTGGTTTAAAGCTGGTCATGTCTTGCACTGTCCTTGATGGGACAGCAGATGGTACCATTCCTGTCAGTGATATTAATGTACTTTTGGGTCTTATAAGGATGTGTATAAGAGAACCTATGTGTCTCAGTGCCAAACTTGTGTTTAATGTGTTGAATTTTAGCCCTTGCAAGGTGAATTTCATTTGTGTTTTGTATATCAGTAATCAATTTCCCTGTCTTGAGCATGTATTTTCTTTTTCTGGGTGAGAATTCAATCCGCTTTAACTGTTACCATGACTTTTTATCAGTGATTCTGTGACTTGGAGCTTACTTTTCCTGGTACCAAGCCACCTGAAGATGCCTCTAAAGGTCATTAGAATTTTATGAAGTGCCTTAATATTTTTTCACAATAAACCTACTGTTATGGGCTCCTTCCTCATTTAAGGATAATACCAGGCCCTGAACAAACTCCTTCGCTCCAATAAAGGAGTAGCCAAAGACTGTCAAAATAATGAGCATCATCATTTGCCTAGCTAGAGCATGGCATAAGGATGGTTGGAGCATCAGCTGATCTTACAAGTTAAAGCACCTAGATGAACTTTGTGGAGGCAGTAGCAATTCTCAGAAGTTCTCAATAAATCTCTGAGGATATACATTTTATGGAGTCTGATGTTTCAAAGGGCTAAACCATGCACAGACTGATGTTTAGGAGTATTACTTACTCCTTGACATGATACGTCAACAATAACATGAAATGAGGAGTCCTTCTCATTAAAATGTTTAAATCAATTAATTCAGGTAATTTTGGAAAGAATTCCTGTAAAAGGCTCCCACTTGCTTTAAAACCCATTAGAAATAAACAGTTGTAATAAAAAAAAACAACCCAACTTTCTAGATTCAGATCCCAAGTGTTTTAAGGACTGTTGAGTGTTATGTTTGCTTTTAATTTACTTTAATAATGTTTTCAGATATCGTCCACCATTGTCCAAGCATTATTTTCACTACCAAATCTCTCATCATCTGTGCATAGTTATGTTCCCAAGATCAAGACTATAAATTTTCTATGATTATTCTTTAAGGAGAGAAACACACTAAATGCAGAGTAGGAGATGCAGGCTAAAGCTGTTATAAATCTGGACTCTTTACAGCACATGGAGCCTCCGGGAAGTGGTATTCATGATTATATTTCATAGATCTGTCATGCATTTCAGGCTGTATTTGCACTATGTTTGAAATATATTTATAATGTGACCTGAGGAATCACGCAGTTTTCAGACTGGCAAGGTTACCTTTCTACATAAAAAGGAGAGAAAAACGGATGACAACACCTTTCTTATCAAGGATTAGAGTGCAAATAAGAGAGAAGTAGGAGGGAAGAGAGAAAGGAAAGGATTTGTTTCTAAAACAAGTCATAAAAAAATGACTAACCACTAGTCAGTCTGGGATCCTCTCCAGATGTTCTGAGAAGATTCAATGTTTCCTCTTGGAAGTTTTGCAGGGTAGAAAGATTTAAGTCTTAGGTAAGTATTTGATAGACATTCTGTGTTTGAAATCCAGTCAGTTTTACAGACAGCTGGAGATACTGAATCTACTTTTCATTTAGAGTGTTATGGATGTTGTTTAGCCAGAGAAAGAAAAAGTAAGTTTTCACTCTCTCTATATATGTAAATGCTGGTTATACAGTGAAAATTATAAAACTGACTGCAGTTTATGCAAAAAACCCCATAGCTGTGATCTTTCATTTTGCCCTGCTCCTCCCTCTTAGGATCTTGAACTCTATCACCTCACTGGTCACTCCACCAAAGCTGGGCTAGACTTTCACACACACAGTCAGCTCTTCCTTTTCCTAAGTATCAGACTCAGCAGATCACCTTTACTCCTCCATCACCTATGTCCTATGTCATGAAGGATGCTATCAGTGGCCTCCACAAATCTCCTAGGTTCATTGTGCCTCACTGTGTTGTCCTTTAGCAGCAGATATCAGGGTGATTAAATATCACTGGTTATTTACAGAGCACTGCATGAAAAATTATACTAGATACCAGTAGTTTTAATGATCCGGATTATTGCAGTTTTTTCATACAAAGTAGCATGTATATACAAGTAATAATGACACTAGATTCAGTATGAGTTTATGGAAAATTGATTCCAGTAAACTAGCTCTATGTAATTTTACTGAAATGCTAAGTATTACAGATTTGTTTATATCTATTAACATAATGGTAATTAAATTTTTCTTGTGCATTGTAGTTAGTGTACAACATTTTTATTAAGAATTTGGAATGGTATGAAAGAAAATTTCATATATTAAGGGGATTGAATGTTGATTAGTGAACATATCTCAAAATAGAATGAAGAAAGAGCCATTAAACAGTTGTGTCAATAGGAATATTTTTGGCCTTACGCTACTTTTCTTTCAAAACACTGATCAAATCTTCACTGATAAATATGAACATGTTACAAAATTACATGAAATGTTTATTAATAAAGAGAATACAGCACTTGTGCAATGAATTTTATTTTTTGTCAATTACAATTATTTTTTACCAATATGTGGTGTACGATCATACATGAATAATAAAGTTGTTACTTTTTCTGTAGCTCTTGATTACAGGATTATTTATTGAAAAGTGTTTGTGGAAAGCTATAAGAACAAATATATTATAAGAAGGCTTGACATTATTATGTAAGCTTAAAAAGTGGTATACACAGAAAAATTAATCTGAAATTTAATATGCACATAGACTGTATGACTGATGTGCAGTTGGATATGCAAGTAAAGTAAGCCTTGCTGGCTGAATAAAAGAGAGAGAAAGGCTCTTTATACCTTTCTGCTGAATATGTGGCCTTTACATCAATGTTAGCACTTTACCCCTTGCTTTTTATCTAGTTTGTAGCTGAGGACTTGGAAATACACCTAAGTACGATAACTGGATCAAGAAAACACATAATTATAGCTGCACGATGAGTATGTGACAGATCCTCTCACTATACAGAAGAGTTGGGCATCTACCTGCACGAACAGTCAAAGCTGCAGCCTGCCAGCAGATTTTACTGGAAAACTGGAGCTTGCTGTATCCAACAAACTAATGCTAGTTGCTTCGAAGTAATTTGGCAGTAATGAAAAAACAGTGATGAATCTACAGCTGGCTTATGATTTGTGACTGAGTGAACTGGGATCCCAGAAATGCAGGACAAAAAGATATGGGACAGCTGGAAGCTGTAACTTCCAGAAAGGGAAGCAAACAATCAGCTATCATTAGCCAGAATGAGATGGTGTAAAAACGCAATAAAGAGGAACTATTGGCTATGTCTATATTAACAAGGACTTGGTCTGAGATGATGAACTTGGAAGTGAAACATGTAGTGGGTATCACGACCAAGCCATTTCTTGGTTATCTTTACTGAATGGCTTTATGTGGAAAAACATTTAGTCTGGGTTTCTGATTACAGTCTACAGTTTTTTCACTCTTGTTTCCCTCTGGTACCAACCAAAGCAATTTCAGCACTAAATTTTAATCTGCTTCCACCTCTCATTGGGAAATTTAAATTAAGTAAATAATTTAAACATTTTAGTAGTTGTTATTGCACTATCACAGTCTACTTATGTGTTTCAACTTGTCAAAGAATGATGGGATATTATGGGTGTTTTAATGAAAGACTATCTTAAAAATTCAGAGTAATGTAAAACATATTGCAAATTAGTTCAAAATTAAAGGCACTTCATATCCTTTATTGCATTCCTACAAAACTAACGGCTGATAGTATGTGATGGGAATAGAGAAATCAAGCTGGTATATCAAACATGTTCAAACACCAGAGATTTACTATTTCCTTTTACACTGGATGAGAACATTTATTTTCAAGTATATATATATATGTGTGTGTGTGTGTGTGTAAATATTTAGAAAATATGCAAATACATTTCCCACATTGCATGTAAATATATGCATATTCAAATTTACATTTTATTTACATAAATGCAAGCAAGGAGAGCAATTAATCTAAGGAACAGATGACCTTGAATTGCAGATTGCACACAGCCATTGCAGTACATTTAAAATAATTATCTTATGCCACGATTTTGATACAGCTGGAAAGATTTGCAAGGAATAGGTGCTATGAACTGCTTTTAAAATCATCTTAGCTAAGATTCCCTATTGCATCTTGGACTCTGGATTGGTGCGCAATTGTTGATGTGACTTTCATACTTCAGAATCCTCTAGATGCCAAAGGAATTTTGGTGGATATGAAAGGAGGACTAAGTAACTGAAACTATTTAGAATAGTCTTTGATTAAAAAATAACTTCAAAATCTGGCTATGTATTGGGTTTATGACAATATTCCAGAGTTGGAGAGGGTACACAAATAAAGACATACACTGTCTCTTATGTAGAACTGCAGAACTGTATGTGATTAGAAAGAATTTTCTACAGGAAATTCAGTTATATGAATGAAATATCTCCAAGTTCTTAAGAGGTGGATTGTGGATATTACCCGTAAACAGAGGAAATAATTTGTCTTTTAGCAGACTAAAGGAAATTTTTAGTGACTCACTCATTCTATGTCTGTGTTCAGGACGGCATATTTTATTATTTCCATTCTCAGAAAATGCAACCATGAATATTTCCAGAAAAACACACACAAAAAGCTAAGAAAGACTACTCTGTTCAGTCAGAAGGCAGTCAAGGCACACAAATGAAAGTGGGCTTCCAGAGCGAGTTATCTGAAACACATATTCTCTTACCTGCAGTGATATCTGGCTAAGACAGAAGTTACATCAATAGTGACCAGATTTTTTTAACATTTTCAGCCCTAAATAGCTGGCTAGATCTACGCTGCCCTTATTTGTGCACTATGACCCACAATTCATTGATTTCTGATTCTCAGTGACTCAGCTTCAAAAACAGAGGAGCCTGTTCATTTCTAGGAGATAAAGATTTTTTTTTTTTCTGAGATGTCACTTTTTTCTCAGGCTAAACATACTCTTATTTTCTGTAGGTGACTATTTTCACCAGTAAGTTATAACAACAAAGGCTGTCACTAAAACTTAAGAGTTCTTGCTCTGTGTAACATCTTCTCCAGGGTTCCTAATTCTTACAGCAAAATAGGCTTGAGAAAGAAACATAGGGCTTGAGGAAGAAGGTACCTTTCTATTCCAAGTAATCACATCTAACTCTGTGTGGACAGTTAATTAAGCCTCTAGAACACTAAGTAGATTTAAAAACAAATAAAAAAAAAAAGAATATAGATATCTCTTTACAGTATTGGAGTAAGTGGGAAATAGATTGCTAAATGTAGATGTATTGCACGCACTTTAATTCCCAACTACATTTATGAAGACTATTTCAACAGAATACTCTTGTATCTTTATGAGATAACTGAGTTTTATAGTGAAGTGAAATGGTGTATATCTCATCTATCTTGGCAGAAGTGAAGCATGTAATGCAGTACCATGTTGAAAAATTTAGGTTAAAGTGAGGAAGACAGGATTTTTATAAGAATAAAAAATGGGGGAAAAAACTACCTGAAGGAGAGGAATTGACTTATATATATATTAAAAAAAAAAAAAAAAAGAGAGAGAGAGAGAAAGAAGAGAATATTAGTGAAATTCTCAAAAGCTGGGTCTTAAGAGAGACCTTATTTAGTATTTTTATGACCTTGACTAAAAAAAAAATTCAACAAAACCCACAAAGGGAATAGTAAGTCAATGCAGGGCTTTTTTGATATATAAAAAAAGATGAGAGATATTGTCAGTACACATGAAGATCAAAATATCATATTGAAGTGATGACCTTTCACATATTACCCCATCCTGTATATTTCAACGTCTGGAATAACAGAACTTGAATTAATATAAAAGTATAAAAATATGACTATATTCTTTAGCTAAAAATAAACCTTTAAATAAAAAATACTTTGAATCAATGCTAGGATTACAAGTCACAAGCAGTTAGAAGTAGTAAGATCATTTTTTGGTGCTTTAAGGAAGAGGAATTGGTGCTGTGTGGGGAGGAATTGCCATGTGCCGACAGTTTGTCAGTGCATTACAATTTTTCAATTCATCATCTACAGCAAATTCATCATCTACAATGCCAAATACAGTTTTGTTCACTCAAATCAAGCTGGAAAAATTACAAAAACAGCTCTATTAGAATAATATAGGGAAGGATGTACCCTTTCTAAAAGAGGACACCAAAAGACTGGCTTAGTTAGCAAAATGAAGGCATAAGGGGCACATGATTGCCCTCTTCAAACATATTACTTTAGCTACAAGAGCTGTTCAAACAAAATAATAGTTCTAACATAGCTATAAATAGCTGTTGAGCTGGACAGGAATACATTTACGTAAAAAAAAAAGCTGAAGAGATTTTTTGGCAATCATAAGAATGAAATCTTTGAGCAGTGGCAGATAAAAGTAACAGGCATAAGATCCCTAACTTTTTTATTAAGATGGAGTTTGATAAGTTTATCAAATTATTTAAATAATATGATGATCTGCAGTAGGAAAGGATGACTGAGGATGTCCTGAGGTCCTAAATGAAATAAAATACAGCAGGAATGGCTATCACAGAAATATTTAAGAGGGACTGATCACTTGTCTATCATTCTTACTCCCCAAGAGCCTTGAAGAATTATGTGATTTGACTGGCTGCACCACTGTATTTGTCAGGTGATAGTCGTCAATTGATGCTGATCATCAAAGCACATCCAATATAGCTCTGCTATTATTATTAAAATATTGATCTGATTTTTGCTAGAATGTATTCTGCTTTGCTAACATAGGTTTCCTTGACACATAAACAAGAGAAGGAAACTACACAAAGCTGAGCATGTAGCTAGGTACTGTCCGAATATACCTAAGTATTTATGAGCTTACATAATTGCGCTGGAGTTTATTTCTTTTCAGGAACTTGAGAACATACAGAGCTATAAAAGATTTAATACAGCCAGAAATATTGTTATTGCTTTCTACAGGAGTAAGTGTATGCATTTTTTTATTTGCTTTCTTTTCTTGTAACATGTACAGTAAATGAGAAATAAATATTAAAAGTCTGCACAGCACTACATTTCTCACAGAAAATAAAGTAATTTTAAAAATAGCTCTATCCTTTGGACAAAAAAATAAAGAAATACTCAGAATAGCAAGGCACTTCAGCTATTCCTCAGTTTGATAAAAAACAAATCCATCAAGGATTCCCCTTAACAACTTGTCTACACACTTTCGGAGTAAAAGCTAAAAATATCCATTGTGTTGCACATAATTCAAGTAAAAATGTCACTTAACTCTCATTGTTACTGATTTTTATAACCACACATACTAAAAGTATCAATATTGGAATTAAATAATTTCACCAACTGAAGTTCAAATATATTTTCAGCAACCCATTTGTAGTTTTTGTTTTGTTTAATCTCTCCTTTGAAAGAAGATTTCCCTAAGTAGGATTTAATATTAATTAAATAATTTGCTTACGACACGTTAAATACATATACTGAGTCAATTGACTGAATGAAATTTTGTTATTGACACTAAAATTTATAGAGAAAAAAAGAGAAAGAAGATATGTAGAAGGAACATGGAAGGAAGAAAGAAAATTATATGCTTGACAATAGTTTATACTCACAGCTAATACTTCTTGCACTTCTTTTTATTTTATGATATTATCCATTGGGGTTGGAAAACAGAAAACTATTCTTTTTACAAATTTATCAAAACTATTGTTTTAAACTGGAAAATCTTAATGAAAGTTATAGTGAACTGAAAAAAATTCTAAATATTAGCCAGATTAAATTTAGCAAGGATGAAGGAAAAGTACTATATCTAAATGTAATAAATCTAAAATAACTCAGTTTTGTGTGAGGCAAATTAGCAGGGTTTTTTCATATGCGTGGTTCTTGCTGTTTGGCACTGAATAGCAAATAATTATGTTTATTCATAGTTGGATGTATATTCATTGGTTTATTTACTCCTACCCCAAAACAAAGAAGAGATGGGAGGCTACTACAGCTTGTTATGGAAACAGCTGTCTGATTCAGCAGTGAAACCTGAAACCGTTGCCTAGTCCTTTATGTGTTTATTAAATTCAGGCGTAAGAAAGCCCTAGAAAGAAGCAGTAATAGTTAAAAGTAATGGTGGGTAAAATTTAAGGTTTGTATGCATCATTTGACCCTCTGAAGACCTCATAACTTAGGTAATGCCTTGTGATCTCATTGTTTTATCCTGTTCTACCAGTGATTGAACAGGAAGCTTTATTCTGCTCAAAGGCAAATTCAGCTGTGGCTAAAAATATTTCCAAACACAGAAGCAATTTGGAAAGAGGATGCAACCTAACAGCCTTAAAGGAAAAATTAGATGAAGGTTGGTTTTACATTTTCTGGATGGAAAAATGCTTCATTTAGAATTCTCTGTTTGTTAATGAGAAATATGTGGAGGGAGATTAATGAAAGAAGAAACACTGGGAAGGGGAAAAAAAAAGTAAATATAAAATCTCCTACGTGAAAGACAGGTGTACTGTGCACAAATCACAGGATAACAGCCTGAAAGCACATGTAAGACTGAGAGAAACCATTTAAGTTTAGCACAGCTGAGTTTGGGGTGGTGAGTTGAGAACTTGTGTCTCAGAAAGTATGGTTACCCTGAAAGAACTGCTTAAAGACATATAGGTATTTTTTCCGTCAGAAACTCTATGCAAGTCATCTATGAAACAGGCACAGAGCCTTTTTGTTGAGTGTTGGCCTCGGAAGCCCTGGATTTATGTACCTCAGTAACTTGATGTCTTGAGAGACAGTATGTCCCAAATATTAGATTTTGTTCTGTGGGTTTTTTTCTAATGTGAGCATCTGCCTGATGTTTGATCCTGTCCACTGCCCTTCAGCCTGTACTCCGCAAGGTTTTTGAGATGTGCCTGTTTCATGAGGTCACTGAGAGAGTTATGGTCAACTTTTGGAATGAATTTGAGATGTTTTCTCCTGTATAAAGGAAAAACAGTAGTTTCTGAGAAAAACAAAACAAAACAAAACAAAACACAACACAACAAAAACCCTAACAAACAAAACCAAACAAAACCAAACAAAACAACAACAAAAACCCAACAACACCAAACAAACAAACAAAAACCAAACAAACAACAAAACGAAACAAAATCCAAAAATTACAAACAAACAAACAAACAAACAAAAACATTTGAAGGGTTCTGTTTATGCTGAGAAACCACATATTTTGGAGAGTTTTTGACTAGGTCTGGCAACCTATTACTGCATATATTCCAGCAGAGCATTGCCAGCCATGGATGAAAACTCTATAGGGTAAACAGAAATTTTTAATTTCATGCATCATTTGTAACTTGTTACACTAATTCCACAAAGTCAGAATGTTGTTAATAAAAGCTAATGAGAAAGACCAAGTCCTTTCCTTTAGAGTTCAAAATTTTCTAGTACAGGATTCTAATTGCTAACTTCTCTGTTTTTCTGTGACCAAAGAAGTTGACTTTTAATTTATAAGAAGAAAAAATAACCCTTACCTGTCTTTGTTCAAAACTTTAAAAACATTTAAGATATATTTGATGGATCCCTGCTTGTTTCTGACTTATTTTTCTCTCTTCACCTGTTGTTTCATCTTCTATTTAGTAGTTTAGAAATGTGTTAATATTTCATTAGATGATTTCTTGTTTTCCCATGTTCACAATGTCTGTGTTTACATTTGCAGATGTTCGTGTACTCTAATTTTCATAAGGACTCAGCTTACAGTCACAAAGTAATAGTTTGTAATAAGACTTTAGAAATCTAAAACCTAATTTTAAAAAAAGGAATATATGGCAGACAAAGAGAACTACAAAATTTCTTTAGTTCCTCCCTGTGCAGAGATGAGAGATGTCTGTTATCATTTCTGATTCAAGTAGATCTACTCTGGGACAAAATCATCAAAATCATTATTGGCTTGCAAACCACTAGCTAGTGAACAGATCAAGATAAAGAGCCTAAAAGAGGGGAAAGGTTTTGTCCTACTCTGATGTAAAATATTCACCAGAGAAATTTGAGCAGTGTGTCTTGAAATGAAGAGTACTCCTCATCATTCACTTTCAGTAGTAATGACCTCCATGGACAAGACAGTGCTCAGTACTTCACGCAGCCATAGAATGGAGGAGGGGCATGAAGGAACTCTCATCAAGGTGAAGGAATTTAATATGGACTTCATTTACATGTGAAGTTCTTGTGCATTTATTATATACTTTGAAATCTATCAAATAAATCACACTTTTCATGTAGGGATATTCCACAAGTGCTGTGTTTATACCTCTGCTGCTACAACTGCAAAAAAAGTTTTAGCTCTTGGACTAAAGTTGTTCTGGCTGAAAAACACACTGCAGGCAGAATGCATATTTATCATTCAAAATAACATTTAGTTCTTTCTTTCACTTTCCTCTTATTTTTTTTTTAATTATTATTTCTAACTGAAATACAACATTAATTCTGTTATTCATTTGCTTCATTCTGAAAATAGCTACCCAAGCCTCTTGAAAGCTAAAGTATGAAATTTTCAGCATTAAGAAAGGCAATTGGTTTAGTGTTCATAGTCATACAGTGTTCCTAATAAGCATTCAAAATCATTAAGCAAAAAATCATGTCTAATTTAGGCTGAATAGACACTAACTTGTTTATCTTACAGAAAAACTCTTAACTCTAGGAGTTTTCCCTTTCAAACACCTTCTACCTGTTTGACATGTGAAACATATAAAACTAAAACTTCTATAGATAATTTTATTTTTTGTTAATATATATAAAAATACAAATAAGTAGATAAACCACTTGCACTTCCTTTATTGAATGTTTCTTTCAGAAGGCCTGTTTCTGGTTGCAGTTAGACATATAATTTAAGACCCTGGTGGCAACATTCTATAAATCTGAGAAACAAACTGAGCAGCTGCAGTTTGATCACCTCTTAAAACACTTTATAATGATAAAGAGCAAGAATTTTATTTTCAAAGGAGAAAGATAAGAAACAAGTCAATCAGAATTTGTTCTGAGAATTCAGAAAACATGGGGGTGTATTTTCAAAATGGAAACTGATAATTGAGAAACAAATCCTATTATTGCTTAATAGGATTTTTGGGCAGACTTTCTATAAACTGACTGAACACTTACTCCACAGTAATTTTGGTTACAGCTCAGTGAAAAGTTGAAAAACAATTTTATATTTTTGGAGAAAGAGAGAGATGCCTCAGAAGAGTACTTGTCAATTCAGTCTATCTCATTTTGAAAGCCACTCAGAGATTTCTTCCTTAATGTACTGACTTTGAGGTAAAATGCTAAATTAGAAGGAGTTATTTCTAGTCCAACTAAGGCCCTAATTTTGCCTTGGGGGAAGAAAGCAGGACTTCTGAATTTAGTGGGGAAAAAAGGAATGACAATAATGGTTTGTGAAGAAGAAAAACAATAAATATGCAGTTCTTATTTTTCCCAAATCTGATCCATAATACCCTGGAGTATGATTTAAAAGAGCAGTACCAAGCAGTCAGCAGAGCAGTTTTTTACCTTCTATACTATACTTTCTGCTGAGTCTTCACATCTTATCCTAAGTTAATATATTGTAGAGAGCATGAATATAATTATTTTAGAGTGCTTTAAAAGCTCTAAGGCTTATTATTCTATTGTCAGGAGCTTGTAACTTAAACACCATACTGAATAAATTTTGTCGATGCTGCTTGATTATTTTTAGAGGGAAATGGAAAATTTTCCTGATTATTAGGAGCTAGGGTTGCATCATGTTGCCACTTGAGAGAGGAACTCTCTAATCAGATGTTTGGTCTGTATAATCCTGTCTCACATGGACAGCTGTTTTGACATACTGAAACCTGAAGAAGCACTCTCTGTATCCTTAGCAGACAGATTCCTTCATATAGAACAGCTTCAAGGAGAGACAGCAAATCCCAAAGCCCTCATTAGAAAATAAAATGGATCACCAAATCACCTCTGTGTTTTCCATTGTAAAGGGTCTTTTTAAATTATAAATTGAAATTTTGACTGTTTCTGGATAACTTGAATCACAGAAGGTTTGGAATTTACTCTGTAAATATCAAGGATGAGGATTTTCAGACATGACAAGACAGTTTCCTCTTTTAGTGTTTTTGGCCAGTGTTGTACTTCTTTTTCATGTGCAGTTTTCAAAAAAACAAGGTATCTGATGCAGGACACCCAAATGTGGACATTCAGTCTGAAAGATTACCTATGGTAAAATTTGCTCAGTGTTACATTGTCTCTCAGACCTTCCAATATTCATATTCTTTGCAACATTTTCATCATGATTGTCATTGCTTCACTAAAGCAAATTGCCTTTCTCCTAGAAGCAGATATTCATTTGGCTGCTCACTGCTTCAGGCCAGGCATTGTTTGTTCTTCCTAAAATGCAAATATGAGATTATGAAAAATCATCTTCTCTCTCTTGAAAGAACTTTTAGTTTTATCCATTTCTAACCAGAAGACTACACTTAAGGGTATCAAAATGATTATCAAAAATCTCATTCTTAAATATTTCTTTTTCTTCAATGAACTCAAAATTATCTGTACCAAGCAACTAGAAAGAAATAGTTTTTGAATGCATTTTCAGCAATTGTGTACAAAAGAAGCAGGATTTGGCAGAGCTCTTTATTTATGAAAAGAAAGAGATACATAGATCTAGAAAACCATTTAAACATGGAAGATCAATAACTGTTTTCTGGAAGAACTGTTTGCGAAGTCCTACCTTGAAAGTGAAATTTTGCAATCCTCTTGCCATGGGAGTAATGTGAACACCTAAAGATTTCTGAAAGTGTCAGGGGTGGACCAGCAGAAGCCTACAGAGAGTGGAGAGAGATGCAAAAGAGCTGCAAGGAAGGCTCAGAAGAAGAGATCTATTTGGAAGTCCTCTAGCAACTGCAGCTGCGCAGAACTGCTTGGGACCCAGCTACAAGGCCGCAGCCTCACAGCCTTTGTAGAATTCCTCTCTCCTGGGCCCCCAGGCCATTCCTCCCTAGCTCTCCTTTCCCCCTGTGTGACCAGACATATTCCCCGCAGCCTATCCCTCCAAGTTCCCTTATCACTGACTCTCAGGATTCAGTGTTTCCCAGCAAGAAACCCACCTTTATTCCAGACCCTTCTGTGTTCCCCTGTATATAAACTGACATCTTGTTTTAATAAACACCATTTTGTGGGTCACTTCTGCATGTGCCTGTTTCCTATACAAGATGTGTCTCTGGGTCTGTCACAGGTCCAAACCCCCACTTGCGATATGAAAGTGATTTTATGAGACAGTGGCCTCTGACCTCCACATGAACGACTTCAAACACTATGTCCTCCCCTTTGGTTTTCTCTTTTCAATCCTTGGCCCCCATAAACTACCTAAAGGAGCCTACAAGAGAGATTGAGAAGGACTTCAGTTTACAAGGCCATACAGCGGTAGAACCGGGATAATGGCTTTAAACTGAAAGAGAGTGTGTTTACATTAGATATTAGGAAGAAATTCTTTGCTGTGAGGGTGGTCAGGTACTGGAAAACTTTGCCCAGAGAGGCTGTGGACCCCCCATCGCTGGAAACAATCTAGACCAGATTAGATGGGGTGTAGAACAGCCTGGCCTAGTGAAAGGCAACCCTGCCCTTGGCAGGGGGAGGTTGGAACTAGATGAACTGTAGGGTCCCTTCCAACCCAAACCATTCTATGATTCTATAAACACATATTCATGACAGAGAGATAATAAAACAACCTAAGGAAGATGTAACTAAATGAAGAAGTAAATTAATAGATGCATTAATTAAATATGACATCTAATTGGATTGCTTTAGTCCTATAAAAGTCTCATTAGCAGGATTATATTTATGATACAAACACACATCCTCAGTGCTGAAAGAGTCCTACGCTTCTCAGATTTAATGAATAATCATAAGATAAGCAGACTACAGGGCCTTTTTAATAGCAATTACTCTCCAACCTGTAATCTACATGAGACAAAATCTTTAGGCCAGACTTTGCTCTCAGTTACCAGAGCACACTGGAAAGCAGTTTTTATGTCTTACCAATTTCATTTCAATTCACTGTTTCTGTTTGTACATTTGAAATTATTTTATGAAAAAACAGTTCCTGGCAATGTTGAATATATTTAAGTGCTACTTTTTGTAATATGAAGCATGAAATAACTCTTTTAAGGCTGCTGTCTATTTTTTCAGGACTTTTTCCCTGCTTTGCTTGGGGCCATAAGTTTATCTCTATTACTTTGCCCACAAATGAATTGTAGGCATTTAGAGAAACATATTTTAAATAGGAGAAGAACATAGTAAAATTTATTTTGCAACAATTAGTCTTCCCCTAAGAAGAATTAAATGACTTCTACACTTACGTGTAAGAACAGGAGCTGTATTTGCGGCCTGTTAGCCTTGGCACCTTGTCTTTAAAATATTTGTTCTTAACAAATGCATGTCATGTCATGATACCAAAAGAGGGAAAATATCTTGACAAAAACATTCATCTTCCAACAGTGCAGGGAATCAGTGAAATGTCAGCCTGGCTTAAACTTTGCTTGTTTATTAAATATTTCTATTATTTCTACCACATGCAGCTACAAATTGGGTAGAAGTCACAAGATTCCAGTAGTACAGATAAAGCATTGAAATACTGCAGTTAATCTGGGATTTTTCTATTAACAGAAATATTAAAATACCTATATCCAAACACATTACGCCCTATCCGCCTTTTTGGCATTGTATTCCTCTTAAATCTAATTAGCCTTTTAAATAATTTGCAAACACCAAAATCTCAGTTTTATACAATTTTTTATTATGAATGTTGATACTCTTTGGCAAAAAAAAAAAAAAAAAAAAAAAAAAAAAAAAAAAAGCTTTAGGAAATAAGAGTTTGGTCATACTGACCTAATCTTTTATGTCTGATTTCATACTTTATTGTATTGTAGTTCCAGTGCTGTTTCTTGATTATATGTTGGAAGTGGGGGACATACATTCTACCAGAGATTTTTAGAATCCTTCCTGAAGACAAAAACATATTGTTGGAAAAGGCCAACAGAATGAAGGGGAAGAAAGGGGAAGAAACTGCAGGGTGAATGAGGGACGGGTTAAGTTCTAAATGTTGTAAATTCCAAATATTTTTTCACTCAAGCCTACAGATAGCTACAACACCTTCTTATGCAGACCTGAACAGAAGAACAACTTAGGACAACTATATACTACAAAAAGACAAAAGCAGATGCCTATATGGTACCTTAAGAGGTCACGTCACTTTGCCCAAGACATGCATCAGAACCAATAAGGAAAGGAGTTACTCCTAAGTACTGCAGACAGTAAAATAATAAAGCAGAGTGTGGATGCTTCATGCTTAATTCATTTTGGCTCTTATGTTCAGTATGCCATTTAGGGTGTCTAGATCATGTATCTGCCATTCAAGGTGCTCTGTTACAGGCTTGCTGCCATTTATGAGTAGAGGGAAAGAAGTATTGTGGGGTCAGAACGTGGGAAAGGATAATAGACCCCAAAATTCAGAAACGCCAGATCTACTGGCATAGAGGGAGTTACTGGAGTGAATACAGCACTCTAGTAATAATGGAGAAGATAATATCACAATGTAATTGACAACTCAGTGAAACAGATGAAAACGGAAGATAGCTGTTACCTTGATACTGTTTCATGATTGGGACCCTGAATGTTGCTCTCCCATCAGGTTAATCTGAGAAAATAAACTCAGTTACTGGAAAAGCCAAACCCAAGTCTCAGCCTAATGACACTCTTTAGGCATTCAATTTAAATAAGTACAACTCTATCCCTACCCAGAAGGTCAAGTTCATAGTTCTAAATGTACTTTCATTGATATCTCTGAGACTGAAAAAATATGCCTAGACATTCAAATCCCTGTTTAAATGAAGATTCAGAAACTAATACTACTGAGTTAAGAGTATAACAGCAAAACCATTTAATCATTTCTCAAAGATGATGATATCTTTCTGCCTAGATAAATCAAAGATAAATAAGTCCCTGGAAGTGTGCAAGGCCAGTTTGGCTGGAGCTCCGAGAAATCTGGTGTAGTGAAAGATGTCCCTGCCTATGAAAGGGGGATTGGAACTATATGATCTTTAAGGTCCCTTCTAACCCTAATCTTTCTATGATTCAATTAAGTTGTCATTAAACACATTTTCTTTTTGTCTACTCTGCTTAAGTAAAGGTTCCTTCTGCATTAGGATTATTTATGAGAAAAAAAATGGAGGGAAAAAACACTAACCCCCCAAATTCTTTTCTTTTTAATTAATAATGAATAGACTTCTTTCCTAATTTAATGTCAGCTTGGGACAGATATCAGATTACAATATCTAGATTTTAGAAGGAAAAATTTAATTACTATTAGGGGAATTCTTATGATTGCTCTGCATCTTGTTTTCTTATTTAGTTTTCTGTTCTTCACTCTACATTCCTATATGTCAAATTTTCCCGTATGTAAAATGCATACAGTAAATCCTAATTGTTATGAAGCGTGCCAAAAGCTGTACAGAAGCAAGCTATCCAGTTCCTGTATGTAATGAAAAGATTTCATGTTTCAAGCACTACCCTTACTTGTAGCATTACCACTGCATGGTTGATTTGCTTGCTGCTTCATATATGAAGTAAATGTTACAAGGTGTTTGTTTGTTTGTTTGTTTGGAAAAAGACTGTGACGTCAGTTGCTTCAGGCAATAAAGTCAATTAATTGGACTGGAAATTTTAATTCAAGTTTCTCTGGAACTATGTTAGGAAGAAATGTATCAAAATTTGAAGCAATTGAGTCACCATCCCTGGAGGTATTTAAAAGATGTGTGGATGTGGCACTTAGGAACATGGTTTAGTGGTGGACTTGTCAGTGCCAGGTTAACGGCTGGACTCGATGATCTTAGATGTCTTTTCCATCCTAAATGATTCCAGGACTTAGGATGTTGCTATAGTCAGATTTGACATGGAAGGTACTTGAGGACATAAAATAGATCAGTTTGATTTTTAAGATAGGCCTTAAGGAATTTTATACCATGCTCTAGATTAAAATAATCTTAACTTCATTAGGCTAAAACCATTTTCTG
This sequence comes from Pyrocephalus nanus, assembly GCA_038380795.1. Lineage (NCBI taxonomy): Eukaryota > Metazoa > Chordata > Aves > Passeriformes > Tyrannidae > Pyrocephalus > Pyrocephalus nanus. Next base: position 14,374,730 of record CM076261.1, on the reverse strand, counting down.
GTTTTGATTCAGCCAAATAACTGATAAACTGACAAGTAAATGGATTGAGCTAAATAGAAGGAAGACACTTTCATTCAGTGTATGTTTTTATGCACTTTTTATGAAGTGTAGCCATCTTGTTTTATTTGAGGACAACTATTATACTTAACATTCACACCCTATTTTACCCAAATTAATGCTCTAGTTAAAAAAACTTTCAGGAAATGAGGCAAAATACATTTGGTGTTATAAGCTATTTGCCATGCTCTTGAAATGACTTTAAAATGGGTACGTGCCAGTTAATTTGCATTTTGGATGAAGGGATTTGTTGATTCTTATGTTTGCTGGATGGGTTTCCCCAGGCCTAGTTACTGATGGACACAGTGCCAAAAACAGTAAAACCAGAAGAAGCCCCTGAAGCGCCAATGAGTTTTTAATGTTAATTTCTGATGGCACTGATTGTCAGAAAGGAGGAATGAATAAAAATAGTGTATAGGGGAACCACATCTAATACTTTCTAATGTTATTTCTGCTTTTACTCATAAACTCTTCCCTGACCCTTAACAAACTCCCACTACTTCTTATGTAAGAGCTTTGTTCTTTATTGTGCTTACCAGCTGGGACAGCCTTGCTATGTTTCTCTTCTTCAAGGGAAAAAAAAGGTTAAAAATTTTCCCATAAACAGTTCAGTTCCTCTCTTTTGCCCATTTTCCTGTTTCTCAGCTGAAAGGTGCCCCATAAAATAAAATTATACTTTATTAGAATGCAAAACATGTTAAAAAGACAATGCAAGATAGCACTAAGTGCTCCCAAATAATTTTTTCTGTTTGTTTTGCTTTGACAATATTCCTAATAGGAACTTCATTGGAAAACACCCATCTGCTTTCTAAGGTTCCCAGATGATAGCTAGGATTTAAATGTAGTAGTGGATTCACAAGTTTTCCTTAGGGCAAAAATGAAGCAGAGGAAGGGAAGGTAGTAATATTAAACATTGAAATTTTATGTCTCTTTATGAATATCTTATAATTCTTTCTACATATTAGGGTTTCATTTATTTTTAATTAGGATTTAAAGAAGCCTATTATGACAGAAGTAAAAATAGGCCTTTACGATATCTGGCAGAAGTCTAAATTCTGTAGGACTAAACTCTTGCATTAGTTTAGCTGTTATTTCCCTAGCCTGAGAATAAACTTACCCCCCAGATTAGTTAGAGAACTGAGAGATTTTCTGGTTTAGGCCTATCTTTTTTATTTCTGTTTCTGATCATCTTCTTTTTACAGATAATTTAAAGTGAGCAAGCTCTTAAGTAATTTCTAGTGAAGTGTATTGGCAGAGTTATGTTTGGTTGTAACAACAATTTAGAGGGTGATTAGCAGCTGTATGCTAATTATTCAGGAAGCCATTGATTTCCTGAGAACACTAATTCTCAGTTCAGATTGCACGGTGTCTTTGTTTCATTTCTTCTTTCAGGAAGTTTTCTGTGTGCATTCTGCTCACACCTAATAAAGAAAAGGTTTTCAGGAAATTTCACCAAATTAACTTCTGTTGAACATTCTTCTTTAAGTATCAGTCAAGTATAAGTAACTTATTACTAGTGATTCCCATTTAAAAAAAAAGCCTGTATAATTGTTTATATTTTACATAAAATGCTTTCAATTGGTGTATATGGATATGCTCCATTCAGAGACCGAATTCTGTTCTGATGGGATTGTGTGATGAGAAAACAGTCTGCAAACAAAGGTGAGTCGATTCTGCTGCAGCCCAGAGGCTCTTAGCATTTCAGGTTTAGGAGTGCTAGAGGATTTACTGGGTTAGTTTTACAAATATTTAATCTGGGCAGTCTGAGAGAAGGTGTCATGAAAGAGGTTGGCATCCTTGGAATTTTTATTCCAGTTCTGAATGCAGACATCCTGCTGCAGTCGGAGGGAGCTATTTACGAGCAAAAGGGAGCTCTTCTGTGTGACTAGGTGGAAGAGTGGGAGCCACTAAGAAGGCAATATTTGGCTTTATTCTCTAATTTTGAAAATTTTGATATTTGCACTAGGAAGGTAGAAATGTCTCCAGTTTGTCACCAGTCATTACAGCACATAAATTATCTAGTCACAAGAAACAAGAAATATATTAGTATGACGTTTATTTATGTGAATTATACCATAAATAATGCACTCCGTTTTAGCAATGAAGTGGTTCTGTCAGAACAGAAGTGGAGACAAATAAAATGCTGTGTTGTGCATATTTTGTTGAAATGAATACCCATAGCTACAGTAATAATATTTGGGTTTAAGTCTACACTTAGGTTGTAGTTTTTCCATATTAGTAATTAGGGATTGTCAGGATCAGCACTAGATCTTTACTGTGCAAGTGTGGATTTTTTTCCTTAGTTTAAAATATGCGCCTCCTTGATGTTACTCCTAGTACTAGGTTTCTCTGAAGATGAGATTGTGAAAGTTAACAGCAGTGAAGATGACCATACCTTTTCTGTCTTTGACAAAGACCAACAAATCTTTTTTTTTCCCCAATGCCTGTTTGTCCATGCTTCTGTAAACAAAAGAAAAAATTATGCATTTAAATACATTGGGGTGTTTAATATTGATATATAAATCTAAGACTTCTAGAGAACTACCTTTGGAGCCGTTTATGGATGACTTGACATGGGGAGTGGGCCTATTGTGGTCTATAAACAATGGAGAAGAATGCAGGAGGGCTGCAAGGAAAGGGCCTCAGAGGAAGAGATCCATCTACCCTGACAAATGCAGCTACAGGATATGCCTGGAGTCCAGCAATAAGAGCAGCTCGCAAGACCCCCACAGACCCCCCTGTTTGTGCCTCTCACCACTTCTTCCCTTGCATTCCCTTTACCATATATGGCCAAATATACCCCCCTAGCCTATCCTTTCAAACCCCCTTATCTGTAAAACCCTGGATTTGATGCTTCAAGCAAAAGACCCTCCCCTGTTCCCGAATTCTCTGTATCCCACTGTATAAAAGCTAACTTCTTGTTGTATTAAACGGCCATTTTGTGAGACACATATCGCGTGTGTGTGTGTCTCTTTCCCCAATGCAAAGTGTGCCCACAGGGTCCATTTGCAAGGGGATCCCCCTCCCCCCCTAAGCGATAACTTGAAGCTCTCTCCTCCGCCTACAGAGGTCACTTTGGACCAATGTTCATGGTCCTATTAGTAATTACAGTCAGCCTTAGCCTCAGCCTGGTCCTATTAGTAATTACAGTCTTAGCCTTATCCTCAGCCTCAGAGAAGCAGAAGTTGGGAAAAGCTGCCAAGGACCAGCTCTACTAAGCCGTTTATATTGTTGAATATGACCACTGAGGAGTATTGTCATCTGCAACGGATGAGATAATCTTGGGAAGCACCATGTTACAGGGTGCTAATTGACATAATAAAGAACAGAATATATCCATCAAGCTGTGTTTGTTGGTAAATGGAAGCTAATTAAATTAGCAATAAAGCATAAGGACTATAAAACAATGTGTTCTTTTTATGCTTGTTGCAGTTGGTTCTCCTAAAGTCACTGTCTTAAGCAAAGATAATCGCTTATGTACATGTTACTTCAAAAGACAATAAAAGTAGTGATGTAAGTGATACTGCTGACTAAATTGTGTGTCAGTACCTGAAAAAGACACTAGTCTCCCAGCTGTACTTGAGTTAGCTTGGCCAAGTAGACCAAAAAATTAGTGCCAGACTATTTAAAATATCATTTATAGTAGGCAACATTACATGGGTAACAATACTTGCTCCAGATTTTGTTAACATCTTCTGAGTGAATCAGAAGTTATTGTTCATCTGATATTTATCAAATGAAGGTAGGTAATCACACCCCGATATAGATCTTCAGAAACAGAAAGATTGCTTACATCCATTATTTGTAAAAGTAAAAATAATACAATTTAAACCAGCCTAATTACATTTGAAACAAGTTTTACTTAATGAGATGGAGAATAAAGATCTCAGGGAATTAATGGTCTCTAAGGAAAGCCAGGTCAAAGTGATATTTGCAGTCCTGTGTATGTGAAACATTTTCAGAAAGAATGCTAACAAAGGTTTTGTGGTCATATCAGAGATCATAATTAAAGTTAATAAAGAGAAGAAATGGTTGACTGAATTATCAATAGATGGGAATAAGCCCTGCAGTGGGCAGTGGAGAAGCAAAAGTAACCCTTCCAGAGTCAGTGTAACTGGAGGGATGCTGTGATATGCCTGCCAAAGGAGATTTTTATTCAAGACACGAGTTTTTTAGCCTTCAGACTGACCCTCTGACCTGGCAGATATCAGGGTGGAAGGTTTGTACATTACAATTCTCAGCCTTTATAGCTAGTTAAAGATAGCTTGTGAAATTGGAGATCCAACAACTCCTCGTCTCTTTGTTTGTTTGTCCCACCTCCTGCTCACGGCAGGGCCAGTACTGAGGTCAGATGTGGCAGCTCAGGGCTTTAGCCTGTTGGGACTTGAAAACCTCCGTAGCTGGAGACTGCATGGCTTCCCTGGGCAGCCTGTCCTACTGCCGGGCTTTTCTCAGAGTCAAGAAGACTTTTCATGTATGCAATCTGAACAAATCTAATTTCAGTTCATGCTGTTTTGTATGCCATCCTTTCACCATGTGTGGCTGTGGAAAGCCTGACTCTCTACCTGAAAATCTCCCAATAGGCACTAGAGGGTTATTATTAAGGTCCTCCAAACCTCCCTTGTACTCAGATTAAACCAGCCACAGTCCCTCAGTGTCTCCTAACAGGGCGAGTGCTCCAGCCTCCTCCATTCTGCTGAACTTGCTACAGCTTGCTGATTTCTTTCTTGCACTGGAGGTCCCAAAACTAGACACAGTGTTACATATATGATCTAATTAGTGCTGGACAGAGGGCAGTGATCACTGCCTGTGTTAGCTGCCCATGCCTCTGTTCATACAGCCCAGGGAGCTCTCGGCCTCCTTGCTATTTAGGGCTTACCTCACTGCCCATCAGATGCCAGGGGCTTTCCCTCAGGGACGCTCCCAGACTGCCTTTCCAAAACCTGTGCCATCACAGGTACTCCTCTGTCCCAGGGACAGCACTTGGTGCTTTTCTTTGCCCAATTTCAGAAGTTTACTCTCTAACCTTTCTTCCAGCTTGTTCCCGTCCCTCTGGCTGGGACCCTTCTCTCAACAGGTTTCTGCTTAATTTAGTGTCATCTGTACACTTGGTAAGTGTGCACTCCATTATCTTCTTCAGGTCATTGACAGAGCTGTTAACTAAGAGAGGTCTCAGTGCAGGCCCATGCTGGTAGAACACAACCCATTAACCATGACCTTCTAGGTCTGACCATCCAACCCTTTCTTTACTGCCTATATGCTCATCCAGACCATAACTTGAATGCCCAAGTATTGTGAGAGACAATGTTGAAAACCCTGTTAAAGTTGAAGTAATTTACACCTATTCCTCTTCTCCCATCCCAGTTTGCTGAATAGAGGAATTTACATGGTGCAGTTACTTAGACTTACTTTTAAAGTCGAATGCCCCTCAAATATATCCAGCAGTTTAAAGTACTCTGTTTCTGTTGCATTCCTACCTCCAAACTGAAGATGCTTACTAAGAAATTCCTAAGTACTTAATGAAATGCATACCTTTGTTATGCGATAGCAGGATGTAGTAGTGGAATTCATATTGGGGAACATCAAGTGAGGGGGGAAGGAAATGTGTTTCTTTCTAGTGTTGCTCTTTCTGCTTCTCTAATATTTCTTTTCACAGCAAAACTAATAACATATTTCTAAGTGTTTTGTAATTTTACTCCTATTTACCTGCTGCTCAGTAGTAAAAGAAACAATTATGTACTTTACAGAAGAGGAAAGCTTAAGTAAAACTCAATTTGTGGATTGTTACTGAACTCCTTCAAAATTTTACCTAAAACATCTGGAATACTAATATCCTCTAGAACATAATATAATTTCCTCTGTAACATATAATTTACTGAATCACTATATGAAGAATTTTTCATGGTCATAAGTAGGATGTTTGTCTTAATCTCAGTTAAAATGCCATGAACAATGGCACTTAAAATATTTTCTTATACACAACTGTGTTACCATTCTCACTTATAATGCTTTTTTATGATTAAATTACATTATGGGATCCAGGCATTTTTCAGGGGTGGTGTTTAGAATGGTGGACTCTTTCTATCCCCCAAATATTAACAATAAAGGTCATTTGAGAGAAGTTTGAGTTAGGAAAATAAATCCCCATCCAAACAATGAAGGAATGTTAGTTTCTTATTAGATAGTGCAGTCACGAGGGGATAAACATGCCTCTTCCCAAGAGCCTTTCTATCCTGTCTCATGAATTATGTTTAGGAAAGTGTAAAGTACTGTGTTTTATATATGTGGCCATGTATGTGTGGCAGAACATTCAGTTTAAAACCCTTAGAGAGATATATATTCAGATTTCCAAACACAGTGGGAAGTTGTTGGATGTCAACCTATCATGAAATCAATGAGAAGCAGGTAATCTGTACTCATACTTTTACCTCCAACTTTTAAAGACCTAAATATCTTTGAAAATCTGACTCCTATTTTTAATCTCTTCAGTAAAATAAATTTGGCTTAGAGATAGTATAACAAAGTGAAATTTTATGGCCTGTCATATTGCAGAGGCCAGGCTAGCTAATCATTCAGGCTTCAAAACTCCATCAGATCCTGAATGAGGAAGTTGATATAACTCAGTCTCTGGTTTCAGGCTTTCCTCTTTATTCACACATTTTCTCTGTGTCCTCATGCTAGGACATGTTTCTACTTTTTTGAATATATAAATCACAGGACAAGAGCCATTGGAGATGGTAAAGATCTAATTAATCATTTACCCACTCCCTGCCAAATAGAACACAGTTCAAAAAAGATGATATTTCAGATATTAATCTGATAGTTGAATAATGTCACTCTTAGCCCAAGGGCCTATATCTTTTAGTAAGTAATTTCTAGCTTCTATCATAATCTATTTTAATCATCAATATTATTCTTTCCCTGGAGGGGTGACCTCCAAACCTCCTTAAGCTTGGCACTTTTAGCCATAACAATTCCCATTCCATTACACCAGCCCATTTAAATGGAGAAGCTACCTCAGTTCAGTTCTGGAGGATTATTACAGCAGTCTCAGCCACAGAGATTTATAAAGTTACTTGTTTTTTATCTCCAATGCCTCCTGGACTTTTATCTCCACAATTAATAATCTTTTCATTATAGAGGTTACACTTGAATAAAAAACAAGGTTGTCATTCTTCCACAAATTATAAGTCCACACTGTTCTGTTACATTTAGGTGCTACATTCTGAGTCTAGACAAATATTTTGTAGCAGTGTCCCATTAAAGGGGAAGGGGATAAAATGCAGTAACTGCAGAAAAAGAGCCATGAAAAAAATTGTCCACTAAAAAACATTCCCCAAATATTTGATATTAGAAAGTAGAAATCCAGAAATGAAAAATAGAACCAGAAACACCTCTGGTAAGAACTCAAGTGTTAGGATTCATGACAAAAAAGCTCATTTGATACTACAAAGATCATGATCCACCAATATAGTCTCAAGGAAGTACAGCTATCCCCCAGGATGATCCAAGACCAAAGACAAGATAGAAAGAGACATGTTTTATAGTCTTCTATAGTAACTTATTTTACATATGTTCATTTGCAAATATGAGGACAATGATAACAATATTGAAGTTTTGTAGAAAACTATGCCATTGAATAAATGTCAGGCTTCAGTGGTTGTCCTGTTAATGGTCTCAAATACATTAAAAAATGCCATCCTCCAGATCACAGGAAAACAAACATCTAAATAAAAGCTTCCCTGCACAGCAGACTTATTCTTCTCCACTGATTCAGTAAAGAAAATGGAATACTTTAATGATTTTTTCTTTTATATGATTAGCTTTTTTGTTCATGTTCAGCATCACTGATTCTAGACATCACATCTCATTCTCTCATTTCTTACTGATTTATGCCATAAAATGTTTGGACAGAAGCAATAAATCATATTTTCTGTCATACTGAAGAAAAAAATGAACCTGTTTTACTGTACAAACCACAACCCTAAGGATTAACTTCTCCCATCCACTTAACCCAAAATAACACTCTGACCCTTCCCAAACAAACTAAATAATAATAGAAAACCTCCCAGTCATCTAACTCAAAAAGAAATAAAACAGCAAGAAAATCCTCTTCTTTTATTTTTTCCCTATAGAATTTGTACTCTTCGCATCCGGCTCAGTTCTTATTCACTTGCTTACTACCCAAATCAAACCTCATGTTGTTAAATCTCAGTCAAATTTTACAGCCTATTTGATTTTTTTAAGACTGAGAGAAAACTGACCAACACTGATGGGCTTGAGTTTTTTTCTAAATAACTGAATTCATCCATGATGCACAACACCAGCCATACCTGTTTCCTTACAAAATCATTACAGATTAAATCTTAGTTTTAGTTGCCTTGGCCACATTACATTTTCTTTCAAAACCAGTTAAAGAGTCAGTGATCTACTGATTCTATTCCCCAAAAATACTTGAGCTCTTCCATTAGTTAGATGTAATTAATGTATTAATACATATCAGATGTAATAAGGAGGTTTCTTTCCAATTATAATGAGCTTTCTTATGGACAGGAAAACAAATAGGGGCAAACTGCTGCAGCTTTTGGCATGAGGGTGTTCCCTTATAGGTTCAGTTCACTCTGTCATAAGGAATAGTTTAGGGGTTTTGGAAAAAGGACACAGATTGCAAGTGTGCATCTTCTAAAGAAATATTTGAAACCAAGAGTGGCTCTAAATCCTCCAATTTTTTTGAAATGAGGCCACGTAGATAAAAACCTATCAGCAAACAATGAAGGGAGCAAAGGTAACTATTGCCAAATCACTGTGAGGAGGAAAGAGAGGAGCTGAAGAAGAGCAATATTTTTCAAATCCTCCTTATGAGTTATGTTTACCTTCTTTTTTTTTTTTTTCAAATGACAACTCTGTGTGCCTTAATAAACGAAGCAAAGCAGAGAGACTAGATATAGATTTTCCTTTCCTAGGGACTATTAAAAAAATAGGGCAAGCAGGCAGCCAGGAATATATGTTTGTTTAATTAAAAATGCTTTTCCCTAAGGGTGGCATGTGACCCCTTGTGTTACTGCTGGGGCTAGAAAGAAGCCTGGAAATGCCATGTCACCTGTCATAAATAGGAGGAAACACTCTCTGTGCTGATCGTGGTTTGCTGTGACGGAGCTACTGTTCTGTCATTACGGAAAAAGATCTGTAGACGTTTAGAGCTGAAACTAATACAATGGTTCCTCTTGGCTAAGATTAATCCCAATAGGCTTCTCACAGATTTGCCTTCATCTTTATGATGAAGGTGACCTCTCCTTAAGCAAAGACCAGCAATTTCATCTAAAGAAAAAGAAAATAAAGCTTGTTGAAATAGGAACAATGAAAGCTTAAGGTTTATCCTAGTGAATCCACTGACTTTTATCTGTCAATTTTATCAGTCAATTTTTTAACAAAGTCCGTGAAAGTTCTGGAGTAGAACAGGACATATTGCTCCTTGTTAAACAACATGGAAACACAGTGTGTGTTCATGCATGGTGTGTGTGTGTGCATATGTGCACACATGTGTATGTGTATAAAAATATGTTACTCAATGTGGAAATATATGTACAGATATACAAAGCAAAAAGACATTGTAAACAGTTGATTGAAAATCTGTTGAAGTAAATGGTTCTGGAAATTTCTTCAGTTGCCAGCAAGAAACAATCACCTTCTTCTGATTTCTTATTTGTACAGACGGAATATAACACCTTCAAAATAATGCAGTGAGTGCTGAATACCCACTGAAAACTCCAGGTGGTGTTGATGATGACCTTTAAATATAGTGAATAATTTGTATTCTGATCCTACAAGATAGATGTGCTAGTGTAGACTCCTGACAAGTTGGATCAGCTGTTCAGACAAACCCTCAAGAAGCAACATCAGCTCAATTATACTTAATGAATCACTTACACTTCTTGATCATTTAAGGCAATATTCTCTTCCAAGGAGGTTTAAATTCTGCTTCTCCTACTTTGATATTAGACACGTAATAACCTCCTTTTATACATGATTACTTTTGATTTGGAGGAGCTCATTTAAGTGCACAGCTTTATTTATTTATTTGGTTTTTTATGTTTAATATCAGAAACAACTTTTCAAAATCTATGCAATTTTAACATTTATCTTCTTGGAACCAAGGAGTTTCTGACACTCATGTAAAAATTTGCATTCACATTTAAGGAAAAAAAAGAAAGGGAGAAAATTACTTTCATATGATATGATAGGCACTCTTTCATATGGTATTCTATAAAGTATTTCTTAATTATAAAGGATATGGGGGAAACATAGATAATAATACTCATCCAGCCTCCAAATCAATTTTGTATTTCTTCACATATGATTTTGTATGGAGTGGCATGCATTGTTTTAAGATCAAAATTGGTATGACAAGTTAGATGTATGAAACATTATAGGAAACAAATTTAATTTTCCCTAGGATAACTGCTTTTTGGTCTAGAATATATTTATTCTTTATTAGAAAAATAATAAATACTTTTTAATTATTTCTTCCAGTGTAAAATATAATTTTGTCATCAAGTTAGTGAGAAATGCTAGGTGTGGGTAGTTTTGATGCATTGTTTCCTGTTCTTGGCTGATTATGGGAGAATTATCTGTGTATGGGCACTGAGAAGGGAATACCTTATTGGATTTAATTAATCTCCGTTTGCCTAACACCTTGTGATGGAAAACAGTCATCTAATTCTTACTTCTATAGATGGCTGAGGTACAATAAAACCCTGCATATTTTGCCATTGCAGCAGGACCCTCAGCCCTGCAGTAGGCAGCAAAGCCCTGCTGCTTGTGTAGAATTGTGCCTCTGTCAGTATGACCTGGCTGGAGAGGGAGTTGCATGAGGTAGGCAGAAAAAACAACTAATTTCACTGATATACATTAAAACCTGGCTCTTCTAGGTCATAAGAACTTCAAGCTTAAGCAAAGCCTGGGCTTCACCAGCCTAAAGTGACTCATGAAAATACACGTGTATACATAGCTTTCAAAAACCCAACACGAGCTAGTAATTTGGTTTGTTTCATTTCCCCCCCACCCTGTAACTATGAGACAGTACTGTCTTCTTTAGTAGTTAGAGCACTTGCCTTGAAACTGAAACATCAGTTTTCTCCTCTATCTGTTGGAATCAAATCTCAGATTTTTTTTTCTATTGCAGAGAATTCCATAATCACCTGGTGGTGGGTTGTTCTGGGCAAGGAAAATGCTAAGATTATATTTAAGTTTTACAACTTAGCTCCTCTATTTGGTCCCAGATCCCTATTCCCCAGCTGCCCACATTCCTCAAACATTCATTTTCTTCTGAAGAAATATTTTTTTAATTTCTTTTCCTTTTTTTTTCTACTCTAAACTATCTTGTACTCTCCAAAATAAAGCCCAGCTGTCCATCTTGCTTGTTTTAGTGGCCACTCCTAGCAAGTGTGAAAGGCAAGACTGTTGCTAAAATACTCTCAACCTCTGCTATAGTCCTTCAGTGCAGTTACAGCAAGATCTTTATGCACGTCCTCTGCTCATCTTTTACATACATGTTTAATTTCATACTATTAGAATACTGCTTTACTGAAGATTAGCATTGCTCTGAGTCATTTCGGACACGTAAAACTGAATCCCTCACCCTGCACATTGTACTCAGACTTATGAACTCTCACAGAGGCACATACATTCAACTGCAAAATATTTTTTTTGGAGTTGAAAAAACACTACATGGGGATCAGAGGAGCTCCAACCTTAAGTACAGGAATTACTTGGTCTTTTCTAGAAGCTGGCAACCTTGAACAGTACACCTAAACCATTTGTAACTAGTTGATCTAGGTACTATGAAAGCTGCCTGGAGAGTGTATGCATAGGGTTATACGTGTAACCTTATTTCCTCCTCACAAAACTGTTTCATTACAAATGGGCTGAGTGTGAACCACCATGAATGTTTCCTGCAAGACAAATTTAAGTGTTACAGATGTGGTGGCTCAACAGAAGTCTTTCCTTGCCTGGTACATTGAGTGATGGGCAAAAAGCAAAATGAGGATTCTGTGAATACATAAATCAGTAAAAACTTTCAGTCAGATTTAACCTGAAATAAGCACTGTTGAAAGTGTTGAAAGTGAGATGTTAAAAGTGCCTTCAAGAAGCACTATTTGATGTTCAGGAAACTGATACTGAAAAAGTATGAACTGTGCCATTGTCAAGAGGCAAAAGAGGTGAGTCTGGGCTTTCAACTTCAGCCTTTAAAGTGGTGTTTATCAGACTTATAAGTCTGATTCCTTTCTTGCTCCATCCTTTTATTGTTTTCCTGAAATAGAGCTAATATTTCTGCTGTAAAAAATCTTGTATGACATTGTCATACATCCCTATGTTCCTTATTTCCTACCTCATTGTTGATAACTCCTTGTTATAGATAATATGAGGTGTCAGTTCAGTAGTGCTTCCCAATACATTTTCTCCTTCTCTTCTTATTCTGTACATCAGATAGCAGGTTTATTACTTATTTCCAGCTCAACTAAGTGAAACAAGAATCTATAGAATATACTGCTTGGTGGGTCTAATGTCTGACTGCACTATAGAAGTGGGTTGTTTTTTTTTTCTGTATGTGTATCTTCAGATTTTTTTTCTTTTTTGTGAGTCAGTTTTTCTCTTTCTTATTTTTTAACTCAATGAATTATGATTTTGTTGTCAATATGGTGTAGTAACAGTAAAGCACTAAAGAACATCAGAGACACATATACTCACCTGTAGTTGGCAACATAATTAAGGCATATCTGAAATGACATGCTTCTTCCACCTGAAGAGAGAGACTTGAATTTAAGTAATCATAATGAATATTTTTTAATTCTAAATACCTAGGGAAAGTGCACTTAGGACTTATTTTCTCCTATAATTTGCAGTGCTGTTAATAATAGTGTTAATAGCTTACAGATGCTAACAGAAATGAACATCAGAGTACAGATGATTAAAGCCAAGTAGGGAAACAATAATACTTTTAATTATGGCATTTTGAAGGACATTTTTAAAACTCAGAGCTCTGTTTTTTCATGTCTCTGAAGATCCTATGGTGATTTCTGTAGGACATAAATAAATAAATAATAAAAAACACCAAACAAGCAAACATGTGGAAGCAATAGCTTATATGATTCTGTAAATCTTGCACAGACAGAACCAGAAGCACAGAGAGGTCTTTTTGAGAAATTAACTGATCTCAGTAGTACTTAAAAAATTCACTTTAATATTTCTGTGGTATTATCTCATTTTAAAGTAATTTATCTATTCACTTTGCAACTGTTCTGTTATTACTTTGCTCTCATTGTGTATGTGTGCTTTGGTCTTCTGCATTTTAGGAGTATTTTCTGGTTTTAGGACTCACAGCAAGAGTGTAGCATCTGTGTGACTGTTCAGTCAGATTCAGAAGTCTGATGCAAGTTGTATATTTTCTGGCAGAGCTAAAGGACTGAGCTTGGGTGTCTTGATAAGATCAGATTTAGGCAAGTGAGTTGCACCTCAGCAGAGACAAGTGGCAGATCATCAGTCACATTTTTTATTTAGTTTCCATCTGAAGTGTCAGAGTTCCTTTCCAGTGAATGACATATAAATTGCTTCAGCTTCTGCTCCCACTCTTCTCACAAGGTGACAGGCTGAGTTGTCTCATCACAGCTGTTTTTGGCCCAGCTGCTCCCAGCAATTCTTTTGAACCCAGAGTCAGATTTGGAAAAAATATGAAAATGCAGGAAAGTAACATCAGTTTGAGCCAACCAAATCCGTTCTGTGCAGTGATATAGATAGGACATTATATTATGAGAGAATTAATAAAAATTTGCATGGAAAGCAGAATTTCCTCACGTGTAGTAGAGTGCTAGAAAGAGATTGTTAATGCTAGGGTGCTATCTCCTATCTGAATAAAGCTTAACACGAGGATAGAAATCTGATCCCAGTGCTCACTGCCTTTATCTCACGAAGCCTCTGCCAACACAGCTGGCGATGCTTCTGAAGGGAATCACTATCCACCAAAGTAGACTGGACAGCAGACAGCAGTTAATTAACACAGGCTGTGGTATTTGCAAGGACCTTGCTGAAAGGAATTCACCTTCTAATTTGTTAAATGTTTGCTATAGGTCTCTACAAACATTATCTGGAGTCATGTCACCTTTTTTTCCTTTGTTTTCATTTGTGGTAATAGAGTTCTTTTAATTGAATAAAAACCTGCACAATTCCTGTCTCCTTGCCTTTTCTTGTTGTACTGGTTTTGCATTGCATGGTTTTGGTTTTGGTAGCAGCGGGCTACAGGGGTGGCTTCTGCGAGCAGCAGAAGCTTCCCCCATGTCCAACAGAGCAAATACCATCTGGTCCAAGATGGGCCAGCTGGGTCCAAGATGGGCCAGCTGGCTCCAAGACAGGCCTACTGCTGGCCAAGGCCAAGCCCATCAGTGACGGTGGCAGTGCCTCCAGGATAATGTGTTTAAGAAGTGCTGTGCAATTGCAACTGCAGCTGGAGAGAGGAGTGAACCCTGTGAGAGAAACAGCTTCTGTAAACACCAAGGTCAGCGAAGGAGAGGGAGGACACCTCCAGGTGCCAGGGCAGATAGTTCCTTGTAGCCTATGGGGAAGACCATAGTGAGGCAGGCTGTCCTGCTGCAGCCCATGGAGGATCCCAGGACAGAACAGGTGGATGCCCAAAGGAGGCTGTTACCCCCTGGGAAGCCCATGCTGGAGGAGGGTCCTGGCAGATCCTGTGGCCCCATGAAGAGATGAGACCACGCTGCAGCAGGTTTGCTGGCAGAACTTGTGACCCCATGGGGAACCCACACTAGAACAGCCTGTTCCTGAAAGACTGCATCCCATGGATGGGACCCACACTGGAGCAGTATGTGAAGAACTGCAGCCTGTGGGAAGGACACATTTCTGGAGAAGCTGGTGGAGGGCTGTCTCCTGTGGGAGGGATCCTCTCTCCAGAGCAGAGGAAGAGTATGAGGGGTCTTCCACCTGAGGAAGAAGGAGTGGCAGGGACAACATGTGATGAACTGACTGTAAGCTCCATTTTCTGTCCTCCAATGCTGTGGTGGGTGGAGAGAAGGTGAGGAAGAAATCAGGAGTAAAGTTTGGCCTGGTAAGAAGGGAGGGGTGAGAGGAAGGTGGTTTTAAGATTTTGATTTTATTTATCATTACCCTATTATGATTTGATTGATATTAAATTAAATTATTTTCATCAAGTCTGTTTCACCCATGATGGTAACTAGTGAGTGATTTCTTCCTGTTCTTATGAGGTTCTTGCTCTATTTTCTCTCCCTTGCCCATCTGAGAAGGGGATGATAAAGCAGCTTTTGTGGGCAGCTGGTGTCCAGCCAGGGTCAAACCACCACACTTGCAAACAAACTCATTAGTATGGAAGCCAGCATAGAGAAGGCAGGGGAATTTAGATGACTGATTGAGTAATCTTCTGGGTGAGATTGAGATGAATGTGAGTTAAAGAAAATATTATGTTTTGGCAGGACTACTGTACTCATCTACAAATATTCTTGCTTGAGAGTGACTCTCCTATTGATTTTAATGCAAAGAAGCATATATTTGAAAATTTAATATACACACCACATGTTTTGCTATTAAGCTTACAGTTTAAATTATTAAAAAAGAAAGAAGGAAATAGATCATGAGTGTTTTTCATTGTTGCATTCAGACCATTTCTGGACATGAAACATATGGAGGTCAAACTTTAGGAAAAACCAAATTTCATTATCTTGATAGCCATTATCAGCTTACTATAGGAGGGTATAAAGACCTTGCTATGTAGACCTCTATTTGTTCTGTGCATAAACAATTCCTAAGCCTCAAACTCCAAAGTCAATGTTTTTCTTTAAAACTGTTTTATAATTTATGTACAGAGAATGGGGTACTCATTCATAAAAATGAGTGTCTGGAGAACGACTTTTACATTCTGAATGGAAAAATTTTACCAAGTGATTTGGCTCATTGCAGTAATATTACTATAAATGTTATCTAAAATGACAACTGTTGTATTAACAATTTTCATAGCAAAACAAGCAACTGTTAGTCATTTTGAAAGGACACTCTTAATAGAGTTCCATTTACAGTGAAAGGCAAAAAACCCAAAACCCAAAGTCTGTGGTCATGAATGTGTCTGCTGCCTGGTTACTGGCTGCTGCCCCATCAGTGAAAGTGATCAGATGGGATGGGACTTTGAATAATGTCATCTAGTGAAAGATGTCCCTACTGGCAGCAGGGAAGGTTGACTAGCTGATCTTGAAAGGTCCTTTCCAAACAAAACCATTCTATAATTCTGTAATCTTATTTGCATGAGAGAGAATATTTTCCAAGTAATTGGAGGTAATTGCATTGCTTAAAACATTCCAAACAATAATCCTTTATATGGTGACTGTATTACTAAGAGAAATTAATAGAAATGAAATTATGTAAGTGAATTATATTGCATTGATCTAACATGGTTGGGTGGTGACAAGGTAATTCAGGCATAAGTCCCATTTAGTCAACAAGTATGGTGTCAACTAATCCTGCATTTTGTTATCAGAAGTGGAATGGGTGAAAGCTCTTAAAAAACAGAGAGAAAGAAAATTAATTAATCAATGATCAGAATAAAATGCATAGAGAAAACACTGCATAATTTTACTGATATGAGCACAGTAGCACAGCTCCCATAGATCTGGGGAGATGGAGATTCCATTTGGCTGAGTTCATGGTTGTCCTGTACTCAACATAAACATAGAAGTGTTAGACTTCTAGAAAGGGCAGAAAGGATTATTAGTTTCTGAAAAAGAAGGCTGGGATCCATAAAGACCCTGTTGGCAATGTTTTCCTAGAAGCACAGTGTCTTGCAGCCTTTTTCTTTTCTTCACATTTTCAAACTCATTTCCATTTCACAGGGTTTTATTGCTATTGTGATATTTGTTTGCATCCAATGTGGAATAGAACCATGCCTATTTTGAATGCTTTTCCTCATTCATATTTTGTCAAAATCTTTGCTATTAGTTTCTTGGGTTTAAAATTTGTGATTTTTTCACGATTTTTTTTTTTCATGCAATCAGCTTTTTTAGATGCTTTTTCTATTGTATTCAGCTTCTGCTGTTTAGGACTGAATGAAAAATTTCCACTTGTTTTTGAGGGCCAGGAATAACCTTTTAATGCCATAATCAAAGAAGCTGAATCTTGGTACATGGTGTATTACAGAGAAGCTTAGATGTGCTAGACTTATTGCCTCACAACTAGTGTGCACATAGGCAAATAAAAATAATTATGAATCAATCCATGCAAGATGCTAAGTATCTATAATCTTAAGTAAGACACTGCAGCTGAACAGTCATACTTTCATGGGAAGAAATTTTTGACCCAGCAAGCTAAACTTTCATCACTTGCACCACAAAAATCCATTAAGAATGCTTAGAGGCAAAGTTATGAAGTGCCACTGATTGCATACAGTAATTAAATTTGTCCATGCATGCTTAATAGCTGTGTACAGTTAATAGGAAAAGAAAGAGAATCTGGAAAATATGTGGATATACAGTGGAAGCAGTAGAGTGGATGCTTAATTGACTCTATGTTACATAAAGTTTTTTTGACTCACAGTAGTTAGAGAAATGAAATAATGTCATAGTTAAGTGCAGTTTGGGTTGAAGCTGATTTTTTTTTAAGAAAAGTTACTTAATTGACTGGAATACTGATTACAATTTGAAAGTGGGGTGAAAGTAAGGCACTACAAAATAAAAGCTTTAAAAGAGAAAACTTCTAAAAAAAGAAAAAAAAAAAACAGAAAAACGTGAATTATCTTCTTTTACCCAAGGTATTTTCTATAATAAGACTATACAAAGAAAAATTTAAACCACTGCCTTTCCAGACTTGCAGCATGAATAATGTAATGGGAGACAGTTAAGTGAGGACTGTCAACTTTGTTTCTTTCCTTCCCATGCTAGGCTTAAAACTAGATTTGCCCAGAGATTCTGTTTGTTCATGGGATCCCTGGCATTTTGGATGAATGAATACAGGCACAGCATTCTGCAACAGAATTTGTTGTTCCTTGAATTCACACATACTCTACTAGACATAAAAACCCCATCCAGAACAAGTCTTTTTTCCTGTCCTTTTTTCACTGTCTCTTACAGCTCCAACAAAGCTGACATCCGGCACGCAAAAGCTCAGTCCAACATATCAGTCTGATTAAGTTACAAAAATTTGAAAATGGGATCTGATACTTTGGTGGGAAGTACGTTTATCCAATGGTGCTTTGCAGTAACAGTGCACTGTGCAACACATGGAATGTAAGCTGCATAGGTAAATATGTGTACCCATGCACAAGGTCAAATGACTTATTTCTGTTAATGAGAGAGAGAGGGTTATAAATAACTCAGGATTCATTGAGATTAAAGTATACTTATGGTCTCTATTATGCTTTCTCAAACACTCAACGGCAGGTTAATTTTGTTGGAACTTAATTTACAGATTTAGAATGCTGGTTCTAACATAGACAATTTATGACCTTTACAGTGCTATTAAATTGATTTAACTTCTTATACAAACGAAACATGTTTATCTCTTGTGGCTGTGGGTTTTCAGTGGGATATCATAATAATAATGCTTTTAAAAAAGGTTGATTTTTAAATTTCCTTTTTAACTACACAGGATAATTCTTCACAGCAATATAAAATCTGCTCAAGTAATAGTATTACACTAACTTGTCCTTAAGCTGATAAAAGCATTACAGAGCAACAGCAGAGCCAAGTTCAAGACAGTTTAGACCTAAAAGCTAGGAAAAATTGATACAAATTAAGAATTTAAAAATACATTTACAATTTATAGTAACAAGTATAGAATCACAGGACAGCCTACTTTGGAAGGTGCCTTGAAAGATCTGGTCTGAACTTCCATGAGAACGGGAGCCTAGATGAGATTATCTAGCACCCTCTCAAATTGCATCTTGAAAACCTCTATTGATGGGGACTCTACCACATCCATAGGGAGGTTGCTTCAGTGAATGATTGTTCTTACTGTAAAAAAAAAGTCTTTCTTATGCTGAGATGAAACCTATCCTGATGCAACCTGTTGCCTCTAGTTTTCTCCATGTGACTCCTTGTGAAGAAAGAGCCTCTGTTCTTTCTGTAGCCGTGCTTTCAGTATTGGACTACTGGATGAATTCCCAGTGAGCCTTTCTTTCTCCAGGAGAAAAGACCTAACTCCTTCAGCCCTTCCTCACTGGGCAGATTCCAGCTCTTGGGTCATCTTTGTGGTCCTCCTTTGGACCCTCTCTTGTTTGTCTATGTGGCTCTTGAACTGTGGGGACCAGAACTGAAGACAGCCCTCCATGTGCAGCCTGACAAGTGCTGGGTAGAATAGGATGATCATGTCTCTAGCTTGGCTAATAATGTCCCTGCAGATGCTATCCAGAATCTGATTTACGTTTGCTGATGCAGAAGTGCACGGCTGATTCGTGTTCAGCTTGCTGTCCACCAGGACCCCTAGAGCCCTCTCAGCAAGGCTGCTCTCCAGCCACACAGATCTTATTGTGTATTGGGCTATTTGGTCATTTCTCTCCAGGTGCAAGACTTGGTACTTGTCTTTGTTAAACTTTATACTGTTCTTGCTAACCCACTGCTCCAGCCTCTGCAAGTCTCTCAGTAGGATGGCTCTCCGAATTGTTGTGTCCAGCTCTCCATTTGATAACACACATTTTGGTGTCATCAACAAACACAGTGAGGGTGCTTTCAGTCTCATCATCCAAGCAGTTTATGAAGATGTTGGCCAGCATGGGGCCTAGTATCAATCCCTGAGGTACTCCAAATGTGACAGGCTGACAGCCACAGTAAAATCATGGACTTCCACCCTGTGAGTATGACCTTTAGCTACTTCCTACTCAGGCCACCCATCCAATCTGTACCTTACAGGTTTGTCTTAGGGCAATGCTGTGGAAAACCATGTCAAATGCTTTGCAGAAGACCAGGTAAAAAACATCCACTCTCTCCAAATTTATCAAAGACTAAATGTTACTGCTACAAAATCCCAAAGACACCACATAGGTTTTATTAGCAAATAGTTAATTTTGAATACAATAACTTCTGACAAAACGTGCCATATAAAGTAATATAAGAAGCTTCCAGCTGCATATATTCTTTGTTCTGAATCACTGCTATGTCCCCAAAGTATTTAAATAAAAATGGTAAATTTCTCCTGCCAGATTGTTTAGCTAAATTAGGCATTTAGAAGATATGACTTCAAAAGGTATGATTCTGATATTTCTTCACTTCTCACATATTAGGATTGACTTTAAACAAATATTTCCATGTGGTATTTATGAAGCTCAAACATGAGAAGCGAAGCAAATCTCTAGCTCATGCTCTTTTGATACTTCAGCAAGCCTGATTTCTTCCACGATGCCTACACAGTGCTGCCTACTGCTAACTGCTTGGCAGGCAGCAACTCGCACATTTTATGTGGAACATATTTTTGTGTTACTGTTGTTTTTTCTTTCCTCTTTCTTGACCTTACCCATCTGCATGTTTTGCCTACCAGTTTTGTCACTAGCATAGACCCTGATCCTTAAAATGCTTAAGGAAATGGCTAAATTCAATGTGTTATGTATACCTTTTTGTAGGTTCTAGCCTGTGTGAATTCTATTTAAAAATAATCTTTCCTGCTGCTGCTGCTGCTTGGCTTACTTGTTAAGACTGCCTTGTAATCTTAGGACTAGGACTGCATTGTGAAAGGCATTTTATAAATACAAGGTAAAACCATATTCTTGTCTTCTGTCAATATGGACACTGGGTTATTCTACACACCATAATAAGGTAGTTACTATTAAATAATCTTTCAATAAAATAAATATTTTCTCTTGCCTTTATTATTTAATTTTTAGTTTCTATGAATTTTAATGTAAGATTTCATCCACCTCCTTTTCTGTCCTATGATTATTTATTTATTTATTTCTGGAATGACAAAGGTTTGAAGATTTGATTTCTCAGAACAGTTTCTGATGCTGTCCTCTTTGAAATCTGAAATGTGAAATTAGAATGTCAAGTTTCTAAATACCTCATCTTAGATACGAGACAATTTTCATCTGCATATTTTAGTTTTGTGAAACAATGAATCAGAAGCTAGAATTGCAAGCCACTTCCCAAAATCTTTGGGTTTAGTTCTTTTTGGCATATATTAGTTTGACAAATTACCATGAATCTCTTATCATGCACAGACAAGAATTAAGTGAGCATAGGTAGCTCTACTTGTAAGAAATAAGGAAAAGAGACTTTCAAAAAACCTAAACACTTTTGTATAGGAACTAGAAATCCACTTATGTCCTTCCTGCACTATGGAGCATACCTAATTATATTTTAGCATAGTAAAGTATCTCTATAGTATGAGTTTTTTTGCTTTACCTATATTGGTGAATAGTTTCTAATTACTTTCATGAAATGTATACATAGTCATACACGGATATATTGGCACCTTGTATTTGTTTTCCAGAAAATTATTTCTGTGCTCATAGTCCTAAATATGTTAATGAAATTAAGCATTCAGTAAAATTCAGAGGCTGGAATTGTTTGACTTTCATAATAGATCAATAAAACCACTCCTTCAGATATTTCTGAACCTTCAGGAAATTTAATGAAGACAAAAGTACAAAAATTAAATAGGAAATCTAGGTCTTTTGAATTTTGATTTATTGAAAATTATTACAGAAATCTTATCTGCTTGCTCAAATACTTAAAACTTATTTTAGATCAAGAACTGCATAATA
Source organism: Pyrocephalus nanus (assembly GCA_038380795.1). Taxonomy (NCBI): domain Eukaryota; kingdom Metazoa; phylum Chordata; class Aves; order Passeriformes; family Tyrannidae; genus Pyrocephalus; species Pyrocephalus nanus. Next base: position 14,352,913 of record CM076261.1, on the reverse strand, counting down.
ATATACACATAATACAGAATAAATGTATGCCAGAATGCATAATCTTTTTAGCTTATGAACTAATACAAATCTTTCTTAACAAGTGTGGTTTGTTATATAAAAGCTGTCTCACAATGGTGTTCCAAAACACTTCATTAGCAATGAGTAGCTGGAAAATCACCATCAAACCATAGCATAAGCTTAAACATGTTCTATTTGCAATTATTGCACCTGCTCATAGATGTCTTTCCCTTGCAAACTACCTGGAAAATGAATTGAACTGTTAATTGCAAACTTTAAACTCTGACTTGTATCCTGGTTTTTAGATCAGTATTTCAGTCTGGAATGAGGTATGAAATGATAATTTTCTACAGTCAAAACTTGTATGGTGCAGTTATACTTTTGGGATGTAGTCTTTATCCAAAATACCAGCACTGAGCTCAAAGCCCTGAATTAAATACCTACTTTATGAAATTCAAACTTATAAATACAGTCAAACAAATTATGTTATTGTGCTTATTAAAAAGCTCTTTCTGAGAAGTGTCAACTAATTTTAGGTTATATACCCATAAAATATGCATTTGAGAACTTTTATTGAGTAGCTTACAGTCCTTCTGCGTTCCTCATATATTTTCAGAATTGGCTGAGAAGTCATTTAGGTGGTAGTGGTAACACATGCACATGCTTCTAGTCAGTTAAAGGAGGAATATTGATGTCCCTTTAATAATTTTCTATTTTATTGTTCTATTATTGCCATTTATTAATAATCCATTTAATAATAATTCATCTGTTAATAATTATTATAGGATAATTGAGATCTCAGCCAAAATATTTGATATATAGGAATAGACCTATATGGGAGTTCTACCTGAAAAGACAAGAATCCAAATAAAGCCTTCTCACCTTTAGTCTCTCTTATCAGACAAAAAATATAATTGAAGCAATTTAGTTTTTGGTTTTGAATTTGGAGTTTTTTTGGGGGATGGAGGGTGTTAGTTAAAGAAGACACTAAGTCAAATAATGTGAAAAGTAAAGGGGAGCCCTTCAAATAATACTGGATAAAATAGAAGAGTGTAATTTGAGAAGATGTTCAATGAAATTAAAGGGATGGAGACTTGGAAGCAACAACCAGCCAGTGCAAGGCAGCCAAGCTGTTGGGCAAACTGGATTGAACTTCAGTGAAATGAGTTTCCTTCTTTATTATAAAGTTTATTCTGTCCTGTTGTACAATACACATCCAAATTGCATGTTGTTATATTTTTTATCTCTCATACATATAAATTTAAAAGAACAGTAAATATTGATGATTTACACTAAAATTTCGTTAGCTTGTGGTCTAGACATTCTAAAGGCCACTATCCAGAGTCAGACAGAATTGCTCTAGAGAACATGAACTATTATTTCCATACAAATATACATGAATTTACATATATAGACACAAAACATGTTAGCAAACAGTCATTTTAACCCTGGAGTTAGTTATTCTTTCTGGGGGAAAAAGCCTAAATCAACATCCAAAAAACCTTGCTTTACTGTGTGTAATCATTTCCCTAAAAAAACCCCAATCCAACCCAACCCAACCCAACCCAACCCAAACCAAAACATTGTGTTCAGCCCTAAATATCATCCCTCTGAAACTTCCATGCCTCTTCTTCTGTTTCCTCTGATCCTCTCATGTGCGATTTCTGACTAGTTGCTCAAGAATTTATTTCCTGGGATATCTTGGAGTGGGACTGGTATGACTCAGAGTTGTATAAGTTTCTCAGCACAGTTTCAGGGACAAGAATGATGGTGATTTCCACTGGATAGATATCCTCACTGATTTCAACACAGAAGTAAGAACTTCTCTGTTTTATACGGGAGCTCTTAATCTTCTGTAGCCTGTCCTTATGTTACAATTAAATGCTATAGCATGCAGAGACCTTATAAATGAATGACTGATGCATTATTATCAAAAGTATACCTTCTCTTTTGGTATATAATGTTCTTTTTCTTCTGCCCAAGTGGTCAAATGCAAACTTTTTTCAACAGCTATTTTTTTTTGTGCTCTTAGTGCAAAAATTTCCAGCAAAAAGATGTATTCTTAAGAAGTATACTTTAAGTGTCTTTTTAACATTATTTGATTTTGATGAAGGTAGGTAAGGGGTAGAAATATAGATTTCTGGTATTTATAGTTTTCACTGAGGATCATCAAATTTTAGTAATAATTCCAGAAAATGTATTAAGAGAAATAATCTTGTGTTTCTGTCAGGACAGAAGATAAAGAAGTTGAACAATTTCAAAATTAAAAAGGACTAGACTGTATTGATCCAATACTTCATTGAGAATTCTTGTCAGTCCTTCTTTTCTACAAAATTAGCAGACATAATGGAATTTTTTAATGTCCTTTTCTAATTTTAAAAAAGTCTTCGTACTCATCAGTGAAAGTTTGGTTGAAAGATTTCGACTGCCTGGCTTGGATTTTAGCACTATTGGAGACTAAAATCACTATCTGAAATACTACAGGAACACTACTAGAAAGGACTTAATGCACAGACTACACATTAGAGGAGAGATGTCTAATGAGGTATAGCAGGATGTCTAAGGGGATACAGACTGTACTTCCATCCTAATGGTTTGAAAAAGGATACGAACATGCTTAATGTATGCACACTTATACATATATATATATATATATATATATATAAGGAATGCATATATATATACACACATGAGTGGTTGACAGCAGTACAAATAGATTGAATCTGGAATTACAGAGTGTAAAATGAAAAGTGAGGAAAAATTAGCTTAAAAGATTTACTCAAGAAAATTCAATTTCTGTAAAGTAGTAATTTAGTGTGAGTTGTCAGGCATGAGTAGAGGATGAGCAATAGCACACTGTGAACTGCAGTTTGATAGTTTATAGTTTGGTGCAGTGGCAGAGTTCTGCTCTGGTTAACACAGTGGAGACTGATGCCATAAACTAAGGAATATCAGTACAGCTTTTGTATAATTACAGTATGCTCTATTGACAGACTACTGTACACTTTTCAATATAAGTTTAGCACAAATAAACCAAAGGAGATCATAAAATAACAATAGAACCAGCTTATAGCTGTATGAATTTAGTTTAAAAGGCATATCACAAAGCTAGAAGATTCAATTTATAAGTGAAATATTTAAATATTATTTCATCGAAGCAAAAATAGAAAGAAAGAGTTAAATGCCCTTTTATTTGAAGGTGGTGTGTGTAAAATAGTTAAAATGAAGAAAATGTTTATTATTGACATAAATTAATTAGAGCTGTCTGCCATGGGGAGAAGTGAAATCTAAAATAGTTATGAAAAGATATTCAGACAGTGCTTATTTGTTTGGTGCAGGGTATAATTTTGCAATGAGAACACACTGTGTTTTACAGATGAGGATTTCCTTCTTGCATCTCTGCCCAAATTTTTATCTGTGATTAAGATAATAAAAAAGCCTTTTAAACTTCACAAGAATTCTTTGCATGCAAAGTTATTATGATATACAAATGAACATCAAGAATATGTTATACAAATAGCAGGTTTCTCACTGGGCTCAAAAGGCCTTCTGCATTATCATTCTGTCTTAATAACTGTAGGTCAGCCCACTGAAAAGTTCTGCTATATTTCAGAGAGTTTGGATCAGATCCTGTAGCAAAATAGAAATTTCTTTTAACTCCTGAGATCTTCAGTCTATGTTTTACTCATTAGTTGAACAGATATATAACCATTATTAATATTAATAGAAAGATTTCATGAGTAGTATTAATAAATTTTTTCAATGAGATAAATTCATTTTTCCCCCCATCTTCTAGGAAAGTAAAATACTTTTTAAAAAAATCAAAGATTCTCTTGGGATGCAGAAATTTGAAGCTGTAAAGAGTACCCATTTGATGAAAAATGACCCAGAGTTTACTCCTGAACATGGCTGTAAATTGTTAAGGATTATTCCTGGAGGTGTGAGGTATCACGCAATTATCATAACTGTCTTTTAGACCACTCATTTTAAGTGTAGATGGATATTCAGAAACTATAACTGGCATAAATATAGTCTTATGAGAGCCCTGGGAACTGTCTCCCATTCCATACTACAGTAATGTATCACTATAGTAGTTTAGTCTTTTCCTGTCTCTGCAATGCAAGGTATGGTGATACTTCAGGAATCACAAAATATATCAAGAAGATAGGCATTTCTAATGCATCTCTTCAGCCTAGTGTTTTTTAAGAACACTATTCACTGAAATCATTATTCATATTATGAGTTTAACAAAAAGCATCCTTTTGAAAATGGCAAGCATAGAGCAGAGATAAAAAAAATCTTATTATGCTCTAATGTGGTGGACCTGGTCATCCTGTAACCTCACATCTCATTTATTTTGAATAGTTATAGTTTTGAAAAACAGACCCTTATTCTGTTCCCTTTTTTGCAGTTTCTCTCCTTGATCTGATTATGCAATTTATTTATTTTTTCTATAATGAGTTTGCTTTAGCAATGGCTGAGTAAGAAGACTGTATGAATTCAGGTTATGGATACCAGCCACTTAAGACGAATGTATTAGTCTTGGTTATTTTAAGGGAATTGACTATGTTTTCTTTTACAGGAGCTTTGAGGTGTTAGAGTGGGTTACAGGTGTTTGGTTTTGTCAATAAAAGAAGAGGCTTTAATAATTTCTTTAAACCCCTCTAATGATAGTTTTGAATGAAGACATGAGCCCCCTGTGTTCATCTTTTTAATGCACAGTGTGAAGCTCTAGCTGCTCATTAAGTAGAAAGAATCTTTCTTTAATTATAAAGAACTTCACTAAGATATTATATAATGGGATGCAAGGGCCCTTTTCCACGGTATCGTTCCTCCTTCATGATGACAGCAGCTACCAGCTGTATTACTCCACTGTTCCTCACAGACAAAACACAGCAAAATGCACTGCAATATATCGTTAAAGGCCAAAGCAGCAGAGGGTTGGTCACCCCTGCTGTGCAAGCCGAGGTGACTGGGGTGGGGGGGACACGATCTCGAAATTATAGAATATGCTGAGTTGGAAGGGAAAGCAAAAGGATGACCTGCAGCACAAAGCAAGAACAACTTGAAATCTATCCTAACGAGTGTTTTGTTCTCTTTAACAAACCATAACAAAGGAAGGAGCTGCTAGGGCAAAGAGCTAAAAATATAACATGATTATTTGTCGTGCTTCTACTGATTTTGCATTGGTTTCCGTATGACTTTGTTCTCCACACCAGCTCACTTCAGCACATAAAGTAAATTGAAATGAGATTAAGGATAATGCTGCCTATTTGTGTTGTGAACTTTTCTCAGGTCACTTTAGGTATTGAAATATGTCACAATTTGTAAGTGTGTCTCTAGTGATTAACATATAGCTGAGTTACTCCTGAGCAATACTCTGATTTAAACTGGTACAACTCCAATTAATTCAAACAGAAATGCTCTTATTCCTTTTATTTTATGACCTTGTAATTCACTGACTTGATTAGAGTTATGATGGTTTATATCAACACAAATGGTTGATTCTTGTTTGTTAATTATTCAATTAGCAAAACAAGAATGTTCTGATTATTGAGAGCTGTTTGGAAGAATAGAAATGTTTAAGCAAAGCTCCATGTTTGGATGAAATTTATCCTATTACTCTGGGATACTCATTAAACATTTTCTATTTTTTTTATGGTTCTGTACTTAGGACTTGATCAAAATTCAGAGCTGTGTATTAATATTTTCTTGTTAAACATCTGACTGGGTTCTATAACTGATTGACTTGTACAGGTTTGGATTGATTTTTCTTCTCTAATCTTGTCTGAAAATTCTACTTGTAGGTCAAGAAGTCCATCTAATATCCAGGGGCTAGAAAAATATCATTATATGTTTGACTTATTTATATACTTCTCTTTACAATTGTTTTAATGTTCCTTTAATATTCTCTGAGAAAAGACAAGTCCAGAAATGCTCAAGGGGGTGTGTGTGTGGGTGTGTGTATGGATGTGGGTGTGTATATATGTGTCTAAGATGTTGATAAGTGTGTTATTTTTTTAAAGAAAATCTGTTGGCTATTACCATTATATAAAGAATATGAAATAATACCTTGTAAATCTGAGGCAAAGAAAGAAAGCAGAACATCTCCCCATAGGGTATTTTGCCTGTATTTTGAAATTCAAGGTTGCAGAAGGTTTATGGAGACAAATTCCCAGAATTTTTCAGTATGTGATAAATTAATGAACTGTAGTGTAATTTGCATTTATGCAAACTAAGATAAAAATTCCTTAGTTGAAATTGGGAGAGGAAGGTCTGCTGCGTACAGAAAAGATATTCTACCTCAAAATTGTGTGGTCCTATTTCTGTGCCAGTATCTGACTGAACATTGAGACAACTGTAGATGAGAGATGGGTTCATAATTATTGATCTGTTACAGAGGGAGAAGATTTTTCTTAAGGCCTGGCATGCTGTGGGAAATGGACAGGGAATATAATCCTGGACAGTCTCAGAGCCCAGAGTTTACTAATGACTGCTGCAGAAAATACTTCATTGTGGGAAGTATCCAAGCCAGGCAGATAGAAGTCTGTCTTACCAAAGGTTTTCTCACTGGAAAAGTTACTAGAAAAATTACAGTCTCTGACTGGAATTTTAATCCCATCACAGAGGCTATAAAAATATGTTTAATAGGTCCAAGCTCTGGGATTATGGTTTCTGTGTGAGATGGACTACAGAAAAGCACCACTGCTACAGAGTCATATGCACTTGTTGCCAAACATGCAGCTTCCAAGACCAGTGGCCATTAATTACTGTCATGTCCTTGGTATGAAGTACAAGTTGAAGCTAACAATACATGATGTAGTAGCTCAAGGACAGTGCCCGGATGCAGGATGGGACTTGAACTGCAGATCCCAGTGGAGGCTGCAAAAAGATATATGTATTTCACTTCAGGAAAGCCCATACACTCTGTAGGAAGAAATTAAACTGAATTTTTGTCTTTTTGACAGTATAACTTAAAAGACTATGCCTTCATGGAAGCCACAGAAGTGTGCAATATGGAGTGCTAAAGAGATGGTATTACATGAGGTATCTCAGGTTTCATACCAACTTGTTTGTGGAGTCTAAAGAACAGGATGAATTACCTCATTATGACGTGGAGGCTGACACTGCTATAACTTGTATTTATCTCTAATACTTTTCCATTTGCTTAAAATTGCATTAATTATTTACTGCTGCCTTACATTATTATTTACTGCTACCTCTTTCTTCAGCATTTCAGAATGTGTCAGTCTAGCAGTCACTGGTTAAGAAGATGGAAATTTTTTTTTCCTGTGTTCAAAGCAATCTTCACTTAGGTTTGCATTTTCAAAGGTCATTCTTTTGAAACATTTACATACCCCAAAACAGTGGAAAAAAGTCCTTCTAGATACCCAGCTGCATATTTAGATGCCTGAGTATCTTAGAAAATCTGGTCCATGAACTGCACCTCCTAATTATGTGGAGACAAATTGTAAGCATGGAACAAGAACAAGATTTTAAGCCAGAACTTCCACATTTCATGTTTTGTACTGTGGGTAAATGAGCACATGTGCACTTGTAATATAATTTATATGTTATTTTTCATCTTTAGATTTGGAGAGGATAAGATGAAAAATCCAAATCTTTAAGATTTGGAGACTACTTGGTTCTCAAACTGCTATAGTTAGTACTGTAACTAAAACCAAAGGGGAAAGCAAGTGGAACTGGTCTTATTTTGAGGCTGTTCGAGGCCACATCTCCCCACTGCATTTCTCAGTGCAACTAGGAGGTAACAGACAAAGTATGTCAGTGGAAGAACATGAAAATATCCTGAAAGCAAACCCATAAACTTATCTCCCAATCCTTTTGCAACTCACCAAAACACTTGGGATTCTCTCTTCAGATGTCTGTCTGACATTCTGTTTCACTGAAAAAAATCCAGATCTCGGTGGTTGTTCCTTTGAGTTTCAGGGTTGCTAATCATACCCTTGCATCATACTCTTTCTTAGGCACATGGAAACCCCTGATCATTAAGTTGATAGATCAAGGCTCATCTTCACATAATGTAGAAGTTTAATAGGCCCTCAATTTTTTTTTATGTAAATAAGACTCATTAACCTTACTACTCTTACAACATTTCCAATTCTCAGCTTTAGTGTTGCCCAGAGAGAGAGGAAGAGTCTGCATTTTAATTCTGATCCTGAATATTCAAGCACTTCTGACTATTTGTTACTGAACCCATCCGGCCCTTTTGCAGAACCTACCCTGGTGCCTTTTATATTAGGATGAAGAGAGAAACTCAGTGAGATTTTTTCGAGACATGAAACAAGACTACTGTAGGAAAGAAAGAGAAAGCCATAATTGTTGCAGGCTAGTTGATCATTAAAACTGATGAATCTGAGGCTGATACAAGCATTCATGCTATTTATTCCATTTATGGCTATTATTGTGGTTGTTTTAGTGGATATTACAAATAGCGGGAAGAGCAGCTTGTGCCTTGATAAACAGCCCTTTTGGGCATTGGGGTTGCTGAGCGTCAACAACCACCTACCAAAACTGAGCAGCTACTAACAGCTGAGCATGGTCTGCGACAGGTGAGAGCAATTTGATCCCTCCAATTTACCTTGGATATCCTGAAAATAGATCTGGCTCCTGTTCTTTTTAAAACAGAATAGCTGTAGAGAACATCAGTGGAAATGGAAACCAGCATGAGATAGGTTTGCATTAAATAGCTTTATAGGAGGCTGACTTGTATTACATAGCTCTATAGAAGAATGCACTACCTGCTACTGAAACCAGCTAGTGCTGTCATTCTTTATATCAGCTTCAAAATGGTCAGTATTAGGATGATTTTTTCCCCTGATTGTAAAGAATGAAGATGTACTACATCTTTTAAAGCTCAAGGATACACATTTTTAGGTATAAGAATTAATGATTCACATAAAATGTTGTTACCAAGAATGCAATTCAAAATAAGGCAGGGTTATAATAAAAACTCTGCTACTGACATTGAATTATTATTGTTTTCTGGCTAGCATTATACATGCTCCAGTTTTCTGTAGAATGAGTACTAAATCCATAGAGTGCTTAGTTTACTGATTGCCCACTCCCTGCTATATATTGAAAATATTTTAAGTATTGATACTAGATTAGAAAACCCTAAGAGCAATCTTCTAATACTTGAAACACTCAAGTGTTCTTTGTCTTGGTGCACTCAGTTTCAAACCTCCTTCCATTTTCAGTGCAATTTAATTGTTGCATACTAGACTCTGTATCTTTCTAATCGTGTGTCAGCAGCAGCAAATTAGGCACTTAGGCACCTAAGTATGAATATTTTCCCCTACAGTTCACTGCATGCACTAGGATCACATTTTCTTTTGTCAGAAAAGGATTAATTCTAGACGCCTGACTGATACTGTGCTAAAGTTTTTCTTTTAAGTTTTAGCTTTTGAAAACAGCAGTAGGCAATTTCACTAAAATCTACAGGAAAAAAAAAAAACCCTACAAAAAAAGGGACACAAAGATTGAGAAAAACAAGCTATATTTCTTTTCTGTGTTACCTAGAAGTGAACATAGAATTTAATATTAATTTGCCAGATCTGCTTTGGAGAAGAAACATTTTTCAGTGGCACTGTTCCACTGATAGATCTGGATATAGGGCTCACTCAGCTCCAGATTTCTGTACACTCACCCAGAGGAACCTGGTGACATTTCTGGTGTTGCAGTACCAACCCCAGGGCAAAACAATCATGGATTCAGTGACCTCTCTCGCCTTTCTCCTCACTTATGTCTCCTTGCAGGACGTGCTTCACAGACATAGTGCAATGTCTTGGCCCTCAGCACTAACATAGATCTGCTACTGATTCCTGAGTAAGGTTGTCTTAACTAACTTGCAGGAGAATACATTTAGCACAGCAAAACTGACAAAACTTCTGCTTTCTTTCAGGAAAGAAAGAAGTTTTGAAGATATCACATACTGTTCAAACAGGACGTTCTGGTCCAGACTTCACTAAATGACCTCTCGTGTTAGGTGTATCAGCCACAATATGATATACTAATTTAACAAGGCTGAGAGAGCAAGAAGAGTAGGTGGAATAAATACAGAGCAGAGATTACCACATGCAAATCATTTCTGGCTTCTCTAAAAGGTCGATCTGTCCTTACTTTGCTCTATTCAGCGTATCCTGTTTGCCACAACTATCACTGCCCTATTAGTTACTTTTTGTAAAAGAACACTACAAAATGCATAAAGTTTCAAACAAATAACTCTTGTGTGTGTATGTATATATATATGCATGCATTTATAAAAATAGATATTTGAATATATGTGTGCATATATAAAACCCTTCTATAAAAGAAGACTAATAACATACAAATAGATGTTATATAAAAATTAATATATAGATTTGTATTATACATATAAAGCTATTAGTACATGGATTATTTATATAATTATTACTATTATCATTATTCTAAACATGTAATATCCAAAATGCCTCCTTGAGTTTTCACACTGCTTTCATCTTATTACCTAGTGAGCTACTGCTTTTGATGTTGGCACCCTTCATATTTTTCAGTTTGGTGTTTGGATTTAAAGGTAATATTGCTGCAATGTTAATACCATTTGCATTGGCCTTTTAAAACAATAATATTTTTTCTAAAATCTTTATTCACTGAACATATTTTTGCCAGTAGATGAAATTCTTTGTTGACCTTATACTGAGCAAGGCCAAGGTTATTTCTTGTCAAGCCATGAACTCCTAATTTGAATTTGTAATGTTTTATGCAAAGACACTTTAAAAAAAGAGAAATGATCTTTTTCTGCATGCTGTACAGTAGCTCTAATGAAGCTAAATTGCACAGGGAAACATATTGGGCCATAGGAAATAAGCAATGATTATTGGGGTTTGCAAAACCAAAGCAGAATGAACCCCTGGAGAGGTGCAGGCTGTACTGGCAGCATGCTAAACATGGTGCAATGATGGATGATAGATGATTGCCCATGGGAGAAGGCAGAGAATGAAAGACATGTACATACACCAGCACAAAGCTGCACCATATGGCAGCACCCGAGAAGGGAGAGTGGAGGATGTGTCTTGTTCTGTTGCTTCCTCCTATCACTCCCACTCCAAAACACCTTGCTAGTGTGAGAAATGTAAGTAGAAGTGGCATGAAATGCCCTCTGTGGGTTCTGGCTGTCTTTTGGAAAAGAGGGTACAGCTCAGAGAGGATTTGTTTTTATTTCTCAGGACTTCCAAGTTGATTTAGATTATTAACTTTAGGGTCAGGTTCTGGATGGAAGCTCAAAGCCTTAATTTTTTGAGATGAAATAAGTGCATGATGGCAAAAAAAAAAAAAAAAAAAAAAAAGAAGTGAACTAGATATCTGTGTACTTGCATGTGGAATGAAACCCTGGATGTTGGATTTTTTTTTAAGTTACTGTTTTACCTTTGTCATGAGATTCAATACTGGGAACCATGAGAAGAAAGGGGAAAAAATGACAGGTTGATTCTGTAAGTGTGGTTGTATTCTCTGGTCATTATGACTTAATGAGGATGACTAGACAAATTGGGATTTTCTGTAACTTTAACGGAAACTCTTTAAGTATATCGAAAGATGGATAAATTCTTAAACAGAGCAGACATGAAAACCAGAAAGTAAATTCCTTCACTCTTTTCATTATTCATCCCAAGTTTTCAAAAAATCCACTTAGGAAGCGTCAGCCTAATTACTTCTGCACTTTCTAAAATTGAAGGCAGAGATCCCCTTTGTAGATTTATGATCATTAAATGTCTCAATATGATATTTTTTTATTTAAAAAAGTTGAATAAGGACTTTTTATTTTGAATAATGTTATTGCATTGGATGATGCAGAATAAAATTTTACCATTTATTTTAAGCGACTGCCAAATATTGCTTGTTAGATATTTTTATTCTACTTCATTGAAAGAAATTTTTAGAATACAGTGGAGGTCCGTGATTGATCAAGTACCAATACACTAATTCATTATGTACATGAGGGATAGGTAAAATTGCAGTCCTGGCAACTGCAAAAGCTCCCTTAGTAATTTTCTTGGAGTAGGCTAAGCTGAAGAACTGCACCTCAAATGATGATGCAGCATCACATCGCAGGGCTCAATGTGCTGGTCAGCTAAGCTGTCTAGGTGAACCCAGAAAGAAGCATAATCATTTATGCATTCCCTTATTCACAAGTAAGTACTGAAAGAGACAATTCTCACCTGTCTAAGTCATTCGTAACTGTGTAAATGTAAATTTATCTCCAGGACTATATGCAAAACTTTGTATCTCTCAAAAATCTGAGCCCAGTGATGCTCCTTCTATTTTTTAATTGAGGAATGATGCTAAAAACTGTAGTGTTTTCTGGACTGCAGGTTTTAAAAATTACTTGCTTTCATGTGAAGGCCTCAAGTACAACCTCTAGGAGACATATCTCTTGATTGCCTGGCCATATTAAAGAGAGAAATTAGTCTGAGATTTTTTGGATAATGAATTGTGACTAAATTGCTAATTGTCAGCCAAAAAGCTGAGAGTTGATATTTCCCTCTCAAGGATCACTTTTAAATCTTTCTTGTGTAAGAGCAGGGTCCTACTTGTCTAAAAAAGTGATATGCTATTTATTGTAGTTGACTTTGCAGTATTTTATGTCTACTTACTTTCCTCAAAAATACAAGTCTTTCTCCACTCCAAATATCTATTTAAAAACCCTAAAATACTGATGGGAAGTATTGAAAACAAGAGAAGGCAGCTGTCTTTCATAGATCCCAAGCACTTGTAGCATATGAATCAACTACAATTAATGTTATGAATACTCAGCGCTAGAAATTTCCATCTGTATTTCAGTGGACATTTCTATACATAGAATTGTGTTCTTTTGTTTCTGAATGTTTGCATAAGAAAAGCATAGAATCATCAAGGCTGGAAAGACCTTCAAGATCATGTAGTCCATCCAGCACCCCAGCACTATCACTGTAACCCCTAAACCACATCACAAAGCACCAGATCCAGACACTTCTTGAACACCTCCAGGCAGGGTGACTCCACTACCTTCCTGGAGAACCTATTCCAATTCCTGACCGCCCAAACAGTGAATTTTATTTTTTTCTAATATCTGATCTGAATCTCCCCTGTCACAGCTTAAGGCCATTTCCTCAAGACCTCTCACTGCAGGCTTGGCAGAGGAGACCAGCCCCCACCTCACTGCAACCTCCTCTCAGGTAGTTGTAGAGTATGATGAGGTCCCCCTTCAGCCTCCCTTTTTTGAGACTAAACAAACCCAACTCCCTCAGCCATTCCTCATAAAACATGTTTTCTAGACCCTTCACAAGCTTTGCTGCCCTTTGCTAGACATGCTTGAGCACCTCAACGTCCTTTTTAAAGTGAGGGACCCAAAACTGAACACTTGAGATGTGGCCTCACCAATGCTGAGTACAGGGGGACAGACACTTCCCTAGTCTTGCTGGCTATACCATTCTTGATACTGATTACCACTACCACTACCACTACTCTCTGATTCCAAAATATGGGAGAAATATTTGAAAGAAATCTGTAGTGTTTCCCGCCCCCCCCCCCATTGTAGATAAATATTGTAGGCTTTCATGAGTCTGTGGAATTTCTAAGTAGGTGAAATAGTTCTGAAATTTTTGAAGGATAAGACATAAACTAATAATCCTTGTAGTGTCTCTATCTCCTCTTAAGCTTTCCTGACAGTTTCCTTGAATTGTGGACATTTTTTTAGCTTATCAGAAGAAATCATAATTTTGCATTATTGCCCTTACCCTTTCCACTCAGTTCATGCCTCTGTGTGAGAGAAGAATGCTACAAATTCTTTTTCAGCAAACCCTACCTCTTACCACTGATGTTTCTGTAATATCTGACTTGCCTGCTTTTTCCTAATGTGATTCAGAGAAATGAGAATAGTGCAGCAGTGGACATCTTGCAGATTAATGCTGTGTCAGTCTTCAAGGACTTGTGTCTTTTGCTTCAGGGACTCCAGGAAAAATTATTTCTGAATGATCAATTAATTCCCATTAACTGTATGTCCACATATTCACTGGAAAATTGTAACTTGACAAATCCCAAGTATGTGTGTCTGGGTAGACAGGAAAAAAATACTGCATTATACAGACAACTGACTGCAGCTTCGTGGCAAGTCTCCATGTAATCACACTAGATGTGTTTCTAAAGTGTTCTTACAGCATACCAAATTGTTGTCTGAATTTTAAATAAGTATAAAAACAAAGACTCAGTTGCCACCATATAAAGATACAGCTGTCTTTCTAAAGCCAGCTTCAACAATGAAAATTATAGCTCAGCTGTTCAATCAACACAGCAGCAGGCAAATGTTGGTGTGAAATATACTCAAAGTAATTTCAATTAACAATAATTAAATTGTGTTGGGTTTTAAAATAGAATGCCAGGAATGGATACAGAGGAGGAGTAAGGTGCCCAGGTCATAAATGCAGATCTGGTCTGCTGCTCACTTGGTTTTTTCAGGTTTCTTTTAGGCAATGATAGTATCAGTTGGAACACAGAAATGAGCAGAACAGTTAGTGGGAGGATATAATGTGAAGAGGGAAGGGAGAAGTAACATGTTCAGCCTGATGGAAACAGAATGAACCCAACCTTTTCTCAGCATCTATTTTCCTCCTGGCCTGGGAGGAGAAGAAGAGAAGAGAAACAGTTGTCAGCCAGGATGAAGATATCACACAGAGGAACAGCACAACTACTGTTCTCAATTTATGGCAGAAAGTATATTCATCAGCATAGAGATATCAGAGCTTCAATAATAATTCAGACAGCTGAATGTTGCTAAAGTGCACAGCTTGGCAGAGGCCTTGTAACTCTGTATTTTTTTTCAGCAAGATATTTGTACTTATCCTGAAGAATTAGTTGAGCAAATAATCCAGAAGCACCTAGTTTTCAGTGATGTTCTCAGTAACAATTCTCTGTATGCCTGCAGGTAAGGAGTCCTGACAGATAGCTAGGCATTTTATGTCCTCATCCAAAGGAAAAAAACAAAATAAACACCACACTTTACTTTCTGTAGGGATTCTCAAATGCATAAAAATATAGGAGGAATCTTTAAACAGTAAAACAGAAGTAATATAATTAAAAATACAATGTACATGCCAACTAATGCCAGATATTTCTTACTGTTAAATTACAGTAATATTACATAACATGATCAACATACTGTTAACATTCCTATTTTATCTTCATAATTTTATTTCAAATTCATTAATTTTATTTAGCTGCCACATTATGAGGTAGAGTCAAACTTGTTTAGCACTTGGGAATGTTGCTCTCAACCTGATTTCTTCTCAACCTAATTTGTTTTTAACTTGTTCTCAACCTGATTTCTGCCAAGTAGGGGCAAATGACAAGACCAAAGCTTTACTTATTAGCAGAACATCTACTCATTTCCTATACTTCTGACAATCTCATTACCATTAAAATCAGATAAACTTAATTTAACCAGATGAGTCAAGGGGAAGGTAAGCCAATAGGAACTGTGATGAACTTGTCTGGTACCACGTTCTTTGCTCATAGGCAGCTGCAAATAATGGCATTTTGTAGGAAATCTTATCTGTTCCTAAGTTAGAAACAATGTACATAGAAATAAAAAATATAGATAGTACTAAATCAATGTATTACAGATAGTGGAGAGTGGATAGTAAAACATGCTGAATCTCTGTTATGGATGCATGCATTTAGGTTGCTCACTTCCTGTAATAGTTTTGTTCCTCCAAAAGTTGTGGCAAATGTTAAGCCTAAATCCAACCTTAAATTTTTTTTAATGTGAGAAAAGGAAATTGTGAAAAGATATTTACACTTCATGTTTTATGATATTTTTTATGAAGTTTCAAACATGAGATTAATGAACTCATTCCTGGAATAGCTGAGATACCAGTAATTAATAGCATAAACCACAGTGGAAGAAACCTTATGGTTTTTCAAGGCTGCTGTTAATCAGCTTTTTCAATACTTCTGAAAATGAATAGGACCAAAGTCATGTGTTGTGTTTTTTCCAGACCAAAAATATGTGTTAGGCATTTTGTAGGTGGACTCCTTTCTTTTGTGTTATATGGGGCAGCTTGTTCAAGTCACATTACACCATGCTTTAATCTTCATTTTAGACATGGTCACAGAATGATTTTCAAGGATTTTTGTGGTTGACCAGTGTGAACAAAGAGGTGGAAAAGAAATGGCATAGTAAGAGCATAAAGCCAAATTTTGAAGGGGCTTGTCAGTGTGCAACAGTTGACACACTGATTTGCAGATAGGGAATGATGAAGAACTCTTCTGAAAATCTCTCCACTTAATATCAGTCTGAAACCAAGTGAAGCTGCACGATGGAAATTAAACTCTTCTTTATTATTCAAATAATATTTCAACTCTTCTTTATTTTTCAAATAAAATTATCACAAATATCATCTTCATAAACTCACTTTTCCCTGGAACAGTATTTCCTTGCTGATCCCCAATCAAACCTTTTTTTTTCCTATGGATGCATAAATCAAGCAGAATGTTAGATAGATAAATAATAAATCAAGTTACTTGTGGTTATATATGTTGTTTACCCAATTGACCAAGTTGTTCCTACTACACTGTCCTTCTCCATTTCCACTGCTATTAATACTCTTAGCATGACTTCAAAATTAATTGCCTATTTAGTGCTGTTGTTCTGAGGAACAGTTGAAAACTTATGCTAATAAATTACTTGATTAGTGTCATTTGACACAATGTGAATAATTTGTTAGTGGCAAGTGTTGTTCCTCTTGGGAGAGCGAAGGTTAAGCAGAGACAAAATAGAAAAGCAAATATGTGAACATCAGCATCATTATTCCTGGAAGAGAACATGAATATCTTTCTTCCCTATGTCTTGGGGGTTCTTGTTTACTTTTTAATAGCATTTCCTGATGACCAAACTTTTTTTCATTGTCTTGCCTGCTAAAGTACTAAAAAAGCTACTAAGAGTCTGAGGAAATAAATGTTAAAATATTTCCACACTTTGGGTTATAGTAATTGTTGTCCTTAAAAAAAATATACACAATAGTAATAATATTTAAAAGGAAAAGGTGCGTTGTTTAAAAAGTAAAGTTTCAAAGTAAAATATCTTTTTAGAAAGCTTTTTAATTTTTTGGTGGTTTTGTGTTTGTTTTTGTTGTGTTTTTGTTTGTTTGTTTGTTTTTGGTGGTTTTTTGTTTTGTTTTTGTTTGTTTGTTTGTTTTTTTCCCAGTCTATATGGAAACTTGTGACTTCCAATAGTTTGCCTGGTATATAATCAATAGGATATGAATTTTTCCATCGTTATAGAATCATTTGAGAGGTAGATTTTACAAGATGTCTGTCCTTTTGAAGCTGTGGGATATACCAGAGTGTAGTCTGAAGAGGTGCGGCAAACCCCTTAGAGAGGCAAGTACCTTATCACCAACACATTTTATCTAGTTGACCTCAATATGTGAATTAAACCTTTCTATACAGTAAATGGAGCCTTCTGAAGGTGATTTTATTTGTTCTCTTCTTGTTTTATTACTTGTTCTCAAGTAATAAAATTATATAATATGTGTTTTCCTTTATGTATTAATTTTAAACAAATACTTTTCATTTGACTTTTACTGTGCAGTGAATGTGGTTTCATGATTTAAGGCTGAATATGTAACACAATAGCATTTACGTTCTCTAACTCTGCCAGATCACAATAACAGTTCTGCTTTAATTTGTTCCAACAAGACGCTTTTGTGTTAATACGCAAACCAAGCTGAAATGCGTCCTTTCAAAAGAACTGTTGCCTCCATTATCTATTGCTTGTATTTCTGTAATATTTAAGTATGCTAATCTTGGATGATGGTCCCACTGTTGTAGTTGTTATAAAAATACAGGACAGAAAAGTACCAAATAGTCTGTGCTTGAAGTTTATCGCATGAGATAGACATGGAAGGGATGATTTGTGATCATAAAGAAAAAGCAAAGTAAATTACAGCATAGTGGATATGGCGGGTAGTCATTGCTCCACATTTTCAACTTTATTACTGTTCCTTAAGAAGGTTTAATGGACTGGGAGGTTTGCTGAAAGATATTGTAGTGCTGATTTTCAAAAGCTGATTGCCAGCATGAGGGAGAGAAAAGTGACTAAAACCAAACACACACAAAAAACGAGCAATGACAACTGTCACCATGAAGCAGTCAGAATTGAAACTGATATTTCTTCTATACTGTAGGAAACGTTTAGAAGGGAAGTGGAATTGAACATCAGTTGTAGAAGTTTAATATTACAGTAAAAGGGAAAAGGTGATACAAGCATTCAGAGATATGAATCATATGGTCAAAGAGACAAATCAGGGATCTGATCTGTCACACAAAAGTCAGAATGGTTAGCAATAGAAGCCCAATCTTGTTCAAAGAAAAGCTTTTTGCATTAAATGGAACATAAAATGACAGCTGAGTGAGAATTTCAGTTGTATAGAAGGAAGGGAAAGTAGATCCTAGACATCTTTTGCTGACTGATTCTGAAAATATGATAACTTTCAGTGTTACTAAGTTTCTTGACTGTTTTTTCAGGTGTTTTAGACAGTTTAACTAATAACTACATTTAAGAATAGACAATTGTCATAAATCATTCTTAGAACTCTGTAAGATAGAAAGCAGAACATAACACAAGTTTCACCTGGGTTTCAGGATTACAGAAGCAAAAGGATGCTTTATTAACCAAAGTTTATTTTACAAAATAAGTTGTTCAAAGCTAATATTCACCAACAGACTGGACAGTAATTAGGAATGATCTTGTACGATGTTTTTCTTTTGTAATAAAAAGTAACTCTCCGGTTCTATCACATGCATGGTTCTTTATGTGTTGAAGACTTTCAAATGCCTTAGAGAGATGATGTCTTTTGAAATAATAAAAAGAAAATATAATACATCTTATTAGAAAGTTTAGGAGATAGGAGCAGACGTGGCATCAGTCTTTACACCAACAGTTTAAAAATTATGGAAGAAAATTTGTTGAGAGCCTGGGACTTCATGGAGCAGTAAACAGGGAAATTGTTGAACTGAGAGCATCAAACAAGTAGGGTTTTGGGCCATGTGAGAAGGGAAATTGATGAAGATGTAATGAGTAGAGACACATAACACAAATAGAAATAGGACAATTATTTCTTAGCCTGACAAGAAAAATCCAGTCATCCTGAAGCTGAAAGTCTGCATAATTTTTATGCTGTATTCTAGTTCAGAGGTACAAAACAGGGAGTCAAGATGTGCATAGTAGGAAGAAGATCAGAGATGATAAAGATGACATTTTCTTTCATTTAGACTTCATTGTTCCAGACAAGTGAATTATTGACATGCTTTGTGGACCAAAACAGGCAGCAACCAAAACACTAAGAAACCTGGAAGCATCCAGATGGAACAGTATATTCTGTACACCACATTCACTGAAAACCTACCTGTATCACAAAGAATAGAAGAGTTGAAACAATAGATTGCTTAAGGAGAAAGAATGACTAAGATGGTGAGATCTGCCTCCAATGCAAAGATATTTGCTTAGCAAACAGCATTATAGATCAAGAGTATTGCCAAGAACTGTATAAGATATTTAGAAAAAAATGAAGAGGAATTACAGTTAAAATTTAGTTCCAAAAATCAGAGAAATCCGCACACAGATTTTTTTTTTGTTTTCAGACTTATCCTTTCTAGTCATCCACTGCTGTCAGCTGGTGAAACATCAAGCAGTAAGCAATATCATTTCACATTATTCAAACATTGATGTCGTGGTCATTTACGCCATCTGTCACACAAATGTTACTGGACAGAGAAAGCACTTCCTGAGAGCAATGTTGAAATGGCACTGAGAATCAGATGAACACTTCCCATGGCAAAAATCAAAGAAATCAAAGATACTGTTGCAGACAAAACAGAGGAAGAAAACAGAGGAACAAAATACTTCTGTTGAGTCCTGAAAGAGTCTGTTTCAGCCCTATTCCTACCATTCTCATTGAGTCAAAAAGATGAAATCCAGACTAATGCTACAAAAGACTGGTATATTTTGAAGACAGAAATAATGCAGAGCACACACCTTCTTACATGATATCATGATGAGGAAGAGTATGCATTGCGTGCTGTTATATGCTTTTGGACACAGCCACAGTGATGGATGACCTGTAACTGCTAGTAAGCGTGCCTCCCAGTGAGACCATTCACCATATTCATGGCTTTCAAGCCTCAGTGATTTCATTTACACTGTATTTCCCTGCACTGTGAAGTTACTCAACCTAACTTGAAAAAAGCAGGCAGGCTAACCATGCTAATGCAGAGCTCAGCTGGAGGGAATTACCAAGCCTTCTCAGCAAGGTAAATTAATACACATTCGTGCAGCTGCAAGAGCCCTGTGCAGCTGCTGTTAGGCTGCTTCTGGTACCTGAACTAGATCATTTAAACTGTCTATGGTATCAGTATGATGCAGTGCCATCCAAAATATGAACATAGCCTACCTCTATGGCAATAAAGATATCTTAAATTCAGTGCAATAACCATGAAATCTCTGAAGCTCTCTGACTGGAATAATTATTCTCCCTTAGAAATTTCTTCTTAAATTTCAAACCTATAGCAAGGCAGTATTTGCTAAAATCAACTCTAGTGGATAGTTCCCCAAGCAACTGCTTTATTTAAAATGCAGAATAAAAAATTGTTTCCTATGTTATCATCACATATTAAGTATTTGTGTCTCTGGTGTATCTGGTTGTTTTAAGTAACAACCAATGTAAAAGTAGATATTTCTAGAGATTTTGCCCTCCTGCTGTTCTAGCCTATCCTAATTAGGCATGTTTGATTTTTGATTTTTTTATCTGTGGTATTAGGCCCCTACTTGCAAGGGTTTCCAAATCAAGAGACTATGGAGGGGTTTAGGTCTTTTCTTTTCTTTCCTTTCTTTTCTTTCTTTTCCTTCTTTTCCTTGTTTCCTTTCCCTTCCCTTCCTTTTCATGTTAACTCTCATATTCCAATATAGATATTGTTACTTAAAACCCATAAACACTACTGAACCCAAATAGTTTCCATAAGGCCTAAAAGGCTTTCTTTTTAGGCAACGTGAAAGCAGATGGAGTTAGAGCAACATATTTTGTACAGGTTAGCCTGTTCTTGCAGTACAAATAAACTAAAAAGAAAATAAACATTGCTAAGTGTCATCACATGTTACTGTCACATGGAATTCAATTTGAGAAGACTGCTTATTTGCTAGTGTAATTAGATTGCATTTCTTGCAGTAGAAAGATGCTTAGCCTTAAGGAGCTAGGGATGCAATTTCTCTGAATGACTGCCTTATGGTTAGAAATTGCCTCAGGAGAAAAAGGAATGACTGTACTTTTGTGCTCAGTGGTGCAAGTAGAATATGGATATCCATCCCACGCCTGTTTAACACACTTTTTGAGGAAAGCTTGTACTTTAAAAATCTTCTATGATCACTATAAGTATTTTGTCCATATGGAAGTTGGCAGATAAACATGGATTACATTATCTCTGTTAGTGAAGATCGTTTTTATTAATAACTTCCATCTAATATAATTTTATATGAGTTTATAATCATTTTGTGTGCAATTGGTAAGTAAGCATGTGCTTGTATGTGTGAAAATGTGCTTGTATGCATTACTTAAATTCTCCCAAAGTTTATGCTGGTGCATTCTACAAAGAATACACAGTGAGCAAACCATCCAGGCTAACAAGTCTGACTGGTTAAAATAATGTACAACAAAAAAGGCCCTGAATTTTTTGTCGAGAAAGGCTCTCAATTTTGAAAAGTGTCATTTCTGGTGGTACAAAATAGTTCAATACATCTTGGAATACTTCAGTTCTGAAAAAAATTGAATACTCAGCACTCATAACTATTTGAATCAGTATAAAAAGATTCACTACTAAATTTAGGATAGCCCAATTTCTATCAAAGAGAAAGTATTAGTAAGTGGAAACACCTTTGCTGAGAGGACAATGATTTTGCAGGATATATTTGTTTGTGGAGTTCCTTGAGCTTTCGACTTAGGGGCAGTCCCTTTCTACTAATGACACTGGTGAACACAGAAGGATCATGCTAATGAAACTTGCAGATGACGTAAAGTTGAGAGACAAAATCAGCACAGAAGAGGATTGGAATATTTTACTAGAAGATAAGGGCAGAGAGCTGTGAGCAGAAGGCAGATGGTTGAGCTGCAGGTCCACTAGGACAGCTCTTATGAATATGAAAGGCGTCTAAGCCCTGTGAAGTAAAGAGCTAAGTATCCTCCTATGAAAAAGACCGTATAACACTGATGCTTATGATGGCAGGACACCATTCCTATGTTTCTATGTTTGGTAAGTGTTGCTTTCCATAGCAGAGCTATAAGTTCTGTTATGACAAGAAGAAGCACAAAGCCTATTTTATTAAAACTCCTAATAACTGCACTCAGATAATGTAACAATACAACAGTAAGTTTAAGATCCGGTCATGAAGATATTTGTCTCTGAAGATATTTTTAATTTCTACTTAAATCCCACTGATGATTTCTAGTTCATAATATCTATATTTGGAATGAAAATCCAAATGTATATTACCCTGTGAAATAGGTTTTGAATGGGGAAAATTACTCCTTTATCAACTCATTGCAATACTGCTTGGGCATGAATTAAGTTTCTCCAAGAGATCAATAAACCCCAAAATATTTGTTGTACTGAGGCTTACAGTACAGTAGGAAATGCTTTTCCTCAGAGGTCATGATTCAAAGCTAGGTTAGAAACATCCTTTTTGGGGTGGGAAGAGAGGAGAAACATATGTTTTAACATGCCTGGATTTAGGCTGAAGGTAAAAACACAAAAAAGTAGAATTAAGAAAATACTGTCTTTTAAATGAAGTGATAACTGAAGTGATAAATTGAATCATTATCATAAAAAAATCCATCCCCACCCCAAACCCTCAACAAATCTGAGCTCTGTGGATAGCTGCTTGTGCCTTATTCAAGGCAAAAGTTGTGAATACTGCTTCAGTTCTTGAAATACCTGCTTTACTTCTCTGCTATGATTTGTCTGTCACTTGGTGTGAGTAAAAAATAATTCTCATGAGCTCTGCATTTCTAATCTACGGGCAATGAGTGGATAAAGAATAAAGTGTCAATAAATGGCAGATAATCTTACCACTGATAGTTTGAGAAACACAAGGAAATTCCAGTGATTGCAGTAACATTTGTGATTTTTAAGTATTTTTGCACATCCTTTTCTGCATTATTTTCTTCAGTTGTGCCATCAATAAAATATTAAAAGCATAATAATAAGGTGCAGAAAAATATCTTTGACCTAAAGATTACAGAAATTTGTGAACTTCTTGAAAATACATTTGAAAATTTAAAACCAAGTAAAAATGTCAGCTCTCCTAACATGAAAGTTGCTGTCCAGTATTCTTTGTGAGTTAAATAATCAATAAACAATTTATATAAGCACTAGACAATGCTGTGACAAAAGTATACTCTAATTTACAATAGTGAAAGAACCTTAAATAAACAAAGTGCCTGTGCAGATTGAAAGGCTCTGCTCACTTATGTAGATATCTTCAAAATTATATATCCACTCAGTGGAGAGAGATTAGGATAATTGCTTTAAACAATGTGAGCTTTTATAAAAGGCTTTTCTTCCCACTGAGACATGAAGCTTTGAAGAGGGTTTCCACAGAGATATGAAGCTTTTTCTTATGAAAGGAGTTGCTCAGACTTCAAACATTTCTCAATTTAATGGAAAGAAAAATAATTGCAGAAATTATAAGCTTGATCCAAAGGCAAAATTGAAGATTGGAATATGTACATCAGACAAAAATCAAGAGAAACAAAAAGTAAATGTCTCTACTATGAGTCTGTCTTCAGTAGAAATACAATATCTGTATTACAGCTTACTGTAGACTTTAGAGTATTACCATTTTTCCTCCAGGTATCATAAAAGATAATTTCCAAGCTCTCTAGAGAAATCTCAAATATTATTTGTCTTGAGTAGGATAGGTGCTGACTACTGAAACTGGCTTTATTTAGCAACTTAGGTAAGTTCCTCTGGTTGTGGGAAGTGTTATGCAATTTTCCAGACAAAGCTAAGCTCATGAGTTTAAACTGTCTCCAGTCTATTAGAAGCAATAGGTAGAGAGGACAAAGGTCGAAGCTCCCCTTGAGTTTAAGTCTCAGGCTCCTCACTGCTAGTTCCTGCCACAGCTTTTCTCCTAACCTGCTGCCCCTCTCACCCAGTAAAGGCCTGTGCTGAAGAATGAGGAACCATAATTGCTGAAGGCCAACTAAGAAAACTGCTTCCTGACACCCAGAAAAACTATTAATTATTTAAATATCTGGCCATTTTTTTCCATTTCTGTCAGGGAGCAGAGAGGGCTAGCTGCTCTCTGAGGGATGGGGAGCCAAGACCTAAGAGTGGCCCAGCACGGACTGTGCCTTCATTCAACCTTTAGGTAAACTTCCTGCAGGAATCCATTGAAAGCATGCATCTATGTGTCTCTGGAAAGAAAAATATGGAGCGATGGTAAAATGAAAGAAAACCAACATTTGTCCAAAAAGGTATTTTTCTTTAGGCTGGAAATTCCAATATTTCAAAATATTTGTTCCAAATTATCCCAGAATTGTTAATTGATTTTTGGTGCATTTTTTTTTTCTGTTTTAAGTATTCATTATGTCAAAAGCCCCCAACCAAACAATGAAAAAATAAAAAAAGGCAAACATAAAGCTGAAAATGTTGATACCTTTTTTAATTGTTAAAGTCGAACAAATGCTTGAAGAAATAAAAAAAAAAAAAAAAAATATTTTCCCTGTTGATAATTTGTTGCTTTTTCTACCAGTATGTTTCTTTTAGAATGTTTTCATTTTTGACAAGGCTATTTTTATGATTGACACCTGCTTTGCTGAAAAAAATTCAGTATGCCTTACTGGAGGATTTTGAGTTTCAAGGAAGAGTATTATAGAACGTAAACAATATAAAAAAAGGAAGCAAAGGGAAAAGACAGAATGTGATACAAGATGAGTATGAGATGTGAGAAAGAAAAAATTGTGTGACAGCTACATTTATTGGTACAGCCAGAAAGAGCTTGTGCAGTTTGAAACTCAAGGGACTGACAGATTCACTGTGTCGCTGAAAACTGAAAAGGAATATAGTATAGCCCAAATACTTCTTCCAGATAAAATTACAATACTTTTATAACTGTGTGAAATGCATATTTCTATATTAATTTACTTATATAAATATAGATTCATGTATGTCTTCATGTGATATATACATATTAAACCTGATTAAATCACTGTAAGAGCTGTAAAGAGTGCTTGTGATGAATACAGCTGACAACCCAGACAATCCACGGAACTGTGTATACTTTAAATATATTTTAAAAAAATATCTGTGATAGAATAGTGTACTCAAAAAAGCCGAAGTCACTGTTTTGTTCTGGAGAAAGAATATGTGGATTTGCGTGCTGTACTATACAAATTGTAAAAATAATGACATTCATAGTAAGCTATAATTAGCGTTTCTTCACACAGTGTAACAAATGACTTCTGTTTGTTAATACCCTGCTTATCCCTCTTTCTTTCCTCAGCCTTACTGAAAGACTGTCATCAGTTTGTGTGCCAAAGAAGACATGCACAAGTGGTCTAAGAAGAATAAAAATCAAGTCTGAAATGACCAAACCCCTGCTGCTAGTAGCTTCAAGAAGACCAAAGTTATGGGAAGCAGGCTGAAAAACTGAGGGATGAAAAGACTGCAAATGCAGACCAGGGCTGTGTTTCAGGACATGAGCTGTTGAGTGATTTCTTCTAAATAGTAGCTCTTTCATGTTAGGAAATTATTTTAAACATAATTATTTTTATTTTTTTTAATATATATTTTTCAATCATAATGAAAGACAGCACTATTGCTGTAAGCAGTGAAGGTAGAGTACAGGCCTGGAAATCAATGATTAGAGGAGGCAGACTGGAGAGGGACTTGATATAAAAAAGTCAAACAGTTCCACATGTTCTGATTTGCTCATGAACTTTGTATATTAGAAAAAAATCATCACAGTATCTCAGGAAAGATCTTCACTACAGTCTCATAATGAACAAAAAAATTAAATGGGATTTTATTAACTTGTTCTCATGATATGTCAGTAATTTGACATCTTCCATGTAGAGCAAAAAGAAATGCATAGGAACAGCAACATGACTGTTGCTTTAAAAATAAAGAATAGTATTAAACTATACTGTTTCCAGAATAATATTTGACAGTGTCTTCATGTGATTCAATTAACTTGTGTTCTTGTTTTAAATAAATTATTTGCTCCGCCTGCATTTCAGCATCAAAAAAAAAGAGTTTAGCTATTGATTTTGTTTATTCTTTCATCCTTTGCAGTAACTTGCCTTATGTACAGTGGAAAGTGCTGACAGTTCCAACAGAAAATCACCAATTGGCAGACATATAGGATTTCACAGATAGCTGGTTAGGTTGTTTCTATAATAGAATATTCACAAAGTTGTGCCAATAAATTAAGGACAAATGGAGCTCAAGGCCCCTGCAAGATATGCTTCTTTGCTTCACTGTACCTCTTACTATTATTTTACTGTTTTATTACTATTTTACCCCTTCAATGCACTGACTTATTTGTCACAATATTTTATTCAAATTGTTTTGTTTATATCCAAAGCCTTTAAAAATACAAATTGCAACACAAAACAAGGATCTCAAATGATTTTTCTTTTACAGCAGTATATCTGCATTCTGAGTTAATCATTCCATGACAAATAATTGGGAGACAAGAATGCTCTTTGTATTAAAGACTCATAGAATACTTGGAGTTGTTTCTTTTGAACATCTTTGCAGCTAGTTCTAGATATTGACACAGGAACTCTCAGCATGTCCGTTCTCTAGACAAATATTTCTACTACACCAAACCAGAAGTACTCTGTTGTTTAGCAGTGAGACAAAAGAATATTTCATGAATCAGAAAGAAAAACTGTTTCTGAATGCTAAGTTATTCAAAAGTATAATTAATAATAATATACATACTATTAACTTCAAATATATAATATTAAAATACATACATTGAAAAATTAATCTTTGTATATACAAGAAAGCAAATTTAAAAAAAAAAAAAAGCCTAAACTGTGATTACACAGATGAATCACTGAAAAATTTTAACACTCGATCTTGACTCCTATGTGTCTTGTAACATCTCATCACCACAATTAACAACAGAAGTTCATATGTTGTCAAACCAGCAGAATTAACTTAAATGTCTGTCTTTCCTTTTCATGTAATGAAGACAATTGCACCTTTTTTGGAGTTATTGCCTGCAATTACTGCTTAATCCCAAATAAGTGTTTAATATCATTGCTTATATAGCAGGTATTGATGAAATATTTAAATTTTCAAGAAAGTTCTTGAATATACATGGAGGGGTACACTGATAATCCCTTTTCTGTATGTATTCATTGTATTAGGATGGACAGACAGTTTAAACTTCTGGGCATAAGGAAAGTCCAGAATAGCAGCCAACACAGCTTTCAGAATAGCTTTGATAGTATTCAGTGGCAATTGTCCTCAAGCAGTGTGTTAAGATGCATTCCATGGTGACTAAGTATAAAAAATTCCACCATAAAGTATTGATACAGGTTTATTGAGAGCTGGCCATTACCCTTTGCCTCCAAATGACCCAGAAAAAATGTATAATATTTGCTACAAGCTATCTAGCAAGCTACAATTTTCTCCAAAATTTCCTGAAATAAAATGCATCTTGCTTGGCTGATCTGTAGCATACCTTTCCTACTAACTGATCTCCTTGCAGGTTCATGGAAAACCTAAAGTAACTGAACACTATTTTCCACTGCATTGTTCAACATCTGATCAATTCTCTGCCCTGGTATTTATTTAACAGCAACCTA
Source organism: Pyrocephalus nanus (assembly GCA_038380795.1). Taxonomy (NCBI): domain Eukaryota; kingdom Metazoa; phylum Chordata; class Aves; order Passeriformes; family Tyrannidae; genus Pyrocephalus; species Pyrocephalus nanus. The sequence goes on along the minus strand of CM076261.1, from coordinate 14,325,005 downwards.
TAGAGACTGGCTGGCACAGAATTCCACAAGGCTCTTGCAGTACCTCAGGGGGTGGTTATGCTTAGTCCAGCTGGAGAAGTAAGGAAAACCCTATTATGCAGTTATAACCCTCAATTGTAGCACTAGTTTCAGAGAATGAGATGAAGTATACACAGAAAAGAGGAGCTCTGAAACTGTGATCCAAAAAAAACCCACCTTGCTGATCCCATACTGAAGTTTCCAAGTTCCCTAAGGAGGGCTGAGTCACCTTTTTCACCGCTAATCTGAGCCAGAGGTGCCCTGAAGTGATTTGTAGGGCCACTCAAAACAGTCAGGTACCCTCATCTGAGAATATGCACTTGCTTCTTTTTAAAAAAAAAATGAGCCAAGAGATGCAATGCAAGCTTTTTTCTTTTTCTTTCTTTTTTTAATATAAAAATAAAGGAGAAAGAGGAATTCAGTCTCCACTCTAACATCATGTAGACCAGTGCTCAATATTTGTTTTCTTAGCCTATGTTTCTGAAACCCCTAGTCAAGGAACCCATTTTAAAATTTGTATTTCAGTCCAAGGACCTGGCAAGCAAAGTGCTGGCAGAGCAGCACTAACCTGTAGGCCCTGTGTCTTTTATTGCATATTGTCTCCACTCGGCTGGAATCTTTTGGAGGCAATCCATTTACTATATTGTATTAACATCAAACTTTCCCGGTAAGACTTTTATGTGTTAATTCACAATAAGGTTACGGTGTATTGGTTTTCTAATTTTAAAGACAGATTAAATTCTTTGCCTGTAGTTAATTACCTTGGATTTCACAAAGGATTGACAACTTGATTTCAGTACAGGTATTTTCTTGAAAAGAAAACATGGTTTTGTATCCTTTGTGTTGTGTAATTGATCTGATGGATCTGTTTAACAATCCTTAAGATGCACCACAAGAACAACATCTAGCTATAGGTGACTTGAGCACATGTTAAGTGCCCATTCCTAATTCTTGAATTTTATAGTTTAGCTATTAATAGAGGCAATTATCTTCATTATTTTTTAACATCCTCTGCCCCCCCCCAAAAAAAAAAACGTCCTGCAAAAAAGGTTTTAGTAGTAAAGTTCTTATTCAGTTTCTCTCCCTTCTCACCCTCTATGACGTAGAGGGAAGGCAGCTGTGATGGCCATCTTGGGCAGAGAAGTTGTTTCAAACAGGATGTCTTGAACATGATTGAAAATTCATGATACAACCATCTATTGAAACAGTACAAAGTTGGAGTACAGTTAAAGAAAAAAAAAGAGCTATTTTTGAGTGAATGCCTTACTCCTAATATAAATTTTATATCTCTGAAATACTGTGCAACAACTGTCTGAAAAAATTTCTCTTTTGTTACCCATAGAGAACATAAGTAACTCCTGAATTAAACATTTCTGACAGATAAAGAAAAGGTTTTGTACAAAAGTACAGTGAACTTCACTGTACTGGATTTCACAGAGAAAAAGCCAGAATACAAATTTGGAATATAGGAAGTTCTTCAGGAGTTCAGCTGACACTTTATATTAAGCCAGTTCAAGAGTAAAAGCCAGAATCTTTGATAAAGAATATATAATTTTGCAAGTGTCAGCAGCATTATTTGGGATCATTGATTTCAATGTATCTAATAAAAAATAAGGTGCTTCCTTAAATAGGACAACCAGCTTGTAAAGTGTTTGTAGACCTAACTAGGACCATTTGGGGGATGGGTGGAGAGGGAGGACAAGAAACAAAAAGCCTCCACCACAACAAAAACAAAGCAACAGTGAGACAAACAGCTCAGACATCAAGGCCAGAGAACAAGAAGCAGGGGGATGTGCTCCAGGCTCTGGAGCAGAGATTCTCATGCAGCCCTTGGAGAAGACCATAGTGAAGCAGATTGTCCTTCAGCCCACGGAGAAGCCCATGTCAGAGCAGGTCTATATTCCCTGAAAGAACTTGGAGCCCATGGAGAAGCCACACAAGAGCTGGTTTATCCTAAAGGACAGCAGACCATGGAGAAGACCCAGCATGGAGCAGGGAGAAAGTCTGAAGAGGAAGAAGCATCTGAAAGGAGTTGTTGTGGACTGACCACAGCTCTCACTCCCTATTCCCCTGTGCCACTCGTGGGGAAGAGGTAGAGAAGTTAGAAGTAAAGGAGAGAAGTTGAGCCTGGATGGAAGGGAGAGGTGAAGGTGATTTAGGGTTTTTTGTTTGTTTGTTTGTTTTTGTTTGTTTTTGTTTTTTTGTTTTTTTTTTTTTTTAATTTGTAGTCCTGATAGTTTTTAAACACATACGGTAATTTTCAAACCCATTTGATATCCATTGTGTCCACCAACAGAGCATCGTTATAGGAAGCATAGCAGCAAAAGTTTTGACTGTTGTTAATTTATATGCATACATTTTAAACACAAAAACAGGACCAACTTTGAAGGTCTTAATTAAATCTTTTTGTAAACTCACGTCATCTTCTCCCTAACCTCCAGCTATGAAACCATGCTGAAGAAAACAAAACCCAATGCAGCATTACAACCGGGAGATGACTATCAGAGAAAGTTCACAGTCCAAATATAGGGGAATGGACTTTCCACTGAAAATTATGTTTTCTAACTTCAGGAACACAGGCCATGTGAGGCTGATGCAACTTCAGATCTGGCCTCCTTTCTATTGTTTTTATGTTTTCACACAAAAGAGAGTAATGTTGATCATCTTTTCAACCTATCTTGCTTTTAAATAGTCAGAATATAGAAGCTTAAAATTTTCTTGGCTTACAGGATATAATTCTGAGGTCATGTGTGTACCTTGTTAAACTTTTGTAAGGGGGGATTTCCCTCTTGAGTGTATTTAATAACAAAGCTTCTCTTAAATGCATTTGGACAACAACTGTTTGGAAATCAAATGTTGTTGATTTTAATGCATGGATCAGCAGGTCACATTTGGCTCATTGTCAAGATTATTTTTTATTGTAATTTTTATTCTTGTATTTTTAGGGTCAGGGCACAGAAATCCAACTTTATTCCAAAGAAAATATATCCTTTTGATACCTGTGTGTTCTTAGCCCACTTAATGATAATATTTTGAAGATGCTCACAGTACAATTTATGGCTTTCTTGTCATTAGGCTTAGAATCATTCATTTTTCAGCTTCTGTATAATTGAGAATCAGCCATTTTAAAGAATTTGTTTGGTACTTCTCTCAGATTTCTGTGATAATGTATGTCAATTTCTGTAATGCCGTTTTGATTCTACTTAGAAAACAATGACATTAGTTGTCTTGAAGACCTATTGTAAAATATTTAAAACTGCTAAATGCTCTTGAAATAACAAAACTTGAAGCAAATGAGTACAACAAATATGCTTAACAATTTACTATTTCTTCAAGTAAGTATTTTAAAGATTTTTTTAAATAACATTTAGCCTTTTAAAAGCTTGTGAATATCAGGACACCATTTTAAGTGTTCCCTGAGTGTTCATAAATTATGTTCTGGTGTTTTATCACCTATATTTCACTTTCAAAGACTATATTAAATTGCTTGTGTGCATGTTAAACATAAACTCATTTTCCATTTAATTTACTTGGTACATAAAGAATAGTATATCAACACTTCTGGTTAAGTCTTATGCATTTCTTATATAAGTTTTTTGCCTTCTTCAGCCTATCTGTTTTTAAGTGGTATAGTGATATTTTAAAGGAAAAAATAAATTATTTAATACTCACAAAAATGCTGGGAAGATTAATTGCCCCACTGCAGATTTATCTCAGTTATTATTTGTTATCATGTGGGTTTCTTGCTTAAATTATGGATATAAAGGCTGAGAGTCATCTAAATATAGGCAGCCATTCTTCTGTCTCACCTTGATATTAAGATAGGCAGTTTTGTCTTTGATTATGTTTAGCTTTTATGACTGATTAGTCAGGAGTACAAGAAACTTAGATGCATATTGTTAGGGAGGATATTGCATCTAAAGATTCTTTTGGTGAATGTTTTCTTGTTCCATCCTGCATCATTCCTAAACATCGTTTCTTCCCACAGTTGAAGAACAAGTCCATTTTTGGAAAGCAGTGTGGTCATCCAACTTCTTGCACACAAGTACAGCAACAATAAATATCTCCTCCAATAGGCATAGTGCAAGTCAAACAAATGTATTAGAAGTACTGGAAGAGACAAAAGCAAATAATGAAAATAAAAAGAAATTTAAAAAATTATGCAAGTATACTCTGACTTTTTCACAGCTAAACTCTAACAAATGCACTCACTACATAAATGACAGCAGTTGTACAGTAATATGGAAAGTCTTAGAAAGGTTGGAATGATTTTTTATAGGGCATACTAACATCCTAATTAAATAAGGGCAATCTGACATTTTAAATATCCTATCCAATGTTTATCCTTTAGCTTCAATTTGCTTTTGCAGAACATCACAGCCCTCTTCTCAAACCCAAAGTAAACATAAACGTGTAATTTTTCATTTGCTGTCATTACTCTGTGCATTATGTGAGTTATTCTTCCAATAAATTCAGTTTAAAAATAAAATATTGATGTTTGAGGAAGTCTCCTGAGAAAGAATTACATGTTTTGAATTTTGAAAATAAACAACTTCTGTTGCTTTTGTTAAGAAACAGTCTGCAACTCAGAAAATGAAGTAGATTACAGAAAAAAATGTTTTTCCACCAGAAATGGGGGAGAAAATGTTTGTTTGCTTTTGTATTCATTCACTGCAACTATTTTAAGCCATCAGTCTAGCTGCTGTTTTAGAATTTGTGGTCACTTAAAGTCAATATAATTATCATACCCTGAAATCTGTCATTTCTTCATGATACTGTATCTGTATTACACACTTTTTAAAGCTTTTTACTCTAAAGAAAGACTTATAATTTCTGGTCACAAATTATTTATCTAGAGTTTTGGCCATTCACAATATTTCACAACAACATAGTGTAAAAATATTAAGAATATAAACTTAACATGTTGAAAGAGAAGGCTAGTATAGCTTGAAACCCTCTTTAGCTATTAATAATTCCAGAGCCCGTAAGATACATTGAGAAAGTTTGAAATTGCTAATTTTTCTGCTTATTTAAATATAATTTTTTTCAACAAAAATTGCATAAGATTTCATCCCATGTACAGATTGAAAGGGGATTGTGCAGTGGGAGGAAAAAACTGAGCAGGTGTGTCGATATAAGATATGCTAATAAATTAATAAATTTATTGTGTTTAATGGGTATAGTGCTTCCTATTCTTTAAATAGGTTGGTTATATCTGTAAAGTGTGGTTTTGTGCAGTACTGAGAAACGCACCACAGTACCTTTGAAAATATTATTAAATGTAAGGAAAACTCCAGTTGTGTCCAGACCAATGTTATTTTGGATGCATTTTTTCCTATTTCTATACTACTATTAATTAGAGGTGCTCAAATCCAAATGAAATATATCACAACATTCTCCATGAGATGAAAGTAAAAACAAAGCAAGAAATCTATTCGTAAAAGGTTTTACGTGAAAGCAGCATTGTACTGCAGCTATGGCATAGCTTCTTCTCTTAGTGGCATGAATGGCCAAAACTGACTATTGTTTCTTCAACAAAATTCTGGAAAGGAAATTCCTTATCTCATAAATGAAAAGAAAGTTCTAATTTTGTATTGGCTGTTTTCTGGCCATCATCCAAGCGTTTACACTTTTTCCCATAAAACTGATGACTCAGTCTGGCTTCAATGCTTCTGATTCTGTTAATAACATCCAGGCTGGAATTTACAAAGGAATCACAAGTCATGAATTAAGAATAATGATGTGCAACTGAGTTCCTTCTGATTCCACTGAACAAACGAACACTAGCAGGATAGCTTTGAAAGAATGAAGAGAAGTGTTCATATGTTTTAAAAGGAAAATAAACACAGGAACTACAATTCCTTTTGTATATAGTTAAACATATTTAATCAAACTTTTCCATTTGCTTTTGCAAAGTCAGCATCTCTTTTAAAGTTAATAAGAAACTGAATGCATTTTCTGTGGTATTTGCATATTTTCTTTCCTTATTCTATTCCAGGCTGTATTAATTTTAATGGGTTGGCTTCTGATTTTCCATTATACTGTAAACTTATTCTTAAGGTTGATTTTATTTTGTCCAGTGAAAGCAAAGATTCCTACACTGTACTTGTAGAGAGTTATTTGCACTCTAAAGGAATTATTCCACAGTCATTTATATCTTCAGTGAAAAATATCTTGTGCTCTTTGCTTTGCATGTTCATCCTCTTGCACATCAGGTTTTTAAGAAAAGAAGATAATGCTATTTTTAAGAACATGAGATTTAAACTGGTAATTTTTAGTATAAATAGCATACTGAGAGTATTATTACTTGTGAAAAATAATAAAGCAAATCCATTATTAACATATTCAATTCAAGATTAGCTTTCATGTATGGACTTGAACTAGACTTCCACCTTCATTCCTTTCTTATAATTTGCATATTCTTTTCTCCTTTGTTGTCATCATGTTTGTTGCCTTGCTTCTCTCACACTTGTTTTGGCTCCCTCTTGCCACTTTTCCTTTTTTCACAGGTATTATCCCTTCCTGTTATCACTAAATTCTTAGAACAAATTAATCCATTTTCTTAAAAATAAAAGTACTAGATGAGAAATTTACTTTCTCTGGACTGTCTAAACTTTGCAAAATCTGTGCAGTTTCTTTCTATCTCTTCTCATCCTCTTTCTCTCTTGAAAGTAATAAAACCTATGATGTGCTCAATACCTCTAAGGTCTTCTAAGTATCTAATAGTGAATAGCCATAAAGAGTGAAAATATCTTTCTCCTGCAAGTACCTGTACTGTGGGAGTTAGTGGGATTTATTCACTTTAATTTCCTACAGCGTTAAGGAGAAAAATAATTAAATTATCTCCCATATTATGAACAAACATATTTTGGTTTATTTTTGTTATGTTGTGGAATTCAGATATATTTCTTAAAAGTTTTTGCTTGATAGTTTTCTTTTTTGTTTCATATCAAAAATCTGAGATCCAAGTGCTAAAAAATTGTATAATAAAAGCTGAGAATTATTTTTTTTGGATCTGGACCCCTGAGGCATACCTGGAGCAGACAGTAGATGCTCAGAATTTATTAGAGTTCATAAAAAATCATGGATGATAAATTTTCTAGGTAACTGAATCTGAAGCACAATGGTTGCATTCTCTTGTAAATGTTTTACCGACATTGTATTTTTAAAAAAATACAATAGTTGTTGACTTAGAAATACTGACAGTTTATCTTAAGGAATGTTTGCTGCTTGTAAAAGTCCTCAAATTTCACTGCCTTTGCATTCTGAAAGTCTGTGATAGCTCATTTTAAAAAAAACTTCCTGTGTGCTGCTGGCCTTTTTTTTTGAGCTGATTATGCTATCACTTTGGTCATACTGATTGACAGATAATATTCATAGGTCACTGACCTCATAAATCCATAAATTAAAAAAAAAAAAAAGGACTACTAGAGACTGACTAATTTTCTTCAGCACTTACTAAGTTCCTGTATTCCAAGTATTTAATTATCTATGGAGAACAACAAAAATAGCGTATAAAACCATTTTGTAATAGTATATTGAGCTCAAAAAGCATTTGGATGATACTCTCAGGCACATGGTGTGACTTTTGGGGATGGTCCTGTGCAGGACTGGGGACTGAACTTGATGATCCTTGTGGGTCCTTTCCAACTCCCCAAATTCTGAGATTTTCCATTTCCAGTATGCTTTTCATGTGCATGATTTTCACAAACTGTTTCCATATATATTCCATATATATGTCCTAGAAATTACATACTGATTAGGATGGCATGGATGAAAATAGGATAAAACTGTACATAGCAGACATTTGCCTATGTGTTCTTAATTACATAAATCAAATTTTAATTGTCCAAGGATTTCTCCAACTCTGAAAAATTGATGTTTCTTTATGTCCTTCCAACTGCTTTGTAGAAACTGTTCGTTTTCAAGGAAAGTTAGCTGCCATTAAAAAAAGTCAAGCAAGAAAATTACTTTTTCTTTTTTTCCTTGAAAGAGTCAGTCATATATTCAATTTTCAGATAAATAATTTTGAGTTTTATATACTTTTTAAATATATACTGAAAGCAAAAAGCATCAAGTTAAGGTTGTCTTTCAATAATATTCAGAAATTCAGTCAAACTATATCTTTTAGAGAGATCTAATGCATCCCTCATATCAGATGGCACAACAAGTTTCAGTTATATTAGCTCATTATCACATTTGCTTTGTATCATGTGCTGAAATAGTTCAGTGTGTTTAGGATGTAGTGGATTCACTCTTCATGCGTGGCAGTGCTCTGTGCATGTGCTGTGCTCATTTCCCAGGACTGCAGCTGACCTGTAGCTCAAGCAAACAGAAACTGAGTATAGCACTGCTAGAACAGGCAGGCCTGTGACTAGTATTATGCACAAGGGCAAGACAAGAGGATATCATACATCTTTCTCTCTTCCCCCTTACATACCACCCAACAGTATGCAATATTCATGGTAATTTTGAAAGAGATGGTAAAATTATTAGTCTACGCTTTGTCTGAAAATCACAGTCACCACTTCATCACTCATAATTGCCAGTTCTTCCCTGGAGTGGAGTGATGCAAGACAGCTTTTACCTAATATAAACCTGAACAATTCTCCTATAGTAAATGCTCAAACAAAAGATATTCTTTCAACAGCCCCTTAAAGCTTGATTTTACTCTTCTGTGTTTTGACTGTGGTTCCTTTAGCTGGGGAAAAAAAAAAAAAAAAAGGTGTCAGCCTGCAATTATTTATGTGCTCTAAGATGCTCTTTCCTCTGAGAAGACTTGAATATGGGAAGGAAATCTGTCCTGTACAGTATGATCCTGTGCTGCTACTTTAAACTCCAGAGGGCAAGTACTGATAATAAATAACTTTGAGGTTGTGTCTTCTCAGTGGTTAAACAAACATGCCTAATCGACATTATAACCACCAGTGCCATAAATATTAGGGCCCTGGAAAGGGGGAACACAGGGACTCCAAATAATTTGTCTGTTATCTCATAGCAATTAAAAAAACACAAACCTGCCAGAGTAGAACTGGTATTTTAGCTTACGGGTCTCTGGCACTATTGCACCTCAACCTACAGGAGAAGTCATGTTATCTAGATTCCATGTCATCAAGTCTGAAAACAAATTCTCAGTGTTGCAGTGGACAATGGATGTCAGATTAGCAACACATTCAATTTGAATTAGATGGCAATATGTATAATTACAGCAATACCTAAGTTCATGATTGATAATAGCAATAATAAAAAACCTACATAATACAGTGCTCAGTATAAACATTTTCCAAACCCACCAGTTTATGGCAGACCACTCAAAGGTACATTTTGGTGAAGATAATTTCCATTCTGAAATTTAACCCTTAGTCTCTGGCCACATAACCTAGGTTTGTTTCAAGAAACTACACCTTTTCTGGATAAATGCAAAATACTTCCTAGGATGCATGATGGTTTTTAACCAGCCATTGCAGTAATGCTTTCTCTCTCTATTATATAGTTAATAAATGAGATTGCAATCTAATCTGCTAGGTGATGAGTTCAAGACTCTGACTCTAGTGATGTGTACAAATTTAGATTAGGGCTTTGCCCTTCAATATAGAAATAATTTTATTATCTGTTACTTGCAAAAACACAGGGATGCATTTTCTAAGACTATATGACACACACTGCAAGCACCAAAGGCCCGGATAAGCACTCCATCTATCCCCACAAATGCCCCAGGAAAAAAATATAAATTGGTGCGGGTATGCAGTAATACTCCTTTGATAAATTTTCAATAACCACTGAGATGAATCCCAGGGGCTTCTTAGTGACAGAAGCAGGATATTCCATGGTGTACATTAAAGGCCATGTATCCTCTTCTGTGAAACCGTCCAACCCCCTTAGCACTGCTAAAGTTTTGCAGCAAGGAGTTCCACAAGTCCTCCATGTATGATGTATGGACACGTTTTCTTTAGTTCCTTTTGTACTTGCTAGTTTATTTGATGCCCTTTTGCTCTTGGAGTAGTAAAAGTGGTGGAAAATATTTTCTTCCCCCATCTCTGCGTCAGTCTTTTATTTATTTTTTTTTTAAATCTGAGAAGCAGCCAGTCAGAGCATGAAATTAAACAAGATGTTACACCCTTCAAACTTCAGTAATATTCTTTGTTTCTTGCATCTTATATCAGATTTGGACAATTTTGTTCTGATTTACATAATTTGGTTTCAGTCTCATGTAATGTAAGAATTTAATATAGTTTAGGTAAATTTTCAGGGCCAAATTTAAAAACTGAAAATATTGCTTTAAAATGGAAGTTTTAAAATGAGCTGCAATATTTCTAGCATACAGTAAAAGATATTAAGAAGACAATTTGCTTTTCCCTTATAAATATATTTGGCAAGTTTTCTAATACTCCACTAGAAGTCTGACATTTGAGTCAAACACACCTAAAAAACATGTAGACAAAAAAAATGAATATAATAAAAGATGGACATGAGTTGATTTGTAGGGAGATAACTTAAGCCAAACTTAACTACCTAATCTTTTAACCAGTGCTTTTCTAATGATGATTTGAGAAAAAATACTCTTAGGCAGATGGTGTCATTACCTGAAGACGTAAATCTTCATAAAACTACTAATGAAGCCAGACATTTTCCTACAAGGTTAAAACAATGTTAAATTGTTGTTTGTCCACTTTTGTGAAGCAAAATGCATTTAAGAAGAATGTGCTGAACTCTAGAAACCACTTAATTGAGATTACCCAGAGGATGACTCATCATTTTGATTATCAGTCTCTTAAGGTCTGCAGTCAGGTAGCAACAGCAGCAACTATTTTTCTACACCAACAGAACTTTAAAAATTCTGTAGCTACAATTTGGTTTGTTTTTTTTTTTTTTTCTCTCTGTCAGTCCTTGAAGTAATTTGAAGCTTTACAAGAGTTTACTCAGACCACTTGTGAGCATCAAGTTTGGAGGTATTTAGGGAATAGCATAGCAAGAGGCTTATTTTGCAGTAGATAATGAGAAAGCTTGCTTGGTGTTCTGTAGGAAAGATGACTTTTTGAGCATTTGCCACACAGGATTTCTATTACATCTTGACTTCCACTGGCAATTAAACTAATTTTGTAGTAAAAGTCTCATTTTAGGCCAGATGGTGACATTATTATGCTTCTAGGTAATGATAAGTGACAGTATGTAAGGTGAGAGGACAAGCTCTCTTTCCCGTTTTGTAACATCCCATGCCTTCTTTTGATTCCAGTCAGAAAGCACAGAGTACATCTGACCATGACTGCAGATAATAAGCTCCTTTTATTTTATCTGTACTTGTGACCCATACTGTAAAGGTTAACTAAAGTTTACTTTTTATTTTCCTGTATTTTCTGCATAACTTTCTGGACATTTAATACATTTTTTTATTGAGCCAATATATTTAAAAGGTGTCACTCTGTGTAACTTTCTGTGCTCTGTCTTTTTCTTGTGGTCACATTTCTTTATATTAGCCAGTAAAATAGAATATTTTCATCTACCAACACTGACTGTGGAATTTTTTTCTGAGTTTTAATATTGTAATTTGTTAGCAATCTCTGTGCAATAAAAGTATAAATAATAAAAAAAAAAAAAAGACTACTCAGTAGAAGGTACCGCAACACCTGACTGAAATATATTTTGCACATTCATGGTTATTTAAATTGTCAGTTGCTAATAGTGGTTTACAAGGTGCAGCAATCTTGTCCTGGCAGAAATTTAATTCTTTATATTACTGAGCTTTCAAAATATCCTTATGTACCTGGAAAATTAAAAAAATATTGACCTAAAATCTGAACTACTGATATGAATCCATCACACTGGATGCAAATTACAATTCCATGTAATGTTACAGTGGGGCAGTTTCTGTCTTATTTAAGCTTCAGTCTCATTAGCCTTAGGCTAATATTAAAACCAAGATCTAAGAAAAATATTTCTCTATTGCCTCTCCTGTCTTTGGAATGTATTTTCGTTTTAGTATCTTCTAAAATGTTACATGGTTTATTACTTTTTGTTTCTTTGTGGAAATTATTAGTCTTATATTCACTGTAAGTTTGAGAATATTTTTTTTATTGGCCTGGAAAACATGTTTTTCATTGAAAAGCTTTCCAGCTTTTCTTGGCAGGAGTTTTCCTATCTTCTAGCAAATATAATATCCACCATGCAAATCATGTCTGATCACAGACTTTGTACATGCCATAGTACCTTCTTCAGTTTATGAAAGTAGCTCATTTCATTTGTCTTTAGATATAATCCATCTTCCCATCAGTAACTGCCTTGATATTTTTCACTAATTTTGTCTGCTTCACACTATTTTTTGCTATAAATGCCCCTCTATTCTTCTTATATCAGTGTGTAACTGGGTTCATTTTCTCCACTGGCACTTGCTGAAAAACTTTTGGTATTTTAATTCTGTAATATTTTATACTTAAATTGTTCTAAGAGTCAAAATAATCTTCTCAATATTACTGTGACAAGAAAGGTGCCACCATCTTTGCACTTCCCATTTGCTGTCTGCCCTGTCTCGAGGTTCTCTTCTTGGATCCTGTTCTGAAATCTGTCTTTTCAGTGCTAAGATTTTCATAGAGAACTGCATTACAATAATAGATCAATAAATAGGCCAGTACTTCTTTCCCTGCCCCCCCTCCCAAGAATATCTTAAACAGCTTGATTCACTTATTCATTTGCTGAAAGCCAGCATGGCAGAGACCATCATTCTTCCCATGTCATTACTCCTGTCTTAACCACCTGAATAGAGTATCATAGAATGGTTTAGTTGGAAAGGACCTTAAAGATCATCTAATTCCAAACTCCTTTCCATGTGCAGGGACACCTTTTGTTAGATCAGGTTGCTCAGAGATCCATCCAGCCTCATCTTGAACCATTCCAGGGATGAGGCATCCAGAACTCCTCTAGGCAACCTGTGCCAAAGCCTCATCACACAGTAAAGAATTTCTTTCTAATATTTAATCTAAACCTACTCTCTTTCAGTTTGAATCCATTTTCCCTTGTCCTGTCTCTATATGCTCTTATAAATGGTCCCTCTCCATCTTTCTTTTTGTCTTCCTTGAGATCCTGGAAGGCCACAATTAGATCACCCTGAAGCATTCTCTTCTCTAGGCTGGAAAAAAACCCAACGTTTTCAGCCTTTCTTCATAGGAGAGGTGCCCCATCCCTTAATCATCTTAGTGGTCCTGCTCTGAACTCACTTCAACACGTCAATACCCTTCCTGAGCTGGGGACTCCAGAGCTGGTTGCAGCACTCCAAGTGGGATCTCACCAGAGTGGAGTAGAGGGGGGAAATCACCTCCCTCAATCTGCAGGCCACACTCCTTTTGATAGGAAACATAAAATATGAAAGGAACTTGGATCTCACTACCACCAGTTTTCTGGTCTTCACTTGTCCTTACGGTATATAACTAACTGCTGGAAAAGACCCAAGCCTCTTGGAAAGTTTCCAGCATGAATGTTTTAAGTATATCTACCTAGATCTCAATGTTCAAAATGTGTTCTTAGAAACATAACTGATTTGCTGACAAACTTGCTTATGGAGTCTTTTTCATGCTATTTATCTTGCTTGTACTGTTGACCTTATGTAATATTAAGGTTTAGAATTTAGTTTTGGGATCCTATCAGTACTTCATTTTAAGCTGCAGCATTTAAGCAGTGTAATAACAGACAAGTATAATGGTCCCTATGCTTGAAGCTGGAAAGTATTTCTCTGACATTTTTGTGGCACTTCAACACGGTTGTGATTGTTTCAGTAGGAGGTATAGGAGGTGGAAAGGAAAGTTTTGTTTTTTTTATTTTTGTTACTGAAAATTACCTTGGGTGTTGGTCTTGTATGCTACTGAGTTTCATAGGAAACTTTGTTAATCATATTTCATATGTTTATTGATATCATAATTTTGAGTAACTTCAATTTCTCTTATTCTGACTCCCAGACTCACACTGACAAAAATTAAGCTTTTTAGCTTTATCTCATAAAATATCAAATATACAACTATCTTTCCCCACCTCTTTCTATATGTACAACCCAGTTTCTGTACAGCTACTGTATACTACAAAATATGTACATACCATCTTGTGGTTTTCTGATATGGGGGTTGTTTATATCTCTGTTGTTCCTTTTTCCACCTGTAAGTGATAATGTTGGATAATGATGATTTGGTGCATTCTTAGGACTTTCTCCTCTCAGGATGTCAGTGTTCCATTTTCAGGATAGGCTGCAGACACTTGTTTAGACATTCAATATAGCAAAGCATAAAAACAAGGTTTCACCTCAAATGATCTTTCTTTTTCTCTGGTAAATTTTGTGATAGAAGGCTTTTAGGATTTTCTAAATTTTAGTAATGAATAATGGATGGTGTAATTACACAGAAATAGCATTTAATTATTTTTTTTTTCCTTTGCACAATAAGACCTATTAGCTACAGTTATTGAGGCTCATTAAACTGCAATAGACAATAGCTCTCACAATGTGTCTTGGTCATGCCAGAAACCTTTGGTACCATTCTGTACTGTTTGACATTGCTTTATTATGTCTGAGTGATTGCAATGAAACATGAACTCTATTATAGCTAAAATTAAAAATTAAAAACTAATTAATATTTGAAATAAATCTTACTTCACAATCCTAACATTGTTCTTGAATGATAGCACATTGTATTCTTTCAGTATAATTTTCTAATGTATCGAACTACAAGAAATAATTATTTATTAATGGAAAAGCATACAGAATGTTAAACACATTTAACTAATTCTACTCATGAGCCATAAACCACCCTTTGCCCCAAATTAACACAATCCTTGAAAAATGTATAGGATTGCAAAGGGCTAAAGAAACCTGAAAATATGAATATGTAAATTAAAACTATCCACTCAGAGTGACAGGTAGCAAATTTTGAAAATGGAAAGGATTTTTTGTAGAGGGAAATACCATATGGATGAGGCACTGGTTGGATGGTCACATCCAGAGGGTAGTGGTCAATGTCTCAATGTCCAGATGAAGATCAATTATAAGGGATGTCCCTCAGGGGACAGGTACTGTTTAGTATCTTCATCTGTGTCATAGGCAGTGGGATGGAATGTACCCTCAGCAAGTTTGCAGATGAAACCGAGCCAAGCAGTGAGGTTGACATGCCTGAGAGATGAGATGCCATACAAAGGACAAATTCAAGAAGTGGTCCCATGTGAACCTCATGGGGCTCCGCAAAGCCAAATTAGATTAGATTAGATTAAAATAAATATAAAAAAAGTTCTTTACAATGAGTGTGATGAAACACTGTAACAGGTTGCCCAGAGAGGTGGTAGATGCCCCATCACTGGAAATATTCAAGGTCAGGCTGGACCTTGCCCTGATGTAGCCTGATCTAGTTGAAGATGTTGCTGGTCATGACAAGGAAGATTGGACTAGCTGACCTTAAAAGCTCCCTTCCAATTTGATTCTGTTTCTATGCCACAAAGTAAAAGAATGAGTAGAAAACCTTCTTGTATTATAAATAAGAATTCATTCACTCATATCAGTGAAAATGCTGAAGTACTGATAAAAAAATAAAAAACTTCCAGTGAACCGAGGACCCAAAATATCATAAATGGCAAAACTTTATAAAGTTAATGCTAATAAAGTGCTATGAGTAATACTGTTCACTATCTGCCTGAGAGAATCTGATTTGATTTCTCTATTTGTTCTTTTTCCTTATCAGGCCACCAGGATTCTAGCCAACATCCCCTTTCGCTAAAACAAGCCTACGTCTTTGGATGTTATCCAGCCTTTGCTGAAAGCATAGTGACTGCTTTATTTCTCCATACGGCTGTTGCCCCTCAGTATTTAACCCATACTTGGTGAAATACATCTGAGTACCAGAAGTGGGGAAAGAGATACTTAGAAACAAAACTATTCCCTTTCAGTTACCTGTGGGAAAGGATGCTGGAAAAAGAGGTATAATTCCAGGGTATGAATACTCAATCAAATTCACTCTGTGAAATCACAACCTGACTTTAACAAGAACAGGAAAAGTCAAGCATAATCTCTGTAATGAACATTAAGAAGCAAAGTTGTGAGGTTGCTATCAGAAACCTGTGTACCCAACAGCTGAGCTAGTTTGACAAGCTTTATTGGAGTACAAATCAACTAATACAGAACTACAGTACAAGAAAGATCATACTTTCCTTAGCACCTCATCTCACTGGACTTCTTTGAGAGCCTGATGATGTAATCCTAGCCCAGACAAACATCCTTTGTACTCGTGGCTAGCTCCATCCTGTGCAGTGGGTGTCAGATGAGGAACAAGTATTTCTGTGAGTAGAGTGCATAAAGGTTTAAATATCTCATTTGAGAAGCAGTTGCTCAAACTGAGCTGAAAAGGCATAGAGATATTTAAATGTGCCTATTTAAATATGTAAAACAAACACAGAGTTAGACGAGTCAGTTTAGAGAAATCTTTGCAAGGTCTTGGAGCCTTACCGAGCAGGTTAACCTCCTTGAGGATGAACCATCTCCTTGAAGTGAAATAAACTAGTGACTACAAATATGCAGGGGATTGAAGTATCCCAGATATACTATTACAGTTTTCATTTACATCTACCAGACTCTTCTGATATGTTGCAACAAGCAAGAATTACCAAACTGAACTTTAATTCGATTAGACCATCAGTCAGGTTTTAATCTAATTTCTATCTGAAATGTGTAATTATCTTGGAATCTAATCTTCAGATTAGATAATGACAGACTGAAGTCTTTCATTTTCCACTTGAATTTGTGTCAGTACGTTCCACAGTAGCACTGGGAGAAAAACAGACTGCTTAGTAGGAAATTCCATTTTACGCTGATACAAAGAGCGTAAATTTAGAGATGTTGTCTCCAGCACTGCATGTAAATGTCTGGAGAACAACTTTCTCCAATGTAGTGTTGAGGATAAGAAGGTTGCTTAAGGGTGAGAATTGTCTCCATTTCCACAAATCTACAAGTATTGAATCAATTTTTTTTTTTTTTTTTTTGACTTAAGAAATAGTAGTTTGATGAGTAAGATAGCTGTACTTGCTAGTTAATTTTAGGAAAAAAAAAAAACAACAACTTTAAAAAGCCTAGGAGAGTCTCTCATCTGATTATCTTTTCATTTGAAAAGCAACAAACCAAAGTGACTTGTACAAATATTTGGCAGTGATATCGACTAAGATCATTAGGAGCTTTAAAATCCCAATGAATTCTTGAGGACTGGCAAACTGCCAATGTGACTTTCCGAACTCACAAGCCTAATGCAGATTATGTAAGACTAGATACAGACAGAAGACCAGATAATTCCGACTGTTTGACACAATTTAGACATACAGTATTCAACTATACTGTAAAAGAACAGTTACTATATGGGATGTATTTAGTTTGCTGGAGGTGCTAAACCCCAGCCTTCAAGTAATGAGATATATGATGCATTCTGGGATGCAGCAGCTGCTTAAAAGTATTAATACTGCATAGGAAAAGCAATTGTTTTTCTGGGCCTGTCAGGCTGGCTTTGATTAGAGGAACACAGCAGAAATATTCAATTAAATAGTTTTCACCAAAGAACAAGTGTTCACCTTGTTCTTTGAGCATTTCCAGTGTGGAACTGGTCCTGTATAATTTCCTGTCAGACTTGCCAACTCCTGTTGAGTTTTAGCTTTTGTCTTGCTTCCTTTAAATATTTTTCATTTACAGGTTTTTTAACAAGTTGAATTAATGTGACATCGCAATCATTGCTGAGTGAATAACAAAGCCACATCACAAGGACCACAGCAGAAGGTAAGGAGACTGCACTAGTAGCTGTTGCAGAGATCTACATAATTTTAGTCAAATTAGTCTTGTCTATATGGTGTGTAGGTGTCTTTCAATTTTGTATATTTTTATAAGCAGTGGATGAAATTCCTTGTTAATTTAAGATGTAGCAATATAAATCTCATCAAACTTTCATTATATGACTGGATTGCATTTCCTGTAAGATGGAAGTTCTTTTCTAAGGTTCTGAGACATTACTGACCTTAGGAGCCCAGAGTCCTAGTCCAGACACAGTAGATGCTTTCAGGCATGTTAGATGGTCCTTTGCCAGCTCACTTGGGAAAATATTTGAAAGCACTAGTTCAGAGCAATCATACTCCATCAATTTCTGTTATTCAGGGCCTGTGAGGAACCTACCATCTTCTCAGAGGCATTTTACACATTTAACTCACTAATTGGTTATAGGAAGGTTTCGAGTCAGAGACAAAACAAACCTCAGATCCTTTCTGTTTCCACATTTCTTTTCAAATGTTAATTAGAGATAACGACAAGGAGCTGGCATCTGGGCTATGTGATCCCATACTGTAGTTTGTCCCTCCTTTCAAAATTAGGGGAAACACAGCAAGTGGGCAAAGAACATGGATATTCTATCTTCACCTTGGGATGAAGAACCTCCAGACTAGAAGAACTCAGTGAGGGGCTGGCACTGAACTCACCTGCTTGACTTTGAAACCAAAGACACAAGTTTGTAGGAGTGCACACTTTAAACGAACATGTTTATAATAGTAGTTGTACAAATAATTGGCTGATTTTCTTTCCACCTGTTGTCCCTGGAATGAGTAACTAGTGCATGCTAGATTTAGACAAATGAGCAGAAGTGTGAGAGTGCATCACTGTGTATTTGCAGAGGGTAGCAACTTTATTTCTTGAACTAATTTCTTTTGTCAGTCTCTAATTTTTTTTCCTTAATATTTACCTTCTTAGATCTGTCCTACTCCTAACTGTGATAATATTGCCATAATCTCTGTGGAGAAGTATAAGTTTTACAAGATAATAGACAGCAGCTGTCAGAATGGAAATAGTTGCTATTTGTGATATTCTAAAAAAAAAAAAAAAAAATACTCTGCCATTTAGAATGGCTATTCCTTCCTGATTCTGAAATTTCTGTAATCTGTACATAGCTTGTTTGTTTCTTTGTATATATTTTTTTATACTTTTATCAAAAAAACATGAATTGTGGAAACATTTAGATATGTTTTCCTCATCTTTGCTAGCTTTGCTGAGCATGACAGAGTGGAGGATGCTAATTTTAGCAGAGATCAGCTGATGAACATTGTTATTCCTGGAGAAATTTGGTCATGTGCCCAAGTCCTTTCAAAGTACAAAGCATGAAAAGTGATGGTAAAAAAACTCTTATTCCTTGTGAATTTGTGGCAGTAGGTCTAGTCTTTTCTTTCACAGTAGCCTGAGTCTTCCTAATACTTTCCAGACTGCTCAGTCAGAAAAACAAAGTTAAAAAATTAACAAAATATTAATGTGTAGTCTGTAAGTTCCCTCATATTCAACTTATAAGGAATACAATCTTATTCAAAGCACTGAAAAATATATGTACAGCATTGTGCATATGGAATGGGCAGAACTAACTGAAGTTTCTCATTTTTGCTTCTCTTTTAATTTAAAAATGCCAAATAGAACTCTGATTTTTGGACACCAATTGTTCATACCCTTTTCTAGTCAATATGGTATAAAATTTAATAATGTTCCTTTTCATTTTTCAGTTACCAAAAGACTCAGTTATCTGTTGAAAATCTAAGTAGTAACTTAGAGTGAATCTTTTAGATAGGAGTGTGTCCTAGAGGGACATAAAAACTGGAATCTTGATGTCTTGCTGGGTAAATGTGCCAAGCCTTTTTATCTGAAAATTTTGCTTAGTACAAATTCCAAATTCTTGTATTTAAAATAAAACAAAACAAAACAAAACAAAAAAACTTCCCCCCCCCAAAAAAAAAAAAAACCCAAAACAAAAACAAAACAAAAAAAAAACCACAAAAACAAACAAACAAAAAACACCACACACACACACACACAAAAAACACCAAAAAAAACCACCACAACCAAAAAAACCCCTTCCTTAAACCTTTTAAACACAGCTGTCCTTCATGAGATTCATTTGCTGCTGAAATTGGATCACTTTGTGCCTGAACAGATACCCAGGATGCTCTTTCTCTCAAATGGTCTCTGTAGAGCCCTTAAATATAGATCAATGTTTCTGCATTTTTATACAGGCTTTAAGGGGAGTATTGAAAGTAAATGCTCTGTTCCTATATCTAGTAATGGGCTATTATATTTAGAGAGATTTTACAAAGCAGTTCCCTACTGGTTTATCACTTATTAACTAACGGACCTGTTGGGCTTAAGTTGATATCCCTCATTCTTTCCTACCTGACCACACCACTAGACACAGATAAAATCCCCAAATTCTTTGTAAATATGGAAAGAGCTTCCACTGGTAAAAAGACTGCTGGAGACAGCAAGCAGAGCTGATAAAAGACAATTAAGGGATTCCTAATAATAAATTAACAGTGTTATGGAACAGTAAGGAGTGATCGTCTTATTTAAGACCACGTATGAAGTACTTTCCGGAATCAAGGTCAAACCTCACCAGGTGTAGTATTTCAGTTTAAAGTATCATCCTAATTATCATTCTTCAGGCCTGGTAATTTCAAGCAAACAACATCAACAAAGAGAATTGGACAAAATTCTTATTTTAGATTTTTCAAGAATTCCATAACTCCTTGTGCTCCTAATTCCAGATTAAGTTGCAGTCTTATCAAACTGATTGCCGATAAATTTATTTTCTCTTCCAATCCAAAGGAATAAACCCTTATTTCTTTGATGTCCTTTGAACTTTCCAAAATATTAATCCATTAGAATCTTGCATGTAGTGTTATTGATCCCTACAATTGATTTCTTTAAAATATTTATGTAGGAAATCCATAGGGTGTATACTGCCAACTTTTGAAACCACACATCTACCTTTGGGTTTTAGCTAACAATAGAAATCACTGAAGAACAGAATGGAAAATGCAAACCTATGCTAATGCAAATTTTAAATAGGATTCTGTTTCTTGAATAGAAATTAATTAAAAGATTCATGCTCACTTTCAGTACTATGTAAACTTTGCCTGTGTACTCCCTGATTATTAGTATTAAATTTTAGAAATGAATGTGTATGAAACCATTGCTACAACATCCTGCCTATAATTTACAGTAGTTGAGGTGGGAGGTTGGTTTTTGATTTTGGTAGGAGTTTTGTGGTTGGATTAGGTTAGTTTTGTGGGCTTGGGTTTGGGTGTTTTGGTCTTATTTTGTTGTTTTGGGTTTGGCTTTTTTTTTTAATGGTGTAAAATCTGTTAGAGCACAGATACAGAAAGCTCTATATTTACAGTGTGCTGAACTAAAAATCTATATCTAGACCCTTCTGAATTTCATTTTTTTGCACCCTTACAGCTCTGGGTGTGTATGTAACTGCTTGGGCTGATTTCGGTGGTATTGGAATTTGTGAACTTGTAGAAATATTTTTTTTTTCTCACTTACATTGCTTTTTAAGTTTCCTTTGGTTTCCCTCCACCTCTTCCAAAGCAAATAGAAAGAAGAAAATTTAGAATACCAAGAAAATACCCTTGTATCTATTTTTTATGTTTTGTACAGTTCAAACTCTTAGATGAGGAATGATCGGGATCCAGACTAGAAATCTACATGAAATAGGAACTGCAGTGAATATTACTTTATAAACAGGAAGAAATATGGTAAAATTATTTACAATTTTATAAGCATGTAGTCTGCTTAGTGATGTGATACTTGCTATCGATCTCCAGTGAGTTGTTTAGGAAAAAAAGTGTTTTATTTCCCCACAAGATTCAGTATTAACAGAGCAATAACCTAATAGGGGAACAATATTCTGTGCTTGTTGTTAAAGGAGCAAGAGAAAAGCTAATGTGTGCTGCTACATTTTCACAGCTGAAACTTTATAAAGATAATGTGTGTGTTTTTGATACTTATGAGAAATTATCTTTGAGATAACATCAGAAAATTACAAAGTATTGACTTTGTGCTTTGAACACAAGCAGAAATTAGTCAGTTGGTGTCTATTCATACAGGAAGCTAAATGCTGACAGTTTTGTTCTATATGACAAAAACAACTGCAGATATATGACCTTGATTTCCATAGTTAAACTCAAGGGCTTTTGAGCAAATTAAACTGCAATTACAGAAGACAAAAAAAAGAAGTGTGGATCACTGCTCTCTGTCAGGTTATAGTGACTGATCTGAGCAATCACTAGCATTATTTCATTTTCACTAATTCAATAAGATTTCTGGAAGTGCAGCACACAGGTATGGACACAAACAAGAAAGTGGCTTAGCTACTTGTTAAATTGTTTAAGCCAGTGGTTATCAAAGGATTTGTTCAAATATAATGAAAAAATAAATCTCATTAGTTACAACAGATACACACACAAGGATGACTAAGAGAGAAATGGTTTTGTCAGAGGTTTTAGGGAGAAAAACAAAACCCCACAACTGAATTTATTTATTATTTTGAAGTGTTACTATCAATATCCTAACAGTGTGGGCTCCTAAATTCCTTGTTTGGCTAGACACAAACAATAAACTCATCAAGATTTTTCCTGTGAAAGACTTTTAGAGAGCCAAAAGGTATACACTGTAAATAACAGATTTCCAGTTATTATTCTGCATCCTGGTATGCCTGAGGCTCTTCTGCTTCTGATATCAACGAGTTTAATAACCCATTGACCATTTTATTATAGCCTTCATCCAGAAAAACTTTCCTGGCTGCTAGCATGCTAGCCTGTTTCCAAAGTGACTCAGAAATGTCTCGGAAACAAGTAATAAAGGCCTCACTGTGTCTGAGATATTTGCTTGCACAACTAATATCTGCTAGGAAAACCTGATCTGTTAAGAGTGAGATATTCATCAATTTCAATACAGAAATCAAGTCAATTTCCAGGCAAATCAATTTTCAATCAAACTAATTATTTTTTAGGTTTGAGTTTTACTTACACCTTGGCAGTGCCCCCCTGAACGAAACCAACTTCCACCATGAGTTGGTAGTTAACTGGTGAACTAAATCAAGAAGAAAAATTAAAATATAAAGCCAGATCAGTTCCTACATCTGGTTTAGTGTGACTCAAAGGCAGAAATGAATTGCTAGACTGAAGAAAAGCAAATTTTTTTCCTTTAGAGACAGTGATATCTTATGCTGTCTAATGTTTTAATGAAGTTTTGAGCTAATTCTTTTTGTTTCTCTCTGGCAAGTTTTCCTGTTTTTTTTGTTACACTCCCAACAATCATTTCAAACTGCAAGGCTTTTCGAAGCCATCTACTTGCTACAATAGGGCATTATTTAGCTCAACTTTTTCGGTGGCAAAGGTATGCTTGCCCTGTCTACTTATCATGAAAGACCAGAATATTTTATTATGCGTTGAAAAGTTGAAAACAATACCACTGCTAACAAAATCTGATCATGAAACAAGAGTAAGTCATAGGTAAAGTAAAAGGAGTGAAAAGATGCACTGGGAAGAATGAAACTCAGAGGGTTTTAGCATAGTTCAAAACCTTAGAAGTAGAAATCAGATACAGAATTAGCTTTTGAACCCCATCCTTAAGTTAAATCACCTAATGTTGGCATTTTAATATTAAAAGGTGTGGGGTTATTAAAATCAAATTTTGAAATTTTGGGGGAAATTAAATTTTGACCCACTAGTCACAGAATCTTGAAGTGAAATGCCAGGACAACATGCCTCAATCCTTGTATGTCACTTGACAAACCTAAAATCTGTCAAGTCAGTAACTTACTGTGGCTATTGGTTGATAAAAACCATGCAGGATGTCCTGGATCACTATTTTTATCAAGGGAAACAATTACAGGATCTGCAAATATCCTTTTTTTTGCTTAAACACCTTTTGGATCTTTTTTTTGATAGTTCACGTAACTGTGCAATCATGAACATTTTATTTCAAATTATGGAATATATAACCTTAATTTAATCTAGTTTTTACTTCACTGAATGCAAATTTATGCAATAAAATAAGAGCTAGACAAACTGCATTGTGTATTCAGGTTTTTCACAGCTTTTAAAGACCTTTGCAAAACCATATTTAAAATGCTTTCTTGCCTTTCTCAGTGAGAGACTTTACTACTTGGTAGGGCAGCAATCTAAGATGGTTTTGTAAGGAAAACTTCCAGGTTGTGAAGTAAACTTTAAGTACTATTATGTATATCATCATTTAGGAGCCATTCATATCTGAAACGGTGGTGGAATCAATTCAAATGAATATGTTAAAATATTTTCAAAGGTCCCAGCACCCTAAAGAAGAGTCCTGGAATCTATTTATTTTGAACAGTTTTTTGATGTCTTAAAATGAGACAAAGACAAGGTTACTGAGACAAAGATTTTTCATGGATAATTGCCATTTTAGATTTCAAAATCCAAAGTTTAGATCTTTAAAATCTCCTCACATCTGCAGAGGCTCCAGCACATCTAAACTCCAAAATTTTAATGCCAAAAAGACGCTTACAAGCCAGTATTTCTGAAATGTGTCATATTTCTATCTGACAAAATTTGATCATTGTTTGATGCTATGTTTACACTGAGGGTCCAGGGACATTCACAACTTGTCAATTTAGATGCATTTTTTGCTTCAAAAAGCAGTATCAGCAGCATCTCTCTAGCCAAAATTTGACAGAATGCATGCTTTTCTTGCAGTCTACAATCCACCTGGAGAACGCACCTGGAACATACAAGACCCAAGACTTCTCTTGTCCTTTTCTACTCTTCCCTTCTTTTCCCTATGTTTCCTCTCCGTCACCATCTTCTATGCCTTTCTGTTTTCTAAATTCTGATTTTAAAATTAATGGTGGGTCATTTGTGGCTGAATGAAATCATAAAGCCTCATTCGTCATATGATGATAGTCTTTAAGTGTTGCACTCCATCATTTTGGAGCAAAGCAAGATTTTGGCCTTATTAAGAATGTTTATGGTAGTTGTCTGCAACTACCCTAGAATCAGCTTATCATAGGATACCCTAAAAATTACATTTTTCATTTCCCTGTACAGCCAGGCTGACATTTGATTTAAGGCAGTATTTAATTCCTTTAAACATTGAATTACCTCCTTGTGCAGTGTTAGCAGATGACACAAAACTGTCTTGTTTCAGACTTACCCCACTTCAGTACTATGAAATCACTTCTTGTTATATCTCATTAAGGGCTTTGCAGATTCAAACTGATGATGATGAGCTGAAAAACCTCAGATAAAAGAGCAGCAAGGTATTTGTTTATTCAATGCTGGGAGCAAGCCAGCTCAGGCTGGACAAACTTGCTGGTCTTGAAAGTGCAAAAGCAAGCCATTTTATACACTTTAGATACATGGTTACACCATCTAACATACATATTAATAAGTAGGCTGGTCTCTGGGCAGAAACTTTCCAGAACTTTCTTTTGACATGCAGTCTTCTACTGTGGGGGTCTTCTTCCTGAGCCTTCATGCCATGGGGGTAGTTCCAATGTTTTTCCTCGATTTGACCTCTTCAACTTTCTTTGTTAGGTGACCTGAATTCTTCGAGCTTGCAAAATCCTGGCTCTGGGCCTCCTACATCTAATTCAAACATCTAGTTTACCTGATTTATTACCTTGTGGTCTATTGTATACTACTCCTTAGCATTTTTTCAATAATAAGGACTTTGGTCCAGTAAGCAGAACAGAACATGATATTAACCAGTGCTCTCCTGGCTCAGCAGGGCAAGGTATACCAACTGAGCAATTTTTAACTCTCTTTGTGCCTTTTTGCCATCAATGATCATAGAGAGAGCGAAAGACCTTATAGCTTTGATGAAATCTACTATGAGAGGTTGCATTTAGGATATTAATTTTTACTGAATGAATGACAAATCCTCTTCCCTTTTCCATTGAGTTTGAATGGCCATTAACTATTTTAAGGATTTGGATCATTGCTCATATTTTACTAACTCTGTATAATGAAAAAAAAGTGATTATTTATTTTATTTTATTTTATTTTCACTGAGACCTTTTGTTACTCTTGAATAGAAAAGCAAGGACATTTTTTGCAGACAACTATTTTGTTACCTGCTCTTGTTGATTTATAAATTTTTGTTTTAACTAGTATACCAATATGTTTTAATCAGAAGTGAGGCCATTTATGGTGTAAATACAGGCTCTTAAATCATTTAAAGCCTCAAGGCCACTACATATTTTGTCTAACAAATAAGGAGTCCATTCTCTTTCCCTTTCTTCACTATTACCCAGTTCCTACTAGTTTCCCCTGAGAAGAAAGCAAGGACCAGCTTTTACATGTATTTTGCAAAGAACATTTTGAATCATGCACAATCCTTATGTGTTCCACTAACACTTGGAACAGACAATTTAGTCATCATGAAAGTCTTTTGAAGTGTTAATGACTAACATCTCTTTTCATCTTCTCTATAATTTCAGTCTCTCCTGAAACATGTGTAGTTAACAGGAGCAAAGAGTATCCTTAAACCCACCTTGTCATATTCTTTTCAACTCTCACTGAACCAAGAGTTCCCACGTCAATTCAAAACATCTTTTTCTATTCTATGTGCCATTTTTCCTCACTTCTTTACAGTTGCAAGTACAGCAATTTAGAAGAAGTTGGCCTAGAGTTTGCATATGGAGAGACAATGTTAGACAATGACTTGCAAGTTAAGTAATTTTTCCTCTTGATAGTGGTCTGTGCCTACCTGTGTCTAAAAGCAGTTTCCCTGGGCAAAAAGAAATCAGATTTCTGATGTCAGTGACAAACTCTGTATTTATGAGCACACATACAAACACTTAAATAAATGGATAGTAAACAGAAACCTGACATTGAAAGAATAATTATAAATTTATCATCAATTAAATAGAATGTTAATCCTATGACAAGTTAAAAAATTTACCTTTAAATATATTTTATGATCACTGTTTGGAAAGAAAGGCAAATAGCAAAAATATGTTGTTCCTACTAGTCCACTATAATAAAGATTTTAATCAAGCTATGCATTTTTATAATTTCATTTGTCATAGTATGTGCCTACTGCAGTTCTAAAGGAGCTACCAGGGATCTGCTGTGTAACATAACAGTAACTGTCTGAGGTTAAGACATCTCTTGATCAAATTATCAAGATGACAAGAAGGATTGCAAAGGCTGAATAATTTTAATATTCTAGAAAATAGTAAGAGCAACCTGAGGGAATAAATCAAGAAGAACCCATTAATTGTTAATGGGATCTTAGCAATCTTAAAAAAGATAATGGCTATATTTTAAAGCATACTTTTCTATTTACTTTTCATATTTATGTTTTGCTTTTTCTAAAGCTTCCAAATTTCTTTTGCATTTGAAAAAAAAGGCAAATCTCTCATATCCCATATACATACCATAGCTCTAACAAAGTGCTATTGTAGCTTATCTAAGAACAGAAAAATATGAAAGAGGAAAAAATATATATTAAAAAGAGAGCACTTTAATGCCTGATGTTATGGAGAATTTATACTGTGTATTGTGGATTATGCTACCAAAAAATCTTTCTTTGTCGTGTGTGACAAAATCTGAAAAGATGATAATCAAAGTATTAATAGGAAAAAAGCAAATATAAACAAACACTGTTTTTGTAAATACAGACCAGAGTTATTTAAATTTTAGTTTGATTTTCCTTTAATAATCGAGGCAAAGTTTACACTTGTTGCCAAAGGCCTGAAGAGAAATAAGATCAACAACAGCCAAAACACTCTCTGCCAATTTGTCGCCTTGTTAGATATACATTTACTGGTTTTATAAATCCCTTTTCTGAAATCAGATTATTACAAGATATAGTGAGATCTTTGCAGCCACAGGCTACCACTTCACATTGATATAAGCCTAATAATCTAAATCAAAGAAGATGTAGAATCCTTGAGACAGACTCTCACTGTTGGTAAGAACTGAGCCATTACATTAGCCATGGAGAGAGGAGGATTTTTAGATGGCAGAACTACTATACAGTAGTTCACGAACAGTAGAAGTTAAAGGTGTACTTAACCTCACCTTGTACAATATAATGAAACGATTTTTGCAGTTACTGCAATGCAGCTGGAAATAGGATACTGAGTTTTTACTGACTGAAAACCTGCTGAAACAAAAGGCATTGAAAATGCAGTAGAACTAAGCAATAAATCCAATGTATATTGGGGTAATTGAATTTTGAATGTTAACGGCTGATGATTCCTCTGGATGTTAGAAACCTATGTCACATAGCACTGAGATATTTTTTCTCATTACTCTTTCCAATCAAGAAATTTCTGTCTGACTATAATTTAAGGAACTGACTTGTCTGATTTGACTGTTAAGCATGCTCTCTGGAGAACCTTAATGTATGGTTTATTCTTTCTGTAAAGTTTGATGGTTTATGACTCATTTTCAGGTGGCCTATTTACATGGATTTGTTAATGGGAAGGTACTAGTTCTGCTTTTCTAAAACCATTTAGGGATGAGTTGGGCATCTCTAACTTGAAGACAGTAAGGTCACAAAAGTATTTATAATTTTGAGAAAAAGGTTTCTATGCTTAAAATATGTAGGTTGTAAAAATTTGGATAATGAGGTGAAAATCTTTTTTGTTAGTGCATTTTTGTATATTTCTTTCTTGTTCACAAACGCTTAATTCATTCACATCTCTTTACTTGTAATGTCAAGATCCCTTGGTAAAAACAGAAATCCACTTTTTCTATGAAAAATTATTGGACGTTGTCTTGGACATAGTCCCCATTCATTCTTTCAGACTTTCACTGGACAAAGAAAGTAAGATGGCTCAATAATTTATATTAGTGCCTAAACACAAATACCTTCACAACCTTGTACCTTTCTGAAACTAGCAAAACTGACATAAAATGTTAAATTATTTCTGTGGATGTATTTCTTTAATAGGATAAGCATCTACACCTGCCTTGAATTAACACTGATTTTCCCTTAAGACTGCAATTACCCAGCTGGTAAATACAAAATGGTCTCCTTAGTTATTCCTGAGCTTAAATGTATAGAGATTCATCCAAAGTGAGTCTAGTAAGAGAAATGTGAGGTTGTTTTGAATATCAGGAAGAAGATAATCTTAATACTTCCACCTGTTCTTCTCAATGTGTTTCAAATTAGGACTGCATGCAAAGGTAATAATTCATATATGAGTGAAAGGCAACTTATGATGCACAGAGTAACTAATGCAAGATGGGAGTGTTGATATTATGTGGTAGCTTGAGCTCCTGAGGGGAATTTTTGAGTTCAAATTTGCTGTGCTATCATCTGCACATGCAGGACACTTTCCTAGTCATAAGCACTTATAATCATAAATGTTTCAGAAAGTATTTTGAGCATACAAATAGAATTAGACTATGTTGCTGTTTCTTGAATCCTAATAAATCTCATCATGTACTTTGACAATTCCATGTACTAACTATCTAAAATGCAAATGAATGAAAGTATAACTCCCTGTTGACAGTAAATAAGATCAGACTTGTTTCTCTATGAACTATTAAACCATATGACAGAGAACTTTGCTTTAATGCTTTTGAAAGAAAAAAAAGTTGCTACAGGAAATGTATACTGGCTCTAACTTTTGGAGGTCTTCTGAGAGTGTTTTGATAAAAATAAATCACAGTAGAGACTGAGACAAAAATGTGCTCAGAAAGAAGGAACTCTGATCTCATCTTATGTCAGAACATTTTTGTTGTATTGCATTGTTTCCCTGTGTTGGTGAAAATATTATCACAGGCTGATTGCTCAAGGTCATGACCTGCAGATAGAAGATATTTTGAGTGAGATTTTTTCAGTGGAGACAAAAAACCTGTTTTAACTCTTATCATCCAAGTGAATACCCTAACCTTTACTCTTAAAAGCACACATGTAAAGTGATCAAAGGTTTCTATTTTATTTTGAATCAGAAAATGGAGATAAATCGTCATAAGAATCCAATTATTATCTTCTGCTGTTCTATTTACAGATCTTGTAGCTTAAGGCAATGATCTATATCAGCTTTAGAGAGGATTACAGCAGTCACTTGGTACTTCACAAGACACCATAAACTGGAGTGGTTGCTTATTTTCAACTTGTAATAAGAAAAGGGCCCAGGACCTGCTATTAATATCAATTTGTCATTCATGTCACCATTACCAGGCTGCCTTTAACAACATTCTAAGTGGCATTTACCCATGAACTGGTATTTGAATAGCTTGTATATTGAATCCTACATAAATAAATCATTATCAAAGCTTTCATATTCCCCAACATGTGACTATACTATTGGCAACATCTGTTTTCCTGCATGACCTTTTTCAGTATATTCAAAACTGTCTTCTTATTCTTGACACCACCAGCATTTGACACCACGTGAAAAATTCCAAAATGAGTGTGTGCCTGTGTAACTGCTAAATGAAATCTTGTCTGACTTTTCATTACCTTCTGAAACAGCTACATTCTCTTTTTGCTATGATTATCCTGTAGAAATGGTGGATTATCTGCTCAAGGCTATTTCTTCACAGAGTATTTTTACATTATGGAATACCCTGATGATTTTGAAACATTAACGTTGTGTTAATATATGTGACAATGTAAGACACTCTTGTGACCACATGAACACTAGTCAAAAACCTACATATATCTTATAAACTCATTTTTCAAGCTACTAAAGATTGCAGAGATAAATTGCTACACATTACTTCCCCCAAGGACATTCAACTGTAGGTGCCAAAGCAGAGAAGACTAATTAGTCACCTTTCACTACCTCAAGGTCAGAGGAACAGGTTTTTTGTATCTTGCATAAAGTGCTGATCTACATTTTCTTATGGTCAAACTGTCTGTCCCCATTTTCCCTACCCTATACCATTGGTATGGGCAACCATGAGGAAAAGAGAGGAAAAGACTGTGATACATAAGTTGTGTTTTGGCAAAGAGCTTTGGCCATCATCAAATCTTTGTGTAATAACTTATTTTCTTCACAGAGTCAACTGATCACAAAGTCATCTTGGCTGTATTTTGGTAAGTGAGTAGTCTACAATTTAAGTCTGTAATTTAAATGTGTTTATCTTCATATGTATCATCATGTATCATCTTTTTGATGCATCTTGGGATTCTGCAACTTTAAATATTAAAACCATCTTGTACTTCTATGACTTTATTGTGCACGTGTGGCAAATGATTATCCATCCTCATTCAAACTTTTCGCTTATGATGTCTTTGAAATAGCTTAATGCTACATTAATGCTGAAGATCTTCATAATTTCTAAAGCAGTGAGATGGTTGCTCATTAATAGCTGTTTAGAATTTCACCCAGTGTAATCCAGTCAAAATTGTTTTTTGTAGACTATCCAGTCAAATTTTGCACTATTCATTATTTATCTAACCACAACTATTTCACAATTTAATAAATTTAAAAAACCTCACTGTACTCCTGTAATTGATGTCACACAGCTACAATGCTGAGGCATCTATTCTTTTTTAAATGTATTTATTTTACCTGTGAAAACATGACAAATCTTCAAGCTCGGCCATGGTCCACATCCACATTATGCTTTGAGTAAGGCAGACGGAATAGGTATTTTTTCAAGAGAGAATGGGCTTCCTTTTGAGCTGTAGGACAATGAAAGCGCATTTGAGACAGACACTCCAAAAAAGTGTTCTGGTTACTCTGGAATATGGCCAAACCTTACTAATCCAGTTCTTAAAAATGACCGGTTCATAATGAGGCAAACATTTCCCTTTAATCTATGACATCTGTAAGGCACGTAATAAAATAAAGTTATGAGCTGGCATTTTCAGAATGGTTTTATTTTTAGCTTCATTATGTTCTCCCTTCATTTAGTCAGTCATAAGATAATAGAACATTTGCTCTCCTCCAAGTTGCAGTATCCAAACACAAAAATATTTATATATATATATATAAAAGAATAATCTAGTAAATCTGTAATTAAACACAGGGGAAATATGAATATCAGTTATGGGTCTATGTTAAATCAAGAAAATAAAGGAAATTCTGACTGTGATTAAGGATGAGAGACTGGCTTGAAAACAAGAATTTAAATAGCTTATTTTTATTTTTTTTCCCCAATGTGTAGCTAAGAGTATTGCACTGTATGTTGTGATGATAGCAAGATTTGAGGTTTATCATTCAATGGACTCAAAATACATGTAAATTCAGAGTACACTGAGGACAAAGTAGCAGCAAAACTTATGAATGATTTGCATTTCTTTTTTCACCTTGAGGCATACAAAGAAAGTGAATTTCATTCTTTCTCTTTTACATATGATGCTTTAATGTGGCATTATGAAAAAAATATAAAAAAGAAACAAGTTCTGTTTTACATGTTATTATGGAACAGAGGAAAAATTTGACTCAAAAGTGCAGCTTTTGTTATAGCCAAGCTGCTAATTTTTCTGTAAAGTTTTGTGAAATGAACCTTAGCCTGTTGGTTATTTTGGGGTTTGTTTGGTTAACTAAAGTTTCCTTGCACTCTTTGCAGCAGTACGCAGCAGACCGCAGTTGTTGAATTAACAGTTCAATCCCTATATTGATTAAATTTAAGCTGAGATTTTGCCTCTGGGAAATGAATCAGATAAAACACCAAAGTATATATTTCAAGCACTAAAGCTGTGTATCCTATTACAGGTTTTTACTCAAATTGTAGAATAAGCACTGGCCATGGGACATTACTGGTGTCTCAACAGTGAGAGTGGCAGTCAGGATTTCCACACTCTGTAGCTACTTGGTATTAAAACAGGGATTCCAAATATCCCAGGAAGGGTGTTTGGTCAAGAGAGAATCTTCCTGCTCACCCTGGATTGGGAAGAATGTGAAAACTCCAAACTCTTATGGTCATTCAAGGACACTTAGGAAGAAAAAGAGCCCTTGGGACTTCCAAGCAACTCAGGGAACCTCAAATATTGCAAGAGCTCTGTGGTCACCAAGGTAGAAGAAGGTTTCTTGTCAAGATTCCCTTGATGCTTGAGAATCTGAGTATTTCAAGTCCTTGTGACCTGCCTTAGAGCACATAGGGGAAGAAAATCTTTCAGGTCTTTTTTATCAGTTAATTTAACTAAGTGCCTGACAGAGAAACAGGTAGTTTGAAAGAGCCAGCATCACCCAATGAAAGTCTAGGAAATGCCAGTATTTGACCAGCTATTCACGTGATATGACCAAGGCTAGGTAAAAATTTCCTTCTTTTAAGACTTTTACAGGTTGCATGCAAATAATATTTTACATGCCTCCTTTTTTGTTGGTGGTTTTTTTTTGTTTTTTTTTTTTTTTTTGAAACAGAGCCTGAAAAGCATGCAAATAACAAAATTTAAAGCAATTATGCATTGCATAAAACTAAGATCTTGTTCAATGTCCTGTCCCTCACAATCATTAAGAGCACCTTCTTAAAGAAAAAAAAGAAATAGGAATCTTATCCTCCAGATCTCCCAATTCAACCATTTCATGTCACTAATAATTCTGTGGGCCCTCCATCTTACCTTCTGTCAATAGTCTCTCTCCAAACCTATAGAAGCTACTCAGATTCTTTCAACACACTTCCTATCCTTTGATCCATATTTTTTTATTTTAATGTAAGTTTTTTCAAGATGGGATGAACAGGACTACAGGCAGCATGTAATCATGTGTATTCTAACCAAGTTCCTATTCATTTTTTTTTCTTTTCCTGATGGTGGCTAACATTCACTTTGTCTTTTAGACAGCTGAAAATTCTATCTGATAATTTCGAGGAGCTACCTAAAAAAACCCTCAAGAGCTCTTTCATTTATCATCATAAAGCAGAGTCTTTTATTGTGGGTATGTCACTGGGTGATTTTTAAAAAATTAATTACCTTGTGTTATTTCATTTGAGCTAATCTGCCACTTTATCTTTCAGTTTCTCAAGGCTTCATTCAAATATTATAAGGTCCTTTTGTAATACTGCACATTTAGCTTTGACCTTTCCACAGGATTTTGTATTCTTAAAAAACTATATCACATCTTTTTCAGATTTTTTTGTGAACATATTTCACAACAGAGATTCAAAAAGGTCTCTCTAAGAAGTCCCTATAGTTGTGAAAACTGACCATTAATTCCCATGTTTTGTTTCTTACCATAGGCAAATCTTGCCTGGCATTTCTGACATCTTAGTTTATCTAGGAAGTTTTGTGTGGAATATACTGAAAAGGCAAGAATACTTTATTAACCAAACTACTTTTTGTTCTCTCACAAGTTTATTACTGTCTTGGTGCACTCTGGTGGAGGTATCAGACATGGCTTTCCTTTACAAAAGCAGTATTTATCCTCAAGTCAGCTCTTGTTTCTATCATTTTGCCCATTGTTGATCTCAGACTGATCTATAATTATCCAACTTTCTTTCACAAGCTGACAGTGCTGTGGTCACTACTTATGCTCCTAACACCAACTCCAGTTTAAGAAGTACTTTGAACTGATGCATAAAGAATACTTATAGAGAGGGAAAATCCTCACTTCCTTTGTAAGGAAAACCAATAAACAGAATCTATCTTCTTTTTCTGCTAAAACTTTGGCTTTCTCACATATTCTATCTATTTTCTGTATCTGCCTTATATATCTGACTTGTCAGGTTTTCATTAAGCTATGAAGCAATGGAACCTAAATGAACACACTCCCTTATTGACTACATCATGTAGTTCTGATTTTGAGAATAGTATGAAATCCAATACCAATCCTATTAAAATTTTCATCTTGTCGCTCAGAATGTGAATGTGGCTTGTGGTGGATTTTTTTTGGCAAATACAGCATTTCATTAAATGAAACGAGTGATATGTTGATTTGGTCCAGACCTACTATGGAAATTAAAGCTGTTCAATAAGACTTTTAAAATTGAGATAGATTATTTTCAAAGGGTAAAGACAACTTAGTGATAAATTTAGGTCCATTTCTTAAAGTGCATTTCAAAGAGCAGTTAAGGACAGTATACATTTTGTAACAGATACCACACAAAAAAGATCAACATGGTAAAACTCTCAGAGCATAATTATATTAACTTTTGAATTATCTCAGAAATGTTCTCACCTGTAATTTCTCCTTTTCTGAATGGCAGGTGGCAGGTGAGTTTCTGAATATTTTGAAAGTGAACTTGTAAGATTTCTGGTGAATATTGCTTTACTATTTTCACAAATGCTATCATCTGGTTGTTCCTGAGATTTATTAGAAAACTTATTAGAAAACTTAAGGAGTATCTGGGAATTTTTAGATTCCAACAGGCATGTTCTGATTATAGGCCATGTTCCTAGACTTTACCTTTATATTATATGCTGTGCTTAAAGCATAAAGACCTCTGTGCTTACTTTGCAATTTATATTTTTTCTGGCTTATTAAAGCTTTATGCAGAAGTGGGTAATAAGAGCAAAATCCTGACTAGAAGTAGCAACCAAACCAGGTAAGATGAGCAATAGTGAGGAGCATTGTCTTGTGCTGCACTACACAGCCAAGAGGAAAATGAAAAAGAAATACTTGGCAACCCAAATGTTTCAGGTAGTTTTTGACATAATATACTACAAGCACCATAAGTACTGTAATTTATAAACTACTGAGAAATCACCTAAAGTATCCCATATAGAAGCTTGCAGAGAGAATAGTTTGGCAAACTGTTCCTCTGCAGGTAATTTAGAGGGAGGAACTCTGAATGTTAAACATGCAGCTTATGTTTTGGGATATCTCTCTTTTTGGACTCTTCTTTTGTGATCTCTGAGCCAAATAATAGACTGATGATAATGTTAAGGTGAAAAATCTAATTCCCTTAATGAAGGAGTATGCTTCCACTGAGCAGCATCACTTCACCCTTAGTAGGGTAAGCCCAAAGTCTGGTGTTGCTTAAACACGCTCAGCTGACCTATGTTGTTATGTCAGTATATGGTGGATTTGGATTTGCATCCAGAGAGATTCAGGTTGAATATTAGCAATAATAGGTTTACTGAAGCATGGAAAGAAATTGCCCACTGAGATGGTGTTGTCTCCTTCACTAGAGAATTTAAGGACTGGTTATATAAACATTCATCAGGAATGACAAAGATATAGTTCATCTTGCCTTGTGCCAGAGAACTCAATGACCTCTTAAAGCCCCTCTCAGCTTTATTTTCCTATGATTCTGTGAAGATTTAAAAATAAATACAATAAAAGCTTCGAGGTGCTCACAGACTGCAGTAAAAGAGCTATATAATGTTTTGAATAGATTACATCAATACTGTCTTCCTGGGATTTTTGCTAGGTAAGTGATTTTGAACTACAGCTTTTCTGAACACTTATGCTACTGAATCCCTCAATTTATTTCCATTGAAGCCTTTATTCTTAAATCCATACAAAGAAATTCGGCACCTGAACAGAAGGGAACACATTCTGATCATTAGGAATTGAGCAGGATACTGTAAATGCTCATAAATGTAAATACCTCTATAAAGAACATTTCTCTGTTATATACCATTTCCTATTTGACCTTTGGAGACCTTTTTCAATTCTGACTGCTGTGCAGTCATAGGTACATGCAAAACCCAGAGGGTTTTAGGAGTATTTTCTGGCTTTCAAACTTTTTAATACTGCCAATGAAAAAAGGAAAGTTTTCTGTGGTCAAAGCCTCATTTTTTCATAAATTTTAGAGATGAAATCAAATTATAATATTAATTGCTGCAATGTAATAGAGTTATGGCAATATGCATGAAATTGAAAATTACCATAAAAAATATTTGAAAACATAAATATAACAAAAATTTAGAATTTATTTATGCTATGTGTGAGCTTTTTTTATATCCTAGTAATATGTCTCATTTGTATAACAATAATATAAAACTTAATTAATTTATCACATTTATTTTTTTTCTTGGAAGATTTTTTTTCCCACAAGAGCAAAGCAATAGCACCATCTAGAAGAAGCATATTTTCAGTTATGTATTAGTCTTTTCATATCTGTATTTTCTTCGTCCATTGTTTCTACTGGCTGGAAGATAGACCTAATGTGCTTCTGTCTCCTAATTTGGTCAAATTTGCATGGACTTTTAATACTTTTATTAATAGCATGAAGTATCAAATATTTAAGTTAAAATAATATTCTTCAATTTAAAGTAAGGTCTCTACAAAGCTTTTCAGTGAAATAAAAATCACAAAGGATTAGCTAGCAGGATTTTATTTCTTTACATCAGAATGAGAAATGGCTCAACCATTCTTGACGTTTTTACAAAGTGTGAAGATAGAATCAGATATTTGGGAGAAAAAAGCCTTCACAAGTAGTTAAAGGTTAGATAAGAGCAAAAGATATTGCAAATGGACCCTAAAATAAAAAAAAATTCTGTAAAACTTGAGATAAGCCTTAATAATTGATACACCTTCTAAGATTTGTGCTCGTATTGGTAATACTGGGACAATACTAACATGTCACGTGACAGTAGTGTAGGTTGCAAAAAAATTTTGTCTTATATAATACTATGATAATACTGATAAAATTTTCTTCCGTAAAAAGGATGGTGACATAAAATTTTATCTGTAGGCAAAGAACAGTTAGTCAAGTGTGCAGTACATCAAAAGCAAGTTTCACTGATCCTTAGTCAGTGAATGGACAACTCAATGGATGGTTAAACTCATTCTCTGAGCAGAGAATGAATGATTGAGCCTCCCTCTCTGGGTATCTCTGCTGGTAATGGAAATTTAGAAGCCAAATTCAGTAATACTGTTAGAATGGATATTAATAATTTACATTTGGAGTTTCAGTCTTTAATTTTGTAATTGATCCTTCCTGACACCTGAGATGAAGAAGCCTCATGGACTCTCCAACAGTTTTTATGTTGCAGCACTTCCTGTAACTAATACAATTTGAGTATTTCACTAACATTGAGTATTTGATATCTCCTTGTTTTGAGTATGCAGTGAACTGCTTTGTCTAGCTTGCAAATATCTTCTATTTCGGAAGGGCTGTGATTTTTTCAGTGCAGCAGTCTGATGGCAGAGGTTTGTTTGTTTGGTTATGTTTTGTGGGAGGTTTTTTAAATTAATACAGAATGACTTGTTGAATTGAAACTTAGTGTGGCAATGCACTAGTTTTGTGAAAACATCTTTTGGGAAAAGTTTCTTATGTCCAGCATTAGGTTTTCCAGGAAAATTAAATGCATAAAAGCCCGTGGTCAACTTCTTCATAGTTACTTAGGATGCAGCACCTCTACTTTAAATCTGCAATCTAAATCAGGAAAAAAAATATTTGAACCAGGATTTCTCAAATTTCAGATGCAGGTTTTCTGTCCAGCTCTTTAAAAGTGTGTGTGTTAGAGAAGGCAAGGTCAAAGTGCTGAACCTTGTAGCTGAGAAGAAAAGGGAGTATTTTTCAGTCCTTTGCTTCACAGTGATGATAAAAACTTGTGCCAGTTTCTTAAATTTGATCTGGCGCTCCTGCAGGCTAGATGTATAATCTGCAACAAAATTTTGATTTCCTTTTTTTTTTTTTCAACTAGAAGATTAAGACCATTTTCTGTGTCTTCCTCCACAGAATTTGAATTGATTAGTTTTCCTGGGTCCTGGCCATAAAGTAGCAACTGAATTAGAAGTTATGGAGAAAGTAAGTATCATGAATAGGGAAGGACAAGCTTAGTCTGTCTTTCTGTTAAAGGTATGTTCCTTTTAAATCTTCTTGCACAAGCTGGAATTTTGTCCACATGGGAAATGTGGTGGTGACCCTTACTGCATTACTGCAGTTCAACTATGAGGTGAGATAAGCATCACAGGCATAAGCAATAAGGCAGAACTGTGTTGTGCAAAGGAGCTCTGGACATAAGATACCTGAGCTAGCCCCAAGCAGTGTTGATAAAATCATGTGGCATATAGAGCTTCCTGCTGTAGAGGATAAACCCTGTTTCTCATGGATGCCTTGTAGCTCAAACTTCTTCAGGCCATGGTGATTACCCTGTTAAAGATTTCTGTTTGACAATGAGGGGATCAGTGCTGGTTTGAGACCAACTATGTGGGACACTGCAGACATACTTGCTGAGACTTTAAACGCTTCACGAGGAGACTGAATCACCAAAGGTGAGACTGTAAAATTTTGGTAGAAACCAAGCTGCCTTAAATTCTTGTTTCACAGAATCACAGAATGCTTACAGTTGGAGAGGACTCTGAAGATTATCTAGTCTAATCCCACCGCTAAAGCAGGTTCACCTAGAGCAGATTGCACAGGATTGCAGCCAGATGGGATTTGAATATCTTCAGAGAAGGTGACTCCACAACCTCTGCACAGCCTGTTCTAGTACTCTCAGCAGTTCTTCTTCACATGCAAAGTACCTTCCTTGTATATAATCTAAAGTTTGGACAAGTTGGAAGTTGTAAATTTAAAAAGCATAGAAAGCACTTCAAAGCTTCAAATGAGAATGGCGTTTTGGACCTTACACCTCCTGTGGACCTATAGGTGGCAATTGCCATAACTGCACAACTGAGGTCTGGCATCGTATGCGGTGTAATTATGGTGAAAAGACCCATTGCGCACCAGTTGACATTTCTACTCAGCACTAATTGGAACAGAATCCATAAGAAAAATGATGCAGGATAAACAATGGATACGGTATATGATCTAACTTTTTTTTTCTTTTGAAACAGTTTATAAATAGCAGGAACAGGACATACGCCTTGAATATATTTTGGCTTGCATTTAAAATGTATTAAATGTAATTGATTTAGACTTTTTTTATTTCACATTCTAAGTACAAAGAATCAGGACATTAGTATTTAGTGTTCTTTTAATTAAAATAGCAGTTTACTCTAAGCCCTGGAATTAATTACTTTTTGAACTGCTTCTCCGCTTTGCTAATAATGTTTGACAGTTTTAAAATAGAATAGCTAAACTTGAGGCTAGTCAGTTTAGTGGGCTGATTCAGGATACACTGAGAAAGCTGAAATGTAATTTTAAAACCTGTCATGTGCAAGAGCGTACTATTCATTTAATGATGAAGACCTCTGTCAAAATTTGCATATGAACATTGTGAGTGAAAGGCCATTTAAAAGATGGAAATTGAAAGTAATTTTAACATTATTGACTTAATGATACTAAATTTTTTCCTAGCTATAACTTTAAAGAGACCTGAGTATTTTTCCAAGAGCTCAGGCCTTGGAAAGAAATAGTACAGGAAATGTGTACTAAAAATGCTGGGTTTTAACATATTTTGGTTAACTATCAAGAGATGTTATAGGACGTAAAAGACAGGACATGCATTTTGAACTAGAAACCGAAAAAGTTTTCACCTGGTAATAATTTATTTGTCTAAATAATAGTCAAGGACTCTGTATTGGTAGTTATCCTCTTGGAGAAATTGAAACCTTAATGCATACTAACATATTGTTCCAAAGCATAATGCAATCACTTTGCCTCATTTAGAATATTTTGATAACAGTTTCCTAAAAGTAAAACCATATTTATGCATGACACGAAAGACACTCCAGATAGCTTCAGGTGTTGGTTAAGTAGGCTCTTACATAAGACAACAAACTTCTGGAAGCAGTAAATAACACCCAAGTAAGGCCAGCCATGGCACCAGTGTGTCCTGCGCCATTGTAGACAGGGACTGGCTATGTGAAACATGCAATACTGTGGTGGTTTGGCTGCAGCTGGAAGCTCAGCACCACACAGCCAGTCACTCACTGACCCCCGGTGGGATGGGGGAGACAATGAGAAAGGTATAAGCAAGGAAACCTCTGGGTTGAGATAAGGACAAGGTAACAGGTAAAGCCCAGGTATTTTAGACATTTAAAGAAGTCACAATATTTTGTTTGTATAAGTATGGATCACAGAGGAGCACATTATTCCATCCAAGGGATTACGTTCAGATTTAAAAAAATATCAGCATTTTGAACAATTTTTAATAACTCTTTGCATCTTTTACTATTACATCATTCTTAAATCTAACATAGTCTTTCTTAGTAATAAGTAGCACATTTAAAAATAATTACAGAAGTACTGTTAAAATATTTACCATTATTTACTAATGACATTTGTAATGTATTACTTCAGAATACACAAGATCATTTTAATTCTTTAATGCGTTTTCCAACACAACATTCTGCTGAAAACAGTGTTGAAATTATATCAAATAAGAACACTTAATTTTTCAACAGATCTTAGTTTATTAAGCTAATTACTGGTTATATTGTGCTTATCAGGTTTAAAGGGTAACCCTTAACTATGGTATAAAAAGCTGAATCTTCTATCTCAAAAGTGGGCCAGTTAATGTTATGAGGTACTCAAATTTAGTAGTACGTTCTTACTGTAGTATTAGTGGTTTGGATTAGACTGATCTATGTAAAAGAGGTTTTTACTTCCACATCACATGCCCATTGTGTGGAAACTAGCTGGAAGTTCTTCTTTAGAAAAAGTGCAGCTCACAATTTTTAAATGTTTTTATTGTGTACTAAATGATAGAATTTTTTTTTAAGCAGTAAGTTATCTATTTTAAAAACTAATTTTAGCTTCTGTCATTTCAGTTTATAATTTTAAATTATACATATTCCCATGGTTTGTCTTTCACTGTTGTCTTCAACTTAACCTGTTATTGATGACTCAGAGTATAATCTTGGGGAAAGTTTCACCATGAATTTCATGCACTCTTACAGTTGTTTCTTTGAAAACTGCTAATTTATAAATTCTCTTGTTTGGTTGATTGGTTGGTTGGTTGTTGTTTGTTTGTTTTTTGTTCGGTTTGGGTTTTTATTGCTTTTTTTTTGTTTAACATAGGTTACTATAGCCAGAGAGTAGTAATTACAAAATTTCTACTGGGTGACTTGGAAAGGAGAAATTTTTTTCAAATATTCCTCTTCAACAGCTTTCTTCCAACTCACCAACATGTGAATGACAGAAAACCCCAAACAAAATAAGATAAAACAACCCCACCAAAAAAATCCAACACAAACCAAACCAATTAACAAAAAAACCATATTATATACTAAGAAATTCAGTTAGGAAATGCCCTTATTCTTGAAATAGTAGAATCACTGGTTCTTGAAACTCTTGCTTTAAGTTGCAAATATATCTCCGCCTAAGTATTGGAATTCTGGCTAGTACTTTTGCAACTGTCATTTGCTGCAGAGAGGATAGCTGGCAGTACTTGAGTGTTCTCCAAACTTTTTTAAATAGCAATCTCCAATCAGTAAAAGATTTTTAAGCATGAGCCCCCAATATGTGTTTATTTATTTGTAAAATGCATACATGAACTACTGCACTAATGCATTTTGTACATTATAAAACATATACAAAAATAGAAAATAAAAAGGATGAGATAAAGATGAAATGAAAATTTTTTAGTATCTATTTTTTTAATTAATGGTGCAAAAAGTATTTTCTTCCTGCACCCCAGTGGGTTGTATAGTGTAACCCGTGAGTGCACAGTCTGCCCCTATTTAAGTGACCACTATTGTGGATAAAGAAGGAAAACTGAGTACAGTAGACAACCTTGTCCATTCCTGTATCACTTAAAAAAAAATACTTTTATCAATTCATTCCATTTCAGTAAGACCAATCAAAAAGGAAGAATTTAAAAAAAAAAAAAAGAGAGAGAAAAGAAGAAATAAAATCAAGTGTCCTGTAGAAAAGAAGTCTCTTATCTCATTGAAATTGTGTAGTATCATGTAAATCCAAGTTGTACTTAGTAAATCTGAGACTAATCATGAGAAACTGCAAATAAAGTGTATCAGATTTTATTTCATTCCTCATTTAAACTGCTTGCTTTTGATATTTAAGTATTGTCTCCCAGACTGGCTTGCAGAAGGGAAACACACTTCAATTTTCAATCAAAGTTTTTGGGAAGAGGTGTTCTAGCCCTTTTGTTTTCAGGAAAGCCTTTTTTTGAAGAGTCTGGACTCAGAGTCCTCTCGCACTTACAGGAGACACATCTGCAAATGACCAAAAAATAGATATTAAGAGAGTAGAGGTTATTTTAAGGGACTAAAAGGTTCCATTATTCCGATATCACACAGGGAGGTATATATTATGCCTCTCAGTAGGTGTTTCATCACAAACGAGTGGAGTATATTTCAGTATTTCTTGTTTCAATTTATAGCACTGTTGGAAGAAATATTGAATATTTCACATTAATAAGGAACTCAGGGCAAAAGGAGACTATCTGAATGGTGAAGTGGTTGGTGAAGAGCTATCCTTGCCTGCTCTGTGTCTGTTTTAAGGGGTATTTATTCAGCACTAGTTTTACTCTCTTCCTGTGGACTGCATGCCCTTTAGAAGTTGGAAAACAGACTCTGTTCCTGAAGAATCAGCTTAGTTTCATCCATAAGTAAAACAGCTCACACTCTCAAAGGCTGACCCAATTTGCAATCCAAAATGTGGTAAGTGGGGGCAATCGGTAAATTCATTTTAGAACCACGCTCCTAATCTGAACTAAAACACGAATGTGCTGATCAGCTTGGTGATTCATTTTGGTGTTTCCAAATGTCACACTGTGTATAGCTGTGTTATTCCAAGGCTGTAGTCTGGACTTGCTACATTTTAGCAACAAAAATAATTCACAAAGAGATTGTGACAAAAAGTGCATCTGTGATTATATATGACAGCAGAGAATTCAAAAGAAAACACAGAGAAGTGAAATATCACTCTTGTATTTCTTCTTTCCCGCCCTCAGAAGCATAGACTGTTTTCCATAAATCAGGAAGCCAGTACCTCCTCTACTTCATAACTGCATTGTTTCTAACAGTTAAAGGAGTCTTTTGTTAGGAATGTGGGAGCAACTCATGGCTACTTTGAATCCTTTCCATCTTTTATCTACACAAAGAAAAATTAAGTCAGTTATTATAGGGTAAAATTAGAACAGTTGTCAGTGGCAGAGCTGGGTTAAGAAAAGACTATCCAAAGTGGCCAAGAAAGGGAATAAATGCTGAACAGCATTTATTTTTTAACAGCTTTTTTAACTGAGACAATAATTTACAGTTTTAACTGAGACTGAATAATCTCCTCTGATTCAAGCAGAAAATAATCCAGATACATTGTCTCATTTTCTTGCTACAACTGAAAGCAAGCCAATTCAGTCCTGAATATTAAGGATTTTTTCTCACTAAAACTGCTCACCTGCTTTATGCTCCATTGTCCCCCACTGCTTACAGAATCACAGCGTCATGGAACAATTGGGATAGGAAGGGACCTCTGAAAGTTGTCCTGTCCAAATCTCTGCTGAAGCAGGGCCACATACAACCAGTTGTCATGGATTTACTTCTGCTATTTAACACATAAACACATAGGCTAAGCACAGAAGGGGTGGAAGCAAGGCAGAATTATGTTCTTTTCTTGTGATTGAAACACCAGCATAGCAGAAATTTAGGATTTTAGATTCAAAAGCTTTTCTTCTGTCTGTTTAAGAAATTGTCCAATACTTCACATAGATCTCAATAGGCTGAGTTTTTCTATTGATTTTTTTTGGCAATGTGTTTGTATACTGCTGTTTCTGACAAAACTGTTTGAAATACTTGCATGCATATTTGTCTTTTTTCATTTAAAATCTCAATTTGAAAATGTTTCATAGAGTTTAAATTGGTCTACAAATGGGTGATCTCCTTTCTGCCATACCAACCATCACTGATCAGTGTCTTAGGTTGAAGATGTTAGACCACAGGAAGGAAGTATTTCATATCTTGCTGAATAAAACATTCTGTGTTAAAACAAATTGCCCAAAAATCAATAGAAAAACTCAGCTGTGAATGTGAAGAGAGAGGCTGACAGAATATGCTATATGAAGAGATTGCCATATGACGGATGGTTTAAAACTACAAAGAATAAGATTGTATGTACTGAATTGAGGAATATAATTATGTTTGGTTGTCTTGCTTATTTTTAAAAACAAGATTTCACCTGACAACCAACATATAAGTAATAAAAGTACAATTCTAATCTAAAAGTGTAGCTGTCATTCCATGTAATAAAATA
Organism: Pyrocephalus nanus; assembly: GCA_038380795.1. Lineage (NCBI taxonomy): Eukaryota > Metazoa > Chordata > Aves > Passeriformes > Tyrannidae > Pyrocephalus > Pyrocephalus nanus. The sequence goes on along the minus strand of CM076261.1, from coordinate 14,280,242 downwards.
AGGCATTGTTCTTACTCTAAGGTAAATGTAAAACATAAAAAACACCCTTAAACTCATTTAAAAATTTAAAAATCAATAGGACTCTTATCAAGTAAAATCCAAAGGCTTCCAAACAACACTAAGATGCCATTTGAAAAAATTGTTTATGGTCATTATGTTTTTCCTTTTTTTTTTTTTTTTTTTTGACTTTTAATGTTTGATCAAATGTGATTCCCTTTCTCTCCTTTAGTTTACTGCCTAGTAGAAGTGCAAGGTTCTGGTGATTGGCTGATTAAGGATGAATAAAATACACACAATAAAAATTTACTCTTACAATACCAGGGTAATGAAAGATCACACACCACAGTGGGTGAGCTACTACCTTATTAGAAAAAGCATTTACCAAACCTGACATAAACAGATTTTGCAACAAAATGAAACATAAAGCAAATAAAAGGGTAGTGAACTCTCTACAGAAGTGAGATCTGCTGAGTTAGAAAGTGATTTTGACCAGTCTCTAACTTCAAACCCTATGTCCTTGCTTATAAACACATTTGAACAAGCTTTTAGCATTCAACTATGTAGATTCTGAGATATCTCCTTAAGGTCTCATTGCTAAAGAGAACATCCAATGGCCAATTTGGTTATGCCTCAGCTATTTTGTGGATATGTCCCTCCATAAATGAGAGAGACTGATTCCATTTTGGCATAAACACACTTGGTAAGTACGACTTGGTGTTTCTCAATACTATTGCAACGGTGTCCTTAAAACTAAGAGTGACAATCAAAAGAGGTCTAAGAACTTTAAAGTTGACAACACCTTATTTCAGAAAAGGAAAAATGTTGAAGCTCAGTGTTATATGATGTGACACAGCACATTTCACAGAACAGTGAAATCAGCTGTTTTGTGCCTACTTGTTCTATAACCCTTTTTTTTTTTTTTTTGAAGTAACTATAGCTTGAAACTTAGCCATCTGGATGTCTGCATCATCCTGCAGAAGTAACATCTGACTGTGTATAAACATTGTTATGACAGGTTTCAACACTACCCTTTTTCAGTTACTCTACTGTTGCTTGACTAGAGGCAGTCTGAACATCTGTATTATAGAAGTTTATCCTATGGATAAATCATGTGACTTTCAATTACTGGACAAATAAAGTTCTATAACTTGTGGTGGAAGAGCATAAGGAAGGTCAGAGAAAGTGCTGAGAGGGTTAGAAAGCAAAGCAGGACAGTTTATTAAGATTAACAGCTTCAGACTCGATGTTGCTAATTCACCTAAAACACAGTTGAATCCTTTTGTGAAGTCTTATATCTTCTGTATTCCTTATTATAAGTAGCTTACTGCAGAACCCTGCAGCAAAATCCTGTTCTCTTCTCACACAGCAGGAATTTGAAGTGTTCAGTCAGGCTGGCTGGGTTGAGGGCTGGCTGGCTGGTCGAATGGATGAATTCTGGTAGCCAAGATCACCTCAGACTTACCCTACCATGCATGCCGCTACTGCTGGCTGTCTGCATTCTATGCATCAGCAGAAGATACAGTCTTGATTTCAGACTATGGGGCAGACAATACACAGGCTGAAAAAAAACAGAGGTTCTTTATTAAATTAAGGTGATTTACTGGGAAAACCACTCAATAAATAAATAAATAGTTAAATAAGTAAATAAATATCCAGGCTTTCTCATCATTCACCTTCCAGAGCAGCCACTGCTTCTCTGTGCTGTTCCAAAGGCGATAAGGGTACTCGCCCCATTAAAAGGTGCCCTAAAGACAACAGGCCTCCCAGCTACGGTGTCACTGCCCCCCAGCCCGGGATCTGCCTTCGGGCTGGGGGATAAGATCCGCTCCGGCCCCAGCGGCCAGCCTGGCCCCTCGGGTGCGGCCGCCCGCTCCGTGCCCGGCCACGGGGCCCCGGCACACTGCCATCGGCGCCGTCTGACCTGCGCTCACCTCCTCCGTGCCTTTCCGCACCCGCGCAAAGGAGGATCCCGGACTGTGCTTCATTTTTATTTGATCTACAGCCTCATCCCCGAGATCTCCACACCACTCCCCCCTTCTCTCCCCGCCCCGGCTGCGCTTCCAGACACACTTTTCTTGTGTCGAACAGCATGAGCATCAGGTTGCGGGCAAGGAGGAGTGGGGCCGGCCCCCCCTCCGAGGCACTGCTGCGGCATGGGGTGCCCCGGCTGGCGATACCCCGGGTTCCTTGGTCCTGCCCCCATCCCCGCCGGGGTCGGCGGCTTTCCCGCGCAGACTATTCCCCAGCCTGGCCGCAGCAACGGCGGTGGAGAGAGCCCGGGGGATCCTATCCGGCTCCCCTCTCACTTCTGTAGCACAAATCTTCCCTTATCCTCGGCCCTCCCCGCCGCCTAAGCGGTGCGCTTTGCCCCTGCCCATTTTTGCCGAGAGTGCCGGGGCCGCGACGCTGGGGGAATCAGGTGCCGTTGCCGAGGCTCTGCAGGGCCAGCTCCCGGGGCCAAAGGGGGGGACACAGCCTTCTCTGTTCATCCACTCCTCCTCCCTCCTTTTCCGTTGAGACCATTTAAGCTTTTCTCAGTACTCTTACTACGTTTTCCGTACTCTATTCCCTTCCCGCCCTGACCACTAGCCCTCCGCAGTCTCATCAAACGGATGGGTGTTTGGGGTGGGACGTAGCTGGGGAGGATAAACCTCCTCGAGAGGTCTACAAACGGGAGGAGGGCGGGAGAGAAAGAGATTTTGCAGTCGTTTCTGGGCTGATTGGAAGAGGCAGTCATTATATGTGTGGCCGGAGGATTAGCAGATAAACTTTTATTGCTCCCTTTTGTGCGTGTGTGTGTGCGTGTGTCTGTATGCCTGCGTGGCTGTGGGTGTGTAGATAAAGAAGTCGCCTCACAAGGGGGAAAATCTTTTCAATTTCCCTTTAGCAGGTGCAGGTCAAGGAGGAACTCATAAGCATTCTGTCTGATCCATGAACTGATTAGGGGAGGGGAAACGATCCCTCTCCTCTTACTCTTCCTTCCCCAGTTTTGAAATCATTCCTTCGCCACCACTGCCGCCCTCCCACCCATCCCCTCCCCTTCCCCTGCACTGAATGAATGGAAGAGGCTCTAGGGCTTTCTTCTGCTTCTCGCCCTGGACTGAAGAAGTGAGGGGGCATCTATCTATCCTCATCCATCCCTTTCTCGCTTCATCCATTCCCGAGGGGATTTCAGACCGTGCAATGTGTTTCCAGCCTCTTGCCGCTGCTGCCACTTGATACTATGCGACGCGCAGTAAAAGGGTTTTGCAAAAATGGATTTATTCTATTTTAAAGGATTTCTTTTCTAATAAGGATCTCATTGCACACAAATATGACTAAATCCCCTATTTGGTAAATCTTTCTCTACCCCACCCCTCCTCTTTGGGTTCCCTCCCGCCCGCGCCCCCACCCCTTCAGAGGAGCAAGCACAGGGAGCTGATGACGGACCCATTAATCCCTTCTTCAATGCATCAAAAGAAGCCGAAGGGCTGGAAGTCGCTGGGCACGGAGTCCTGCAGGAAATGCTTCGATCTGCTTTTGGTTCTGTATGAAACTGGTGACTAGGGGCTCGGCTCGCTCCGCCGCCGCCGCCCGCCGGCACCTGGATGCGCGGGCCGCCGCCGCTGCCGCCGCCTTGCCCGCCGCCGCGATGCAACGCTCCTGGCGGTGCTGGTGATCGCTCGGGTGTGATGGGATTGAGCCGGCGGTGATCATTTGAAGGCGGTGAGGGAGAGCGAGGGAGAGGAAGGGCTGCTCCGCTGTGCTGTGCGTGTGGGGGCTTCGGGATTTTTCTTTTTCTTCTTCTTTTCCTACTTCCATCCTCTCCCCGCCACTGGAAGTCCTCCCGTATCTAAATGGAATTAGTGGAGACCGAAGCCCCTTGTGTAAGGAACAGACATGACCCATGGGCGCAGCTTCCTTCACAGTGAGTATCTGATTCCCCCTTCCCAGCCCACCATCCCCGGCCGAGCTCCCCCGCTGCGCACGGGCTCCTGCCCTCCGCTGCCCCCACAACTGGCGTGACGGGACGCCCAGACTTCCGCGGCGCGGGGGAGAACTCTCCCCACGCACACGCAGCGCTCTGTACCCCCACGGCGCTGCAGTGCCCCGGGAGGGAGCCCGTGTCTGCCAGCGCTGTGGGGTGGCGGGACACGCTCCCCAGGGCTGGAGGGTTTCACCTGGGCGCGACGCATCTGGTGGCTTTTGGCATGCCAGGGTGGAGGGGGGCACGGCTGTGCGGCCTCAGCCGTGGCTCGGCCCGGCCGTGGGGGCGCGGGGCAGCGCAGAGAGCGGGCGGCCACAGCGGGCACGCATCCCGCAGGTCTGCGGGGCGGGGGCGGCCCCATGGGCCGACTTCCTCCAGGAGTAGCAGAAATGTATCACCTACTCGTCGAACACCCCCAGGGGCCTCAGGCTGCGCGGGTGGGATCCCATCTCCCGCCTCTGTTTTGCGGAGGCTCCGCTGCACTGAAGGGGATTGACTGGGCACAGTGCCTTCCAGCACTTCCCCTTGCTCCCACACCTGTACAATAGCGCTATGGCCAGGTATTGCTCGTCCAACAACTCTTCGCTAGGCTAAGCCACGTCTGTGTGCCAAATCACAGCCTCCTAAAAGCCTAGCCAAGAGATAAATCTCTTAATGTACAGCTTGTAATGAAAAAAAATACACAGGTCCAAAAAGATGGAAAGATGCGTAATCAGAATGGCATTAGAAAGCATGATTATAATTACACCCATGATTAGGAGGGCAAGGAGGAGGAGGAAGACAGTGAGAATACAACAACAATTTTGGTGGAAACTTCTTTAAAATAATTTCCAAGCCGAGATAATCAAAATATTGTTGCCATGCTGCCAACGCTTCCCAAGTGACAGTTTTCAATGAGTGAAGATTGCGTGGTTGGTCTCTTTGGTTTGGTTTGTTTTTTTTTTTTTTTTTTTACCCCTTTGTGAAAAACACTGTTCTTTTTTTGTGACTTGGGGAAGAAAAAGGCAAGGGATCATAGAATAAAATGGTCTGCCTTGTATGTTTGATTAAAATATATTGTGCTGTCTTGTCCCATGAAGCCCATAATTTTAATTACTTTCTGACAGTTTGTGTGGGGTTTTTTGTGTGGGTTTTGTGTGTGTGTGTGTGTGTGGGGGTATGTTTGTGGTTTTTTTGATTTTTTTTTTTGGAGGGGGTTGTGTGTTGGGTTTTTTATATGGGAGAAGTGTTTTTCTTTATCTATCAAAATGTTAGATGTGGTAACTACAGAAAAAAACCCACAACAAACTTAATCTCTTAGTCTCTTCTTGTGTATTAGATTTTATTATCAAGATTGAATCCTTATTAATAATCAGTACTGACATAATGACATGTAAGTATAGCTTTGTGCTTTGGAAAAACATAGCTCTGTGATTTGGAAACATCCTTTCTAGTAGTTACAGCTGAAACTGAAAAGACCTGTGTTTCTTTCTGTCATCTTGGTAATAACGTATCTGTGACTTGGACCAATTCTTCACTTTTCTGAACTCCAGTTTTTTCCATATAGAAAAGGAGGGGAGAGTGATTAGATAAATATGCTTGAAGTGAACCTATAAGAATCAGACATGAATTGCTATCGGTTGTCTAAAAAGAAACATTTCTCACATGGAGTTTGTTTGCTATTGTGCGTCCTATTCTAGCTTCTATACATTTGTGGGCAGAAGGAACACCAGCAGCTGGTTCCATATTCTAAACACCAATCTACCTTACACTATTGAGAAATAAGGCTTTGGCTGGTGAAGATTACAGGCATAGATACAGTATGTTCACTGTGTGAAACACAGCTAAAGTAAATCAGCAACTTAGGAAATGGGTGATTCCTGCATTGCCTTCAGATTCTGACACAGCAGGCAGAGTCCCAGCTAGCATATATTTCCAGAATTCATCCCTGAGGAGAGTAAGGGTATGAATGGCTGGGTAGCATTCAGATCTGAGCAGAAGATGTAGTGTTCTCACTGAATGCCCACGACACAGAAGAGTTTTTAACTATCAGCACTGCCAACATCCATCTCTAGGGGCTGTTAGCCTCACTAAGAAATAGTGAATATGCTGCCAAGCCTTAATTTCCCCCGAATTTCAGCCTTTCCCTGCTTTATAAGGCAGCCATCATCTATGTCTGTAACCCTCTGCCACATGGGAAAGGTCAAAGACATAGAAATAGATACCTCGATGCCATCAGAATACTGCAAATATGGAGACAGCATTCCTTCAGGGTGAAAATTACACACAATTTGCAGTATAAAAGATGTAAATGATGAAAGCACCTTCTTTGAAAGGATCATAGTTACCATCCCATGGTGGCCTTTGGTGTTTCTTGGGGACAGTAATAAGAAAGTATGCCGTTGAATTACATTTGTTAAAGACTACAGGTCTGTCAGTTCCTCATCATAGTCAACAACACAAATGGCAGCTGATTGATCTGTAATGCTCAGAATAAACATGGAACTTAATCTCCGCCTTTACTTCAGTGCAGCCTAGGCACTATGTTTGGGCTTAATGCCAAACTAGCTGGGGTAAAGCACCAAGCACTCCAAGAACTGATGGATCTGTTCTCTTCTGCTCTTGCTGTCCCACTTTCTCTGATAGCCAGAAGAAATAAGTGATGACAAGAAGATCAGTTCATGATTTCTTTATCAAGTAGCTAACTAGTCACTTCGATCTTCAAAATCAGTACCATTATGACTGGCCTAAGCATTTGCCTCCTAGCCTTTTCCAGTTTAAATGTTATATTTGGAAACTATTCCCAGGAACTCAGTAATTATATCCAAGTCGAAGTCCATCTCAAAAAGGTCACATTTGTTCTCAAGAGGAATAGTTGTCCTATCGTGGTTGGAGATAGGAGATTTCTATTTGTAAAATGGGCTGCAGATTCACTGCAGCACAAAGCAACACCTCATTGACAAGTCAAACAAACTAGATTAATGAGACTGTTAAGCATACACAATAATTTACTTCACTAGGGATTTGCAAATGCTTTGATGGATGTGAAGAACCCAACCCCTCACTTCTTTCATACTCCCAGTACTCATTTCAAATTTTATTATGCTGTAGTGAGAGACATTAGTGAGTACAGTGGCACCGAAACTTAACAGGCCTTTGTCTCCCTCTTAAAAGCAGACACTTTTCTATTACTGACACATACTGTGATCATATAAATATTTGTAAAAATGTTTTTCTTTAATACTAAAGGAAAAGAAAAAATGGAATGGATTTTGTTTTAAACCCAAAAGATCTTCTCTTTATTTGGATACATTTGCAAAGAAAAATATTTACAAGAACAGGCTACAAAGAAACTTGCTTATGCAAAACATTCAATTTAAAGATGCAAATAAACATGAATTTTTTTTTTTTACAGTAATTCTATTTAATTTGTATTCTTGTAAGATAGATAGGTACAATTTGATTTCAGTCACAATCACACTGTGATATTTAATTCATATTTCTCTTTCAGTTGTAGCAAGTCTAATCATCCTACATTTGTCTGGGGCAACGAAAAAAGGAACAGGTATGTAAACTTCAGACTTTTTTTTCTGACAGTATATTAGAGACCAAAGTATGGATTTTAGTTATTAGTTTAGGGTTTGGAATTTTTAGTAGTTCATTTACTTTCAGTGTCTGTGCTTTGTCTATGTATTCGCATGCCCGGACACACACAAAAAAATCCAGCAGTACTGGCAGACTCCGTTGTAACTAAAGACTAAAAGTACTCCCTAACTAAAGACTGTAAGGTACTCCCACTTTCAAATTGGGAAGCCCAGTTTGGGCACGGAGCTACATACACTTAAAATATTTTTGCTTGTTGAAGTATAATTAAAAATCTGAGCTTAGGTATTGTGGGTGCATTTGTGCAGGGTGGGTAGAGAAAGCTGTTCTTAAAAGCCTTGGATGCTCAGTGTGATGAAGCCCAAGCAGGGTAACGCTGCTAAGCCCATTGTGTGTCTGAACCTGCATCTGAATGCACAGTCCCTGCAGGCCTGAATTCATTTCAGGAAATTAGGCTCCATGTCATACTCTGCCTGGATACAGACCAGGAAGAAAAAGAAATTCTTGCAGACTATGAGTCAAAACTCAGGTGGTTAAAATCATCCTTGGAAGGTGCCTGTTTCCCTCCACTGATTGTAAGAGGAAACCTCAAACACCTGACTCCACATATCAGGGGCTTAAGTTAGATGGGATACCTTTGGTCTTAGTTACCTCCTCTGGAGCAAAACCAATCTAGAACCTACTATCTTTCCTTTTAATAGCAACCTAGGCATATTTGCCTCTGAAGAATCTATCTCATTTTAGCCTACTTGTTAAAGCATGGTGCCTAGGAAGGATTCCTGCATCTTCTTCAGTTTGAACAGACCCAAACCTTTGTCTCTCTGCCAGTGTGCAGAAAGGAGCGCAAGTGATTTGGGGCTAGGAAGAAAGCAAACAAGTAGGTCTGACTCTGCGCTCTGATGATTCACCTAGGAGGAGGAAAGTTCTTCGATGTGATTCCTGGCCTCAGAGCTATTTATTAATTTTACAGCAAACAGCAAAAATCTATGAAATCTATGAACCAGATTTCAGGAATTCCCCTATCTACTTCTGTCCAATGAATATAGAATAAAGATGCTGCAGATTTAAAACAACTTGTATACACTATCTTAATTCTCTGTTTTTGTTTTTTTTTTTTTTTTTTTTTTTCTTGGTTTTATGACTCTAATATATTCCTATATTATGGCATGAAGCTTGCTGATAGAGAACATGCTTGAGCTTTTTGAAATGTAAGAGTGGAAAACTCATGTCTTCCATTTCTTGAGCACATGCTTTCCCTACAGGTTATTATTTAAAAAACCCCACATATATGTCTCCCCAAGATATCTAAATCTCTCCTCTGCTTTGAAAAAAAAAGTTTTGAGTAAGAATTATATATTTGTACTCCTAAAGAACTACATTGTTTCCCCCCAGGTCCATGGTCATACCCAGTCTCAATGGGAAAATAGCTTGAGGCCACTGACAGAAGGGACTGTTTTATTTATCCTGTAAGAGACTTTTAAGTGTCACATAGACACAATAATCTGTGAGCTAATTGCATAATGCTTAATGTCATCATTTCACAGAAAAGCAAACTACTTCCGAAGGACAGAAACCAGTGCAGTGTGGAACTTGGACCAAATATGCAGAAGGAGGCATCTTCACTTCTCCAAATTACCCCAACAAGTATCCTCCGGACAGAGAGTGTGTCTACATTATAGAAGGTGACCAAATGAGGAATCTTTGTATTTTATTATCAACTTTATTTAAAAAAGAGTTTTACTTTATTATATGTGAAGAATAGGTAAAGTTGTGGTAGATAAAGCTCATGATAAATCTTTTCAAGACACAAGATTTAGAGAAGCTCTTGATTTATATCTTGACACCTCTCATATATTAGTTCAGGTGGTAAGTATGCATGACTCAGTACTAAACACAGTACAATTTATTTCAGGATATTCAGAGAATGAATAGAACCTAAAATGCAGTCACATTACGGAAGAATATTATAAAATGAGTAGTAAAAGTGAGCACAGGAAACAAAAATGCTTTAGACATTCATTGAGATATTTTAAACTTATAATGGAATCAGGGATGACAAGCATAGCTAGGCAAAGTATACTAAAAGAATTCATACAGAAAATATCAAAATAGTTAGTGTAAAAATTATTTTCCATCTAATGGTTCATGAGAAATGAAAATAAATGAAAAAAACCAAAACCACCTCACAAAATAAACCCAGAGAAGAATAAACATTTACACCATACAGCTCTAAGACACAGTTTTAAAAGAGTAATTTTTAATTGCAGGCATGGAGATTATGTAAGAAAGGCTAAAATTGTATTACAAAAAATTACAGCATTTCATCAGTCTTAACACAATGGATGTTGAAAGGATTGTTGTAAAACTTAATCTGTGGAAAGTAATAGTGATTAGATACTGCCAGAGAGCTTAGTATCAGAAAAGGTGGATCAGGTGCAGTATAATTTCTGTAATCAAGAAAATTCTTTCATGAGTTTTGAATACATGTAGAATACAACAATGATGTTGCTCTATCCCTGATTAGTTTACAGAATTATTAATTAGTTAATGATGGAACCAGGAATCATTGAAGTAGTTATTTTACTAAAGATTCAGGTAGTATCAAGACAGATTTCAAAAGGTTAGAGCTGATTTAAATTGAATTAACTTTATTAGACCCACCTCCGCTATGCCCTTTTAGAAAGGCAAAAAATCACAGCAAAATGACTGAATTCCACTATAGTGCTAGGCAACTTGACTTGAGTCAGAACTTAAGAGGTGATTATAAATAACAGAGCCAAACAAGGTCTTTAAAGAAAATTTATGTCTGTCAGTCTTCCCATAAAAGTATGAAACTTAAGCAGACCTTTGGTAAACATTTAAATTTTCTCATAGTTCAGAAATTATTTTAAAATATGAAAAAAATTAATAAAAAAATATAAATGTGTAGGTTGAATATGTACAACTTTTTGTTTTTTGTTTGTTTGTTTTGTTACACTTCTGTTGCTAGATCCAGGACTTTTTGCATCTATTGATCAAATTATCTAACCTTCTTGGGGACTGGGAAGAACTAAGCTTGGTTTATCTTCAAAGATCTTAAATACAGGGTCTTTTATCATTAAAGAGAAAGGGTGTAGAAAAAAAAAAAAGAACATTTTTGTAAATTTTAGTCCTGTATTTCAAGTGTAAGATGTTCCTCCTCGTAAGAAGGTGTCTGAACCTCTAATATTGTAAAGAGTTTATCATAGTAATTGAGTACTTATAAAAATATAGGTAATAAGCTGAAAGGTGGCAAAATACACTATTGAAATAACCCAATTTGAAATGGCTTAAAATTGAAATGTCTGTGAACAATTTATGAAGGCAAGATTTAGTCAACCAAGTTCTATAATGAAGACAAAATTCCACATTGACAGGTTTGGAGTAATGTATAGGGAAAAGAGTAATTCAAACTTAACAGACGCCTTGTTGTTATATTTCATGGGAAAACTCAATCTGCTAAAAACAGTTGCACATAATTTTTTATAGCTCTGGTATTTTCATCTTCCCATCCAGCCTGATGGACAATTTGGATTGCAACTGGACATTTTGAAACCCAAAATAAAGCAGCTCTATTGGTGCATAATTTGATGAGAACCATGGATATTGCACAACATTTTCAGCTCTGATTGCCCCGTGTCTACTTCTATCTTCTAAAAAACCATGAATAGTCATGTCTGGAAAAAGTCACAAAAATGAACAGAGATATAGTAAGATGTCTGAGCAATAATATTTTTAATGTGGCAGATTTCAAAAAAGGCAAAAGAAGCACTCAAAGTCAACAAAGATTATTTTGTAATTACAATTAAATTATAAAAAATCATTATTTGTCCATACTTATTCTTTTTCAATGTGTAAAAATGGCAGAGAATGATAAGAGGGCTATCAAGTATAAACTTTTCCCCATATCTTTTATATTCTATGGAACTCATTGGCATAAGATATTGAAGTTAAAAGATTGCAAAAATTGATTAATTATTTTACTGATAGCAATATCTTTGAGATCAGATAACAATTTATGAAAATTGTGGATAATCCTGCCTAATGAAGGATGTAAGTGTTTTCGAGTAAGGCAGAAACATCTCCATATGCATTTTATTTTTATATTTAGTATTGAAATTCCGATATGCTTCAAATAGGTTCTGGGTGCTCTTGAATACCAAGTACTAAACTAGAGGGATTTTCGATGTGATCTGTAATAGCATTGCCACATTGCCATCTCCCCTTCATATGTCTTAGAAAGTTCAGCATACCAGGACTGTATATATACCATGCTGAAAACTGTGTGATGTGAGTATAAATGTATATATGAATCACTAGCTTCCTTCCCGACCCCTTCATTTTTTGCTATCAAACACACTCTAGGCCAAATTCTGATGGCTTCCTTCAAATGCAGTTCCTACTGACTTTAGAAGTTTTAAGTAAAGACTCCAACATGTAGTGTGTTGTAGAAAAATTGAATTTCATCTCGTGTTACAACTTTTTTCCTCCACATTGTAGCTCGTCTTAAATGTATGCAAGCCTTTTATCATGTCAGAATTACTTTGGTGAAGTAAAGGAGCTGGAAAAAGTAGCCATGATCAGACTGAATATCTGAAAAAAGAAGAGGATTTCTGACTTCTATCCTAGCAGTCAAAGATTAAGCAAATCAAACAGCTAGAAGGCTAGAAGTTTCTTAGATATTTTTTCTTTTTCTCTCCTCTTTTTTTTTTTTTTTTTTTTTTTTTTTTTTAACTTCTGTTTCAGTAGCAGTGATAATTAGCTATTGGAGCAACTAGGAATTTTAAAGCCCAGCTTGAATGCCTTTCTAAGAGAAATCCTTAAGGTCATCTAGAAATCATGGACTGTACAAAAATTGTTATGCTGTAGAAGAATGTCATTCATGAGTGCAGAATAGCTGCAAACACTGCAGCTTGGTGGGGATAGATGCACCACTACAAGGAGCTTCTGATGAATCCCATCTGCCTTTCTAAACACAAAGGGAATTTGTTCTTTTTGTTTTTTCTTTCAGTCTTATTTGGTGTATAGAAGACATAGGAAATAGCTGAGTGTACACATTAAACTCCCTCTTTGGCCAAATTACACCCTTATTTTGCATATTCATGGCTCTAACCTGGCAAAATTCACAGCTGCCCAGAGCAATTGCAGCAGTGACAGCATTAGCCTTTGCCAGACTGCAGAACATTTGGCATGTGTGCTACAAATGGAAATTTGCACAGGAGATTTTGTAGGAGCAAAGGCTTTTGCTTGTATTAAAAATATTTGGGGAGTGGTATAGTCATACTTTATACATTATAACTTGAGAATTGTTTTGGAAATTTTGTAAGTGAAATACTTGTAAGATTTTATCAGTTCATTAGTTTTTAATAATTAAACATTTATTTATAAATAGAGGTATGGACCAGAATTTATTTACATACAGGTTGAAATAAATCTTCCATTTTACGTGTTTGTGGACGTTTACAGTTAGCACTTTTGAAGGTCTTCCACGTTCTCACAAAAGACCACTAAACTCTTTAATCCTAGATATTTCACAAGTGTTAGTCACGTTATCACTGTACAAAAAACCTCTGCTGAAAGTCCTTTTGTATTTCACAGTGATTTTTGTGTTCAAAAAGTTTTCATCAAAACGAAAAAAAGAATCCTTTTTTAAAAGGAGGATATATGTGGTTTTCTTATCAATAATAGCAGGACAACCAGAAAGACTGAGGATTATTGAAAACTATTAGTAGGGTAGCAGCTCAGAGAGATGGGGGTAGGTGTTAAATTCAGTTTCTCATTTCCATGCAATGTGGCAAATTGAAACAGATTTTTCACTTAACTTCAGCTGTCAGTTACACAGACTTAGAGGCTGATCAGAATTAAAACCTTAATTGTGCGGTTTTGCTGCAACTGTTCTACTGCAAGCTGGAATTGAGTACCATTTTTTTTTTCATTGGATGTAAAATCTCAAGACAGCACTTGTGTAAGATAATTAGGTGAAAAATATGACAAGACATGAAAGCATTAAGTAGTCTTTCCTTGGTATTAAATATTTTTGAAGAAATATAATTGGAAGCTAAGTATAGAAGATTTTTGAGATTTGAAATAAAATAATTTTATGAGACAGTTTCAGTATATTTCTTTTGGAGTTAACAACATCTTTTCCTGACATCATAGCCACAGAAAAAGTTCTGAAGATGCATATGGGCTTTACCTGTGAATAGGGATACCAGAAATGACCACTCCATCCTGCCTTTTCTGATTAGATGGCCAGATGCCAATCCAGTCTGGAAGAGTTGCATATTCCAGATTTTTTGTTTGTTTTGTTTTTCTATAGGTACACACACATTATTATTAATCATTATTCTGAACTTGTTCTCATTTTATTTCTGTAAGTTTTACTGTGACCACATATGCCCAATTTTGTTGCAAAAGCTGTGGCACAGGATGTGTATTTATACAATAGCTACTTGTTTTAGCTTGTGTTGGTGAAGAAATCCTTAATTAAATCCAGATTATAAACCTGAAAGTATACCTTTTTTTGCTAAAAAGAAGCCAAAGTTGAGAGTTTGTATTATGTGTTTTCGTCACTTAGGGTCATTTCTAGGAAGACTTTTAATTTTGTATCTTCTATAGATTATTGCAAACAAAGCATTTAACCATTAACTAAATGTTAAGATGAAGCACAGGTGCATTCAAAAGCACGTGATGAAAGGTGCATGGATGTGTGTATTGCATCCCACAGTTACACACAATTACATAAGCATGAAGTGTTGCATTCCTCTGGAGAGTCAGGAGAAAGGAGCTTGCCCTGTTTGGATTAGCTTGCAGAGCAGGCTGTGCCATGGGCAGTTACATATACTACTGCTTAAAAAAGGTTTGGATGTGCTTACTGGCCTTAAGGCCCATAGGCACAATTGCGCTCGTACATTTCAGCTCCTTTTACCTTCCAAGTTAAGAGTACAGATACAAACTACTTGGAGTGAGTGATCCTTGACTGATGTGAGCCACCACATCATGCCTAAGAATGGGGTTTGGCAGTTCCAACTTTGCACAGCCAAAGTGATGCCAGAATGTAACTTTGACATTTAAGGAGTGTGAACAGCCAGTGGTCCAGCCCCCAGATTCAATTCCCAGCCTTGTTTTATTTAGCAATGGAGAAGTGGTGCTAATGAATATTTAATGCTCCTTTCTTAGAGTGAAGTAGCCGCTACTGATGGGAGCTTTGGGGAAAACTGAAAACTCTTGAGCCCTCCTTGAGCTGATGTGATTATTTCTGATCCTGTAGCAAGATCTGAGCTTCACTAGGAAAGTCCTCATCTTGACTTAGTTGAAAAATAAATAAAAGCAGAGAAGTGTAAACTATAGCAATATTCTGATTGTAAAACTAGTCTGCACTGTGAAATTCAGAGCACTACTCAGAGGTTGTGGAAATTGTGCTTTTTCTCAGGTTGTGCATGCCTAAGCTACAGCTTGGAAGGGGCCTCATGCCCATTTTTAATGTGTGTTACTTGAGTCTGAGATTCAGAGAAGACCTGCTATGGGTTTAACTATGAGCCAGCACTTTTAACCCTCCTCTTAGTACAAAATGAGGCAGTGAAAAAGAGAAAGTTTATAAAGGACAAGTATGTTATAATAATGGCATAAGCCATTTTTGAAGCAGATATCTCTTCGAGGCTGTGGAAAGCAGAGCAGCCATGCACTGGCTATGATGCTGTCTGATACAGTTATGGCAGAGTTAATCTTCATATCTAGTTTGTGATGCTGAAACATTACAATAAAACTTTAGGTGGGTTAATAGCATAACATTGGAATAGAGTGTGCATTTAAGATTTTCAAGCCATAATGAGCATTCTTAAGATTACCAAAGGCATTGTAAGTATGGAGTTTCTGATGACAAATTCTGCTGTCCTTAGGTGAATGATGAACAGTTCCCAACAAATCTCCTTAAATGGAATAAGAGCATGAAAAATACGATGCCAGATTGAAACGTGCTGATTGCTCCCTTCTGCCCTAGTATTACTTAGTTAAGTTTAAATCAATATTTGTTATAAAAGTGAGAAGTCAGGGATAGAAATATCTGAATAACAATAATCGATGATGTCTTCCAGGTATTCAGTCTTTTACTATAATCAGAAAAGAACTACTTTGGTCTTCAAACCTCACCAATGATAAAATTAGTAGGATCTTCTTTACAAGCTTTAATGTCTAATTTTATTTTTATATTTTTTTCATACTTTCAAAGTGGTTTGCTTTACATGAACTGTGAATTTGACGCAATTACATGAAAAGCTTTATCTATTGCTTTGTTTTTGAATTTGCATGGGCAGAAAGATCACAAGTTTCCTGTAAATTGGTATAAATAACAAGTTAATACTAAGTACTGCCCTAAATGTGAATTTCTTCAAATTGAGAACAGTAAAAAAGGTTTATTTCTTATTTTATTTAATGTTTCTGTAAATATCAATCACCCAAGTATATTACCATTGTTAGCAAAGCTGTTAAAATAATCTTTCTTTTCAAACAATGTGTTTTAACTTCTTAAACGCTTCTTGTCAAATAGCACTGTATTTATTTACATGAAATAGTTGTAAAAGGGTTCCAACTGTGTGCTTTTCTGGAAAGATTTCAAGATTTACCTGATACCTTCTTATTCAGTTAATTTTAAATAGTCTCTCTTCTTATGTTGGTAATGAGTTTATACCAAAAACATCAAATCAAACATTTCAAATTCCAAACAAAATCTAAGTTCTGGTCATGTTAACAGTTTTGTACTAATCTTGAGGAAAGAAACAGAGAGATACTGACCTGCTGGAGTGGCAGCTGTTTGCATGTTAATTTTATGCACCTTACTTGGACTTTGATCTTGTATGTTTTTGTGTGAAAAGAATGGTAACTCAGGCAAAGCTCTTAGCAATTCCAGCCTCTTCCAATATGTGTAAAGTGTAGGACATGATCCCACAAGAGGCATAGCAGGCAGTGACACAACAAATCTTTGCCTTAGCAGAAGGCTTTGTCAGCAAAAAGCTCTAACATACCATGGTCTAGACACTGAAGGCACACAGTTTTTGCTATGGAAGGATTAAGCATATGAAACAGTGCACCTAGGGACGTTGCATCTGTTGAAATTTATAGACCAAACCATGATATTTTTTTCTCCTTTTAAGAAAATACTATAGTTCTACCAGTAAATTTTTTGCTTTATGCAGGAGATGCCAGGGAATATTTGTTTTCTGGATCATTCTGAGTGTCACTAGGCTTAGTGCCTAAAAAAAAGGATGGAACTTTTTCATGTCTAATTAAGTGACCACTATGAATTTTCTTCAAGGTTTTCTTTTATCTCATTTGCTCTTTAGTTATTATTCTTATCTAGTTCTTTCTTAAGTGAGAGTTAAATCCATTTGTCCTTATGTTTTAAGTGAGATGATAAGGAATTCTGGGTATAAGCAAGTACACTCCAGTTTGTCATTGACTGCAATACATAGAGGAACATGATCTGCCCTTACTGTAGCATAATTATGATCAGCTTCTTCTTCATTATCTTTGTGAGCAATAGGTATAAAAAGGAATTTTGATGAACAACTCTCCCCCAAATATAAGAAAAACATCTTTTACCAAATCTGCAGGTTTCTTAAAAAGATTTTGTGTTTGAAGCAATTATTCCTAACTATATTTTGCTTTTTATCATAGATATCTCTCTTATCTTTGCTAAGCACTGCTGTCAAGAGCACTTTTTTAAAAGGAAAACAAAAGACAAGTAATTTGACAGTGTGAAATCTTTAAAACATATAGATGTACTAATTTTCAAACAAGTTTTAAAGCAAAATGTTAAAAGGCATACAAAATTGATATATTTGATTTTCTTTAGTTTGCTTTAGTTTTGAAGGGTTTTGAGTTAGAAAATAATAAGATCATTTTCTTTTCATCTCTAGCTGCTCCTAGACAATGCATTGAACTACACTTTGATGAAAAATATTCCATAGAGCCTTCTTGGGAGTGTAAATTTGACCATATTGAAGTACGAGATGGACCTTTTGGCTTTTCCCCAATCATTGGACGTTTCTGTGGACAGCAAAACCCGCCTATGATAAAATCCAGTGGCAGATTCCTGTGGATTAAATTTTTTGCCGATGCTGAACTAGAATCTATTGGGTTTTCTGCTCGGTATAACTTTACACCTGGTGAGTACACATCATCACACTTTTTAATAGAAATAACTTAACATAGTAACTTTTCCACTGATGCATAATCATGCTGTTGAACAATATCTTTAACTGAGACTATTTTTATTATCAAGGAAAGTATTATTAGATAGGACACTGATAGAAGGCATATGTCTCTTTAACAAAAAAAGTAAGGCTTTTACAAGGAAGTAATTTTCAGACTGCAGCTTTTAAAAGTATTGTTTTCAATTGAATTCTATTACAGAAAAGCATTCAAAATGTTAAGTGGGAAGTTCTGTGTTTTATACTTGATGGTTACACTGTACAACTTTTCTTTCAAAAAGATCATTGATAAAGTATTCTAATAAAAAAATGTAATTATGTCAGAAAATTCCATCATTGCTTTTCCACTTCACCAATCATTTCCCCAGCTGAGGAGTGGAATAGTTCTCCCTTCTCAATAAAGCAAACTATTACAAGTATTGCCAGAGGAAGTGCAAGATTCATATAGTAACATGTATTAAATATTTTTCTAAAAAGCCTGTAAATATTAATTGTAATTACACACTTATTTCTCATCACTTTTTAAATTTAATTCATTAAAGTGAAACAAAATTCATATTCATACTTTCTATTAATTCCTTTCCTCTCCCACTTACCAGCTAAAGATTGCTGATTTTAAATTTCTTTTTTGGCTGAAGCTACCCTATACTGCACTGCACTGCACTGTACTGCTGGATTTGACGTAGTTCTGTACCTTCTTATGTACTGAGTGATGAGTCATACTTCAATATAGCATGGTCTAAAGCACTGTAATTATTACATAATTTTGTCAATTATGTCACTATTGTTTCAGCTAAATTGTTGTATTAGGTTAAACAATATTCTTTAGAATATCTCCTAAAATTAGCAGATCTGAAATTCTTCTTCCTTAATTGTTCCAGGGGCCTCATAGAAGATGGCAGGAGTGCTTGCTCTATATGGCTCCTCTATGTGGTTTTCTTTCACTAATGCAAGGAAAATAGTTATAGAATTAACCAGCATAGTTCAGTTTTCTTTCAAGTCAAGGATACTGTTTTGCAGAGGGTAAACATATTTAGAAGGTTCAAACAGCAACAGAATACAGAATTTCTGCAGCATATAGCCTGAGAGCCAGATATATGTATCTATTATTGTAAATTCAAAGACAATGGACAAAATTTTGCATATTCACTCTGAAAAGTGAGTTAAACTTTTATCTCTCATTTACCATGGACCTGCGGGCTTTTGCCATTTCCCCACCCTGTGCCAAAGGTTCTTTGCTTTATATTTCTTGTCTTTCTTGTTTCAAAGAGTTATGCATTATGATTGAAAAGATGTTCATAGCACTACCTGCAGCTTATTCTGTCTAAAAAACTCTCAGGGAAAAGACAATTTCATGGATCATATTTTATACTCATTCTTTTTCTACTGTTGTAAGGAGAATTTCTACACAGAGATCAATGCTGGTAAATTGCCACAGCAGCATAAATTATTCTAGACTTCAAATGGAATAGCTATCTTTTTCCTTTCTTCTCCTCCCTCTCCCCCCCCATTATAAATTTCAATAGAAAGCTCTGAAAATAATAGCAGATTTCTAGGAATACTGGCCAAAATGAGAATATGATTAATTTGACAAATGCAAAACAGCACTGCTGCCTTCTTGATCATTGGTAACAAGAAGCAGTTTGCATTCAACAGGATTACTCAAACAGTCTTTTATTATGTAGGCATGGATAAGACGTGACCTTTTGTGATCTATTGTCCAAATGTGTGCAGTGGGAAGGGTCTCTCTCAATTCATAAAAATGAGTGATGATTTTCAAGAGTGTATAACAGTAGTATAGGGAGGGCTCCACTACAGAAATTGTCACTTAAACCACCTAGATCCAACTTAGGTAGTGAAAACTTATGAAACTGAACTATGAAAAAAGAAGATAATTTTTGGCTAACCTCTCTTTAAAGAACAGGAAAATGATCCAAAGCAATAACCATTTGGAAACTATTGCTGTCTAGAACCACTGAACGCTCAGGGGAGATGGATTGCCACCCATCTCACTTGTCAAAAGCAGGACACTGTGCCTAACTGCAATCTGCATAAAAGGCTTTCTTCATCCCAGTGACAAGTGCAACAGAGCTATGTCTCTAGTACCAACAAACTTTGAGGGTCCCCACCCACCCATGAAGTGTTTCTCATCTGCCACTTTTGCATTTGATGTCTTGATGGAGGCTCTGGTTTGATGATAAAGAGATGTGACATTAAATGTGTGGGTGTGTGGCAAGATTTTTAAAAAAAAAAAAACCTAAGTAAATTTGACTAAATTGAAGCTGCAAGCATTTATTGTCATTTGAATGGTACCTGGAGAAACAGGGAAAGAAATTATTTACTATGTCTCCAGGGTGTATAAAAACTGGATGAAGTTGAAAATAAGATCAATTAGGGTATCATGAAAAATGTTGCAATGAAGATCTATTAGTCTGTGCAAATGGAAACAGCCCTGGACCCAAGGCATTTTTAAACTAGTTTGGACTAAGTCTTTCAAAAAGAAATTATATAGAACAATCCTAAGGAATGGACTAATATTTTGCAATTACTAGAACTTTTCTGTTCAATAGTTTCTTTGACTCCTTGGTATTGAAATGGTTGGAAATCCATCCACTGATGCAAAAGTCCAGTAGGGACAGGAGGTTTAGGCATTTTGAGACTAATACAACTCTCTTGTCATAAATTCTTTTCCATTTAAATAGACTTTTGTTCAGAGCTCTTTTCAGGAGTCTAAAAGGTGAGATCTAGCAGAACAAATAACTTTAATGACAAAATCAGAGCTACACACAAAACCAATACAAACACACCCAGTAAGTGGTGAAACAATTGACAATTTTTCAGAATCAAAGTTCGTACTAAGAGAATAATTTAGGCTTTAATTTTTGTGATTTTATAAAGTATAGGATTAAGCAAGGTGTGGATGAATGAAGCTGTATGTGCGGTTTAAGGATAGACTGTTTTTAATGTCAAATTTTGAGTTAAGGGGAAAAGTAGTCATCTTCATTTACATTATTACAGCTGAATACCAGTAATAACGAGATGAAATATGGATGTAAAGTACATTTTCAACCATTTTGTACACATGAGAGTTTATAAGCAAATCACAACTTATTTATTTTTATATACTATTTTAATTTTAGTTTTTATTTTTAAATTCTGATTAACTGTGATCATTTCAAAAACGAACTATCTGAACCTATGAAACCTTCGTAAATGTGTACAAACACTTTGTTGGTTTTTTTTGTTTATCCGATCTGATGTATTAAAAAAGTACATGTCAGACTACAATACGTTCTATTTACTCTGTTTAATTTTGAATTCAGATGTGATTGGCTAGAGAATAACCCATGAGACAAGTGCAACGATAATTCACTCTTCCTCCTGGTCTGCCATTCTTCAGGCCGTTGAAAGGCCTACACCTGAAATTTCATTTCACAGCTCTGGATCCTTTGACTCAATCTGTTACACTCATTTTTTCCAAAAGGTTATGTCTCAGGACTATTTTCCAAAATGATGGTGAATCACTGTTTAGTGTAGGAAAAACTCAAGTACTGCTTCAAAGGGACTTACAATGATAAGTATTCTTTAAAATGAGTCAATTTTTTAGTGTAGACAAGGATTCAGACAGACAGAGGCTATGTTTATTTGAGCTTTCTTACTCAGCTAGAATAATCAGATTTCTGTTTATCCTGGTCCCTGATTTTGCAGGACAGTGGCTTAAGATAGCACATCATTACTTTCAGTTCCTTTGCTTAGTAGAAGCCATCTGTGTTTTTATTTAGCCTCATTGATATAAACGTCAGTCAGTAGTGTTTTCTGTTCAACTGCCTGATAATAGAAAAAGAAAAAATATTTATGCTCATATGTTCCAAAAAGTTGAGTATAAAACACTGTCTAATCAGAATAACAGTATTTTACATTCCTATTGCAGTGAATGCCAGAGTAATAGAATAATTGCATCGTCTATCTTGAGGAAAAAAAATGAAAAACGGCTCAAATTCTTCCTGGTTGGGGAATTTGCACATTTTAGAACTCATGAAAAATTTAATGTGAATTTCTTAAATTGAATCACAGTTCTAAAGAACTTAGATATGCCCATGTCCTTCCTTGAGTGTATTTAAGGACGGGATGTTTCCCAGGCATCTGTGACAGCCAAATACTTGTGTAAACTTGCTTAGTTGTTTGTAGTTATTTATGTTCCTGTTCTCTTCCAAACTTGGTCTGATTGCTTCTAAGTTAGTCAGCATTGACAATCACTTTTAACCAACTTGCAGTCCAGTTAAGGATTTTCAGAACCAGCAAACAATGTGGCTTTGAATGTGACAATACCTTTTCCTTTTGGATCAGAGTTGGTTTGAAAGTAGGAGAAAATATAACTCTTTATTTAAACTTTTGAGCCAGAACCTCCTGATGTTACAAAAAACTTCAAAAGTGTGAATCTCCTTTATTGAGATAACTAGTCCTCAGCACTTCAAATTTTTATAAGCAGCTTGATTTATGAACTTTTAGTGTGTTCATACAAGTGTGCTCCGTAAAAGTAAGGCCCCTCATTGCTGTTCACAAGGTGCGAGGGCATCTGGTCTTGTGAGTGAGAAGGAATTTCTCACATGAAGGATCATGCATTACATTGACAATCATGATCAGTTACACAAATATTGTCTTTTCAAGAGAATTTGTTTTTTGCTGTCCTATAGATTTCATTATCTTACAAGAACTGTGGGTTGAGGCCTAAAATATTTCAGTATCATAAATATGAGGATGTAATGTGATAATGTGTTTATTTGAAATTTCAAGGGAAAAATAATTCCTTATGTGGAGGAAATGATTATCTAAAAGGTCTCATGGGATTCCCAGGTCCCATATTACCTCTTGTTATCATATACTTATATTCTTCTTCTGACAGTACCCAAAAGGCAACTACAGAATTTCCTGATTTAGAAATCCCTGCATGCTGGGAGATCAGATTACCAACAGAAAGAAATTGAACACTTAAGTCCCTATTTGGTTGAGCTTTGATGTAAAAATAGAGCAATAGCAACATAATGTATAGTTTCTAGAATTGGAGTAAAGAAAAAGAACAAGATTTTAATTAACTAGGGACATTAGAGTTTCATTTGTATTGACTGTGAATATTGGATTGAAGGGGCTTTCCAAGCCTGGTGTTGTCTCTCACACTGCAACTGCAAGCACTCAGTTTCCAGCTCATGTGATAACTGTTTAAATTCATACGCCTCTATAAATAGATCTTAAAGGACTTTCCAAGTTAATTTTATTTGGGTATTTTCTGCTTCTGCCATTTTTATTTAAGACCTGTTCCAGGATGCAAATTATTAGGAATGTTCTTCTGATTTCTTACCTGAAATATAGCCTGCTTATATCTTTGCCTTCTTACACCAAAGTTGCTTGTTAGCTATGCGACCTCTTTCCTCACCAGGACTGCATGCCACTGTGTCATGAGCTTAGAGGTGACAGCCATCTCTATTTTAAGTTGTCAGTTTCCTTGTCTATACAAGTCAAAGTCTTGTGCTTTTTTTTATTCTATGGGCTCCTTGCTCTCCCTGCCATCTACTACTATCCCTCTTCTGTACAAACATTTCTTCTCTGTATTTGTTCCATAATAAGTTGAACTCAAACTTCTAGAGAAGGTTTACTAGGATATGCAGCTGTATAGATGCAAATAATTCTACTCTACCTCCACAAGAAATAAATTTCTTGATGTGTATCCGATCTCACCAATAACAGTGATAATGGTGTTTCAGTGTTAAAAGATTATTTACATAGGAATCACATTTCTCTGACAAAAAATTCTGTGCTTTTGGAGGCACCTGGGAGGAATCTTTAGCAAGCTTAGATGTGCCTTCAAAATTAATACCCAACATTTTTAGATAAGTCTGCATTTTTACATCACCACTGTCATTCCATAAATAGTTTATATTATTACTTGTTAGAGAACAATTAAAACTAAGTCTTAGAAACAGTAGAAGATTTTCCTTAAATTTGGTCCTTTTCTTATGCCCTTTTCCCTAAGGATAAAATTTTGGCTTTATGCAAATACTATGCTGAGTTAGCGTAACATTAAGTCTGATACAAAGTGATTATACTTTGCTTTAAACCCTTTTAAAATGTGGAAATAACCAGTGGGCTTGGGATATTTGTTTCCCCTATTAATTTTTGATTTCTCTATAACGTTTGTGAAGCACTTGGAAATGACAGAGCAAACAGAAAGTCTTCCACTAGTGTTTGTAAACAACATTTTTTACAGTGAGAATTTGCATTAATACACACATTCAGATTAACATCTGCAAAATCTGTTGTTTAGTGTCTTCCTTGCTAGTTCCCATTTAAACATTATAACATTTATTCAGGGAAAAAATTAGAAATTTCCTGCCTCATATTAAATGAATAAAGAGTTTTTAAATACTCTGCAAAGGTTTCCCAGATCATCTGACTTCCTCACCCGACAGATTTTCTAACAGATCATACTGGGACACACTCTGAGCTGGTTGTGTTGTGGCCTTATCCTGATCTGCAATAGTTTGTCTTAGTGTGTTTAGAAATGTGGATGTATGCAGAGATTCTGCTGACATTAAAGCGATTCTTTTTCTTTACTTATCCATTGCTTAAACCATTAAATTTTTATCTTTATGAATTGTATCTACAGGTTTCTGAGGTGTTACTGGTATAGCAAATAAATCTTAACACTCACCTCAGTGTTTTTGTCTAATCAGCCTGACTGTGGCCTATCTGTTAGGCAGGAAAGCTATATTTTAGTGTAGGCACAGGGTTGCAACTGGTCTGATTCTTTAGCTGTCCATATATGTTAGATGCAAGCCCATGTTTGTATCACTTGTTTCCAGTCACATATTTGCATAGGTTCAAGTAACTCTGATTGTCCAATTTTTTTTTTATATTCTACTTCTTCTAAGTAGGTGTTATTCAATTCTATCAGCAATAAATGAAGATCTTTATTGAGATATTTAGCTTTCCTTAATAGATTCTTAACTCTTTCAATAGTGCTTTTAGCTAATTCTCCTTAAAGAAATATACACAAGCCCGTATTAGAAATATCCAAGTTCCCTGTAACTAATAAAAAGATCTCTCGCCCAGAAATTAGTAGCTTTCAGCATTTGAGTCTTTGGAAAACTAATTAATGTTTCTGTTTGTAGAGCTGAATACTTTTGTAGTATGCAATGGTAATTAAATTATGAAATGTGTCAGATAAGTATATCCTTTCTCAACCTTTGTTGTGTATACTCATCAACTGTCTAGAATTTGTTCATATTCTGAGGGTAATATTCATATTTTTTGCAAAGAGGTCAATCCAGAGCCTCTTTTGTTTACAAGTACTGAGGTGAATGTTATTGAATATTACTTGTATATTTGTAGTTCTAGGAGGTGTATGTTGTCATCTTAATATATCTTTTGCAATATTGATAGCTCGACCAATCTTTATTTGTTTACTGTCTGTCGAGAAATGCAGACTATGTAATTCTTCCATTTCAGATATCACATCTGAGCTTCTTTGATGCTCAGATCTAAAGATAAGATCATGCTTCATTCAGCTTTGATACAAATTTTGTTCTTAATATTTTGTAAATAGACTTAGGTGGCTCATTAGAGTCTCTGTGCCTTTGATCCATCTTCTCTTTTTCTCCTATTAAGTGCTAAGATATCAAAGAGCCTGTAGTCTTCAATATCATACTGCTATCATTAGGTAGAGAAATACTATCATGTGCAGTTCTTTCCATATAAGGAGCAGATTAATTCAGTGATTTCTTTGAGTAGGTGTCATCTGTATAGTTAAATCTGGCCAATGTGTGTGTTGCTAGACGCAAACATTGTGGAAAATCAAGAGCATGAATCAAGTCTCTGAACACTCAGTCCTTTTTTGGATTTTTCCCTTTTTTCTCTTTCACTCTCTCTCTGTATGATGATGACCTACCTCAAACTAATGACAGGTTCTTTTTATCATATATATTTTTATCTTCTGCATACACTGAGGAGTTAAGAATAAATCTCCTCTAGTAACATTGGCTGATGACTTGTATACAATAGATGCAGATGTATTGTTCTAAAAATGACCATTAAAATTGAGGAAGTGAAAAGTTGAAATTTTTAAGCCCAATTTCAAAATAAGTCAAATTTTTAAATATGAAAATCTATGAAGAGTTATAGAGTGACAATAACAAGTTCATGCAAGAGTCACATGCTTAATGTGGGTGTTGCTTAATGTTCATGAATGCTGAGTAGATTAAATGTGGGTTTTTTTTCCTTGCAACATTAATTCACATTAGGCAGAGATATTCCTAACCTTTTGTTTGGGAAAACCAACAAGTAATTTTTTATTCACTTTATATGTGATGTGTATGTATTTTCAATTTGCATATTTTTTTTTTTATCATGGCAAATCCAAATATTAGGTGCCCTTTTTTTTTTCTCTGAAAAACCTGTTCATTTCATAAAGGCCCTCAGGCCAACTAGGAATAACAGCTATTATAATTTAACACTGTAATCCACCAAAAATCTCTGAAATTACTTTCTGATATGCCCAAGGATAATTCCCAAGAACAGTTGCTTAAGCTTACTGTACTCAAATGCTGCACTGACAAGCCACTAAATCTAGTCCCAATTTAGCAAAGAACTTCAGGAAGCCTACATCAAAGCATGTGCCTAAATCTGGACAATCTTCAGATTTGGGTACTTCTTTAAATGTAGGTATATTTAAATACTCTTCTCTACCTTTACGTATGCTGCACTAGGTCAAAATGAAATATTTGTTAATTTTGGAGAATGGAACCAGTGTTTCTTCAACTCTTCACGAATTAAAACTAGTTTTCTGCCTTCACAAGGATGATGTGGTAGAATGGCATCAATTCAGAATTTGTCTATTTGACAAGTATCAAACTAATGTAGCCTTAAGTAGGTTTAATTTAATAATTCCCAGTTTTTCCTTCTCTTTTTTTTTTTAATATTGTGTTACAGTAAGCTGAGTTTTTGTTGGATCATGATTTATGATTTGTCTTTCTTTCTTTGCTATTCTTTCTTGCCCCTAAAAAGAACACATTGGAATTGTCTGAAATGAAATAATTTACTTCAACCATCTTCTGCTTAGAACATAATTATTTTAGATAAGCTTTTTTGGTCCAACTCAGTCGGCCAGTCAGATTTACAAGTTGTAAAATGAAGTAATATAAGTTCTGCAACCATTTGCAATGAGTACTGGTTCCACTCCAAGGATTTAAATTTGAAAACATAAAAAAAGGTTTCCAGTACATTTTTACTACATTCCTACTACTTGAACTTTTGGTAGTGCATTCATTGTCAGAGGGACTTTTTAAAATAAAAATAAAGCAGTACATAGGGATAATTTTTTGAAAGGGACAATATTATTATTATATAATAATCATATTATTCTTCCTCTGAAGATCCTTTTTGATTATGTCAACTGCACATTGTTTATATGATCCCAGCATAGTCTTCAATCCACTAGGAAAATTAGTGCCTGACATTAGGATTTCCTCAACTAGATTGTAGAAGAGATTTTAACTTCAGTGAGACAAAATGGTTTGGTTGGGAGTGCACAGTGTAAAATGAACTTTTGATTATTTTTTTTTTAATATGTGTAGGGTGATGAGATTCACCAAACAATTCAGAATGCAATTAAACAGAATAAAAATTGTGAAAATAAATAAATGCTTTTGATCAACATTTAAAAAATATTGCTTTAGAGGTCATTACACATTAAAGATGCAGAAATTTGAATTTATTTGAATACTTTGATGTCAAAAGACTATCTAGTAACCAGCAATTCGAGTCACAAGTAAGATGATAAGAAGAGAGTTGCCAAATTTATTTTGAGAATTCAGATTTAAATAAACTGGTGTCCGTGGCAAATTTGTACTAGCATGACAGAAGCAGGCAGCATGAAATGTGTTATTCTAGTCACATATCAGTCCCCTAAATGACACTGAGAAGCCAGAAGATGTTGTGTAACAGGACTTACATACATCATTTGCCAGATGTTATCTGGTAGTTGAAGCTCAAGAGACAATGTTATCAAATCTGCTGGTTGCAGTATGTGGGTTAACAAAAGATTGCATTATAGCACCTCTTGTTTTCTCCAGATTTTTTTTTCCCTTCCTTTTATTTCTTGTAGCTCATTTCTCAAGTCTATGTGAAAATTAATATTAAAAGAGAATGCAGAAAATACTTACTAAAAATATTTTATTCCTAAAAATTGATTTCACTGTGGGAATTAGATGATTGGTTATTAACTGCTACCAACTATGAAGTCTATACTGAAATTCTACAAAATAAGGTTATACTTTTGGTTTGTTTGCTTGCTTGTTTTTTAATAAAAAATGCATACTAGGTTAAGATTTTAAAAGTCAAATTTAATTATATGTGCATCTTCCACTAGAATAATTTGCAGCATTTAGGTTTTTTATATTCTAGAATATTGCATGTCAGTGATATTCCAATATAAATATAGAAGAAAGATTTACCAAGTACTTTTAAATGAAAGGTTTAATTTCTGTTTAACTTTATTTCTTTTTATCTCTAGAACTTTAAATGACTCTTAAATAAAGCTAGGAAAAATCCTACTGTTAGGCCATTCAGACTGTGGGCCTAAGCCTCCTTTTAAAATCAATATTAAAATTGTGAGCAAATCCAGTGAAAATCAGATTGTTGTTTCAGACTGGTAGATTTTGAATAGAGGATAAGAAGAATGCAAATCTGGTAAATTCCATGGAAACTGTATTTTTTAAACCTAAATTCTCAAGTTATGATAATAGAATTAAAAATTTACTAATATGTACTAAATATAATCGCTGTTTAGGGATAGCTGAATCTGGAGTTTCTGGTGTGAGGAAATGTCAGCAGTAATGGAGTTATTATAGGCTTGAATCTTACTCAGTTCATATTCTAGGTTCCAAATCTCCACTTACCCACAAACTCAGTTGTTTGCTGATGTTCATGACAAACCACTTTGAGAATCAGTTAGGAAACACAAAGCATGTGGTATAAATGATATTCAGAGAGGACTGAGGATCCAAAAGGAGGATCTTATTTAAAGAAAAAAAAATTAAAAAGATTGAAGACAATACCCTCTGGTTTAGAATTTATTATCATTTTGATTTTAGCATGTGGGCATGTAGCAAAACATATCTTAACTATTACTCATGAGCAGCAATCTTTATTCATTAATTCAAGTGGAAATATTTTGGGCTAGAGTTGGTATGAATTATGTTTGGTTTAGTTCAGTACACAGTAAAGCATACAGTAAGGCTGTTCTCATGAAAATAATAGAAGTTCCAGCTGACCTTATATCTTGTTTCCAACAGTTTATGTCTACTCCCGGTCAGCATTATGAATTAAGTGTGGTTTGGACTGTTCTCTGTCACTTTTAATTGTATGAAATTGGAGAAAAATTATCAGTTTGAACAAAGGGAATGTCACTCTCACGAAGTTATAACCAAAAGGAAACAAATGAACTGTAAGGCCAAAAACCTGGCTGTAAAGCCTTGCTTAACCAAAAATTTATCAAAATGTTTTTCTCCCATACTGTCAGTAGAAGTTGAATTTCATAATACTGGAAAAAGTGGAAGGACTGTTGCTCACTTCTCATATATATTGTTTACATCCTTTACATATCTAAATGTTAGCCTATATAATTAAATGTAAAACTCGTAAGTTTGTGGGTAATTTAAATAGGGAATTCACATTTTAACACACAGTTATCTTCTTTCTGAAACACTTCCTCAGAGAAAGCTGCTCCCCTATGCAGTTAAAAAGCTGAAGAAACAAAAGAAAATGCAATAATATCTCCAAAGAAGCTCCACAGTATACTCTGTAGCTAAAGCTCTTGAAAACCCCTCTTCTCATTCTGTAGGCAGGGTTTTGTACATTTGGGGAAACTGCTGTGGTCAACAGCTCAGTACACCCTGAAAGGACAGTTTCTAGGCAGAAAACCTCCTAAAAGTATCAGAAGAAGGAAAGATCTGGTGTCACTGAAAAATATACTGCTCTGAATTCTAAAATAACAGGACAGAAGACTTGATTTTCTGACACTTGTGCCTGGGTTTGATATGTTTCTTGGCATTGATATGCCCTCCTCAGCAATTCACAGAGCTATGTGGGTTTTAGAGTTCCTCTTCTTGTTCACTGAAAGTGTCTGTGGTGAGCACATACTACAATTGGAGTTGGCAGTTGAGTTTAACAAAAGAATTTCACTCTTCCTTTGATATATTTTATGTTCTTTTCTTTTTTTTTTTTCTTTTTTTTTTCTTTTTTTTTTCTTTTTTTTTTTTTATTTCCTTTAGAAAATTTCAGGCTCCAATGGGGATGGAAACATAGATTTTCCCCTTTGATCCTAAACACCAAGAGATTTCTACTTTGGATATAGAATGCACTGTGACACAGATGTTTTTGAATCATACAAAGATTGTTATAGGAGACTACCAGAACATAATTCATCCAATAACTTTCAAAAATCTAACAGTTGCACAGTAAACTAACAAATAGCTTTTTGACTATATGGTTATTTCACTTGTTTCTAATCTAAGGATTTTATTTTCTGGAGTATTTTGTCTGTTTCCTCTCCTTCTGATATATGGCCAGATGATTTAGCAAGCAGATGCTTCTGCAAACACAACTCAGTTCCCTTCTGGTACTCCCTGACATGTTTCTTCCTTTAGCAAAAGACCACCTGGTCTTTTGCTAGGCTATAGAAGAAAAATATTTGGAGACAGTGCAAGAATTCTCTTGTTAAAGTGGAAAGTGAACTCTTCACATGATGGAACTAGAGGAGATATTTGAGCTTCTCATTACAGATGCTGTTATCTTCAAAAAGATGGCATCACTGGCATGGCCAACTACAGCAGAATATTAGCAGGTGTAAACACTATGTTGATGTTTCTTTTTTTATTAGAAATGTGTCATAACTTTTTTTTTTGGAAATGTGCAGTCAGCTACTGGTGATGCAGTACTATTTGAGGTAGCACAAGTAACATATTCTGTTGACTATATTAGCTCTAAAAGATATAGCTATTCAAAAGAATACTGCAGTGAATGTATTCATTCAGTTGAATGTCTGAGGTAAAACTAGGAGAAAGTATTTCTCCCATGATAAAACAACAAAGGCTATTTTGTATCACCAAGTTATTCCCATAAGATCCTTCTGTGCTGAGAAATTCACTCTATGGACTGATACAGCATGAATATCCTGAAAAAATCTGCAGATTCAGCACTCAGTGGTAGGAAGCAATAATATGTATAAATAGATTCAATCTGCAGAGGTAATGCTTGGCAATCAGTTGAGGCTAAACGCTCTGGGTAATTTTTTCTCCTAGTCTTCTGCCACGAACTTTAAGTGTTATTTCCTTGGACTGAGCTAGGAGTCATCCATAAAAAAATGAGGCATATCCCGAGCCCTAGTAGTATTGCCCTGAAATTGCATGACTAAGAATACTTAGAATTCAACATTATTCAGGAAAAGCACCATAGGATCACACATCTCTCTTCCTAGTCAAGTTCGGAGACCATTAGTCAATTACAGGAAGCCTCTGGGATATTATTTGGGGAGACACATCCAAGGTGCTGCCCTTGACTGATAGTCAGTCCTGGCGGTCAAGTCAGTTGCACTGTCACAGTAAGGCTGCATTACTCAGATAAAGTGGACTCCTGAGCTCCTTCAGTCTTGTTTCACATGTTTTTTTTCAGAAACCAGCAGATGAAGGTACATACAGCCCTTGAAATACTCGTCATAGGATCTTTTTTCCTTGCATTTCCACAAACAGTGTGCTGCATAAAAGGTTCTGCAATCTCTGCTTTTACAGAGAACTATACCTCACTGCTCAAGACTGGCTTAGACTCCCAGAAATCACTATAAAAGAACCTGACTTTGTAAACATGAAAATAAATAACTGGTGACTTGCTGAATAGAGCGATTAAGAAGTATCTCTACTTTTCTATGAGCATTTACATGTAAAATCAAGTCTCTAAAAGTTCTTTAACAGTGAAGCATGTGAATGTGTTAAAATTTCTTAAATATTGATAGATAGAAGTTGAATGCCTATTTCTAGCCAAAGATAGGGAAATGAAAAGACATATCTACAGCTGTCTATTTAGTGAGTAGAAGTGGAGAGTTTCCCTACTTAACATTATGAAATATTTTTTTATGTACTGACTACTTGCTGTATGAATCCATTAAAAGGTTTTGTAATCACAAACGGCAAAAACTCCTTTACATCTCAAATATCAACACTTTGTAGTGTATAGTTTGTTCAAAAAAATTCTTCCATTTCTAATGTTTTGAAGAAAGCAAAATACCTTGAAAATTAATCAGCATCAGGATTTTGTAGTACACATTTCCTTCATCTTGACATTTAACCATGCAGTAATTGCTCATGTTCTTCACTGTATATACTGGACTTCAGACATTAAAAAAAATCTGTAATTAAGTATATTGTAGTCCAGATATGCTCCACACTAACTCAATCTTCCATTTATTATAAGAGGTATTAAAACATTGACCTAAATCTTTTGACTTCTAAGATTGAGATATCTATTAATTTTTATCAGTGAGAGCAGCAGGTTTGACATTGACAGGGTAGGAAAGTACCCAAATGAACTTTATATGAAAAGCTAAAGAAATAGATTAATAAAATGTGAGAGGCGTACTCATATTTTTGTGCATTTGTAAGAAAGAAAATACTCTAATTTTTCTGTATTATGACATTACTTTTAGAAGCCTTGTGCAATCTGTCTTTGAAGACAAGTTGAATGTTTTTTATAACTGTGGTTTTTTTATTCAAAATGTGATCTTTTAAAATTGATTTGTAACAATAATTACCAGCCGCACATCTTGTTGCTAGTAATTAGTTTGAACTTTATGCCTTTTCCTTGTTTCTTATGGAAATCATTCAAGTAACAGAATTTTAAACCATTCCACTTCCTGTGCAAGTGACACAGAGTGAGGGATTACATGCATGCATGCATGCATAGGCCAATAAATGTATCTCTGTGTGGGTACGCCACAGCTCAGCAATAACATAAGATGGTGGGTTGTACTTGTAAACAACAGCATCTACATACTTTTTGAAGACTTAATCCAGTTAATGCGCAATCTCTTTTTACTTTACAATTTTCTTTACTTCATAAGATTTCTGAGCAATCAGATGCCCTAACTCCTTGCAATTGACGCCCTGTTTTCTCTTTTAAATTCCATGTTTGCCGGCTGCCTAGAAAAGCCAGACTTGTTGCATAGTAACAGTGAAATGAAAAATAAAGAAATGTAGTATGGTTTCCATGGGCCAGATATGGAATAGATTCCAAAGCCAACATCCAAACTATTTTGAGTCTCCCATGAAGACCTAGTGGACCATTTTGAAACCAGTCCTAAATATTTCAGTTTTCTCCAGGTTGGATATATATGCACTCATGACTCAAAACAATTCCACAAAATAAGTCTATATTGTGAGAAAAATTTGTCTAACCTCTGCTTATACCTTAGATAATATGTCTAGTCTTTTGACTGGTTGTTTCACTATTATCCAGTTCTGGTGTTCAGTTATTACAAAATCAGAGGATCACAAATTGGCTGATGTCAGAAGGCACCTCTATAGGTCATTTTGTTCAACCCCATTTTCAAACAGGGTCACCTAGATCCACTTGCCTAGGACTGTGTCTAGACAGCTACTGAATATCTCCAAGGATAGAGACTCCATAACCTCTCTGGGCCACCTGTGCTAGTGCTCAGTCACTCTCACAGTGGAAAAGTGTTTCTTGATGTTCAGTTGGAACTTCCTGTGATTTGGTGTGTGCTCATTGCCACTAAAGAGAGCCTGTCTCCCTTCACTTTACAGCCTCCCTTCAGGTTTATGTACAGATTTGTAGGACCACCTCTGACCCTACTCTTCTCCAGGCTGACCAGTGCCACCTCTATCACCCTTACCTCAAATGAGAGATGCTTTGAAGCTTTAAACAGATTCATGACCCTTTGCTGGCCCCCAGCAGCTCCACAGTGCTTTTGTTCTAGGGAGCCCAGAACTGGTCACAGTGCTCCAGATGTTGCTTTACCAGTGTCAAATAGAGGGAAAGGATCAGCTCTCTTGGCCTGGTTGGCAGCACTCCTCCTAATGCAGCCCAGGGTACTGGTGGCTTTATTTACTTCAAGGATATATTATAGGGTCATATTCAATGTGGTGTCCACCAGGACCCCTGAGTCCTTTTAAGCAATGCTGCTTTACAGCTGGGTGGTCTCAGTATCTTCTGGTGCATGGGGTTGCTCCTCCCCAGGTGCAAGACTTGGCACTTTGCCTTGTTGAACTGCATGAGGTTCCTTTCAGTCTGTTTCTCCAGCTTCCTGAGGTCCCTCTGGATGACAGCAGGACCCTCTCGTGAATCAGCCACCTCTCTCAGTTTTGTGTCATCAGCAAACTCTGCCCCATTATCCAGGTTGTTAATGAGGATATTAAAGTGGATTTCTCCCAGTATTGACCGCTCTGATGCCTTACTGGCCACAAACAGACTTCTAAGTTGATCTATACCATCACAGGCATGGTCCACCTCAATGTCTGCTCATTCATTTTTTTTTACCATTTAAGGACATTACAGATTACTGTAATTTTCTCTGTAGGCCACTACAAAGTTTCTTGTTTTCCAGCAACTCTAAAAAAACTGGTACAGATTTTTACATCTCATAAAAAGTTTCAAGTGCTTTACAGTAAAGCTTATAATAAATAAACATTGCAATAATCTGTTATTGTTCAGTGGTTTGTAATATATCACTGGAGGAATTAACCTTTATTTGGTTGAGTTTACTTTGTTTTAAAAGAGACTTTCAGTGCTTCAGGAAAGAGTCACAGAACTCCTTCTGGATGTAAGGTTTTCCATTTGCATAAACTTTACATATTTTCACAATTTTTATGAACATTCTTGTTTTTCTCTTTACATACTTCATTTTGCTATTAAGAAGATCCTCAAAAAAATATCTGTGTGTTTTTCACTGCCCTTAAAGCCTATTGCATCTTACTTTTCTCTCTCCTTATCAGTGATCCATCTTCTTTTTCATTCTTTTTCGGAGTTTTCCTGCTAGGGGAATTTTTCCTTATGGGAACATGATTTTAATCTCTCTATTGGAAGATCTAGCCACTCAGTGTTTAGATATCATTAAAAGTGTTCTGACTCAGCCAGACTAAGAACAAGAGAACAACAATTTGATTGAATTACGTACAGAAGAGCTGCTAAAGACTAATCTATTTAATGGTAGACAATTTAAAAAGCAAATATTTACTGGGTAAATATGCTTAAACGTGGTTGAATTTTAAGCATCTCTGATAATACGTTATTTACAGATTTTGATTTCATTATAATAGAATTGGTATTCTGGCAATGGTTAATGAAGTATATCACCTCAGGTGTTGTAGATTTTATTTCATTATCAGTCTTGAAATGTTGAGAACTTGCAAAAAGATTGTTTTTCAAGACTGAGCAAGATGTACCATATTCCTAGAATCTTAAGAGATTGTGCACTTCTGTGTGGGCTGTTACCAGTGTTAATGTATTGTTGAACGAGAGCATACTTTAGGAGTTGTTTTGTGCAGCAAATTGCATGGTCTAGATTATACTTCAGCCTGGATTCTTACTACTGGCACTACTTTATATGAAAATACCTTCATACGGGGAGGATCCTGGCAGGATCTTTCCTTCTACCTCCTTTATACTTTGCTAATGTGGTGAAGTGTTTTCAGTAGATCAGAGTGATCCTAGCAAATTCAGTAAATGGAAGAAATACAATGGTTACATGGGATACAGTTGGGGTGTTACTTTGTACCAGAAGTAGGTTTCCTCTAAGTATTTCCTTTCAGCATTAGATATCGACATCCAAGTACATTAACTAAAATATTTCATTACGTTTGGTGCTCTTGATTATCATTTTTATCTACTGATCTATAAAACTGCTTAACAATTAATGATAATTGCCTACTCAGTTATATTTGCAGTTCCAGAAGGTCATAAGTATTTATTTTTGATTTATATTGTGCAACTGTAAATGATAAATGAGAAGAACAACAGCAGCCTGGTTATAGAGGAATAATTTAAAAAGTGATTTTACAACTCCAGTTTTTGAAGTCAACACATTTTGACCATTTAGGTTAAAATGGTTAATCTTTCTTACAAAACACTAAGATTTTTCATTATATTATTTGTTTATGATTCTTACTATCCTGGATGGACTAAGGGTAGAGGGAAACAGGAGTTTTCGTAGTGAGCTTGATTTCTTTCATTTGATACATCTCCTACTTCCAAACTTTCTCTTCATTGTTTTATTAATAGTTCTTTCTACATTGTCCCAATTCTGAAACAAGATCAGCTCTACGTGTAAATGAGAAAAACAGTGCAAAACATTTATTTTAGGTGGAAGAGCCATGCAAGGGATAACAATTTTCTAGACAAGACCAGTTTATTCTAAGAAATTATGTCTTAAAATACTGTAGTCTCTCACATTTCTGATTTCGGACAGTATCTTCAAACTGGGCCAAATTTTATGAAAGGATGATTTTTCTATGGATTGTTGTTTATTGAAGCACAGGTCTAAGACCAAACTCATTTCTTCTATTTATTACGCCTGGCTGCAAAAGCATGATACAAACCTTCTCAGCAAATATAATTATGTTTATCTGATGGAAAATAGCACACATATTAGACTTATTACCTTGTTAACACATTGTATTCCACTGTAAATCCTTATGATATTTTTTCCCAGTAAGGCCAAATGGATGCTTCTCACAAAGAAATGTCTCCTCTTGGTCAGTGGAAATGGTAGAGTATTCAAAAACATGGAATGAAGTTTAGATTTCTCTAGTTAAGTTCAGTGTTATACTGTAAAATGCAAAATAGGCAAAAAGATTCTGAATGGGTCTGTAAATATATCCTCTTTCATTAGGCTGATGTATTAAAATATCATGTGGTTAGCTGTGTGATGTTCTCCCTTGCTAATGTATGCAGAAATATTTTTGAACCCTTTTTTCTGAAAGAGAGAGACAGAGAAAAGCAGGATTTCATAACAGAAAAAAATAACTTGGTATGATAGTATCAATAATTTCTGCATTAATAATTAGTGTGTTGCCATAGTTTTGAAACATTTCTCATTTCCAAGAAGTATATGTATAATTATATCACTGCAGTGCATTATCAAATTTTAGCACATTGACATTAAAGCATATATATATTGAACAAAACTAATTTTATCTTTCTCTATTTTTAAGATCCAGATTTTAAGGACCTTGGTGTTTTGAAGCCATTGCCAGGTTGGTATGTTGGTTTTGGGTTTTCTTCTAACTTGGAGGCCTTTATGCTCTTCTGTAGAAAATATTTTTGTTTGCTGTTCAGGTTTCATTTTTTCTGGTGTTTTATTATTCAGTTTGTGAGTTTGAGATGGGAGGACCTGAAGGAATTGTGGAATCTGTACAAATTGTCAAAGAAGGAAAAGCTTCTGAAACTGAAGCAGTAGACTGTAAATGGTACATCCGAGCGCCACCCCGATCCAAGGTCAGTCCTTCATCCCCTTGCTGATTTGCCATTTAATTTAAGAAATTGACTTTTCTAATATATTGTGCATTTCTTAGTACAGTCAGATCTTGTTTAATAACTTTACAGCCTTAACTGTAAACTATTTTTTTCCTTCTGCTGTGGAAGAGTAATTTGTCATCTCAGCCAAAATAACCACCTTCCTCTATAAATGATGATGTGGGTAGTGCTAATGTGCCTTTTGTGCCATAAGTAATTTTCTTAAATTCATCTTTAATTTTTCTCATATTTTTAAAGAATCAACATGTTTTCTTAAGAGGGAAGTAATCTTATTATTTTAATTTTCAATATATTTCAAACACCTAATATAGAGACTACTAAGGGAACACTGCTGGCTCCCTAAGGTCATCATTGTTTCTCATCTGGGAACTGTGAAAATGGACCCAAGGTAAATTCACGTTCCTCTGTATAAAACCTTTAGTTCCTTTTTTTTAGAGCCACAGATGAAAAGAGATAGTGTTCTCATTTCCTTCCCGCCACAGACAACAAGCCATGCCTTTTTAAGATGAGAGGGCTGCAATGAATTTAACAATACCTTTCCTGGATTCTGCTTGATTTCCCCTCTTATCCATAGCTTATCAGTTATTATATGCATTAATTGTTGTTGAAAAACTACTGCTTCTCCCCTCTTTGCAATTGGAACAGCTTTGTGCCTCTCACCTGCTTTTATTCACAATGTTAAAGAGATTTCACAGTGTACTTTTTCTAGCTGTCTTTTATTGGACAGAAAAGGTTTTACAAGGTAGAATTTATATATATACTAATCTCTGCTGTCTTTAAACAGATAAGGGTTTTTGTGTATAATCTCAGAGAGGAGACTGTACTGAGATGTAACTGTTTCATCATGAGTATAACACATGGATGAATTCCGATGAGTTCTCTCCAGTAAGGGTTTCCAGAAGAGAAAAAGTCATTAGTATCAGCATTTTTCTTATGGGAAAGCTGAGGAGAAGAGTTGGCTCATAAAGACTACAGATAAATTATTTCCAGAATATACTTTAATCTCATATCTGGGTTTTTACTTTTTGATAAATTTAATATTGATAGGGGTTTTCAATTAAGTAGATGAGCTTTCTGCTTTGTTATATCAAGCAGTGATATGAGATGACTGGGCTGATGAATGATTATTAGGTATATTATATATAATTTACATTCATTCAGGGCACCTCCCAGGATCAAAACAAGCTTGGTGATGAACAGATTGAGAGCAGCCCTTCCGAGAAGGTCTTTGGGGTAAATGAGAGGCTGGACATACGCTGGAGATGTGCACTTGCAGCCCAAAAAAATAACTGTATCCTGGGCTGCATCAAAAGCAGCGTACCCAGCAGGTCGGGGGAGGTGAATCTACCCTTCCACTCTGCTCTTGTGAGACCCCGCCTGGAGTGCTGTGCCCAGCTCTGGGCCCCCAGAATAGGAAAGACATGGGCCTGTTGGAGGCCACAAAAAATAGTAAGAGGAATGGAGCTCCTCTGCAGTGAGGAATGGCTGAGAGAGTTGAGGTTGTTCAGTCAAAAGAGGAGAAGGCTCTGGGTAGACCTTATAGCAGCCCTCTGGTACTTCATAGGGGCCTATAAGAAAAGCAGGGACAAACATTTTAGCATGGCTTGTAGTAAGAGGACAAGGGATGATGATTTTAAACTAAAAGAGGGTAGATTTAGAATAAGTATTAGGAAGACATTTTTTATGATGAAGGTCTTGAAACACTGGAACATATTGCCCAGAGAGGTGGTCAATGACCCATTCCTGGAAACATTCAGGGTCAGGTTGGACGGGACTCTGAGCGACTGGATTTAGTGGAAGACATCTTTGTTCATGGCAGGGGAGTGGGACTAGGTCCCTTCCAACCCAATCTATTCTATGACGTACTTGGATATTAGTAGAATGAAAACAAGTAAACACAAAATTAGAATTGCACTTATTAGAATCAGCACAAATAAACCAACAAAATTATCCTATAGCATTAATTCAAATTCATAATTGGTTGATCTGGTAATGTCGTTGTCATGTTCTTACTTGATCTAACTCCAAAGTTCTATATGAATAAAAACCCTCCTAAAAATCCCATATTTACTTACCTGTAGTATTTATCCACACTTCAGTCCCAGTGTAAAACTACAAATCGGCTAGCTACATAACCATAAACACAGTGTGTAACAGAAGAACACCACACTGTTAATAGAGGGTTAAAGATTAAAGTTCATTAATTCTTCCATGCCTACATTTAGTTGTGTTGCATTTCAAGAAGAGCATCCTAGCTGAAGGGCATCTGGAAGGGAGAGCAACAAGAGAGTTTTAGAAAAATGGACGTAATACTAAAAGTTATTTAATGTAATCTACAAGATTTTGTGAAGAAGCATGATATAATAAAAGGCTTTTACAATGAGGAAGGAATGCTGTAATGCCCATGTCTGTAGGATAACTCATGGTCCCACACTCTGAGAAAAAGTTTCAGGTTAGATACTAAGGAAGAAAATTTCAAACAAGAGTGAGGGGATTATGATTGGTTGGGATTATGAGTGATTGCTTGAAAAAGTCTGTTTAGTTAACATTGCTAGTGCAGGTTAGATAATAACATACAAAAAATGGGAGAAACAGTGCTAATCAATCCTACCTTTAGGCAGAGAGTTGGGATGGGTCATCTCTTCATGGATCTTGCTGTTCCCATCTTACAGTGCTATCTGGGTAGAGAGATTGAGCAATATAAAAGCATAAAAATCAGTGTTTCCTAATATGTGGACTTGAAAGATCTCACAGCAAGCTAGGAAAAAAAGTTTTCAAGCCTAGATCCATCTTTGAGGGGTAAGTCCATTTGAACTTTCTTAGTCAGTTTTCAAATATATATATACACACACACACAGGTATATATGTTTCACCATACTGGGACAGGTTGAAGAATTTTCAGATACTAAGGAAGGAATAATTGAATAAATTCTAAAGAAACTTCTGTGAAGTAAAATTTATGATAACATTTTTTATGAGTCTGATTCAATTGAGCTTGATTCTATTGTCCATGCTTTGCCATCAGCTTCCTTTGTGCTTATCTAACCTTGAACTAATTACATATTCAGTACAATTATTTAGTGACATCATTTAATTTATGTCAGCTTGCACCTATGAAAACAAGGAGAACTCAGTAAGCACCTTTAAATCCACATGTTCCTGTACTCTGGGCTGCACACTTTGTTACTGGGAATTATGCCTAAAAGAGCAGAGTTTGTGCTGGATCTTTGCATCTTTAGCTTCTTAATTAAACTGTGCCAGAATATGGTTGCTTGCAATTGCATTTGGCTTAAACTCATCCAATCTAAACTGTCTGCAGAAGCAAGATTCAAGTCCTTCCTTTGGTTTCCAATTCAAGATTGAAGCCAAGCCTGAGCTCAACGTATGAGCAGTGAGATCAGCCAAGGAGTATGAAGTTGAGATCTCTGAACCTGAGCTCCAAACTGACAATCTGGGTCTAGTGTTGCTATCCTCAGTAGCTGGAATGAGACAGAGGGCACCAAATTTCTTGCACATACCTAGAACAGAATGATCACTGATTACCTTATATAACAAAAAACCCCACCCAAACAAAACAGACACCCATCCCCACCCTCCCCACCTCCCCCACTTCTCGCAAAAAACCCAAACACACAAACAAAACCAAAACCCCCACCCTAAAACTGCATGCAGAACAGAAACTTTCTGTGAGTGCAGATGACAGCATAAGGCAGTTTGAACACCACTTCAACCTTGATGCAGACCTGGAGTCTTATACTTGAAAGTGACTGGTTGAAAAGAATGTGTTTCTCATAATCATTCAAAGTCAGTTGCTGCTGTGAATTTAGAGTTCGTAATACTGGAGTTTCTGCTCTTCATGTAGAAGGTGACTTCAATCAGTAATCAGAGCAAGAATGCAAAATTAAGAAGTGACATGCTGACTGAATGTGCCAGTGCACCTAGAACAGTAAAGTTCTGGAGGAACATCCCCATCTGAAAATTCTTCTCTGGAGAACAAAGCCCAAAGAAAGAAGTGTATAAGCTTATTGCATAAGGATTTGAAAAACTTCAGACATATCATTGCCTACAAGCACTGGATAAGCAAAGTTTCTGTATTTAGGAATAGAAAATAAGAAAATAAAAAGAACTGTAGTATTTTATTACTTTCTGTTAAGGGTGGAATTTTGGAGACTAATATCAGCAAGTGTTTTTCTATATTGGATGTGTCAGTAGAGTTTGACAAGGCCTCCCAGGTAGATAGAATACATGTTTGTACTCAGGTACTGCACCCTTGGGTGAGCAACTTTCCCAAGCATTGTGTCATGCTTGCTCTTTCAGAGGTTCTGTAGAAAAAAAAAAAAACAAAACAGCAGAATGTGACAATAAGAGTAATAAACTGTTTACCAATATGATATACTGGGAAATACCAGTATGCTAGGAAAAAACAGTGAGTAGTGCTATTATAAGCACTATTACCAGAAGCTCTGGGCAGCTCAGGAAACAGCATAAAAAACTACAGATAGGCAAGAATTAATTTGAATGTAGTCCAGTGGAAGTAATCTGTTCTGGAGGAATGAGCAAGAAGTACATTTATTCTGAGAAAATAGCAGGGATACCCTCTGTATTTATATCATGAGAAAAAAAATGAAGTTAGAAGCTTTTTGACAAAGTGATGTCTAATTTTCTTGCCCCACCTGAGCAAGCTGTGGGGCAAAGAAGATATCTTTATAGGTTATAGGATGAAAAGATTGAGAAAAACACAAAAGATTGAGGAACCAAAAGTGTCAGTTAATGAGTATCTAGTTTTGACATATTATTCCAGTACCCTTAACGCTGAGCTGCCTGTGGGTCGTGACGTTTGTTTCAAGCAGAGCCATTGAGGAGCAGAAGGAGGGGGCTGCACTGCAGGTGGAAGGGGGCCAAGCAGATGGTGACCACAGGGCCAGGGTATGGGTGATGAAGAGAGTTGTTCACGCCCAACCATGGTGGCTGGAGTAAAGTGATGGCTGGACTTGGATGGGGCAATGAGGCCAGCCCAAGCACAAGCCGGGCAGCAATTTGGGGAGGGACAAGGCTGGGGTGCTGCAGGATGAGGCTGGGCATGGGCCAAGAGCCCCAGTGTGACCAAGACACTTGCATATTTACAAAGAATAGGTACTGCTACCGGGTAGAGGCTCTAAATCACTTGTCACTGCTATCATGCTGGACCTTGTATACATGCACCTAACCAAATAAAGAGATGATTCCAGGTGCCAGACTTCATTCATATGGAGTGTAGTCCAGAGAGAGACTGGCTTGTTGTGCATGCATTTCCAGTTAGGAGGAAACATGCAGTGAATCAAACTGCAGAGTTAAGAGTCAGTTTGAACCAATCTGACTAAAACAAAACATCTTCTGCTCTCCCCTGTCAAGTGGAAACTAGTGCTCTCACATGAGGCCTGCAAGAAAAGAAGTCTAAGCTGTCAGCACTGGCAGGCTACCATATCCCTCATTTTTGTAGGCTTCTTAATCAGGTGTAGAAGAGAAGCTTTAAGTAGAGCACTAAAATTTAATAGGAGCCATTTGAGTTTTGATTCTTAAAATATTACACAAAAATGAAATTTAGAGACTGAGTAACCTAATAGCCAGAGACTCTTTTGCAGGCTTCAGATGAGCTCTATCTCTGAAAAAGCTCTGAAGCTTGCTAACATACAGATAATGCAAATAATATTATGAAATAAAAAAAGCCCAACGCATTTATATGACATCCCTGGAACAAGGTTGAACAAATTATGTTTAAACAAGTAGAAAATATTGTTTATCTACATTAAACTATTAAAATGACTTATTTGAAACAATTTTCTTAGATGAAGGTGCAAGACAATTACATGTATGTAGAAACTCTGCTAGCAGACATGTTAATGCACATGTCAAAGTAACACTGACATGTCAAAGTAACCACCAATTTTAAGTTCCCATGAATTTATTCCATTCAGGTGTAGAAATATAACCAACCTCAGCATCTTCAAGCCAAATAGTAGGAAATGTGATAAAAAAAAGCTACTGATGAAAGTAATAAAACATCTGCCAAAAAGAACAGCAGAATCAGGATTTGATCTACAGTTTTCAGTGTTAAAAAGCAGAACAACACCAAGGAGCTGTAAAGGTTGTCATTTGCAAGCATTTTGTGACTGGACTAGAGAAAAATGAGGGTGACTTGACAGTTAGAATAAATGTCAGCTATTGGGTAGTCACCAGAAGTTTGAAGAAACAAATAGGACAAAGCAAAGAAATCCAAAGAGCTTCACTTGTCCAAGAAAATGGCGTTTTGATGTCTGAGCCTTGTCTGTGAATCACAGGGCCTTAGAAGCACAGTATAATGTTGTCACCTTTGACAGACAGTATTCTTCAAGCCCCAGAAGATAGGAAAATATGAGATACGGAGTTCTCTGTTTGCACAGTATATTCCCAGACTGGTAACAGAAGGCCCAAAAATCTAAAAAACACCCAACTAGCTAACCAAAAAACCAAACAGAACACATACTGTTAAAACTTGTGGATTGAAGTAATGTTGGCTGAAATAAAGTTTAGGATCCAAGCAAGAAGACGGGCCACATCAGAAGACAAATTCAAGTGTCATCAGTGATAATATGCTTTTTAGGCTGGTATACTTGGCGCCTTGTTACCTTGAAGGAGATTAATTAGTGTTTGCACAGTCTGCTTTAAAAAACAGGGCTTCTGAGGCCTAAATACTGTAGGTATCATCTTGAGAGTCCTTTTGCTAATTACATAGAGCTGAAAAAGATGCAGAATCAAGCAGATGCTGTAACTGATCACTGAGCAATGGGGAAGGACATAGGATGATTTAACCCAGCCCTGTGCTTACAAGGGA
This sequence comes from Pyrocephalus nanus, assembly GCA_038380795.1. Classification (NCBI taxonomy): domain Eukaryota; kingdom Metazoa; phylum Chordata; class Aves; order Passeriformes; family Tyrannidae; genus Pyrocephalus; species Pyrocephalus nanus. The sequence continues at coordinate 14,236,024 of CM076261.1, read as the reverse complement.
ATTGACTGAACCCCGAAGCTGAATATGTGAAATCTGGACATTATGCTTGGATGGAGCTGAGGTTTCTCCCTTATGTCTAAATTACTTTTGGCGGCTGAACGATGGCTTTTTGTTTGTTTGGTTTGGTTTCGTTTAAGGGGACTGAGTGTCTGTGCATATATATTAAGTCTGATATGCTGGGATATGGTTTGAAGCTTTCCCTGACTGCTCTGATCAATCATGTTGTCAGCCCTAACATTCAGTGATTGATTAAAAAGCAGAACTCATCGAAAGTGATTCACTATGAAGAGATTATAATCTGACCATTTTACTGAGGTTTATAGTTTCTAATGGGTTATGGTTTTTTTTCCTAATACGTGCAGCCAGAGATTTCTGTTGTTTTCAGATTTAAATTAAAAGAATAGTAAAACTTATCCAGCATTTCTCTTTTTGATTATTGTTCATGATTACAATACAAACCTTAAATGTGACAAGACAATTATTTAAAATATAATGTGACCGATAGTAAATTATATATGCCACAGTTTCAGTGAGGCTTAATCAGTTTTGTTGCTAATGACATTGGCATTTGCAGTGACATCTCAAAACTCAGTAAATCTAATACTTGAGCAGCCCACTCTTCTAGATAATGTGTAATGGATTATTTGAGGAAAGTGTCTTATTAAAACTTTGCAGCAAAAATATGAAAGAAGATATAGCAGTTATGCTCCTTTCAAACAAGATGTTCTCTTCAACAAGAATGCTCTGATTATGGTAATATAATGTGTCATTATCTATGGAAATGTCCATTTCAAAAGCTCCTATTGGCATCAGTGAAAAAATTCTTAATGAAAGCAGATGGTGGTTGATTTTGTGACCTCTTCTTTAGTTCATTTGTTTTGTTTCAGGGTAACAAAGTTCCTTACCCACTACTGGTAGAAGTAATGGCTGAGGTCTCTGTAAATGACATAACCAGAAATATTGATAATTTTTATTTCATTTTGTTATTAATTTTAGTGAAATTTCTTATTAGTTTCATTAAGATCCACATACCAGTGAAAGTAATGAGAATATTGCCACTGATTTCAAAAAGCTATGTATAGGGAACATTTTCCATTAGGTAAGAGTTTGTCATATAATCAGTTTTATTCTTTCCTCGGGGAACTCAATTTATTAGTCATTTTCTTCTGCCAGTGTGGGTCTTACAGCCAGTGACAGGAACAATGGCAAATATATAGTTATAAAACCATAAAAGTTGGCAGAGGCGTGCAGATGCAATTAAATTATTCCAGCGCTTTAAAATAAAATCAGATCCAATATCAGATTGTCAGTGTATGTAATGTTTCTTGGTTTTGAAAATTCACTGCAGTCTTAATCCAAAGGTCTGATCCAAATAAGTAAATGGAAAAATACCCACTGATTTCAGTGTCTATTGTATCAAGTCCTCATTATTTTATGTAAAGTTCTGGGAGTAGTTGTCTCCAAAGGAGATTTTGAGAATGAAAATTCAGCTTACCTCAGAATATCAGAAATTTTTTAGTCTAATTTGGGAAACTTCATGTCACTGGAGAAGGTGGCATCTTTCTTCTGAAGGATAGACATAGATTTTTAAATCAAATATTTCTTTCCAATGGTTCCAGTACCTATCAAGTCTATATATGTTGTTAGCTGAATTTCTCACACAGAGGAATGAGCTGATATGACTGACAGCAGAATTCTGTCCTGGGAAGAACTGAAGGTGTTGGCTTCTTCACTGAAAGATTCAAAGCAAAATGCTAAGTTATTATTCTCTTGATTCCTTTTCAGCATTTATGACTGCTACTCTAAGAAATATTTTACTATTTTATAAGGCTAGTGTGATGCCAGAAACTAGAGAACGTCAAATGATAAACCCATAGAAATAAGATTTTGGCTGTACTGTTGTATGAATAGGATGGTTGAACAGAACAGGAATAATTGATAATGGTGGAAATTGCTGTGAGAGCTGGTATTTTGTAACCCCAGTGAGGATTAGCACACATTTCTAGTAAGAATGAGAACTCATAAAAATTGCATCTCAGTACTGAAATGGGATACTCTTTACAAGCTACACGTGTGCTTATATACATGTGTGCGCACATACACTTGAGTATATAAATGCATATATATAAGACAGCAGGGTAGAAGTAAAGAACGTGAACAAGCATGAGAGGTCTTTCACCCAGTAGGTGTAATTTTACTGTTATTCTGTAGTCCTATTAAGATAATTTTTTTTTTGTGGAGTTAATAAGTGCTTTCCTGAAAATGGAATAGATAAAAATGTGATAAAAATGTGATGTGATACATTGCATTATATCTGTGTGGTCTATCATATATATATGGTATATTGTAACATACAGATGGTATACATATGATAAGCATATATAGTGTTAAAGTCATGATTCATGAAAATAATATGTTGGAAGCTGTCTGTTCTCTGTGAGACAGCATGCTTCCTGGAAAACGGTCACATTTATACAATATTGTATAAAATCAGCTGCAGGAGGGTTTTATTGCATTACCTGTAACAAAGCTGGCAAGCACTGAAGTGCCTGTCTGAAGCAGACTAATTCTGATAATGGAGAAATAGAAAAGCAAGGTGTATATTTAACTCCCTGTACTAAGTTATGCAGAGCTGGACTATGGACTGTCTCAGCAGATTCACAGGAGAGGCTGGGTGCCAGGACTGCACAGCCTGTTTGTTGTTTGAGCAGAAGCAGCGCTGGCATGTCCCAACTATGGGCCAGTTGCTGGGTGTGGGTATCACGGCTCTGCCTCTTCCCATACCTCCCTTCCCTATGTGGAATCTTTCTCTTTCAGGACAATAGTATGTATCATTCCACTGCTTTACTGGAGCAACCAACAAATGAAGTGAAAAACACTATAAAAAGTATGCCTTCATGTAAGATATTTCCATCTGAATATTTCTTTGTGTATTGCTGTTAACTGCTCCATTTCATAGAGATCAATAAAAACAGCTTCTTAATTTATAGTATGCAAACCCCAAGACAGGTGGTGAAAGTATAATTCACTTAATTGAGTTTAATTGAAATATGTTCCTCTGAATTCTTCCGAATGATGGGAAGGATGGAACATAAGAAGGGGTTACTGTAAGAAATAACATACTACAAAAAGGTGTGGCAAGCAAAATGAAACTTAGTATACCAAAGTTCATTTGCTAGTAAAATTTTTTTCTACAGATATTCTTTTTAGAGAAACCGTTATGCAAAGCCTAACGAGGAATGAAAATGCACCATAATATGCTACCTGAAAAGGCTCATAAAAAAAATCTGAGCTATTATTAAACAGTAGCAGATTGCTTAAGAGCACATAATTATCAAACCATAAGAGCTTTAATGTATTCATGAATTGAAATGGTGAGTCCTGTTGCTACTAGGGTATGCTATGTTTGTGTACTTTATGCAAATTCAGAATAGTATATTAAGCAATTGTTCTATGCATGTAAAAAATTATCTGATGTCAATAATTTTGTTTCAAAAAAACTATATTTTATATCTAATGCAGTTGGGTTTCTTTTTGGTTATTTTTTCAAGTGGAGATGCACACAGCTGTATACTGGTTGTTTACTCTCTTTTTATATTATTTTTGCCGTAATTTACCTTGAAGTCTCCCACGTACCCTTGACAGTTTGATTATGTGTCATGTATCTATTGAAAATACTACTTGCCTCCTTTGCTAATGGAATATTTGGTTTTGCTTGTATAATCAAATGCTTTTAAAATTAGTGATTTTCCCTGTTGAAGTCCATATACACTTGAATATCAAATAATAGCCTTTTATCGTCACCCCTGCTCCTTTTTAGGTAGATTTAAAGAGTTCTTTGCAAAAGGGACTATATCTATTACTTTATGAGACAACTTAGCTTGTATGCAAGAGACATTTCCTAAGAAACTTTCTAGGTTTCTGGAAGTTTCCACAAAGTAAGCCTGATCTCAACCCTAAATGATGAAGCTATATACCACAAAATTTTGTTTAGAAGAGCAAGGATGGTGGAAAAATTGCTTGAGGGAAGGTAAAAAAAGTAGTGATTGAGTTCTGCCTGGCTCTCAGATTCTCACTTCCTGAGCCGGTGTAGCAGGGACATAGAAAGATGACACATACTGACTCTGGGGAGGGAGCTGCACTGATTTGCCTTATTATTTTCCATGCCAAGCATGTAATAGAGCAATATTGTGCCAAGCAGGGAAAGAAGAAATTTCTAGCTTGTCTGTCCTTCAGCTTGAAGAACTATTGTACATATTTCCGAAAGAAAGGTATATATTTTGAAATTAGGAACTTATAACAAATAAGAACAAAAAAGTAACTAGATTTTCTGATAGACTTGAAGCAAGACAAAATACCAGGAAGTACAAATAATACTCTTTACATATTAATGCCCTTACAAAGAAATGCCCTATGGATCACCAACTCCAGAAAAATTATTCTTATGGTGGTGGTGTGTACTCTTTCTCCTACAAGGTAGAGCAAAGTTGCTTAATGTTTTTTCAGTCATTCTCAAATATCTGTACATGTTGCCTTTGTTGTTTGATTGATTCATAGATCTATTTGCGATTCTTGGACTACGAGATGCAGAATTCCAATGAATGCAAAAGGAATTTTGTAGCTGTCTATGATGGAAGCAGCTCCGTGGAGGATTTGAAAGCAAAGTTTTGCAGCACTGTTGCTAATGATGTAATGCTGCGGACAGGTCTTGGTGTGATCCGCATGTGGGCAGATGAAGGCAGTCGAAACAGCCGATTCCAGATGCTCTTCACATCTTTCCAAGAACGTAAGACCCTAATCAATGCGTCTGCCTTTCAGTTTGTTAAAATGATACAAGTCCCTAAATCTGTTAATATTTTCTTCATGCAGAGTAGTCGCATGAAGAATGTTGCCAAACAAGCTGTGTAAATATTCGGAACAGTTTTTATGCCATGCATTTGCAGTGAGCAAATAATTTGTAATGTAGTAGATAGACCACAAGATTCAAAAACAGGAAAACAGGTAGAAGCAGTCATGACCTGTACAGTCATATGACCATGCCTTTTGTCTGATCCCCGAGTTACCAGGGTGCTGTGCCTCAACTTTTCCTTACACAACATGGAAAATAATAAAGCTCTGAAGGTTTTTATCTATTATTTTCACATAGTTCACATATTTCAGTTAATATTCTCTTTATGTGCCTTACGTGCATTTATATGTTTATATGAATTCTGGAATAAGATAATAAGCAAAATACACTTTGAAATAAACAGAAGGTAGTTCTAGCCAGCTTAAAGAAACAAACAATCAATCAAACCAACAAGAAAAACCTCAACAAAACCCAGTAATTGCATTCACTGAAAATTACTGACTGAGATAATCCTGTGAAAGATGTCAATTTGTTTTCTTTGGTGGAAATAATACATTTTTGGTCTCTTGAGAAAGGTGTATATGCATTTATTTTCACATGCTGGTTCACGTTAATTTTTAATGTTTTTTTTGGTTTGTGCATCACATATCTAACAGAAAGATTTCTGCGCAGCTGTCAGTGGTTATAATGAAGGCTCAATCTTACCAAACACATTCTTCATCTGCATTCTGTGTGTGTGTACCCTTCAATGAGGCAATGAGACTCTGTTGAGAACAGCCTCCGTAATTCTTTAATTATGGCTCTGATTAAAAATTTCTGACAGTTTACATGCCTGAAAGTGCATGCGCCACTGTACTCTCACACTTGCAGTCTTAGGATGGATTATATTTTTCTTGCCTGCAAATTAGGCCAGGCTCTAAAAGATTGAGAACCCTCAGTTGAGATGATACTGCCCTTTTCTCATTTCTGCAACTGGAGATGTCTTGAATATTCAAGATCTGATTCATTTTTTCACAAGGCATCTTGATCTGTTACCTTAGAAACAACTGCATAGACACTGGAGGTTCACAGCATGTAAAGAACTGGGGAGTGAAATACCATGATGACTAACTTGAAATGAAGGTTTGAATAAGTATGTGTTCACAAATCTCTCATATTTTAAAGGAAAATAAGGAAAAATGCATGTTATTTTTCTCATACAGTATTCCTAATATATTTATCTGACATTCTACATCTTATAAGCTACTCCGTTCTTGTAAACAGATGACAGTTTATACAGCAAGGTATTCTGACTAGGAAATTTGAAATACTAATAAGATGTGTTTTCTGTAAATTCCCTCTGAACAGTCATTGCTCGCTAAAAGCCAAAAAATTATTAAAGGCTAAATTGTTCTTTGAAATATGTCTACCCAGCCTGCTCATAACTAATAGAAGAAACTGCATCTGTGATTGTAATGCTGGAAATTGACTTTCAAGATTTAAAGGTGATGCAGATGGTGCTTTCTGTGTCATGTCAGCTGTCTGTAAGTCCTGCCCTATGCTGCATGCTGGTGCTGGCTGTCAGAAGTCAGCTAGAACAGATGTCAGTGAGACACACTGTGAGACACAGCTCATGGCATGTAAACTGCAGTGTCTTTCAGCAGCGTGTGGGAATAATTAGATCATCTGCATGGAAGAGAAGGAATGTCAGACCTCATTCAGGGAGATGTGCATCAGGGAACAGACACCTGTGTCTCTATTTGGGGACAAAGATGAAAAATTTTGTGTTGTTCATCTAGAGCTGAGTAAGGAACAAAATAGAAGATTACATTTATGTCGCAGTTCTGTGCAGGGCAAAGACTGCAGAAGTAGAATTCCTGTATTTATTGCTCCTGTCAGAATGACCAGGAAGTGTTGTGATTTGTTGCTCCCCAAGTTCCTGTCCTTGGTGTGGAGTTAAGTTGTTGAGTTTGACTCTTCCCTTACACAAGGCTCTGTGAACTGGAAGTGGTATTTTTTGGAAACAGGCTATTGAGCCTGAGCAACATCTTCTTTCAGTGTAAGTCTGTTCAGTGTTAATTCTTGTTAAAAAGCCATTTCCTGGGGATGTGACATTTGTGTAGAATAGAGAAGTCCTAAAGAGATTTTTTTATATGATTATTTTCATATGGTTTGATCATGGCCTCCAAATACGTTTGAAATATGTATGTATTTTGTGTTGGCATCTAAAAAGTGGTCTTACAAATTTCCAGACCTCTAGCAATGATACTTTCAGAGCAGCAGTGCTATAAATATGTCTGAAAGAAAGACATGCGATGCATGAGATTTCCTATGCCAGAAAATCAGGAATAATTCTCACATCATCAAAACAGTAGTAGAGCTCTAAACACTTAATAACCAATTAATTCTTAATGAATGATAATTTACAGTGATGATCTGATATTTCATTATCAGCATTATTAGCCATTCCAACTGTCATTATGGAATTTGTCTGCTTATGTCCTTATCTTTTTAATATTTAAGATATCTTCTAAGCAAAATCATATTTTTTTGTATGGTAGTCACTATCTACTCTAGATTTTAAATATCCAGTAAATTAATATAAGAATCAGAAAAAAGAAAACAAGAAACCTTTTGTCAGCAAAAGACACATCAAAAGGTGTTCATTTGGTAAGAAGACTTGAAAAATGAGTCTTTGTTTTTTCACCCACTGACTAACTGTTCATTTCATTTTCCATGATTGGAGAGTGATCTCCAGCCTGATTAATGACAGACATGCTACACCTACAGCTTCTTCAGAGAGCTGTTCCTCAGCAGACATACCTACACTTTAGCCTAAAAGAAGATTTGTAGAACCAGGGTGTATGGGATAAGAGAAAAACCCTCTGTATGCACAGCAGGCAAGACGTTTGCTCTCTCACCTCTGACTGCTCTTTGGTAGCACTGCTTCCTTCTCTGCCCATAACCCTGCACCAGAAACCACAGACGAGAAAGACATCATTCCTTCTCTTTATTTTATTGGTCCTTTGAGCTCTAGGCCTGTTTTTAAAGCCCTACCACATGTGACTTTTCTAATGAAGCACAAGTTCTATCATTCTTATTTTGGTTTTATTAACAAAAACTGGATAGAAATTTAAGGCCATTGTCAGAAGAGTAGTGAGCAGTTTTATCAAATAACAGCACCCAAGTCCTTGTTTACAGGCTTGAAGGTGATCACCCAGCATGGGAAGTGGGAAAAAGGGACTTCAAGTATGCAGTGTTAAGGACTATGTTTATTGTGGTAAAGCTAAGGGAACTATTAAAAAAGGGAAGTTGATAAACCAGGTGGGCGTCGATCTCTTCTCCCAAGCAACCAGCAGCAGAACAAGAGGACACAGTCTCAAGCTGTGCCAGGGGAGGTTTAGGTTGGATATTAGGAAGACATCTTTTACAGAGAGAGTAATCAGACATTGGAATGGGCTGCCCAGGGAGGTGGTGGATTCACCATCCCTGGAGGTTTTTAAGATGATGCCTGCATGTGGCACTTAGTGCCATGGTCTAGTAACCACGGCAGTGTTGGATCAAGGGTTGGACTTGATGATCTCGGAGGTCTATTCCAACTTGGTTGATTCAATGATTTTACGATTCTATGAAGTGCAACATGTGAACAGGCAGTTTCCCTTTTCAAGGATTAGAAATGTAAACAGATTACAGGTTTTGGTCTCTGGTTCCACACTAATAAATTAAAAGAAACCACTGGGATTGCCTCCTTACTGGTGAGCACTTATCTGTGATTTTCTTCCCCTCTGTGCTGCTTACAGTAACCTCTAGTAGAAAACGCTCCCTGGCTAAGCATCCCAATGACTCTGAACAAAAAAAGGTTTGTGGTTCCTAGAGTGCATAAACTGAACACAGACTGGAGCTCTGAGCGCTTGCTCCTGAGCTGCCATTCTCTGGCGAGTTTGTATATCAAAAAAGCAAAAACAAAAATACAAAAAAACCCCACCCCAAACAAAAACTCATGAATCCACTTATAGATTTTTTTAAATACAAGATTATCGATGTGTATCTGGTATTAACTATCCATTAAAGTTGCATTTATATTGAACAGACATGAGAAGATGACTGGGAAAGAACACTGAGTATTAAGCACATTTAATTTTCAATTTTCTGTATTTTAATAAGACTTTTTTTTTTATTTCATCGATGTCAAATGGAAAGATAATAATTTTACTTTAGGTGATATAGTTGTAGTGTACAGTACTAAAACCAGCTTAATAATTTTATAATTTTAATAAGTCAACTGAAACAGTCTCTTGGTATGACTGATAAATTTTTTTTGAAGAGGCTGCTAGAAAACTTCTTCTTTTTCAAGGATAATTCAAGGAACATTTGAAGAATTTATTTTTTCTTCCTCTTGTGGAGGAAAGCAAGCTCTATTTTCCAGGAATTAACAACAGGAAAATCCAAATGATCTGTACTTAAAGAATTCATGTGCAGAGCATGATGCAATGAGCTGTCTTGAGCAGATGAGGAGTAGATGTGAAATGTCTAACGACTTCAGTGTAAAATGTTTGTTACATCTAGCCATTGTTAAAATTTCAGAATTTTCCCATTTACCCTAAGGAGGAAGCAAGACCTCTCAAAATTATTATGACAAGAAGGGAAGGGAGGGGAGAGTGAAAGAGAGATAAGACTAAAAATAGCAAGTGGTGTAGGGCATTTGTTTAAGATTATCGAATCTTGGCCTGAAATCCTTGCCCAGAAACAGGCTCAAAGGGTAAATCCACATAGTTCAATGAAGTATGACACAGGCACCCAAGCTAGGTTGCTCAGAGCCAGTTCACACTCCAGAAGCAAAGGAGTTGCACTAACTCTGTGCTAAGAAATAGTGTAAATACACTGGGGAAAGCACTGCACTGAAGTGGAACAGCCAGGCTTCAGATCAGTTCCGTAACAAGTCTGCTATTAACTCCATCTTGTAAAAATGTTTTGACCTGGCCACATTTGTATCTTATATCCAAAGTAACCTGCAATACTCAACAAAATTATGCTCAATGCACAAAGGCAATGTATTTTGCTATTAATGTGATAATATCACAATAGTATATTAATCTTTAATAGCATGGAATATTTAATTTCTATACTGTGTTCTAAATATTTTCATTTTATAGGGTAAATTGGAATACATTACTTTTGTTTATTTATTTTAGTGTCTTAAGTGCAAGCAGTATAATTATATTTTTAAATATAAATTATAACTGCTTTTATTTCATTTTGCTTTGTTAAAATGGCACATTGAAGAACTGTTAATACACTTTATGTTTCTCTGCACTGAGGCTATTCAGGATTAAAATATTCATTTTTCATTAATAAATGAAAAAGTATATGGACACATGCATTTCTAAAACATTTCCATAGTAAGAAAATATAGACAACTACATTGGTTCCATTTTTATGAATTTGAAAAGCAGTACTAAACACAAGCTTTTTTGAATAAGATGGTAATCTTATGGAAATATGAATAATATAACAATCTCTTAATTTGTACTAGAAACAAAATATATGGCAAATAATAGAAAAAAGGTTGTTTTATAGTTGTGGTTTTTTTAAGTACACATTTCCTAAACCTGAAAAACACTGGAATATCATTTTTATTCCTGTTAAATCACTTGCTTATGTATCTTCTTGGATAAGGGCACCATCTTGTGTTCAGTTTAAATACTTGTTGCAAAGAAGATTATTTTACATTTTAATGATTCAATAACTATAAAATTTGTATATTAAGTTACAAGGTATTCTTACTCATAGCACACACATTCATAAAAAGAAAATATCATAGTTAAAAATAGAATGAAAACTTTTGAAGTTTTTCATTGTCTATATGATTTTATAGAAACTTTAATTTTATATTAAAATTATCAGTTCAAATCCAATCTAGAAAAAGAGCATTTGATAATATTTTTTCTTTAATTAGTGATTTAATTTAAATGGTAGTATTTTCATACTGTAAAAATTAAAGAATTTATCAGAGGCCTAAATTTATTAAAACACATCAGTTTGAATTATATGTGTAGTTCTAATTTGCTCATGTTTGTTATAATCATTATGAATTGTTCACTGTGCTGAATATGCTATCTCACCTATTTCTAAGCCAGTACCTTGGCAGAGTTTGACTCAAGGCAGCTTTGGAACACAGGAGAAATTATATCATTGTGTGTTCCCAGCTATTACTTTTAATCTAATATGAAGTCTCCTTTTCCAGAGAGTCACGGAGGGGTTGGAAGGGACTCCAGGATGCGGTCTAGTCCAATCCTTCTGCTCAGAGCAGGGTCATTTACAGCAGGGTGCTCAGGGTTGTATCCAGTTTTTTGGAGTCTCTAGTGATGGAGACTCCACAACCTCTCTGGTAAACAAGCTCCTGAATAGTGTTTGACCAGCCTCAAAGTAGAAGTTTCTTCTTGGATTTTAAAGGGAATTTCCTATATTTCATTTAGTTCTCCTTGCTTCTTGTCTTGTTACTGGACAAGCCAAGAAGAGTCTAGTTCTCTCTTCTTTACTCCCTCCCACTGCATATTTGTATGCATTGACAAGAGCCTGCACAAGCCTTCTCTTCTTCAGGTTGAACAGTCTGAGGTCTCTCAGCCTCTCTTCACATGTCCGAAGTCTCAAGCCTTAGAGGGGAAGGATCATATCTCTCAACCTGCTGACAATTCTGTTTCTAATGCAGCCCAGCATGCTGATGGCATTCTTTGCCACAAGGGCACATTAATGGCTCGTGGTCACCTTATTCCATAAAAGAACCTATTCTGCAAACTTGCTTTGCAACAGTCAGTCCCCAGCATGTACTAGTGCATGAAGTTATTCATTCCCAGGGACAGAACTTCACGTTTCCTTTTGCTGATCTGCGTGACATTCCTGTCTATTCAGCCTGTTAAGGCCCCAGTCAGCACAACTTTAAAGAGATAATCAATAGTGGCTTCACAATAATATTAGCCAACTTATTCCCTCTTTGCAGCATCCTGAACTTCACCATCTCATACTCACTGCAGCCAGGGCTACTCCTGACATTCACGTCCTTGCTTGGTTCTTGTTTATAAAAGTATGATGCACAGCAGAGCTACCTTCATCATCTCCTTGATTACCTATGTCAGGAAGTTATCAGTGCACTCTGGAAATTTCCTGGATTGCTTGTGCCCTGCTGTGCTGCCCTCCACAGGGTTAAAATCCCCATAAGGACCAGGCCCTGTGAATGTGAGGCCGTTTCCAGCTGATTTCATTGACTTCTTGACCCTAATCAAGTAGTCCAGACACAAAGTATAATATTGGTAGCTGTGGGCTGACACTGGGCTTTCCACTAATCATGACCAAATAACTCTCACTTGGCTCCTTGCTTGAGTGAGCTTTCTCTATTCCTGCTGCTCTCTCATATAAAGGGCATTTATATAGTCATGGGGGAAATCACAGGGTGATAGAGCAGGGCTCTTGCTGTGTGGAGATGCCTGTGCTGTTATATCTAGTTGAAGTTAATGATAGTAGGGGCTTCCTTTTGTGAAAAAATTAGAGAAGCTTGATGTCACATACCTTGATTGTTTGATTCCACTCCCATCCTGAATTCTCTAACAGCTTCAGGAAAGCATCAGGACCAGATCCATCTCGCTATAAAAGAATCCTGTTTACTACAGGTTCATTTATCTTTTTGCTATTACTGGAATGTCTTTGATGCAACATCCCAAGACCTCATTGCTGTGCCTTTTCAAGGGCAAGAAAACGAATTCCTCCAATGTACAATGTGACTGACAAGTTTTCAGCTTCCCTAGATGCTTTCATTCGTTCCAGCAAAAAGCCTTAATTAGAGCAGGGGAAATATATTGGCCTCTTGTCCATCTTAATCACTCCAGGTTCATGGGACTACAGAGAGATTACTCTTATGAATAGGAAAAAGAGGGGGCTGTTTGTCATTAGTTTTCTGAATCTTACATTTGTGTTTCTCTCCTGTTAAGTTTGCTGTACCTGTTCTGAAATTGCTTTGCATCACTATTTATCTTGTTTTGACATTTATTCGCTTACTGTTTTGTTCCTTCACAGTTCAACAGCACAATTCAGAAAAACTGAATTTTTCATTAATTTTTCTTCCTTTCTCTTACCTTTCATTTCCAGATCTTCCTGACATCTCTTTGCATAATTACTCCTTCTTTTTAAATCTGAAAAAGGTCTTTCTTATTGACCTTAATTTTTCTCTCATGTCCAAAACATTTCCTAATATTTTTCATTTGATCTTGCTATTTCTTTCAGTGCAGAATGCCTGACATCGGCTTTTCCTATACAGTTCTCTCTTTCTTCCTCTTCCTTTCACTTTCTACCCACCTTCCTTTACTTCTCCTTTTCTACTTATCACCACTATACTTCTGAATTTCTTTATTTTTGCCTTGCACTACTGCCCTTTCTTCCTTTAAATTGCTGTCTCTTATTTTGGGATTTGTTTTTCCACTGTTAATCCTTTCTTTGAAGGTGCATTTAGGATTAAATCAGACTGATTTTAAAGCGGCAAAAGCAAGTCATGGACATCTAGGAGGTTCCCCCTGCTCAGAGACAGCACTCTGTCCCCCCATTTCACTTCTAAGGTCCTTTATGCCACTCTGAATGTTTTTTGTCTTTTGTTTTTCTTTTTTTCTCTTTTTTTTCCTTCTCTGTGGCTTTATTAGCATAGACTATCCCAATCTTGCAATTGGGGTTTTTTGTTTGTTTTTGGTTTTATTTCTCCTGTTTGGTTGGTTGGTTGGTTCCCCTGTCACTCCTTGTACTTCCTCCATTCAGGTCCTATTTTCTTGCACACTTCCTACCTATTACCATTTATATGGGTGGCTCTTTAGATTTTCTTAGTTTGTTCTTTTTTTCTGTAATTCTATTCCTCTGTTTCACTTTTTTTTTCTTAGAGTAGACAGTGTGACTCTTTTTGCATGTTGAAAAGAACCAGTCCCAAAAGTTCCTCACCTCACCTGGAAAAAACTAGTGTGGAAGGATGGTTATGCCTCTAATGTGTTATTTATATGAGGTGTCGCACCGTGATGTGACACAATATCCTCCAGGCTCAGACCTCACTCTCCCCAAATGACAGCAACAGATAGATAAGGACGGTCCCAAAGTACCCTTCCTTCCTTTCTAATGTGCACGTGCTGTTCTTTCTGTCCATTTTAAAGTAGAATCCTTTCTGTAACAAACTTACAACCTCATCAGGCTTACTGCAGCTTAGGAGATGGTATATCAGATTTTAAAAAATTTAACAGTGAACAGAAAAGAGCTGGTTGATGTCTTCAGCATTGGCTAAGAGATTGGCTAAGAGTATATGCATACTGTTATATCTGAGTGAGCAGTTACATATTTGAGGGTGTACAGTTTGATTTTGATGGCATTTACTATTTATTTAACAGACCATAACTGCTCCAAACAAGCCATTATAGTCAGTTATGAATATCTGAACTTAAACACTTACTGAAAAGTGGATTTCTTGATGTGATATATGGAGTCATTAAGTTCTACAATATAAATACTTTGTGCTGTCCTTAGTTTGCAGATCACTAGAGCAATTGTCTGCTCTGAGCCAGTCTCTGTGCTGTGCATATACGTTGTCATAGGAACTGATTTTAAAGTTGCAGAGGAAAATAATTGCTATAAAGCATCAAATTCGAAATATCAATACTATGAGCATCATAACTTCTTTCTGATTAGTTAAGTCTTAGTTTATTTTTTAACTTTCCCTTAAAAATAATTATAAAAATGCTTTTGGGATATTTGAAAAAAAATACGTAAGGAGTTAATTTTTACTGATTCAACACTGATAAAATTTGTAGGTCTTCTAAGTGAAGGAAGGTCTTCTGGTTTGGTTTAATAAAAGAAATATGAGGAGTAATTTATCTTTACTGTGTCATATACTTTTGGAGTAGTAGCTTCACAATGCCAACACCTAATCATCTCCCAACACTTCTGTAAAAAACACAGATTAGCAGCATGTGTGATTTCTTCTGAAGGCCTCCAAGTAGCTTCTTTACAGTAATAATATATGGCCATCAGTAAAGCCTTTTTCCCGCAGCTTTAATCTGCATGCATCTTCTAGACCATGGGCTTCAGGGACACTGAAGACTGTTGCTTTTTTTAATCTTCATACTTGTGATCAAAGGGGTGCTTCTTAACTGGAGCCTTTCTCATTACTAAAAGGTTTTTAAAATAATCTGTGTATAAATGCTCAGGCACCATTTATAGAAGTCCTAAAGTCAGTTATTTGACTCACACAAGTTTTCTTATAAAGCTTGAGTTTCAGCAATGACCTTTAAAAGAAATTATTTCCTATACACTGGATATGTCTGGCGTGCAGTTAACTCTTTTCCTAGCAGCCCATAGGGTGATGTATTTTGGATCTGTGGCTAAAATTGTTGTTAACACATCAATGACTCTCCATCAGTGGGCCAATTAACAGGCCAACCCACTGCAACCATGAGAGGCAGGCTAAGAGAAAGTCCAGTAATCTTTGACAAAATTGAAAATCTCTTGCCACAGAGTAATAAAAAGTGTGTGGCTATCAATTTAGTGCTGTCAGTGCTGCATGTCAAATAATTATTATGGTCAAGGAACCTGTTTTGTATAGTTTTAACCTATTACAGATTACATGACCTCTCCTAGATGTGTGTGTTGTGGAGCACTGAATGATTTGCTACTTAATATCGACTTTTTTTCTCTTGTCTTTAGCCCCTTGTGAAGCCAACGCATTCTTTTGCCATAGTAATATGTGTATAAATAATACACTGGTCTGCAATGGACTCCAGAACTGTGTGTATCCCTGGGATGAAAACCACTGCAAAGGTAAAGGGTAGGATTGAAAAAGCCAAATCATTTACACTGCATGAGAGACAGCAAATGATCCTCAGTTTCTCGTTAAGTATATGCCAGATGTGTGAAAACTCAGGAAGAGTAATTCAGGAAAAGCGTACATCAAGCAATAGAGAAAACAAAGGGAGGCAAAAAAGGTGATGGATTTTACTTGCAGTGTTTACATTCATTATGTGTGGTGCTGCATTGGTTACATTCTTCTGGCTGGCTATATGCTTCTGGGAGGCTTTCTGATCACTTGGTCTCTGTTTCCCATACAGTCTAAAGTATAATTAAAAGTAATGTTTCAGTTCTGTTGTCATAGGTACTTTTGCAGTGGAGTAATGGATGGGTAGCAGGTGTCTTTTAGCTGCGTTCTATGCCCATAATAGCCCATGTGGTTTTAAAAGCCAAGGTGAAGTGAAATTAACACTGCAAGAAAGCAAAGAAATCCACCTATAATCAAGAGAAATTGAAGAGCAAGAAACAAGGACAGGAAATCAGGTGTAATGTCCATTTCATAGGGAGGGAACGATGTTCCTGACCATGTGTTGACAATGGTTTCTACATGTAGTTGTGTTTCTGGGGAAAAAAAAAAAAGTCAGCATCTGTGTTGTCTTCAGGGAAAGAGCTTAACTAACTCACATTGCCGGCTTGGGAGACAGTTTGCTTCCCTCCTGCCCACCCCCATCCACCCCCATCCCCCCCGATGCAGATTTGTTCCTGGAAACATGGGATATGCCAAATTTAGGAACCAATCAAGAAAAAATTCAGAATGAGGTGGATTAGTACTCAGCCCATAAGTCTGCTGAAGCCTGTAAAATCCTGACAAGCAGTGCAATAGGGTAAAACACAAATGAAAGCATACTTCAAAAGAACACAGCTAAACTGTGCTGTAGCATAATATTCTTCAAAGAAATTAAACATACAATTGGGAAATAATTATTCATTCTCTAGTTCTTCAGAACAGAGGAAAACAGAAAACCTTCATGACTCTTTTTATTTCCAGAATGATTTTCATCTTTCCTTTGCCAAATATCTTTTTACTGGGTCTTGTGCGTTTATCCTCTCTTTTTTTTTTTTCTAACTACGAAAAGAAGGTTTGCTGATGCCAGCAAAAAAAAAAAAAAAAAAAAAAGGTTGTTTGCTGCAGTGCTGCTTTTTCTAAGTCTGCTTTTTCTCCAGAGTCTGTGTCAGTCAGTTAGAAAAACACTGGGTAAGAGTAGGCAATGGAGAGTACTGAAAAGTTAATTTTTGGAATCTAGCAGATTCTGAAGAGATGGATGTTACTGTTTTGGTGCCAATAACTTTCATTTCAAAGGCTTTTTGTTAAGTTCTTTGGTATATTTTAGGTTGCCAAGAAAAATTACACTAAACTGGGTGTTGAAACTTAATCACAGTTGTCGAGTCTTGCTATGCCTGAGAGAGAAAGATGAGAATGCTTTCAGCTGGAATTTCTACAAGGCTCAGTCACCATCTCATGTGCCTGCAGCCATTTGAAAGCAAATCACAGAGAGAGATGCACAATTGTAGGGTGACACTGGTTTTGTTTTTATTATTTTATTGCATATTTTTGTTTATCATCATTCACAATGCAGAATTTGCTGGCTAACCTATTAGAGACCTTTGAGTAACGGGCAGTAGACATGATCAGCTCTTGTGTATTTATGGGTGTTTAGAAAAGTTTTGGTAATGAATAGAAAAAAAAGAAATAACTTGCACCAATTTGGTTTGTTCTTTTCTGAAATCTAAGTTTGAATAACTTTTCTATTTTCTCCTGATTTAGCTTTTTCATTGAAGGCTGTCAAAAGTCCCAGTCAGCTCGCAATTACTAGGACTTCACCACAGTTCACAACGCAAAGAAGAATTTCTTTTTAAATCCTGTAAAATCTTGTTCTTTCATTGGTCCTAATGTCCTAGTTGCATATGTTTACTCAAAGGGACAGAAAATAATGAAGAGAACATCTGTAACAGTCTTGGGGGCTTTAGCAGGCAAATGGAGTTCAGAGGTGACACTGAAGCCATCTGCTTGTTACGGTGGTTGCTTTTTATAAAAAAGCATATATAATTCTTGCCATTAATTAAGCTTGCGATATAACCTGAATAAATAACTTTCCAAGTGAATAGGCACACAGAGGACTTGTGTTTATTTGGCTTTTATGAATACCTGATTTCTTTCTCTTTTCTCTTTTGTTGATGAGATTGATTAAGTGAACTCAGACATATACTAGGCTCAGCTTTGTAGTAATCTGTGAACTCATCATGATTGTTTTTATTCCTGAACTGCAATTAATGCTGTGCCTTTTTTTTTTTTTTTTCCTACTGTCACACAGAAAAAAGAAAAGCTAACCTATTGGACCAACTTACCAATACCAGTGGGACTATAATTGGGGTGACTTCTTGCATTGTGATCATCCTCATTGTTTTATCTATTATAGTGCAGATCAAGCAGCCTCGTAAAAAATTTGTCCAAAGGAAAACAGACTTTGATCAAAATGTGTTCCAGGAGGTGTTTGAGCCTCCTCATTATGAATTATGCACCCTCAGAGGGACAGGGACTACAGCTGACCTTGCTGATGTCGCAGATGACTTTGAAAATTATCATAAACTGCGGAGATCCTCTTCAAAATGCATTCATGACCATCACTGTGGATCACAAGTGTCTAGCATTAAGGGCAGCCGTAGTAACCTCAGCACAAGAGATGCTTCTGTCTTGACAGAAATACAACCCCAGCCTGTAAAACCACTTGTTCAACCCATGAACAGGAGAAATATCCTTGTCATGAAACATAGCTACTCACAAGATGCTGCAGATGCGTGTGAAATAGACGAAATTGAAGAGGTACCAACCACAAGTCACAGGCTGTCCAGACATGATAAATCTGTTCAGCGGTCAGTATCAATAGATTTTTGATGAAGACTATTGTGTAAGGACTTGATTGCCCAAACATATGCCCTCTTTATTCAGTAAAGACATTTTTTTTCTTCTTTCCTTATTGTTTAAATTTCTGTTTCCTGATAGTACATACCATTACACTATTTCTCTTCCTGTCTCTCTCTCATCTATCCTCCTTGGTTCATGAAGGATCCTGTATCTCAGCTTTACATATCTACTTTATTTCTTCCTTTTATTTTTACTATTTTACACATACCCACGTGCATACATACACAGACCAACACAGAACAGGTACAATTTTTAAAAACCAAGGAAGATTGTATGACTTTAGTTTTTGAAAAAGCCACATATATGTGGTTTCCTTGCAACTGAGGTGGCCTTGAGTATAATCCACTGTTGATCTAACCACCTATAAATCAATACATTAATAAATAAAAATACATGTATCCATTTTGGTGCATGACACAGGAATGAGAATCACAATCCTGGGGTAAGGAAACTCCTTTTATCTCAAAACATTAATTTTTATATAATGAATAAAAATATTTTCAAATTTTAATGTATCTGTTCCATTATTAATAACAGTATTTTTGTTTGTTATACTAAGATAGATAAATTAGAACATGAGGCACCATAGTGAACTCATATATTTACATATAAGAATGAAGTTAAAAGGAATCTTTACTTTCAATAAAAAAGCAAAGTTAGCATGATATTTTTAATAAAAGAGCTATATTTTCAATATATTGCACTTTGACTGTAAATATGAATGATTAAAAGTTTACAAGTAAAAGAAAAACAAAAACATTTATGAACAATTTATTTAAAACCCACACATAACCTTTTTTTAAATATTTTTGTTTTCTCTTGCATGCATTATTTATGCACTTCTCTTGACTGTTTACATGCCCTCCATATTTTATTTGCACATTAAGGCATTTCTGTCTCTTTTAAAAAAAAGTTATTTGAAAATTTTAATCTAGCTGCATGCCTACGTAAATTAATTCATGAATATGGGTCAGATTATCAAAGTGTACTGTTTATTAAGTATGTATATGCATATATTTTTTCTTTTCTATGCAAACACTATTATTTTGAATGAAATAGCCATAACATTCCAGGTTCTGCCTCATTGGGTCTCTAAGCAAACATGAGTCTGAGTACAACACCACTAGGGTCTAAGAGACAAACCTGAGGTAAGTAAACTTATCTATACAAAAATTGAACCATCTATTGCTTTCCATTTCATTTGTTGTTTTTCTGAAATGCGTATTAGGTCTCAAACTGTATATCACCTTGTATGGAGAGAGCCGGGGTTGAATACTAAGGAAACTGAAAGACAGATGACCACTTTAACATTGCAAACTAAGCAAACTTTGTTACTTGCTTATTCTTGACAGTACTGTAATCAGCCCCAGCTAAATTCAATCTTCATTCAAAACACATTATAAAGTCAGGCACTTTGCATGGCTCTTCTATTTCTTTTTTCTTATTTATGAAAATAAAATTTAGAGTCCCAGCATGTGAAATAGTATGTAAAACTTGGCAGTCTAACTCAGGTCAGTAAGATGTGGGACTAGCTGGTTTTAGTTGTTGGGGGAAGATTATGTGAAGAGTTGGGGGAAGAGTATGTGCTAGTACTGATAAATTTAGAGATTCTGTAGCACTGATGTTAATGTTTTCAAATTAAAGTTACTTTTTTGAGTCTTTTCCTAGACTTTTCATTTTGCATAATTTTTATCAGCACTTAATCTCAATAAACATAATCTCAGATGTTGATGATGGATTTATAGATAGCTGCTAGTCTTTCAATTTACATGTGTATATATAAACATAGATATGTGTATATAATTTTTATGTGTATATATGTATAAAGCAATTTTACAGTGAAAGAATCCATTAATGGTTTTATTACTTGTAGATATATTACGTAAATATTTTTCTTCATTTTTTCTTCAGAGAACATATTTTAACTTTTTTTTTTTTGCTTTCAGACAACTATTCATGCAGTCATGAAAACTCTGAATGGAAAAATTTATAATGAATTATCTCAGCTGTCTGAAATAGTGGAAAATTTTCTAATTTAATTTCATTGCCTTTATGCAAATCTAAGAAATATAGGCATATCCTAATTCCTTAGCAAGATACTCCCATTGCACAGTAATATATTTCTTTTGCAATTTTGTTGCTGGCCACCAAGTGCTCCTTAGTTATTAAATATATTTGGAGATTTGCTACAAACTTGAGGAAGAAATTAGCTCCTACGACTGACCTTTTTTTTTTTTATCATAGTTTTATTTAAGTTTATATGTTTTATGTCTGGTTTCTACTTGTATGTTTTGTGATATGTGGAAGAAGATTTACATTGAACTTTTGTTATATGTACATTGTTTTCATTATATAGACTGCTTGAGAATAGTGCGCTCCTGGGTGATTTTGAACATGCTACAATGAAAGGTGAAACTATCGTCCTTGGAAACACCAGCTAGAGGTTTTATGGACTCTCTGACCAGCTATTCTCATGTCATGACAAAATTCAGCAATCAGTGTTGAGTAAAATTACTAGAAGGCAATAAGACTTTGGTTATTATGGTTATCAGTCATTTCTCTTTCTTTTTCTCTCTTTTTTTTGTCACAATTTAAATTCCCAATTTCAGGAACAATTTATTAAAATCAGGTATTTAGCCATTCATAATCACTTCAATAGAAGCGTTTGTTGGATAAGCATCTAGCAATATGACTGAATTTGACATTGAGAAATTAATCTGCATGTTTGTTACTGAATATTTGAGTTGGCAAAAATCCCTTTATTAGATACATTGTAAAAAGCATGCATTCACAATTATTGCTGTTACTGTTCCATTTCTGTGTCATATGCTTGCTACTTGTAATTTTTTATATAAAAATACATAAAAAAAAATGTATAATAATTTCGTACCTTGAGTTTAATGGCAATGTTTTCTTTTACCTAATTTATCAATACTGTGTAATTTGTGAGACTGAGCTCAAAAAGTATCTTCTAGGAACTTGGAACCCAGATACAGTAGGAAATCATCTGTCTCTCATCCCTCTCTTACTGAAAAACAAAATACATTATTTTTTTGAGATTTAAATGGATTCATAATACATAAAGCTGATCACTTAATTTCAGTTCAAAGGTTTGTGATAAACAGTGTGTTCAGTTCTGTACTTTTAATTAATTTATTTCCATGGTAATTATTAAGAATTTTGTTTCAGTGTGGTAGAGTGGCAGATATTTATCAGTTGCACAAATGTTGTGTCTAGGTTCCAGTTTTAGAAATACAGATATAAACCACTTCCTTATGCAAGTTAAATTATATTCGTAATTCAAGCTACATACATTAGCAACTGACACCAAAGTTACAACTAAGTTATGTTGTTATAGGTTGAAAAGCCACAATTATGTGAAGCTGAAAGTCCTCATATTTAAGAACTCAGTAACCATGCATAAAATCATAGTTTCATTATCTATTTAAAGTATTATCTTCCAAATTCTGTTGCAAAACAAATCCCAGTTCCTTCTTAAACATCTTGTGTCATTCATGGATGCTAGGTTTCTCTATAGAAAAATGTTGCTAGATTTATTGAGAAAAGCATAAAGAATTCCATGTATCTTCCCAAAGTATAAAAAGATGGGAAAATAGAAAACCTAAAAGATTGGCATAAAAAAGTAAGGAGATCTGTATGAGCTATTTAAATATATAAGACAAAATTTGTATAACTAAAAATACAGAAAATTTGATTTCTACAAGTGTGATTTAGGACTGATATGAAAAGATGAAAGGTTTCAGGTATTTGACTACTTTTTTTGTACACTATATTTACAATATATTTTGCACCACTTGTTTTTAGCTTGATTAAATTGTTTGCTATCACATATTAGCTGCAAAAAACACTCCTTTGTCCTCTGCAGTCATTGAGAGTCATTGAGGCATCCCTCAGTTACGTGGGTTTGTAACATGCACTAATAGTTCATTTCCAGATCAATATCTCTTTACAGTTCATATACTTTATCACTGCTTTTTCCCTTAATCCTCATCACCTTTTCTTAAGTATATTATGTTAAGATGTTTGCCACATCCATTTTTAAATAAAGGAAGAATGGAAGACTTGTTAGGAGAAGTGCCAAACACACAGCCAAACACATTTATGTATATTTATAAAGATTTGCTAATGGAGACAGTGTATAAATAAATATATAAGGAGAAATCTAAATATTAATTTTTGGATGAATTGTATTGGTTTCAGAAAAATGCTTAACTCTTGGTTTTTAAAATTGCTATATATTTAAGTGCCTAAATCCCCTGAAACACAGGTCTAGTCCCTCCTGGACAAGTTCACAATAAAATTAATTTTAAGATTCATCCAGTGAAGTGCTGACGAAAGAACTGGACTGGAGAAGACATGGATTTTAATAATAACATTGCGTGCACTTTTTTTTTCTTTTTTTTTTAATACCTAATTGTGCTACAGAAAAAAAAGGGAGTAACATAAAAACCTGTGTACACAGAGCAAGCCAAAAAAAGTTAGAAAGGTAATGCTTACTTGATTTTGGAAACTCCTTTGGAAATATATTATCTAGTAGCTAGGTATACCCTTAAACAGAAGCAGCATTGTAAATTACAAAATATCTGTATGCTGGGGAACAGGGTCAATTTATATCTATTAATACTATAAAGGAAAATAAATTCGAACCCAGATTGAGCATTGTAATTGAAATATTATATTTAAAATATTCAATTCCAAGGCATTAAATGCTTTATATAGTCAGTAAATAATAGCTTAGTCCACTATACTGCAAATAGGAAAAAACCCTTTTGTTTCATATCACACAACAGTAGGATATCTTAATGTAAAACTCAAAATATTAAAATGAAAGGAGTTGTTGCTGGAAGTAAACAGTTTTCCTTTCCCATGAGTATTTTCTATTATTATGAAGCCACTCTTTTAAAAACAAAAGGCAGTTCAAACAAGCTTTCCGTTTATGGAAAGAAACTTTGGCTTGTTAAATTAACATAGCTATATGTGTTAATACTGTATAAAACAGTAATTCACAGTGAATTAGCTGAGCTGGTAATCTTGGCTTCATGTATTTTACCTCATGTTAGCCTTAAGCTAAAACTAAGAATGGTATTTACTAGATCATTTTGGTTTGCCTGGTGCAGTGTGTTTGATCTACAGTTATGTTGACAGTATGTTTATTTCTCATATACTTTTTAAACATTAGGTTTTGTTATAGTGCATTGCAATATTGTTCATAGTTTTGTGTTTGTTTTTATTTTTCTGCCCCCATAGGTGTAGTGTTATGTATGCACTTTTCTTTTTGTATGATAGTTGTTGAACAACCACTCCCAAACATTTTTTCTCTGCTCCAGGAAATATGACCTTTCCAGTTTGTGAAGTCTTTTCTGCAGTATCATTTAAAAACCTTTTTGTAAAGTCCATTTTGTAAACTATTCTCATTTATAGCTTTTCTCTCTTCACAATTTATTGAAGAAAAAAAAACCAAACAATTCTGACAGATGTTAGTACCTTATTTTTCTATTTTTCCCAGTTTTTATGCGGGAGATACTTTCTTGAACCTAGCAACGATGTAACCACTGAGAGGGAATAAGAGAAAGTAGAAAGGTTTCCTGCTCAAGAGAAATTGCTAGAACAAAATGAACAAGCAAACAACAAAGAAAAGAAACACAGAAAGGTATCATAATTAGAAGAGTATGAAGTATTGTTGCTCATACACATTTCCAAATTTACAGACACATATAGGACAGGTTAATTCTTCGCCCACCAAATAAAAATGTACTGTCCATGTCCAGCTCCAAGAGACAAGATATCTGTGCTTTATAGAATACTCTCCTGCAGACAATAAGTTGGCCTTTTGTGCTTTTGTGTTGTAGTTTGTGTGTCTCCCTTCTGCCACAAAGATATTCCAGCTGAGGGTGCACAGCTGAAGTCCTAAGTGATACTAATGGACAAAAATTGCACGCAGAAGTCTGTATCTGATCTGAAAGTATTTTATCTCTTCACTCCTGACTCAGCATTTGATGTCTAGTCTTGGACTCATGACTCCACTGCTCTTCTTCATTGTTACCTTAGGATCATCTCTCTTTACTCTTTAATGATCACTTTACATCTCTATCACTGCTGCCTTTCATTTCTGCCCCCAGTGAGTTTAGTTCTGTTCCCATCTCTCCTCAAAATTCACTGAAAATGCTGAAATCCTAGCAGCTCATTTACCTTGTGCTACTGTTGCATTCCACCTAGCTCTTTCCCATCGATTACTTCAGAGCCATCTTAATTGTACCTTGTCTATAAGCAGCAAAATGAAAACATGAAATCTCAGCATACCCTGATCACCCTAATTCATGTAGCGCAACAAAAGCTATGAAGGTGCATTGGAGTGGGCTTATTAGGGGGACTGGATTTGTATTTTAATGATTGTGCATCAATGTTGTCTGGGCTGTCTACCTCTGGGTTGACATGTCTGCTCCTGTGCTAGCCATACCTCAGTGTGCATCCACCCTTTTTCTTCTCATAGATTACACCATTTTCAAATAATTTCCAGCCCTTCTGTGTTTCCTTATCTGCTTTATTTATATTAGTATGTACCACCACACAACATAAATTCTTGTCTTAGCCTCCTTCACATACCTATTGAAACAGTGCCTAGCCTGGCAAACACCTGCTAGTGGTGTGGCAGAGCTACAATCAGTGTGGTAAGAACATCAGGTACCAGGAGAAGCAGGAGTTGCTGCTTCCATGCATTCATTTTCTTTGCCAGGAAAAGGAGCTGTGCTGATCCACAGTCTCCCAACAAGGTCACTATGGGAACAAGGGGAAGCTGCTCTCCCCCTCAAGCAATGAATCGTAACTAGGAGTAGAGAGACAATTTAAGAAGCCAATGAAGAAAAATGGAAAGAACGATACTGCTCAGATTTTTTTACCAAAGTAACAGGCCCAACCAAAACTGTGCAGCAGCATTTTATCTCTTCATTCTCAGATAAAGGAAGACTGCAATTCAAGCCTTCTTTTTCCTAGGGAGAAGGATGCCACAACTGTGAGTACTGACTCTATCCAGAATCTGGAAAGACTTAACAGCTTCTTGTGTAAATGTAGTTAGACAAGGACTTACAGGGCCTATGAGGGTAATCTTGTGCTGCCATATATAGCATCTGCAACACCTAGTTATTTAGATCTTTTAAGTTTCTATTCTTCAGTTGATGTTCCTCAGCTCCAGTGAGATACATAAAATACACACTCAACTATTTAAGAAACGGTAGCTTTACTGGAAAGCAATTACTTGGTATTTAATTTAGTTGGATATGAAAAGTAACCAAGGTGCTTGCTGAAGCTATTGTAGGGAAAAAAAAAAAAAAAAAAAAAAAAGAGGCATTCTTTTTGCACAGATCCCGAATAAATATATCTGGTTAAATGAACCATTCAGTTGCATCAACTGCATCAGTAAATGAAAAAGCTGTCCATCCTAGATTTTGCTTATAAAACTGCTTCATGGTCTAGTCACATTCTCCCTCTAGATCCTGCTTTTTTTTTCTGAGTTCAGTGAAAATTTTGGTTTGGAAAAATGGTTTCATTGAAAGTGAATGGCTTTTCCCAGTTTTAGTGAATCAAGGAATATGATTTATATGGGGAAAGGAGAGCTTCATTCTCATTTCTTAGTGCTAGAGGGTTTTCAATATGGAGCAGCATAAGCTGCTTTCTCCCTCTGTTTGAAAAATCAGTGATTTAAAAAAAATTAATGCTCTATACTTGATTTCTAAGTTTGAAAAAGGAAGTAAAACAATTAAAAGGAACATCAGAAATCTAAAGTAAGCATATTTTTCCAGTGATCAATAAAGCAATAATATTTTAACTTGTAACTGTTAGTTACAAGACTAACAGTTGAACCCTTAGTAACCCTACAAAACCAATCCTAACCCCAATTTTTACAATAAATTTCACATTATCACAAGATGAAGTTTAGCTGAAGAATATGAATTATTTATATTTGCATACCAATTCAAATTATAAATTTAACATTTAAAAATCTATATCAAGGAGCTGGCATCCTTTATTTTAAATACAACTGATTTTCCTGGTCAGAAAGAATTACTGTCTTTCTTATTTATTTATTTTTTGTTTCCCAGAGCCAAGTCTCTGCATTTTGAGTTTTCCTTGCCAAATGGAAGAAATTTTTAATCCCTTTCTAACTTTTTCACTCCCACATTAAACTGACTGTTTTGGTGTAGAAAACATCCATGGGTAATTTTGTTTGATATTCTAAGCATATCTGCCACCTCTTTTAAAATGAAACAGTACATTACAGCTTTGCCTGCAGGAGGAATTTCTCAACTGTTATCTAAGTTGCAAGGCAAAGATCCAGGCCAGAGAACTGTGCTGTCATATGAGAGTAACTTTAGTGACATAAAGTATCTTGCAAACTTTCAGTATCTTGCTAGAAAGTCTACACCAATCTAGGAAAATGTTATTTATTAGTAATAGCATGAACCTTAAATTTTTAGAATATTATTATGACATCTCCATTTGTTAATATTACTGTTTCTTTGTTGATTGGAGAATGAAGGTACCATGGAAAATTTACGGTTCATAGCAGAATGGGCCAAAGATACTGTGATATTACTGTTATGTATGCTAGGGTTTTCCGATCTGTGTTTTCTTTACCTTAAATTCATCTAGAATTCTTAGTTTTATTCCTCCCTTTTGTATTGCAAACTTTTTACTCTGTGTATGTCTATCAGATTGATGTGACTTTTGCAATTCAGTAGTTTATGAGGACTCAAAAGAAAAAAATATTAGCTGTGATAGCATGTAACATACAGCTTTTTAAAAAAGGCTATCAAATGTCATTAGAGATTAGCTGGATCAGTATGTGCTACTGCAAAATTATTAGATTCAAGATGCAAACAAATAAAAATAAGACTACTCTAGAAGCTCTGCATGATTTTAATTCTCTTAAGATTTTATTATTCAACTGGCTTTTATCAAAAGACAGAAATCTCAACAGACATATACTTTTATGGAAATCTCAATAGGGACATAAACTTTATATAGCATAAAGTTTTAAACACACATCGGTTTGGAATATATGGAGAAAAGAAAGGGAACATTTAGAAACTGTTTTAATGTTTTGAGCTTCTTCTATCTCAGAATTAAACAGAGTTTGCACAGGTTCCTTTCTGTAGAATCTGTGCATAATGATGAACACACCATTTAAATGGGAAGTATAAAATGCGATATTTAAGAGCAACAAAAGTAGATCATGGTAGTGAAATTGTTTAGAAATATGGTGAGTGATTCTATACCTAGTAAACATGTTTTTAAGTAGTGCAAAATTTAACAAGTTCCTTTGGTTTCCATACTTTTAGGCATATGGTTTAAAGCTGTGACATACCAAGGGGGTAATAGGTAATTAAGTAAACAGGAAATTTCTTTTTTTAGAGTTCCTGAATTAGAATCTTGTCATCCAGTCTGTGAGGGTGGGCTCACCACCCTCTGTTGTCAATGACACTAAATAGGCTGATTATTCAGCGGCTCTTCTTGACAGACCTCTTGTCATTTTTGTTAGGACTGCAAAACCCACCTCCAGCTATAATGGTAATAACAGAAGTTAGTGGGTGATGAAGAATTTGGTCTAGTTAACCTTAGCTATATATCTATATTTTCTTGTAACTGTCTCTGAATTTTAGCAATCAAAGTAGAAAAAAACAGGGTAGCTAATTTAATTTAATTTAAAATACATTCTATCACTCTGTTTGGATTTTCTTTAGCGTTCTTGAGACATGTTCATTGGTAAACACCTGTCAACTATTTCTTGTTTAATTCTATGGCTCAAATGATGTTTAGCTTGAGCATGAAGTTCTGAAGATATAAATATTGGTATCTAACCTTGTTCCCTGACACATGTTAACATTTTCAAAGCTCTCCAACCTCTCAGGAACTGTTATCCAGCTTGGAGCTGACTATTGTCAGTGCTAAATACCAGCTGGGTGAGAAGAAAGAAGAAAAACTTTGCGTATGAAGATTACTAATCCATTTTCTCCATGAGAAGGTCAGTGTGAATACTAGAGCTGAATGGACCCTTCTACTGCTAGGGAGAAACAAGACTAAAATTTCAGCTCACTAGTTTGTATTTTTGCCATGTGAAAATAGTCCTTCAGTTTCAAAGTGCATACAGAAGTGGAAATCAATGAAAGATGATAAGAAAAAAAATCCTCCAAAACCCTTAAAATGGTAAGTAAATAAATCATTGTACCCTGGTGCATAAAATTAATGTGCAGCATAGCATGGAGTGGAACCACTATAGTTTCTTTTGGATAATTTGCAAATCTTCTAATGAGTTTGTGGGGTTTATTTTTATACAAGGATCAGGCATTCTCTGCTAACATTTCAGTTATGTTGCCTTCATCTAGTACCATAAACTAGGAACTCTCTACATTCCTAAATAGTTTTGAAAGGTGTTAGGCAGACAGTTCCAACAACTTCCTCTGCTCTGTGTATTATATAATCAGTTAGGAACAGGAATGACAGTATGGAACTCCTGTTGAGCCTAGCAAAACATTGCATAGCTATGACATCTAGTCAGTAATGTAATCATAGTGCATTGTTTGAAAAATAGGAGAAAATGCAGTGATGTAATATAAGGTCACATTGAAGGACAAAATCCACAGAACCCTAGAAAATGACCTTTTAGAGAAAAGACAGTGCAGAGTCATTTCTGAGGAGCTTGACTTTGTCCTTTTTCATATGCTGATTTCTAAAATAATAATAAACATTGTAAAGGAGAAAGGGAGAACAAAAGCAAAAAGCACATTCTTTCATGATAATAGTAATGCTTATCTCTAAATCTACTGCTTGGGTGATGTATTGTTTGGGGAGAATCCTGTGCTGATACAGGCTTTCAATCATGACATGCAGTGCTGATGCTTATGCAAGTCTAACCCAAGACTGTTATTGAAGTTTCATAAAATTCATAAATCCAATAAACATGAGAATATTACAGCATTTTACCTTTGCTGTTTTCAACAGGAAATACTTTCTAGATTACAAAATTTGCAAGAAGTTCAAGTTTGAACAAAAGTCAAGAATCTCTCCCCCCTCCAAGGCATGCATATTGTGGAGATTAACATAGACTAATTTGTAAAAATGTGGTGTATATGCTGACATATGCAATCAATTTTCTAATGTGGCATGCTTTCCATCACTTGCTATGCATATCTTCCAGGTACATGGGTACTCCATCATGAACACAAGAGCTTATATGTCCCCAGACAGCAATAAGCAGTCATCAGATGGCTGAAAACTGCAAATGTGCCTAAGCTAATGCTGCAAGCATTTGGACTGATATTACACAAAGAAGTTGGACAAAGAAATACAAAGAAAGGCTTTCATCCATTTCCAGAATATTTCATTCTTTGCATTAGTAAAAGTATTGCAATTCCTATGATGGTGAATATATATTAAAACGATTTATCCATTTGTTTTCTGAAGATGCTGGTAGTGTTTTATTCTGCGGGAAAAAAGATGCAGCTAACATGCTTGGAAAACATCTGTTTAACCAGATCATGACTAAGGAAACTCCACACTGACTTTATTTGTGTGTTTTTTTGTTGGTTTCTATGTCTTTCAATCACTCCTAATGGAACGTTAAAAACTGTTAATCAAAGGTACATAATGTCTCGAAGTGGAATCTTGCTTCAAGATTTTGGATGGGTTGGACCCTTTCTGGGTTAAGTACAACAGAAGCCCAAGGAAAGATGGGTACTTGGCATTTCCCCAAACCTCTGACATTGCAGGGAGAACAGAGATGGAAACAGCCTCCCCTGAAAAGCTTCAAAAGTATTTTTAGATTCCTTAACCCATCAAAAACCGAAGTACTCTAAATTAAGTCCCTCTTCTGTAAAAGGTCTGCTTTTGCTGCCATCAAAAACAATATGAGAGGCACATTAAGGCTGTCTCATATTTTTCTAATTTATTACTAGGTGATTACTCATCTACATTAGTTTTCATGAAATAGAATTGCTCTCTCCCTCAGAAACCAATCTCAGTGTCATGGAGAGCTCTGCAAGAACTACTAGAACTGCACTTGCAGTCAATTAATTTTAGAATTATTTCCATTGAGTTACTTGAATTCACAACTTCAGGTAACACTATCTGAAACCTTCCAGTTGAAAGGAGGCTCTGATATTGCTGTGCTTCTGTGTTTCCATGTTTCAGTTCTGCTATTCCAGTAGAATTTAGAAGCACTTGTTTCTGAGGGCTGGAAGAAAATCCCAAAAAATACCCTACATGTATCTCAGCAGAGTCTCCCTCTCAGCTCAGTCACTTTCACAGATGACCAAAGTAAAAGAGGTGGCAGCAACCAGGTAGCAAAGAGGTAGCAGCTGAAGGGAGAAGGCCATGAGGTGGTGGTGTTGGAAAAGGGAAATTGAAGTCTTTCCCAGGTACATTTTTGCTGCTCTTTCACCAGTAACAACTGATAAAACATCTTGCAAACAGTAAAAGGGAGTGAAGTTTTCATTTGCCAGCTCTTCCTTATGTGAACTTACACCTTATCTGAACTTACAGCAAGTGCTGACTGGCAGAGGGGACCATAAGGACAAGGGGATTTGTCTTTTTCTAGACACTAATTCTGCATTTTTATTTATTTTTCAAGGAAAATGTCAATATTTATTATGTTCAAATAGAGCTACCTTATCACCAAGGTGTTTAGACACCTCAGATTTCAGTGCGGAACAAGTTTTAAACACTTCAGTAGGGCAGTCAGTTTCTATTGGTAAGTTCAGTGTCCAGTATTGTTATTTAAATGTCAAGTCAAAACTCTTCGCCTTGTGAGTACTTATTTCTTTTGATCCAGGTCAAAACAAACTCAATCACCTATGTCTGTGATGGATTTCAATAACTCTTCCTCATTTTTATTTTGCTAAAATGGGAAGATGTGGGGAAGAAGGCAACATATTTTATCTGAAGTCAATTTCTAATTCAATTAGCGCTTCATCTTGGCACCATTGAACTCACTGGGCTTTTTTCCACTGATTTTAATAAGGTTAGAGTCAGAGTCATAACATGCAGTTTCTTATTTCTTCCAGATAACCAATTAAAATATTAAATATCTCAGTGTGAATGCTTCCTTCTTGTCTACCTGCTCCTTGATATTGTGTTATTGCTTTTTCTTCTGTCCTTCAGTAAGTTTCAACTAAGAGTTTCTTTTGTGTGTAGGTAAAGGGGGGAATGATTAATTTTAAAACATTTCAAGATATGCTTTAATTTTGATGTTTTTTAAAGAGGGAAAAAAAATGTGAACATTATTTTTTTTCTGGTAGATTTCTAATCTACAAAATGTGCTTGCCTGAGCATGAATTGGGAAGTGAGATGACAAATAATGGGTATGAGAGCAAATATACACTCTGTCTCCTCTTTTAATTAAAAACAAAACAAAACAAAAAAAAGAATGCCTTTGATTATTAAAAATTCTGGTCTATCAGACTCTCCAGAGAAAATAAACCTCCATTATATTTCACAGAATGTCCATTGTGAAAACAAGATTAATATTACTGATAGTTAGATTAATTTCTGAAGCCTTATTACATTCATATCCATTCATTCTTCTTTTTAAACCTGTCAGATCAGTACTTACTATTTTACATCAGGGAAAACTGAAAATAAGGCCTTTTGATCCAGTTTGTGGCATTGGTTCCTATGCCTGATAGTACAGGTGAAAAGAATATGATATCAGGGACTACAGATTCAGATAAGAGCTTGAAGGAGGAGATGCACCTCTAAAAGCATACTTGAATGCTGTGGAAGTGCTGAAATATGTGAGTGCTGTAAGCTGCATGAGTTCTGGAGAGAAGGGAAAGGGAATGAGGAGGCTCAGGGGGCATTGCATTGCTCTCTACAACTATCTGAAAGGAGGTTGCAATGAGATGTGGGTAGATTCCTTCTGCCATATTTCACGTGAAAGGATGAGAGGAAATGGCCTTAAGTTGTGCCAGGGGAGGTTCAGGTTAGATGACAGAAAAAGTTTTCTCACTGAAAGAGTGGTCAGGCATTGGAATAAGTTGCACATGGTGGTTATGGAGTCATCTCTGGAAGTGTTCAAGAGGAGCCTGGGTGTCACGCTTGGGGTTGTGGTTTAGGGGCAATTATAGTGGTGCTAAGTTGACAGTGGGACAAGATCTAGAAGGTCTCTTACAATACTAATGATTCTGTGTGGTTCTGTGATTTGACTTGATTTTCATTTAGATTTGTTCTAGCGACCACGCACTTGTTTGGTTGCAGTGTTTGCACCAATAGTACTGCCTGGCTAATATTTGAACAAATGTATATTTCCCGCTGTTCAAGTAAATATCGTAGTTTTGGTCTGAAGATTTTGCACTACAGTTATCGACTTTGACCTTATATACAAGGCCAAAAAGATACCACTTATCTCTCTTTTGTGCAGGTACACAGAAGATATTGGTATATGCAAGATGAGACTTGAAGACTTTTGTAAAGTATCTGAAATTAAGGAAAATTTAATTTTTTGCTTGGATTCATTAACAGTAGGGGATAGAAGGGAAAAATGCAAAATGTCACCCAATCTACTGACATGCCAAGTCAGTACAAAGTTATTTGTAATGCTGTGCAATGTAATTAAGTCTAATAACTTTTTTATTTTAAAAAACTAAATTACAGTGTTATTTTATATATATATATACATATATATATAATATATATATACAGAGTACAGGGTGTTAGATGCATGATAACAATCCCACTCCTTGTAAGAATTAAACTGTTGTTATGTACAAGATCTTCTAAAGACAAAACTCTCTTTGAAATTTATTATGGTCTTGTTTATTGATTTATCTAGGTCTCTAGGGGATGTTACAGACTGATCTGTCTCAGATTTATATTGAAAGACTTTGAACTGCTGAAAACAGTCTATTTAATGTACATATACTTTCGTCTAATTGTTAACTTTAAAACTAGCTTAAACAATGTATTGATGTCATCACACCATTAATTTTTCCCTCTGATTAGAGAGCATGATCCTTTTCCTGTACAATTTAAGTTCTTTACTGTAGATGCTGTAAGAGTTTAGGGCAAGAAAGTATTTTTCTCAATACAGCATTGTGCTGTGAAATCCTCTTCAGTAAAGCATTTTATCTGGACTAATATTGTTTTTCTTCTGTCTGAAAATCAGTGTGGAGTGTTTTCTATGCACTATACATCCTGGACAGCCTCCAGAGTTTCAAGTCTGGCTGGTGTCACTGTGAGACTCTAGGGGCAGGAATTTAATATTTGTTTAGTTAAATAGATGGGAACCATAGAAGAAGAGATTATTTATAATCCAATGGCACAGGCTAATTTTAGTAGCCAAGCTATATATGAATCGAGCAAGCATTGCTAAACCTTACTTAAAGAGCTTTGGTGTCTATTGATCTTGCTGATTGTAGCCATACCTTTCATCTCGAGAGTGATAAATGGGCATCCTTGGATAAATTGAAAACCACATTAAATCAAATTAATGTCTTTTATCTAAACAAATAGATGGGGAACAATTTCATCTATATTTGCTCCAGCATATGAACTGCATGAATTTTCTTCTTTTTTTCAGCAGACCCAGGTGGTGGGATGTTTTCATTTTCTCCATCAAGTTTAAGAGACTATGCTTTGAATGAAGTAATACTGAGTATAATGAATTTCAACAAGAATGAAGGGATGGAAGAAAAGATACTGAGTTAAAATGAAAGCAGGCCTTGTACTTGATTTGTTCAACAGACTTGCAATTGGGATAGCCTTTTTGTTACTAAATACTGCATTCTAAGATGAAGTAGTGTATCTGGCCAGAATTTGATAGGTGAAGTAGAAGAAGCAATACATGTCACAGACACGTCTCAAATCAGGTGTTCCTTGATGTTGCTCATGACTGTGTGAGTTTCAGATGTCATGAAATTTATCCTGTAGTGCAAGACAAATTTTCCTTTGCCAGAAACTGGCAAGATTTAAAAAGTTATATACGTTTATTTTACAGTAATCAGATGACATATATATATATGTATGTATATATATATATATATTTATTTCAGTCATCAAGGTAAAGAAAGAGACCCAAAACACATAATTTTATAATAATTTTCAAAAACTTTGGAGAGAAATGCATGAGTCTGAGGTGATTCACATCATGGATCCAAGTGTTTTTTCCACATTTTGTGAGTCCTTGGATGAGTAAGTTTGCATTTGCATGTGCAAAATAAATCTATTCTGTTGCATTTTGATATACAGGTTTAAGATCTGCTTCTTTTATCTCTGAAATTAATTAGCATAAGAGTTGTCAGCAGTCTTTTGAGTTGCTTAAAACTAAATGTGAATGGTCAAACAGTATTTCAGAAATGGCTCTGTTATTATATCTGAAGTAAAACTGAAAGTTTAAAACTTAGCTTAAATTAGTGTGTTTCACTGGCTTAGTGGGAGGAGGGTGGCATATCTGCAAACATTTACAGATCAGAGATTGTGCTGAGCTGTTAATAGTAAATCCTGAAATCATGGCCAACTTCCATTGAATTTTTTAAGTGCCAGGATATAACTTTGGAAATATCTTTACCATAAAATACATGGAAAACTGAATAATATTTTTTAGTGGAACAATTAGCAGTTGGTTTAAAAAAATGCTTCAACTTTTGAGGTATTCTTGTCAGTATGAATAACCAAGGTAAAATAATAAATATTGCTAATGGCAATTTAATGAAATGTGATTAATGGATAACACTAGAGAACTTTTGGAATGGCTGATCTGTCCACTGGTTTATCAGAAATGTAATTTTTAAACAGTAGAGTATAAACTATGTTTGCTTCAGATTTTTGTTTTATATAAAACTGATTGTAATACAGATATATTTTTATATCTGATTTAATAACAGTATAGTAATTCTATCCATTTACTGTCTGTCTGTCAAAGTTTGTACTAATATAACATTCACAGTTCACATCTGCAAGTTCAGAGAACTTCAAGGTATTATTACTATTTGCAATGTTAATATTTTTCTGCCACTTTTCATTATCTATGAACTTTGTTGCTTTGTTTTACAAACTAAGAAAACACTTTGAGAAATGCTGTCTCTCTCCTTGTCTGGTTATTTAAAAAGAAGTACAACCAAAAAGAAGTACCACCAAACAACTTAACTGTGCTGTAATCTTTTAATTTGTCGTGTGTAGTCAGGCTTCACACTGGTCTCTCCAAAAGTATCAACATGCATCTGTTCATTGATCAAACCAGAGCCTGCACAGTGTTTCTGAAGTGTGTCCTGAACAACATACATTTTATTGGCTTCACTTGTTCTTGCTGGTTTTTTATTAGGATGACTAAGGATTTTCACTAACCAGTGGGATTGACTATAACAAAGAACTGAAAATGCCCCCATTTAAGGTTTTCTTGTCACTGAAAAAGACCTTTACCTCACCTCTCATATTCCAGTGGATGGCAATCTAAAGTGAAATTGTTCAGCTGAAATTGTTGGGATCTTAGGTACTTCAGGCTCCTGGAAAAAACATCCTATTATTAATCCTGGATTAATGAAGAGACTGGACTTAGGGCATGATCCAGAGCCCATTGTAGTCAATGGGAGACTTTTTCCATTGACTTCATCGGGGTTTGGATCAGGCCTTTACTTCCTAAAATGAATAAACTCCCAGAAAAATCTGCTATAAGCAAGTGGCATCCTTTCCTGAGACCTTAGAAGATACCGAAGACAATAGTAAACTCATACTTCGCCCATGAGTATGGCTATATGTGTGGCTCACTGCTCATGGGGAGCACCCAGTGTGTCTTGAAAGCAAAGAAAACCCTTAGGAGTCTAAACATTGCTGGTCACATTCAGAACAGTTGATCTAGAAAGTGGGGATTTATGTTCATAAAATAAATCGGTAAATTATGAGAAACAATGCAGGTAGATTTCTGAGTATTTCTCTAGATTCCAAGGCAAAGGGGAATATTTAAGTTTAAAACTCTCAGGACACTAGTATGTGAATTCTTGACATTCAGAAATAAAAAAGCAGTGATATCAATACTGACTTCACTTCAGACTTTTTGGCTTCATAGTCTTGATTAGTTACATGGTTCCCGACTTAGACACCTGCAGGACCACCTCTGTGTCTGAGATAGTTGCTCATCTACTTTTGTAGCAGAAATCTTACTATGTTAATGCATTTGTTTAAAGATGATCTGATGAATTATGACCCAATTCTATCTCTATACTCATTAGGAAAGGAATAATACTCATTATGAAAGGAATAAATATGACAACTCAAAAAATACATGTGTGTATTTGAGCACATAGTTTGCTTTTGCCTTCCTCCTCTGTTGATACAAACTGAGAACCTTAAAAAGTTGATCAGGACCAACAAAAATCTAGAGAGTCAAGAGTGAACTGGCTGAGACAGTCCACCTTATTGTGGTTTAAGAGGACTTAGACACTGCCAGTTTTAATTTTCACGGCTCTTTTCACAAGCAATTTGCAAAAAGAAGAGCCTGAAAGATTTCTGCCAGATATTCAGAGAAATCTTAAGTTCAGATACCCTTGTCACATTCTTCCCCTTTCCTTCCTCTACTTGAAAGTGCTCGTATTTTCCATTTCTGGCCAACTGCCTGAAGTGATTGCTGTCTGGTATTTGTAGAAAATTCTTCCTAAAGTTACCATTGTTTAACCATTGTCTGTCTTTCCTAGGCATAATGAGATGCACAGAGAGAAACAAAATTGTTTTTCTGTCTCGCACCTCTGAAAAGAGTTATCTATAGTGTTTAGTTAGCATATTCTTTGTCAAAACCAGTGAACAAATAGTATAGAATGGATTGTTGGTGCTTCTGAGGTAGTTACATCTCTACAGTAATTCCATAAAGTCAGAATTCCCCAGTTGACCAAAACAGAACTTAAATGGGAATGAACCTGCTTGAAAAATCTGTTTGGGAGATTTAATGACACAGTGGAACACCGCAAAATTTCTTGCTTTTATATCTAATGCAAATTTCTTTTCCCATTAGAAGTTGAATGCATTCATCTTGTTAGTTACAGAAATTTTAGGGGAACTTTATGGTCAAAGTATATATTGTAATTACAGTCATTATTTCATCCACTTATTTGATTTCTTATAAAAAGTTAATGTCTTAATACATGCCTCTTGTCATAGTTATTATCTCACTTGACTGATGTGATCCTATTTGACCCAATTTTTGCAGTTTAAAATGTTACATAGGTCAGAAATTCTCTTTGAGCATTAGAAAAGTGCACCATTAAATTTTTCAAAGTTATATTTTGTGGGTAAGATTGGAATGACTGTAGTTTATAATGCAATTAAACTGTAAATCTCTCTATATAAATTGTAAATATGGTCATGAGATTAACTTTGGGCTACAGATTTTTGAAGATTGCTCATATATTGCATAGTTTCTTTATAAAGGTTGAACTTCTTTTTTATATAGTCTCTTCAGTTTATTATTTTCTTATTGCTAGTTGCTAGACTTCATGCAAGAAAACTAATTACAACTGTTAATAGATTGCCTGCTGTAATTCTTCCTGACTTGGAAGAGAATTATGGTAGTATGTCTCTTCATATTCTTAAAAAAATACTATGATAACACTGCTGGAATATTTTGGAATTGTTTTCCTTTAAACTATGTACATTATTTATGTTATTAGATTTCAATTTAGTAAAGGTGAGCTAACAAACTGTGAAGGGCACAGACCATAAACCTTTCAGAAGCTTTAGCAAGAAAAGTCATGCAAGAAAAGTATGAATGGGGATTTTGAGGATCAGTGTGAGTGAGTGATGTTATAAAAGAACATCTGTATTTAGCATTATAGATGATATAGTTTTCAGCTTGAAAAAGAACCTGAATGTGTTTTACAGAGTGTGGTAATTCAAAGTTACCAAATTACAGGGATGTCAATAAACTTTCAGTTGTCTACCTAAAACAAATCCCTTTTTTAACTCTTATTCTGTTGGGGGGTGGGGGGGTCATTTTGCTGGTTATGTTTTGTTTTGTTTTATTTTTTGTTTTGTTTTTTTTTTTTGTTTGTGTTTTTTGTTTGATTTGTTTTTTTCTGTTGTTTTTTAAGAACACAGAAATATGAAGTGCAAGAGTTCTTTCAAATGTGTGACAAATTTGTGTTATCTCTAGAACTTTATGTTATCTGCAGACCACTTAAGAGTTTCTGCATTGTTATTTTTAAAAATATTTGAAGTGATGTTAGCTATGTTAGCTAAGTAGCTATCTGTAGAGCTACCACTATTTCAAATATATCAAAAATATCTTCTAGTTCTCTCATTTCAAAATGATTTATGTTCTGAGAATAGAGGTGAAATAGTTATGCATTTGAAAACCACGCTGATGGACAAGTTGGCATAGAAAATGAACGGAAAATTATGGGGAACTGGATATCTACATAGACTTCTTGTCTCAATTATGAAGGTTTATTCAGGATAGTAAGTCAAAAGCAAAAGGAAAATAATTCCTCTCATATAAAAAGATAACAAATGATGTGGATATGAAAATTAATTAATTAGTTTTTACACACAGGGATATTGAATGAAGCACTGTTGTTGGCGAATGCTTTTGATCTTTTGTTCTACATGTAATGGGGTATAGGGGTATAGGGACAGAGGGGCATAAAACAATCCATTATTGTGTAGAGACATCTTGAACAAGTATTAGAGAGAGATAATTTTGATTCTTTATAGATGTGATGCATGTTAGAAGAGAAAACATATCAAGACCTCTTAATCTGACAGTCTATACCCAGGGAGCAGAAAAACCATTTTGATTCACAGTTGATAGTCTCAAATAGATTTATGTCTTTGGAAATTTATTGCATTGCTCAGAGTTGATTTATTCCAAAGCACTACTATGTAGGGAATCCTCTGTCTTGAGAACTTGAAAAAAGTCTCATTTGTCCTAGTCGCCTATGCAAGGAAAAGATTCTGTTCCTCAGCTGAACTATGGAAATGTGCTGCACACAGACAAAGACAGACATACAGACAACCTCTTCACACATAGTTGATACATTTTCTATGCACTGTTTTGATGGCTCAGTTTGAGTATTTCTGTTGCATTTTATTTTTGAGAAAAATTTTTGAGAGATGTTCCATGAGTTTTAAGAACAGCAAATAGAAATATGACTTTGCTATATGTAAGAATAAAGTTTAGGAATAACTTCAATTTCTATAGTATATAGTCCAAGAAACACAGCTGTGTGATGGTATAGGCTCTAAGATGGTCTGCAGATGTTCTTTATTCAGCCTTGAAACCTTCATTTTTCAGACCAGAACTACAATGGACCAACCACCACCTTGTTATTTTGATAGACACACAGACTATGATGTTTCAACAGACTCTTTGTGCATAAAACCTGCATCTTTTGTGTGGTTACTGTGGGCCTCTACTATTACTTCTCTAACTATTGAAACTGTCAAAATTAAATATCTTAATTTTACTTTCTTTCAAATGCTTAATAAATGGTTATCACTCATAAACTCTGGAGCTAAAGTTCTGTATTGTTGTCAACTCTTACAAACTGCCAAATAAAGATGACAATTATAAATGTCATGTGAATGTAGTGTTGAAGAAGACAATTACTGCAATTATTAATTTAAATTTCAAATTTTCTTTTGTCAGTATTCAAGTATTACTTAATCTCCCAGATGAGCACTGAAGGTGTGATGTTATTGATTTATTTTTAATACAGAGTAACCTGCCCCTATATATTCTGTAGGGTATATTAGCTTGGAAACAAAGATGATGAAGGGTAGCTAGGTTTAGATGGACAGACTAGAATATTTTCATTTTGGTCTCTACAGCATGAAAATTTGAAACCCCAAGCTTCTAAGGACCAGAAAAGAGAGCAGTTTAGTATCATTTATTTTATTTTGAATCCACTTCTACAAACCATGCACTGAAAATACAGAACATAATTTTTTAAGGAGATCTGACAGGTGAGATATCAAACTTACCTTTTGCTTTATGTCTTTCATAATCTTGCCAGGTAAAAAAGAGGCAAAGTTTTCAACACAGTTTCTTCATCTTGTCAGGTACTCATATGTTTGTGTGTGTTCTTTTTTAATTTCCTTTGTGAAGTTTATGGCACTCTATCTTCCAGACTTCTCATTTATTTATTTTCCAGGACTGACCCAGGGGAAAAATAGCAAGATGGATCTGATTTTGCATATTAATTGTCAGAGCAGTAACATATAAACATAGGTGTTTCTGTTGTTGTAAGGAGATAAATTGCATCCTTTTGACCTGTGGAAATATTGAAAGTATTGTATGCTTGCATAATACCAGATGGTTTCTAATTACTAAGAGCATTGCCTGGAAGATTGTTTTTAGTCATTGAAAAAGTCACATTCTATTTGCATTTAAATGGCTCTCAGATGTACTCAATCGCTTCACAATACACTTTCAGTGGGGACACAACTGTACACTTCAATTCTATACAGTGCCTTCACTGAAGTAGCTACTAACCTGCTGCCTTCTGTCCATAATATGAACACACTGTGGCTCCAGTGTGCTCTTGCCTTTTTCTTCATTCTTCAGAACAGGGCTTTGCCCCCTCCCCAATACACAAACTGCTATCTTTAAAATGACAGCCTCTTAAATCTCTTTTATTATAGTTTTCCCAGGGCTTATACAGTCTTCCCTAATGAAGTAACTAATATCCAAGTAGTATGTGTACTGGGCCTAAAAATCTACTTAGAAGAAAGAAAAAGAAATCCATTTATTTAGGTAAAGTTTTCATCATACAACTGCCAGCGCAAAGTCATTATTGCATTCAATCTAAAGTTGACTGAATTTTGTTTCAAAAATAACTTCTACTCTGTGCAGATTTACTTCATAGAAAAGATGAGTGTACGTTAAAGGTGTTTGTGTCGCTGTGTTGATTGTGAAACCTGTGTAGGCAAAAATCTGTTTGGAGAATGTGCATAACAGAAAAATAGATATTTAAAAGTTTAGATAACAACTCCGTTCTCCTCAAACTTGTATACTGACAGATGGAAATTTTTTTTTAAATATTTTTTCAAGGCTTCTAGTCTGAATTTAACTATTCTAAGATTAGAGATAATTTTTTTCTGATTTCTATGATGAAAGTGATATTGTGGTTATTTAGTGATTATGTGACTCTATCTCCATGATATTCATTCAGTGGCAATCCTTAGAATTTTTCCATATATAGAAGTTTCATTTGTTTACAAATTTACTGTAAGGGGTTTTATAAGTTTATAATTTTATCATTAGAATTCATAAAGATGAAAAAACATTTACTCCTTATAGTTCCATTATCCCACCTAGTTGCAGGTACTGTTAATTTCTGAAAGCTCTTTCCTTCTGATTTCTGTTTCAGTCACACACCAATAGGTCTATCTATATTCCTATAGGTGGTTTACATAGTGTTACTTTTGAGTAACTGTACTGTCAGCAAGTTGCAGTGTCATATTGTCTGGAACATAATGGCAAGACTTGTATTATGGACAGTTTTTGTGAACTTTCAGAGGAGGTGAACATGTTCTGGGCGTAATGTATTATTATTCTATATACTTTTTTTTCAGTTTAGACTTTTAGCCCACAGAACAGGGAACCCTTCTGGGATATACTCTCCTGCAGAAGTCAGTGTTAAAAGGCTCACTAGGCTCAGATTGCATCCCAGGAATTTACATTCACTGTAGATCAAGGTAAAAGTTAGTGACAGCTCTTCTACACTGCTCTGCTTGTTTTGAGGGCAGGGGTTTGAAATTAGCCATATATGGAGGCAGACAGCTGGGATTGGACTGTTCTTATGAGCGAATGAGAATGAATCATATTCCATGAGAATGAATCATATTCTGGATTAGAAAAAACAGCTACTAGAATTTCCACCACCCGCACTTTTGAAAGAAATGCATACTTTGCAGAGACACATTATTATTATTGTATGATTCGTGGCATCAGACGTAGAGCTGGCAGTTCACATGACAAAGGATGGAGACCCAATAACAGCTGACAGTGATGGGAATTTTTTCTCTACCTTCGATATGATTCCAAAATGAAATACTGGTCCTATGTATAGTTTATCTGTATCTGGTTTTGCTCAGTTCCCCTTTCATCCAGAAGGAAGGCATAGGCCTCTCTAGAGAATGATTCATTCTATCCAAGGGCAAGGATGAAAAAGTATGTGGAGAGTGATTCACCTGAACTATTTCCTTCCATCTGCTTGAAGGGGAATGAAAAACATGACTAGTATGGACAAGTCAAGTAACCAGATCTCTAATAAATCTTCTAAACAGGATCTTCAAAGTATCATGTTGAAAATCTTAACATGTCTAAATATAACAGAAAAAAACAGTTTAAATTTAGTTTTAAGACTGACAGTCAAATTTTGCTCACATTTCCCAGCTGAGCAGGAGAGAATGATGAAATTAGTTTTTCCTTATTAAGTCTTGGCTCCTGTATAAGGTGCTTCCTACAGTGCAGGCTGTTTTTCCTTCCAGTAGCATTTTTAAAACCATCTGTATAAACAGGAGCTGTCAAGGGCAAAACTCCATTGGTATCTACCAGCCAAACTGGGCAGGCATATGCTCTATAATGCTGGAGGGATATAAAAGCAGGCATTATCCCTCCCTGCTGTCTGTGAAGCAAACAGACCTAAGAATCTACATAAAAATATTATTTACCCAACATGTCAGTATGAGTCACTTGGTTTCAATAAAAAAAAAAAATTCATATCAGTATTGCGATGGTTGCCTTTAGGGAGATACACTTCTGTAGCAATGCTGCAGTAGAAAATATTTAAAATTGATCCTGACTAAAGGCTGCATCTAGTCTCCAGCGCTGTTGTAAAGACTGCTGCACAGGGAAAGGAGAAGACATTCTTGTAGATGCTGAATATGTTATGGTGAGTACATAAAAAAGAGGAAATCTTCTGTAGACCTCAGATCCATGTCCTGCATCAGGAAATTATCTCTGTTCTGCAATGTAAATTCAACACATGACTTTCATCTGCAGACACCCTTGGCAGGGTTTGGTGCAGGACTAGGAGGCATTCAGATGAGCGGAGGAGCTCATCCCTAGGTAACTCACAGCAAAGAAGAGTATTCACTGGATTTGTTCTGCTGAAAGAGAACCAAAATGAAACAATCCTTTCCATATACTAGACTCGTGACCTGCTGATCAACATGTTCATTTTCATTCCATCCAAAGGCAAGTGTGAAGAAGTATGTGGAGGGTGATTCACCTGAACAATTTCCTTCCATCCACTTGGAGGAGAATGGAGAATATGACTAATATAGGCAAGTCAAATAATCAGATCCTTAATAAACCTTCTAAATTGGATTTTCTGCAAATTTGTAGATGAACATTTGCCTCTGTATTTTTCAGCCATATAAAATCTGTTAGTCTCCTCTAGATTACTATTTATGGTCACATCAGAGCAATTAGAAGTGACATGATTCAATAGTCCTAAAACAACATACCAGTTAGGCATGAATGCTTCAGATTTTGAAAACTGTTAAGCATATCTGGAAAAAAACCCAAACTTCTGAAAAATCTTTACCAAAGCTAAGTCCTGAATTACTTAAGTCTGAAAAAGAACAGAAATTTCCCTTTTTTT
Organism: Pyrocephalus nanus; assembly: GCA_038380795.1. Classification (NCBI taxonomy): domain Eukaryota; kingdom Metazoa; phylum Chordata; class Aves; order Passeriformes; family Tyrannidae; genus Pyrocephalus; species Pyrocephalus nanus. The sequence continues at coordinate 14,191,806 of CM076261.1, read as the reverse complement.
TTTTTTTTTTTTGCTGGGGAGGGAAGGGGGGCAGGATCTGGTTGGTTGGTTGATTGATTGTTCTTTTATTGTATTTTGTTTCTTTGATTAACCATCTGAGAAAGTAGTTAACCATTACTTTCCCAGATGGTTAATTCATTCCACACTATCTGAGCCATTAGTTTACTATTTTTAAATTTTGGAGAGTTTGGCAGTTAACTGGTCAAGAACAGCAGTGCACTGAATGCTAATAGAACACCCATGGATTTTTTCCCTTGATAATAGCTATTTTAAGCCTAGGAATAGAAAAACCTAATTGTGAATCTAAAGGTTAAAAGAAAGCACCAAATAATGGAAGAGAATGGTTGTTAGCTTTAGTCACAACCTTTATTAATGACAGACAAAATAAAAGCTAAAGCTCATATCTTTCTCATTATGGGATACAAAAGTCTATTTTTGGTACCTTTATATATATTTTCTCTCTCATATGAAAAAATACTGCAGAATATTTTTGTGGAATTTTTTGAAATGGACCAGTATGTGCCAAATATTTTTGAGGTGTCAAAAGTTTTTGAAATACTATTACTATAACTGGCAAAGATTTAAAGATCTTTAAGGTAGTTTTTGGCAATATTTTTGCCTCTGATCTCCAGTAGAAAATGTAAGGGTCTGAAAATCCTGAGAAACTAACTGGGTAGAGAGCTGTTTGACTTGCAGTTTAAAAACAGTAAAAAGATAATCCTTGGCACTACTTAGCATCGATTAAATCAGGGAAATACAGTATGCTCAGTACTCCTGAATATGAGTGTGGAAGAAGTGACAAAATCGCTACGGAAATTCTCAAACTGGACTAAATTTAAGATATTTGAAAAGTTTTTGGCTAGACTCATGTTTTAGTCATTGTACACAAAAGGGACCTTGAAAACATAGAATTAAAAGTTTGGGTACCACGAGAGAAGGAACGTCTCCATACACGAAGAATAAAGTGCCACAAATTTTGCTATTTTCTGGGCAAAGTGGATAAACAGAGAAAGCTATTTCCCAGTGAGGGGTGAATTTTGAATGGTGTGAATTACAGTAGAGGAAAAAATAATGTCCTTGGTATAAGACTGTAACCATGAGTGAATTAACTGCTTACTGGGGCAGTGGCCCTGCCACCTGGGTCACAGCAGCCAGTGCATGGGCAAGGAACTACTTTACCAAAGAAGAGAGAAATACCAGGAGGTGAGCAGTTACTGCTGGCATTGAAAGCAGCAGCAGCAACAGCAACTCTTGGCTCTTGCCCTTTAAACTTTTGAGCAGCAAACTTGAATCTATGGGACCTTTACTACTCTCTTGCTCAGCCCTTTTGTGCTCAGCCTCTCACTTTTAGGCAGGAAAATTCAGTTCTGGTTTTGCAATCTTCATTGCAGTTTTTTTTTTCCTAGAAAGAGAACATGTTAAACTGTGATAGCAACCAAGGAACTTTGGAATACCTAGATCCATAAAACATTTGCAAAAATTTACTAAATAGCCATTGTTCTGCTATGTCTGCTCCCTGTAAATTAGATATTTTTTTTACATGTATTTTCATGGTATACCAGTCTTCTATATTTCTTTGCTTATAAAATGGCTGTCATTCTTTAAGCCTTTAATCTCAAGCAGTCTGGCATATATCTATATTTATCTCTCTATATCTGAAATATCTTCTAGAAGTTTTTTGCTATTTTAAATCAAACTAGTAAAGCAGTGTTATCAGTGGAATCTATTAATTTCAATTTTATTATGTCGGCCTACCTGAGCTTGTTTTTGTATTTATTCATGAGGCAATCCTTTTTAAATTTGGCGATTTCTGTTAACCAGTGGAGCAGTATCACATTTTTTTTTCTATAATGAAGTATAAATATACTTCTCTATATGAGTATAAAAAGGTATGACTGGTGTGTAAATTAACCAACAAGCTGACCACACTCTAATCCATTTATTCATTCAAGTACCATTGACTTCTGGACTTGTTTTGCATCATAAACAATTGTTATTGTCTTATATAAATAAAATAATAAATCTTTTTGCTTTATATCATTGTTCAGTAAATTCAAAGCCTCTTTCAAAGCTGAAGGATGATTTTACTTGCTTTAAGGAGATGCTTCCCAGAAGAATTTAATATGTATATGTGTGCATACATATTTAAGCTAGCCTAGTTTACAGAATTTCTTTGCTGCCTTTGTCATAGTTACTGTTTTAGTGAGATACATGTCTGGGCACAGCACTGGAGAGAAAATCAAGAAAATCTTGTGAATATCTGGTAACTGTGAATTTATGGAAAATTCAGTATGATTTTTAAAAGCTTATTGAACACAATGAACATTCATCTGCATTCAGGAAATTGTATCTGTGTAATACTGAAGTCTAAAAATCATCCACAGTCATCAGGTAAAGAAATGAGTTTATACCTGAAATATCATGAACAACTTTTTTGTCATATAAAGTAGCAGTTCCTGAAAGGAATCTATATAACTGAATTTACACAGAATATGGGTAATGTTATTAGAATTTTGGGCTGGTTGGTTTCCTTTAAGGTTACTCACTTGGTTTCCTTTTGATATGGTGTGATCATCTACTGTAATAAAAATCTGAAAAGAGTTAGTAGAGTATGGTCACCGTCATTACTGATGACATATTTCAGATGGGACATTTGTGCATCAGTATATCTCCCCATTGTTAATTGTTTTGTTTAAGCTATTGTCTCTGACTGCCTATCCATGTGTACGGAGCTATAACACGCAATACATTATTAAAAAACATTTTATTATTTGTCTTGTTATGCCTCCTACTAAGGATAGTGAGTTAGCTCTTGCCATCTGAAAAGAAACAATTTTATTAGTGGTGGAACTTCCAAGGACATTACAGGCCTCCCTGGAGTTGTGTCAAAGAAATATCAGTTTGATCAATACTGTGGGAGTCAAAAGCTCTATGAAAATAAAGCAGAGCAGGATAAAGGACATTTGAGTCAAGAAAAAGACAAAACTGAAGTTTCAAGAACAGTTCTCTTGAGATAAACATCTTCATATGTGTAAATTTACAATTCAGAATCAACAGGCCAAATGCAGGGTATGTGTAAGGTAGATGAAATTAGATAAATTTATATGCACTAAGAATCTCATAAACCTCCTAACACCCTACTGTCAGATGAGTAAATTCAGGTGCTACATGTAAATCTACTACTACCACCATTGGCCTAATTTATCAGTTTACACCTACACTTTCAAACAAGTTTAAATAAACAACAGACAAACCAAGGCAAATATTATAAAGGGAATCAAAGGGAACGGGTCAGACTACAGAGATTATGGATTCTTTGAGATGATCTTGCTACTGTTTTTTGAAAATTTTTATAGTAATTTTGTACTAAATTGACCCAAACAGGTAGTTTAAACGTATTATTGACCAGTGTTCAGCATAGGTGTGGAGAAGTAATTGGGCCAGAAGTCAATATAGCTCTAGTTAACTAAAATATAATTAATCATTGGTGAGAAAAACACTAGGATACTGAATTAAAACCTGTGATGACTCATAAGTTACATATTTTCAATGAAATCTGAAGAGTCTTTGAAAAGTCAGTTACCTTAAACAATTGTTCTTTTTTATGTTTTATTATTTCATATTAGTGAAGATAAAAAGAATCTAGTTTGTACTACCTCTCAGGCTGCAGGAAGTGTGAAAATTCTATAAAAAAACAATTGTTTCACCTAAGATTGGAGTGTTCTAATGGAAAGAATCTGTCACCCTATGTGTGCTTTAGATAAGAAATGCTTCTCCCATCATCTTATGGGCCAGAGAATTGAGCTTGCATTTGCCTGGCACAGAGTTTGTTAAAATCTGTTGTTGCCTTATCTTTCAAGACCAGCTGTCTGGTAAAAGTTGAATATTGAATTTAATGAGCCCATTCATATTTCAAAGCATGTTTATATCTGTCAGTGAGCAGTTTTTTAACATTCTTCTTATATTTTACATCAGCAGTATTAACTACAATTCATGTTGTCCATTTGCTATTAAAAGTAACAGATGGTACACTAAGCAGTTTTTTCTTCAACATAAAGCATTCACTTGTTTGACATTAAAATGTATTTCTGCTCTGAAAAGTGATTTCCATAAAACATACTTTGTGGATTCTCCATTTATCATTTCTTGAGTCTTGGATGAGATAAAGAAGTTCTTGATGAACTTCTTTATAAGTTATACATTGGATTTTGCAACTGCTTGAAAGTTTGAGTGGTTTGTAAGAATTTAGCTGGTTTTAATGGTACTAGAATCCACAAAGGAAAAAAGGATTTGCAATGAGGGTTTATGTACCAATTTTGTTCATGTCATACAGCCAGGTACGGATTCTAGCTCAGTCCCCAGATCTATACTAGCTTTACCAAAAAAGCTGACCAAAACAAAAATATGCAAAACAGAATATGACTAAATTTCCTCTGAGACCAGACAGCTAATCTCTACAAGTACTTTTGACAGCTTAATGGAGTCCACACCAGCCTACAGCTGGAATTGCTGTCACACTGTCAGTCATTCCTCAGAAAGTACCATGGGCTGATGGTGTTTGCTTAGGAGCAAATCACGTCTTTGGCTAACCTGGCAGATGAAGTTTCCTTGTGCCAAAATAATACAGATTATTATGAAAAACTGTAGTCTCTCATTGCTACCTGTGTCAGGGCTATTTTCAAAGTTTTCTGTTTTAATTGGGTAGCTCTGGTTAATCTCTTCATGTAAAGTAACAGGAGCTGCTGAGAGATCCTATCTTACAGTTTTTCTGTTTTCCTAGCTCTTTTTCTCTAATAATGCTATTAGAGAGGCGGTATGGAGAAATCTTGCATAAAGCTAGATAAATGCGTTACGTTCTAGAAAGACTTTAAAATTATGGATAGCTGCAATATAGATAAAATTTGGTGCATCTTGATTAGAAAATCAGTCAATAATTACCTGACAGTATATAGGCAAAGAGGGCAAGAAGGTTCAAAAGACAGGGGATGCCTTATCTTTGTAAGACCTTCTCTTTCTATTTTTCTCCACTTGAGACAGAGGTATGTGGAGGGAAGATGCTTTTATTGATGCTTCCAATTTTATTTGTACTCTGACAAATCAGTAATAAGAAACTCCTTACTTTTCTGTGGTGGGATGCAACACTGTAGATTTTTTCCTAGTTATTTGTTCTATTTAAACTTTAAAAATGTAGGAAGAAATGAATTCTATCTTTAAAACAATTATTATACATGTTCTGCCAAATAAAAGTATAACAGAGAGGGAAAAAAAAAGAATCCTCTAAGTACAATTCAGGAAACACTGAAAAAGTTCTGCTGCATTTGGTGGTTTACAAAGGATAGTAGAGACACCTAATGGCAAGAAAAGGAACTTGTTTTACTGCAATCACGAATAAAACATTCTTTTCAGGGAAACTCGAAGTAACATATGTGCCAAAGGAAATTTGCTCTCTGATGCTCTAATCTAAATGAAATGTAGATAGATGTAAAAAGGATACAAACTGATGCACTGGTAAATAGCTGTTATCTGATTGTTCCTTTGGTTCAAAGTTTTCGCATCCAAGCAATTAATTCTAATTTTAAAATTATTTGCTTGTCTCCTATACAAATAACACTGCAATAATGCTTGGTTAGTGGTGAGAGAAAAATGTTTTTGATTTATTTCTAAAGGCCATTCAATCAAAATATAGAACTTTATCACAACTTAAACTTCATCAAATAGAATTTTTGATACAAAGCCAGACGTTACAGGTTACAAGATCTTTAGGAACTTGTTCTGAAGATTTTCCTAATAAAAGAAACATAAACATCGAAAAGGAATCACCCACTTCCTTTATCTTCTTCCTAAGACTGTCTTGCAAATGGAAATAAATTGCAAATGAAATGGGTCATGCAAATGAAAATCAGGTTTCACATGTTTGTTAGAAGACAAAGATTAAATTCAAACATGAGATTCACATATAAACGAGATATAGACAGTACCTGAAACTCAATGCAGCTAGAATAACTGTCTTGCTAAACAAATGCTACTCTGCTAGGATCAACAGAAATCACAATGATATAGCTGAAGTGCAATGTTGAAATAGTGTGGTTCCTGGGTACAATAGAAATAAATAGGGAAAGATTAATAGGCTACAATCTTTATGAAAATCCTTTGGAGTTATAGACTTGCATATAGCAGGCTGAACTTTCACATTAGAAAAGAACGGAATGCAAGGTCAGTCTTAAATGTGTTTAACTTACTGGATTGCACAAAAGAAGAAAAACATGGTTGGTTGCTGCTGCTTCTTCACTTCCATTACAATGTCTCCTACATATCATGAGCTTCAAGCCTCCAGTTTGCCAAGATAAATGTTATATCTAATTTATACAGAGTAGTATCAAGTCCTTTGGTGTTTATCACATGGAAACACTTGAATGAAGAGGCAGTGAGTGTTTAAAAGAAAAATTTTTACACAGAGCCTTGTATGCACAGATCCTAAAAATTGTTTGGTTCAGACTCAGTGATCTGTATGAAGTAAACACACTTGAACCTAGAGGTGTCTATTGACCTAATCCTAACCTTATCCCTAGCTTTAATCACAGTCATGCAGCCCCTGCCAGACCAACACAAATCTGGCTGGCCCTGTGGATGCTTGTGTGAAATACATAGTAGTGTCCATCCTACAAAGTGCTTTAACTCTAAATTATCAGATCTCTGGAACAAAGAGGTCCGAAAACCAAAACCTCTTCCTCATATTGAAAATGTGGTGGAAAGATTGATCTAGACTGGGCTTATTGTGTCTTGCCATGGAACTAAAACAAGAGGTCTGATAGGTTGAGGGGAAGGTTTGCTTTTCCATCTCTGTTCCTTAGAAGCAAATGCATACAAAACATTAGCATAACAAAGGATTCCCATGTCCAAAGACCCACAGGGCAAAGAGACTGAACAAGTGTCATGCATGACATACATGTCCTATGTTCATTAGCTTTATTTTGTTCTAGATCTATCAGCTGGATGAAAGGTTACTTTGTTCATAGGTGTTTAAAAAAGAATTACAGTTTTCATCTTAAAAGATCTTATGTTTTGTCTCATGTGTTTGGATTGTTATATTTTTGGTCCTTAACTTCTCAAAACTAAATTCAGTAGATAATAGCTGACATGACGGACCACAGTAATTTCTAAATTACTATTGTAACCACAGCTGAGATCTGTCTTCAGCATAAACATAAATCCATCCCTGAAGAAAATGTGAAATATAAAGTAAAATTATATATGATGAACAGTACATTAAATTTTCCCTACCAGCTGAAACAATATAGAAATGCATATTCATGGGGGGTATAATGAGGGGCGAAGACCTGAGGACAACCAACAGAAATGAACAAACAATATTACCAACCTTGAAAGTCTTAGCTGGCATTTCCAGAATTCTCCTCTCAACTTAATTGACTCTAAAGACTTGAAAACCAATATTCTGAGACAATTTCAGATACCTGCTATAGCAAGCAGCAGCACAGAACATGTGAAAGCTTCCCAGATTAAAAAATGTTGAAGTAAATATGAAATTAATATTGCACCAGTGTTCAATGCTTCCAGAGATTAAATTATATAGTAAATATTTAAATGAAGACCAATTAAGTTTTTAGAATTAGTTTTAATTAGAGATTTTTAGAAGTACATTCTTCCTTTAGCTGTTGCAGTCGATAGCTGGATTATTACCTTGCTAAATAAATAGGCTGTTTTCCCATTCATCCTTGTCCTGATGTGGACGGCAACAAGATGAAACCTTTCTCAGGCCTAAACTGTGTAACTCTAGTCACTCTGGAGGCTGACATAATCTTTTGAGTAACATTTGAAGAACTTACCTGATGAGAGAGGCTGTTTAGGGAAAATACAGACATTCACATTCTACCATCAGGTAAAGAAGAGAATGTTGTTTCTTCCCCACCATTAAATATTATTCATGAAGCATTTTTTCAAATGTACCTGATACATATGGAAGAAGTGCTGGAATCTCATCGGACTTCACCAGGACTTATAGTTCTGTGCAAGCTTTTCACTGCTCCTTTTTTGGAACTTCCAATTTCAGCCCATTTTGTGTCTGATTGGGTGTCAGTACTAGAAGAGAGAATGAAGATGAAACTGAGGAAAACCCCCATGCCCAAAAAATGGTAAATGAGGAGGAGCAAAGTCAAAACCCTGAACTTTGCAAGAGTGAGCTTCCAGCTGTTTAAGGAGTTGGTGAATGAGATCCTCCGTCAAACTGTCAAAGGACAGAGGGGCTGACTAGAGCTGGCAGCATGTTAAGATCACTTTCCTTAGATTGTAAGAGCTCTGTATCCTGGTGTCTAGGAAATTGTTTAGCCATACCAGTTTCAGGCCTGCCTTGATCAAAGATCTGCTCCTCAAACTGAAAGAAATGCACAGCTAGTGGAAGCAGAAAAAGGTGTCCTGGGGATAGTACAGGGATATGTAGAGGTGGGGTCAGGAAAGCTAAGGCAAAGCTGGCACAGGACTTGGCAAGTAACATGGAGAATATCAAGAAAGGATTCTATACTTACATAGGTCAGAAAAGAAAGGCCAGGGAGAATGTACTCCCCCGCCCCCGATAAACAAGAAGTGTGAACTGGTAGCAATTGATATGGAGAAGGCTGAGGCACTCAATGAGTTCTTTGCCTCAGTCTTCACTGACAATCAGACTTTCCACTTCTCTCAAGTCCCTGGTCCTCTGGGTTGGTGTGGGTCAGTGAAGTCCCTCCCACTATAAGCGAATGGCAAGTTCAGGATCACTTGATAACCTTAAATAGCAAAAAGTCTGTGGGACCTGATGAGTTGCATCCCAGGTCTGGAGGGAACTGGATGATGTTGCCAAGCTGCTATTCATTATATTTGAGAAGTCATGGTGGTCAGGTGAAGTTCCCGGTAACTGGAAAAAGAAACATTGCTCCTATTTTTAAAAAGGGAAGAAAGAAAGATCTGAGGAACTACAGAACAGTGAACTTCACTTCTGTGCCTAGGAAGATCATGGGGCAGATCCTCCTAGAAGATATGCAAATGCACATAAAAGAAAAGAAGGTGATCGGAGGCAGCCAGCAAGGCTTTTCTAAGGGCAAATCATACCTGAAAAATGTGGTGGCCTATGACAGAGTGATGGCAGTGGTTGACAAGGGAAGACTGACAGGTATTATCCATCTGGACTTCTTCAAGGGCTTTGATATTGTCTCAGATGGCATCCTTATCTCCAAGTTGGAAAGACAGGGATTTTATGGATGGACTATTTAGTGGATAGGAACTTGCTGGATGGACACAGCCAGAGAGTTGTGGCCAATAGCTCTATATCCAGGTGGAGGTCAGTGACCAGTGGTGTCCCTCAGAGCTCTGTCTTGGGACCAGTGCTCTTCAATATCTTCATCAATGACCTGGACAGTGGGATCGAGTGCACCCTCAGCAAGTCAGCAGATGATATGAAACCACAATCCAGATCTGAGTACAGACTGAGAGAAGAAGTCATTGAAAGCGTCCTGCACAGAGAGATGATTCTGCCACTCTACTCAGCCCTCAGAAGACCCCACCTGAAGTACTACATCCAGTTCTGCTGTGCCCGGTCATGGTGTAAAGCACTTCCATGAAAACAGTAACAAGACTGGGTTGACACTATGGAAAATAGAACATTTCCAGTTATTACTTGGCAACAAAAATGGCTCTCGGGGCAGTGTTGAATAAACTACATCTCCCACCTGTACTTTACAAATGTGAACGGCTGTCTGCAAAGGATATGATTTTGAAAAATCAGTCATGTCTACCCCACTAGTTCATGGGCTGTCAGAGTAATGGCCATGACATTCTCAATATTGTCAGCAATAACGGTCCATTGACAAAAAGAAAAGAATGAGGGCACACACCGCCCCAGGTCTGATAATATTTGCCTTTTTGCCCTTCATAACATGACATGTGATGTGTACAGTTCTGTGTGTTGCCCTTTCTATGAACAAATGCTTTGGGGGAGCTTACATAATCTTCTGCCTGACTGGGTAGGCACCAGTACAGCTAGATTCCTTGTTCCTACATGTCAGTCAAACTAATCTGAAATTTGATTTATATTAGCTCTGTCACTGAAATTCTACTTTGCTATTGTAAAACTTAAAAAACCAAACCAAACCAAAGCAAAACAACAACAAAACAAACCCACAACCAAAAAAAAAAAACCACCCCTGAAAAAGTTAAATCTTAATTCTACTGTAACATTTCGTGTAGGAAGAGACACTTGCATAAGAAAGCAACTGCAAATTTCATAGTTCTCGTATTTTCCTGTTTGACCTCATTTTAATTCCCTATGGTGTTTTTATAAACTTGCAGCATCTTAAACCCAAAGAAAAGGTAAAAATTTGGGCTCTTTTTGGATTGTCTGATTTTTCAAATGTCTAGGCACTGAAAAGAGAAATGGTTTATTCTTATGTGTTTTTGAGCTTGGAAAGCATAATGGGTGGAAATCTAAGCAGTTTAATGTAGTAGAGCCTTTTTTCAGAAATAAGCAGCTCTGGTGTTTTTCACAGGGCTTGTAGGTGATTTTATCATCATGTCAGAAACTGGTACCATATTTTTGGTGCTGTTTCTAGCATCCGGGGAGAGCTCTCCAGCAGTAGGGGCCACACACCACCAGAGGGTGCCAATTACTTTCATAAGCAGGATCTGAAACAAACTTGTCATGTAAGTGCTACATTACTTACTGAGTGAATGTGTTCAGAAGATTGTGCTGGGCATTATACTGGCCATCAAAGGCTTCCGTGTGACACCTGGCATGAGCATAAAGCCATGCGAGCCAAAGCATGCAGCACACAGCCACAGATCAAGGGCAGTGTGGCAAATGTCTCTGAGCGCAATTACAGAGGCACGATTAGGTGTGTGATTTGAATGACTGCCTACAAGTGCTATTTTAAAGCACATGTTGTCCCGCAGCCAAGAAATCTGCAGGCAAAAGATAAGGAACAATGTGTCAGGACACAAGTATATGTTAGGAGCGGTGTCCTTGCAGAGCAGGCAGAGAACACTCAGGGTAGTGTTTTAAGCATGATATGCACAGAGAGTTTGGTTGTCTTTGTATGTGCTGAACTCAGCAAGGATGAAATTTAAAAGAGTGGGATAGCACAGATCTGCTTTTTACAGAGCAGTGCACTTGATAAGGATCTTGCCTTGCTCCGTCCTCTTTGCTACTGCTTCTTCTTTTTCCCTTCTGCAAATGTTCCCATTATAAACAGTTTTAGTGCTTCTCTGAGCCTCCAAAGAAGGCAAAAGTAGGAAGCAAAGAGGAAGTGAGACAGGATTAAAAGTAATTATATTGAGGGAAAAATTTATGAATTATGAGCTTTTTAAAATGATATTAATCAGAGTTCTGCAGTATTAAGGCATCCTGCGTTTCAGCAATTTGGATTTTGGGTTGTTTTGTTTGCATAGGCTGTACTCTGGGCTAAAATAATCTTCAATAGTCAAGCAGAGTGCCAAATAGAGTGGGGGTACCATTTTGTTTCTTTTTTTTTGGGGGGGGGTATGGATATCGTGGGTTAACTTTGGCTGGTTGCCAGATACCCACCTAGCTGCTCTCTCTTTCCACCTACTTAACAAAATAGGTAGAAAATAGGATGGAAAAACTCATGGGTTCACATAAAGAACAGGGAGACTGCTTATCGATTACTGTCATGGTAAAACAAACTCACCTTGGTGAAGATTGATTTAATTTGTTGCCAATTGAGACTAGAACAGGACAATGAGAAATGAAGACAAGAAATAAAACACCTTCGTCCTATCCCTTCTTCCTCCAAACATCAACTTCTTCACTCCTTCACTCCTTGCTCCAAACTTTCTCTCACACAGTGGTGCAAGGCAATGGGGAATGGGGGTTATGCTCAGTCCATAACAGCACCTCTTTTCGCTCCTTCCTCCTCATGCTGTTCCCCTGCTTCAGCATTGGTCCTTCCCACAGGCAGCAGCGTCCTTCAGGGAATGTACACCTGCTCCAGTGTGGTGTTCTCCCCAGTGTAAATATCTGCTTCGTCATGGTCCTCTCTAGGGGTTGCAGAGAAATCTCTGCTCCAGCACCTGGAGCACCCTCTCTCCCTCCTTCTTCTCTCACCTTGGTATTTGCAGGACTGTTTCTGACACATTTTTCTCACTCCTCTCTCTCAACTGCTGTGCAGCATTATTTACCCTTTCTGAAATACACATTCTCAGAGCCATCCCTCCCATGGCTGAGGGGTTCAACTGTGCCCTAGGTTGGGTGGGTTGGAACAGGCTGTGTTCCACATGGGAGACCATTGCTGGCAGACCTCCCCAGCCCTGCCAGTGCCTGTACCCAATACAAGGGCTTAGGGAAAAAGTACAGCATTTAAGATGAAGGGAGAAATAGAGAAAATACTGAAGGAGGAAGGGGCATCTGTTGTGTTAACCAGGAGGCTGAGGTTTCCTAGTTAAAAGAGGGAACTGCAGGCTGTACAGCAGGACACCTGGGTCCTGCAGGACAGCAGACAGATTGTGCTGTAGCCAGAGCTCTGGAAGAGTTGTCTAATGGAGAGAGGGATGGCCAAAAAATGAAAACACTTTATAGGCAGAAAAATAAGTAATAAACTTATTATTTAATTTTTTTCTGAGGTATTATTTTCCCATAGGAAATATCAGAATCAGTTTAAGAGGAAGATGAAGAACAAAGTAAAATGAATTAAAATCAAAACTTCACAATGTCCTATAGCTCTCATCCCTGCAGAAATTGACTAGTTAGCTTTACAGTTTCACCATGAGATACTTTTGTGTTTTACCTGAATGCACATAAATTAATTTATGTACCCACTCACAGCCCATGCCAAGCCACCGTCTGACCCAAGATAACATTATTGACATCTTCTCTACTTTCCAGCAATTTAGTTTCTTCCCGGACAACAATGATAAATCAATTAATTGTCTGGTGATTCACTTTTAGAAAAGTTAAGAGCTGCAGGAAGCCTAATGTGTCTATGATAAGTAGGAAATCTCATTTTTGGCTACTGGGATTCTTGGTGAGTAGTTTTGACAGCAACCAAAACAGAGCAAGGAAGGATGCTCACAGTTGCCTGCATCTCAGACATCACTATTTTAACGATGAAATTTGCCCTATTTTGAATGTGGTAGAACTTCTAACTGCCTTAAAGTTAAACCACAGTCCTCTGCTGAATCTAGGTCAAAATAATGACAGGAAGGAGCTTGCATAAGTAATGTGTTTGTAACACATTCCCCTTTGCCTCCAGCTTCAGAAAAGGTGTCAGGTGTTTTCAGGCAGCTGCTTCTGCTCTGAGCTGACCAAGCAGACAGAGGAAATACATTAGAAAATAGTTGTCTATATGTGGGGAAATGTTAACTCTTATGCCCATTAGCGAGGAAGTCAAAGAGTCATTTGTTCTCAGGAGGAATCAGCATTCACCGCAGTGTTTGTGTGGCAGACCCCAACTTTGTAATGTGATCCATCCCTCAAATGCTCTTGAATTCCTGTCAGATCTAGAGCGCACGTGCTTGTGAATGTCATCAGAAAACATACTGGAAATAAGATCTGCAGAACCAGTGAGAAACTTGACTGTCCTGGATCTTCATGTTAAGTAGGTACAGGATTCCCCTCAGAAAATCTGCATATTCTGCAACTAAAATAGTGACAGTTCTTATATCTGTTTCAGACTGCTTCCATTGTACGTGAAAACTATGAATTTTTTACTTTTCTTTACTGTCTTTACTATGATGTAAATTTATTTAGACTACTAGAAATCTGACAGAATGAATCAGACAGATTTTGGCAGAAAATTGCCTGTTTGGCTTTGCATGACATTCCCGAAGCACTGACTGTAGGTTCATTCACATCACACAAAGCCTTGTCTTTGAGACAAAGAGGACACATGAGAGACCTGAGAGAAATTTCAAAATGATCCTTCATGTCAGTGAGGCATACAGGAGTTCATGAAGATCTTTTGGGGGATGGAAAGTGATTTTAAGTAGATCATCCATGATTTCTGACCTGACAAGAGTGTTTGAAATGTTCTATGAAGGAGCTGCTGGATGACTTCAAGTGATTGTCAGTTCAGTCGTGGGTGGGATTACACATGGAAAGCATGCCATCTTCCAGTGTTAATGAAATTTCTTTGGTGTTCATGGAAAATGTGTGTTTTTGGTTAATGGTAATATCTGACTGTTATTTATTATCTTGTTTGCAATTTCTTATGCTTTTATTATTATTATAGTACAACTTATAGGAAGATGGCCATCAGGACAGGTACTAGTTGGATTTTCCCTCTTCATACGTTATTACGTTATGTTCATTCCTTAAATGCTGTGTCAGGTAGAGCCACTTGAAAGGGAGATTGAATAGCCTTTCCTCTAGCTCTTCCCAACACTCCTTAAAGTTTCTTCTCTCTGTTATATATGACCAGGATCAGTAGTCACAGATGGCAAGGATCAAACAGCAAGACTACAAGACTGCTGAAAGGAGTGGGATGTCACTTTTGGTGAAGAAGGAAGGGCTTCTAAAAACTTGTTTTCTATATTGTGAAGTTTGCTGCAGCACAGAAGGTTACTGAGCAAACCAAACCTGGAAACAAGGCTCATTTACAAAGAAATATGAGAAAATGGGTGTGTTGGGTACAAACTCTTTTATCCATGCTATGGTTCCCCAAATCACCTTGAATTTTCTTTGTTAAAGTTTACTATCTTGATTTATAGTGCAATAAAACTGTACTTTCAGAACTTAAAGGTCTTGGTCCTCATAGAGAGCCCTCTACAGAAGATCTGGACATGTGAACGTCTCAGAGCTCTCACCAGCTCAGGAGTCCATCACAGGGTTTTAGGAAAATTGTCGTTTATGACCTTTTTGTATCTGAATTCTGCATGTGTTTTGTCTATGCAGCTTTTATTTCCACTTTCTTCTTCTCATTGAAATGTCCATAGAATTGTTTGTGTTGATGTTACAGCTCAGGTGTCAATTACATTTTCAGCACACATACAGTTGATAACAGTGGACTACAGTGAGAGGTTTTCATCTATTTTTTGAATGTTCATCAGTACTCATTAATTGAAATTTATGGCAAATTGCAAAAAAACTGTAGTGCAATCTTCTTTGCATTATCTGTAAACTTGTCTAAAAGCTCAAGAAGTGTTGTGTGTACAGCAACATTTACTTCTTTGTATTTGAGATATTCCTCTATAAACATATATATTAAAAATATAAACTTTGAAAAGTAATTCAGTACATTAGTTCTACCTGCAAACCAGGCATAATTTTCCAAGAACCTGAATCTATATGAGCTCAGGCACAAGTGACAAGTGGATAGCTACAACCATATTTTATCAATATTCTTCTCCATGTATTTAAGTAATTCTAAATAGAACATATTTATTTAAATTTACAGAATTAAATCTATCTTCAGGTACTTAATCAAAAGTCTGTATGAAGAAAAAGATTGGTATAAAGATTAAATAATATTTTTACTATTTTTTAAAATTTATTTCAAAGTACAGAAATAAAAAAAAAAACATAAAAATAAAATTTTATCTAGAAATTAGTTAGAAAAGTTGCAGAGTTAATTTTTGATTTATGTAAAAGCAATTATCCAAAGGCCTTGATTTCAAGAAAGGATAATTTAAAGTGTCAAAATCCAGAGATGCATTTTAGGCCAAATGCAAGAAATGTAGCACAAAATGTAAATATATTTATGTAATGTGCTCATAAATGATTCAGTGTTTAGACACCAATCTAATTTTGTTTAAACTGTATCACTTTATTGTAGGCTACAAGATTTTGAAGTTTGAATTAAATAATGGGCAATATAGTTTTAGCTTCTGGGTGAGTTTTGTTTTCTTGGTTTTGCACTCTGTTATTTTTCATTGTGGGGAAAAACCTAGCTTTTGGGGAGAAAAAAAGTAAAATGGATAGAGAAAGGTGTTCCTGAGTAAATAGCTGTTCCTGAATTTCTTTCCATTTGATAATCTGTAACTATGATGGTAAGTCTCCACTTACAGCAGATGTTCTAGCTTTCTCCTTGGTCTTTATCATATAACTAACACTTTTGGAGGGCGGGGGAAAGTATTAGCCTTTAGTAAATTAAACTTGAGATCTTGACAAGTTGGGTCGATTTGCCGAGGACAACTGCATGAGGTTCAATAAGGTGAAGTGCTCAGTTCTACACTTGGGTCACAACAACCCCAGGCAGCTTTATAGGCTGAGGGAAGAGTAGCTTGAGAGCTGCTCACCAGAAAGGGACTTGGTGGCTCTGGTTGACAGCCAGCTGAACATGAGCCAGCAGTGTGTCCAGGTGGCCAAGAAGGCCATTGGCATCCTGGCCTGTATCAAAAATAGTGTGGCCAGAAGGACTAGGGAAGTGATCCTTCCCCTGTACTCAGCACTGGTGAGGTCACACCTCGAGTACTTTGCTCAGTTTTGGGCCCCGCACTTCAAAAGGGTCATTGCGGTGCCGGAGTGTGTCCAGCGAAGGGCAATGAAGCTGGTGAAGGGTCTAGAAAACATGACTTATGAGAAGCTGCTGAGGGAGCTGTGATTCTGTAAAACTAAGCTTCTCAAAGTACTGCACAAACAGATGTGATAATAATGAAAATAAATTCTGTGAAGATATGGTGCATGAATTAGTTCCATTGATGCAGTGGTTCTCTGTAGGTGAGTACGATCTGCTGTTTGTTTGTCTGTATCCCAGTCTCAGGGCTGCCCAAGATTTCAAAGGAGCACGTTTTGCAAATCTCCTCTATTGTACAGATATAGAGTTCCAGATTGTTCCTGAAAGAAAATATCTCCAAAATGGAGAAAGCCAAATGCCTGGATGCATGTCATTCCTTGTGTAATAGAAAAATTCCATTCCTGGAAGGAGGAGTTTTCTCATTTTTTAATACCAAAAATATGCTTCAATTAAAAGATATGCAAATGTTTTCCATCCCTAGAAAAAACTGATTTCAAGAAACAGAAAGTACTTCTGGGGCCCAGACTCTCAAACTGACAAGGCAAAACTCAGCACAAAATCTCCAACCAGTTCTAAAATAGGTGTTGTTTTTCGTTTGGTTGGTTTTATTTGTGTTACAGGAGAGGTTTGTGTATTTTGGTTTGGTGTTGGTTTTGGAGTCCATTTTTTCTATAGAATAAAAACCTCTAGATAATAAAAATGGATTAAGGTGTGAACAGAATGTGAGTGACCAACAGATGGCATATGATCAAAAGAAAAATCTCAGTGAGATGTCACTGACTTTTTTTTCTTATGCTTAGGGGGAAAAAAGAGACAAAAAATAAACTGATATAATGTTTGAGACAGGACAAACAGCCAGAGGGGTAGCCAACAGAAAGATCATAACATGAGGTGGATTGTAAATGGCAGATTGTGAATGACACAATCTTGTGCATGTGTGTGCCATCTGGGTTAAAAGGTCCTGTGCAGAGCTTTGTTTTGACTTTCAGCTTGGTAGTGAAATTCCTGAAACTATACAAACTTCAAGGAGAAGACAGTTTTAGTAAGTTCTCCGCAACTGAGCTGTCAGAATATGAGCAATAAGTTTTGAGGTAGGTGAAAACTTGGTAGTGGGAAGGAGCCCTGGGTGTCTGCTTCTCCAGTCATTCACAACAGGATAGTGAAGGTTGTGATTACTGGGGGATGGTTCTATTAGCTACTCCTACTTAAGTTTCCCATCTTGTATGGTGTTATTCCCTTTATCTCTTTGCACAAATTCTGTTTGATTTAACTTACATGTCACTGAGAAGAAAGAACTGCTAATTTCAGAGTATCCAAACTGAGAGATACATACTGAATCACAACTACTAACATTGTGCATGCGTTTTCCAGCTATTAGTTAAAGCTAATAGAGTTGAGCTATGTCTTTTATGCCATAAAGAATGCACAAGCATAAATATTTGGAGATGACATACTTTGAATGGTAGATTGTTGCATTGTTTTGTGTTAAGGAATACTGCTGGCATGAGAGAGCAAATGGGTGTAAGAGACCTCAGGAACCACTGGAGCAATAAGGTTGTAGCCTCCAGTAAAAGTTGTGTAAAACACAGTGAATTCTAGCTAGATTTTAGATGAAAGGGGATCCGTTTATAAAAGTGAAAACACCTGAAATGTCCCCTAGTTTTACATATTGAAACTTCTTTTGTTAATATTTTTACTTTTCTGTCAGTACTTTTCTATTTGGTATCATTTAAATTCTCAGTAGATGACTTCTGTTGTACTGTCTTCACTGTTTTTCAGTTTTACTTAGCAAATTAACAATATTTTCTGAAGTGCACCATTATTATTCTCTTCTAAAATATATGCCATTGTGTGTCATAAGAAAATGTAATTTAATACTTTATTGTATTATTCGATGCAGTATTGAAGACCCATTGAATATTCTTGTTACTGTTTTTGTTGGCATAAAGAAATGTCTGTTCTTTTCCCTTAACCCTGCTAATTTTCAGTTTTCAACTTATTGCATATTTTCTGTGTTTTAGAATATGACTTTTTTCCCTTAGTAAAATGAAATCACTTTTGAGTTTGTAACAAAATGTTTTATTGTACTGTAGAATAGCATTCCTGCCTTCCTTTTCACTGTAAACCTGTCTCATTGCTCAGAAGTAGTTCTCCAGTATTTCTGAATCATGGGGTGATCTGTGGCCTAAACTCCGGAAGTTACAGAAAAGCTTCTTTTGCTTTCAAAAGCAGTTAATTTTTCAATTGTATTTTCAAAAATGCGTAAAATCTAGTTTCTTTAATTCACTATGCAAACTTCTTTTAATTCATCTTAAGTGCCTGTCTCTTTGTTTCTTGAAAACAGGAAAAAGGCTATACTGTTCAATACCGTTACTTTTGCTTTACACGCATGTTGGAGTTGACCTTTAAAATACATTTAATGGTCAAGAGGCTACCATCATGTGAAGGTTTCCTTCTTCTCAATATTCTTAATATCTTGCTGTTTCCACTGTGCAAAACAGGAGCTGAAGAGAATGTTCTGCTACAGCACTCACTACTGTCATGTTTTCTGTGTAATTAGGTCTCCATAATGGAATAGGAATTTACATATGAGAGATTTTATTCAAGATATAAGAAATATAATGCAGAAAAAAACCTTTATTATTAAAAAATTATCCATCCAAAGGTCTGTTATTTCAAACGATTAACATTTTATATTTGTATTCCAATATTGTAAATGTTTCTAAAGGGAAAAACAAAATCTCAGTGAGGATTATTATCTTATCTGCAGGTTTCATCTAGATAGAAACGAAATATCCTGTGGTGAACTAGGTTGCCTACAGTGGCTTTCCCTCCCTACTCCTGTCCCAGCTTGAGCTCCCTGTGTACTTAGAACTGTATGGATTATTTCACTGGCGATTCCACAAGAGCCTTGTACAATGACTGTACTTCTTCCCTATTCCTACTCTGAATTGTGTTTGTTTTCTTTTCTTTGTCTCTCCCTCTGAGCTGACCAAAGGAAATGTTCTTTGTGATTTCAGTCACTCAGAAACAAATGACAATAGCTTTGTAGGTCTCTTTTGTAGATCTGTTTTCGTGAATTCAGACTTGAAGTCTTTGAAGACCACCTCTGACAGTATGAAACTTTTCATAAGGGAAAGTTTTTGTTCTTTTATTTTACTGTTATTTTTTTGTGCTCCCAGCATTTTAATTACAGTCTGGTTATTACTGCTTTTCCTGTTGTTCCCCAAAATGAACTCTGTGGGAGCCAAAAATAATTGGAAGCATGATAAATCTAAAAAGGAACTGAAACTGAGGCTATGATCTTTTGCTTGTTTCTCTCTGTAGACTCTTAAATCTGATAGGCAGCACCTTCAGATATTAGCATCTGACTAGACTGAATACTCTTGACATTTAAAGACATCATAAAAAACTATTTAGCATAATAGGCCTTAAAGATTTGAACAATTTCTGAATAAAACTGTATGTTTCAAAACTTAATGTGGTGGTTTCACTTATTTGCTCAGACTTATTCCAAAATATAATTTCCATTTTAACTTCAGACTTAGGGACAGGTATTATTTTTTATGAGAAAATATTGAAAACAATTTTTTTGAGAAGTCTGCCACTGAAGTGAGCACAAAATGAGCTGAACTTTGTGACCTTGTAAAAGGTCTGATACTCCAGAAATAGTTGGAATTTCTGTGAAGCTTGTTCTCTGGCAGCCTTTATTAGTTCTGTTAAACTGTGTTTTCTTTAATTTCTTGTAGCATACAGTTAACTTTTTCTTTTTCAGTTAGTAGTATGTTAACATTTGTATGGTACAGTTAATGAACCTTGTCATTTAGCTGCCTAAAGTCCCATTACCCTTCTGCCATTATTAAAAACATTGCCTCTCATGATCAAAACAGATGTCTCTGAAAGAGCTATAAAAAGAAGATAAATTGCATATTAGCAATGTCAGTTTGGGAAAGATTTGTTTTATTACCATACATATCAAAGGAAATAAACATTATGCACAGAGTCTTTAATTAATGCAATTGATTTTAAATGTTGGTATTTAGAATTAATTATATTGGCTATAAAGTGCCATTTTTTCTGCCACAGACATACTATGGAGCTTAGAAACTGAGCATTGCTGTGCTGACCTTAACTTTCCCCAGGGCAAAATAAAACAATATGCTGACTTAGGTTCCTTCTGTCTTCATGCCAGAAGGACATGGACATTAATGTTTTGGTTTGGGGGTGTTTTTGGTGGTGGGGTTTTTTTATTGGTTTGATTTGCTTTGATTTTGCCTAATTTACTATGTAAGTTGCCATTATTTTAAGTTTGTGCTGCTTTCAGATACAACATTTTAGTGTAAAGTTTATTATCATTGTTGAATTCTAATTCTTTGGATTGGAGGACAAGAAATAGGAGAAGATAAAAAGAGAAAGAAATTGTCCATATAACTCATGGTAGTTAGGGGGCTTATTAAATTGCATTCCAGTGAGCCCTTAGTAATTTCTGAAGACAGAAAAGGAAAACATATGGAGGAGATTTCTGCAAAACCACTCTAAATGATGCCAGCCCTGAATGTGCTTTTATGTTCATGCTTTCATGAAGGACCATAGTATTCAGGCTATAAACTCTCACTGAAGACAGAAGGAGAAGTCTTACAAGCTAAAAGTTCTGGTTTCTTTCTTTACACACCATTAAAGAGGGTAAACAAAAATATAAGGTGAGCAAGCCCATGTCAACCTTTTCTAATGAACAAGTTTACCCCATATTATGTCTGTTCTGTGAAAACTGCATTGAAGGGTTCCAGTATGAAAGGTGCAAGCTGCCATCTACCTCATAATATTTCTTCTGATGATATCAAGTCAAGTCTCTGTTGTTATCCTCAAAGTGTGAGGTCTAACCCAACAAAATATGATATTGTTACAACGATGTGTTGGAGATATTCATGGGTGTAAGGCTCTTGGGTTTTCTCAGTAGCTTAGTCTTGAAATGAGGGATAAGAGTGTTGTACATTCTCTTTGCATTGCTCCTCTAAGATCTACAGTGGTGATACATAATTCATAAGTCAAGGAATATGAACTCTCTGCCCTGGTTATTTATAGAATTGACCCTCCATTTTTGATAAGTATTTTAAATTAATAATGTAAAAATCTATTGATTGTATTTACGTGTTTCATTTAATATACAGGAATACTTGTTGGGGCATTTACGGAACAGTAAAAATATCTCAAAGGGAGAGATGATGGCTTACATTTGAAATCTCCACTGAAGAGGAGCTTGGATTGCTGTGATTTAAATTAATATTGCATCTTTTGAGCCTCAAAACAGGTCTACATACAAACACTTGGAAGTGCTTTAAAGTATTGTACCAAGTTAACTTACTCCTTTTTTCTGCTGGTGACTTAGCATTCCCCAAACAAATCAGGCCTTACATTATGAGATATAACAGAATACAATGGATGGTGTTGTTGATTATTACAAATTTATAAGCCCTGTGGCTGTTTTCTTTCAATATTGATTAAAAGAACCAAGCGCTCCTTGAGGAAAACCAGCACCACGTTTATTTTCAGTCAAAGAGCATCTAGACATTGCTCCATGTTCTGAAAAAAACCCATTTCAGGTGATTTCAAGGAATGTTGTTCTGGCCTCATTGGTCCTCTGGTCTTAAAAGCATCTATTAGCCAAAATGATCTGTCAGCTTTCTTGGGTTGTCGTGATACATACTTATCCACTGACCCATTTTCCATTGCATCTCATGGGCTAATATTTTGTAAGAGTTAGTGCAACATTCTGTGTATCGAGCATGGAGTAAATCCTAAGTCATGTTGCTGTTTTAACTACTTTTTTGAAAATATGTAAGCTTCATGATGTCTTTATTTTTCAAGAAATTACTGAGCAAATAAATTAGCTCTAAAGTGCATGTGTTTAAGGTAATAATTAATATGGTGCATTTCTGTTATCTCTGAAAAATCTGTATTGCCTTGTAGCCTATCTTATTCCTTGGAAAGTAACTTGAGTCCAAAGAATCAAATGTAATTTCCAATAGTTTTTGTTGACCAATCTCAAACTAGGGGTAAAACTCATGTAATTAAACTCAGAAGAATTCTGTATATATTAAAAAAAGTTAGGTCAAAAAATCATTTATAATCATTTGTTTGCTTCAGTACATGCTTCCTATGTGCTGCGGCATTAATGTGCAGACAGTAGTAACGAATGCTAGTTGCCCATAATGGTGTTCTAACCACAAGAGCAAGCTAAAGCTAGTCATACTTTTTTATTTTCTGAACTCTGCAGAGGATTTTTTTGGTTTTCCTCCTTTCTTCAATGTAAATGCAACTGATAAAGTACAGAAGCAGGTACTAAAAAGGTTTTAGCTTCAAATACCAAAGTAATGAGGTATACATGGTTTCAATGGGCTCCTTTCCTTTTTCCTCCCGGACACTGGACTTCATGTTGCTTTTGTTGTGCATGAGCTGAGATGCTCAAATTGTTAAATAAGAATATGAGGAGACTTCAGAGCAAATAGTAAAGCTACACTTAGGGTAAATTTATTTTTCACATTTGAAATAACTAAATATCTCTTTTGAGTCAGACTTTTATCTGGGGTTTGTTTGCATGGAGGGAAGGGAGTTTTATTTTTATTTCCTTCTCAAGCAAATTTCATAATATGCCCATATTTGCCAGAGAGTGCACTTCAAGCATTATCACCCTGCTTCTTAGAATGCTGCAGCCAAAGGCTTTCTGGTAATCAATAAGGTTCCTGCATAAGGATTCATTGAAAGTATCTTGCTGATTTCTTTAGATTCATAATGCAAAAATCTATTTCTAATTTCCTTTGCTCTTGCTAAATTATATGCTTTGAAAAGCTTTTTAATCTTTCAGTGACGAAATACATTATACATCAATGTATGTGGAATGCCTACCAAGGGGAAGACTTTCGGTATCTTATTTTTAAGCAGTGTAAATGAGTGAATTTTGATACTTCTGATACTTATGAGAGAACCAAATTAATCTTTCTATTTCCAATTGCACTGATTCTACATGTTTGGGTCTATATGGGCTCTGTTAATGTTACAGGTTGGATTGGACAATATTATCCCAACATGACTGTTGGAAATAGCAAGTTTGATTTCAGAACCCTTTCTTACTAATATTGCAGTAATACCGCTGGATGTTTTGCTTCATTTATGTTACATTGTCTAAAGACAATTTCACTCCAGGAGATTCTGAGTCAGTTCTAGGGGAGAGAGAAGTTAATTCAGCATCTCTGAGACATAGGTACTTGCTACATGCCCTAAGACACACTGTAATATATTCTGTGTACTTTTTTAGAAATTAGATATACCATTGTGATGGCTTTGGCTGGGATAGAGTTAATTATCTCTACAGTGGCTTGTATGGGGCTGTATTTTGTTTCTGATTGTGCTGGACACAGTGATCATAATATTGCGATGTTTTTGCTGCTGCTGAGCAGAGCTTATACAGAGCCAAGGCCTTGTCTACTATGTCTACTATAGTGCCACACTAGTGAGGAAGTTAAGGGTGCACGGGAAGTTAGGAGAAAAGAGAGCCAGGATAGCTGACTCTAAGTGAGCAAAGGGACATTCCATATCATAGGATATCATGCTCAGTGTATAAAGTGGGGGGAAGAAGGAGGATGGGCGGTGTTTGGAGACATGGTGTTTGTCTTTCCAAGAAACTTTTGCATGTGATGAGGCCCTGCTGTCTTGGAGGTAATTGAACACCTGCCTGTCCATGGGAAGCAGTGAATAAATTCTTGTTTTGCTTCACTTATGTGTGTGGTTTTTGCTCAACCTACTAGCTTTTATCCTTCCAATTCTGTCCGCAGTCTCGCTGGTGATGGCGTGAGCGAGTGGCCACATGGTGCTTGGCTCCTGGCTGGGGTTAAACCATGACAACAACCAACACTGCTAAATAGCAGGCCTAATTTTCTTCACTTTTCTTTTTTCTTTTTTCTTTTTTTCTACAGCCTGTATTCAATATTCCAAACGTTAAACTATCAAGACATGCAATTATGTGTTAAATAGTTTTGTCAGTTCTGCCTGCTGTGGTTCTTGGACTTTACTTGCTACCTTGTATGTGCTCTATCTTTTCAGGATATCTGCAAATCTTGGTTTAGCTAACTAATACATTTTTTGTGAGGAACCAGGCTCCCATCTTCATCTTATTTATCTATACTATTTTATTCCTTTCTTGTTTGTTTATTTTCTGTTTAATCAGTTAAGTTGTTCTTTTTTATTGCTGCTAAGGTGACCAATTCAATATAGAAATCCATGATATTGAGCTAAAGGCTACGTAATAAGTAGTGTCATTCTTAATGTCACGTTTCAGCTCATCTGGCCTTTTCCTGACTTTTCTCCAAAGTAAAAACAAAACCTAAACCCAAAACCGTTGATCAAGCCTTACATAAATTTTTTCCCCTTTCCATTATAGTTGTCAGGCCATTCATATATTTCTGAATGAATTTTATCTATCTATTAATTTAATTTTCTTCACATTTATTGATCTGCATCTGAGACGGTACCAGAAGTCTCAAGTAGGTTCAGAAAAACAAAAAGCTTTAATTGTCAGTAATTATGCAGGACAGTGAGGTGCCGAGACAGCTATTTGCCAGTTTTCACCTTTTTCAGTCAGATGTGGAAACACTTCTAATATGTCTTTCATTTGGGAAAAGCACTGACAGAGTATGCTTCTCTAGTGGCTGCAATATATATTGACAGCTTAATTAGTTATATGGCAGGGTAGCAACCAAAGTCCATTATGAAGAGAAGAAATCAAAATTCCAACCTGGGATTTCCCTGTGGTTTTCTCAAACAAACCATTGTCAGATAAAATATACACTAGTTTTAGACAGACAGAAAACTCATTAATTTAATTGGAAGGAAAAAGACAATCCTAATTTGCACTTTTCAGGACCCTTCAGGCTTTATGCATGTTCATAATAATGTGTCTTACCTTGCTGTTTTATTTAGAGAGCGAGCTGCTATGGTTTGCCTGGAACACTTTCCTTTTACTGTAGATAGAAAATGCTAAATAGGTCTCAGAAATAATGAATTTCATAGAAACAGAATCATTCCTAGGAGAGTGATGCTAAGAACAGTCGCGGACAGAGAAACGTTGAGCTGAACTTTTTCACATTGTGGCCATTATTGACAAAGATCTAACACAAAGTTCTAACAAGATAGTGAGCTTTTCACTCCAGATAATGTTTAGAATTTATATTTTTAAAAAGAGGGTAAAAAAAAAAAGAAAAAGAAAATAAAAAGACAGCTTGGGTCTAAGATGACAGCATATTGCTCAAAGGAAACAACAATTTAGAACTAGTTCATGATCATGCACAGTATCCAGTTATTGAAGCTAAGAAGAGCAAGGGTGACTGGGGAAACCCACCATGAATTTACCAAGGACAATTGTGCTTGGCCAACATGATTGCCTTTTGCTGAAGAGCTCACTGGCACTTTACAAGCTCTGGATGTAGTTGACCTTGATTTGTGCAAGTCTTTTGACGTGTTCTCCCATACTATACTTATGGGCAAATTGATGGTATCTGGATGAAATACATGGACAAGAAGCTTGATAGAAATCTGTTGGAAGCCCCGGGCTGAAAAAGTTGTCATTAAAGCCACTAAGTCCATGTGGAAATTGGTTGCAAGAGCCATTTCTTCCTTTGCTACTGAACCAAACTGGGAATAGTGGTCAATGCTTTGTAGTGCAGAGCTGATATTCAGAGGGATCCTATATGCAGAAGTGAGCTGACAATAACCTCAAGAAGTTCAACAAAAGGACATAAAAAATCCTAACCTGGCAAGGAATAGCCCTATACCACCATACAGGCTGGGACATACAGCAGATTTGCAGAAAATACATCAGGCAACCTGAGTGATCCACAAGTTAAGCAGGAGTCAGCACTAAGTCCTCGTGGTGACATATTTTCCAGTTGCATTCTGGGCTTTATTAGCAAGATCTTAACCAGCAGTCTAGAAATAATTTTTCTCCTCTATCCAATGCTTGTGAGACTGTGTTTGGAGCACTATGTCCAGTTTTGGACTCTGCAGATGAAGAAAGACAATGTTGGACATTGTTGAAGCAGATTCATCAGAAAATCACTAAGATGATCCATGGGATGCAGCACAAGAAGTACAAGAAGAGGCTGAGAAAACTGGCTTTATTCAATCTTAAAAAGAGAAGGCTAAGAGGAGATCTAGTTCCTGTCTTCAAATATATCCTGATAAAAGATATAGATTCATCCTAGACAGGCTCAGTGATAGGGTAAGAGGGAAGACATACAATCTGTAACATCTAAATTTCCAATTACATACTAGAGAAATTATTTCACTGTGACAAAGTACAGTACAAATGATTAAGTTACCTCGTCTAAATTTTCCGTGCTGTGAGAAGAAAGTTGAACCTAATAACCTCCAGAGGTCACTCCAACCTAAATTATTCAGTGATTACATCCGAAAACATATTTTGCCTTTCTGTGCGACTACTAAACTAATATTCAAAATCAGGAAGATAGCCTTTTGTTAGAAGATAATAATTTATGTATTTTACTAGTACAGATTTGTTTATTTAGGCAGCAGATACAGAGGCAATACACTGTTTCTTTGAGCACATCAGGGGCAAATACCAGAAGGCGATTTCTCAGCTCCATAGTTCAGATTTTTTTCTATTCATCTCTGTTAAAAGAAATTCTTCATGTTACTTGTAGTCATCATGCGACAGTTCCTCTTCCCCCAGTTTCTCTAGGGGTTTTTGTTTTCAGCACTCTTCAGCTGACACACCACTCTTGCTTTCCCAACTCATTCTCAAGAAACCAAGGGTTAGTTTGAGCTGGCCCTTGCTCCAAGTTTTTATGTTATGAACACATCTGTCTTGTAACACATAATCCCTAAAAGTGTTTTGGGTTTTTTTTTTCAGGGATTTTTGTTTCTTTTTGGAAATGTTGTTTTATTTGTTGAGGAGTTGGGTTTGGGTTTTGTTTTTTTCTTTTAATATTTTTTTAGGCAAGAAGAAAGTCAAGTGACACTCAGCACAACTGTTTGTCTAGAAAACTTAACCTATTTTGAGATTGGGTGGAAGAGAAATTATCATAATTTAGATGAGACTAGAAGCCTTGACATTTCATAACTGCATGATTTCCTTATGGAAAAGTTGACATTCTCACTGAAAGATGTGAAAATAATAACAGCCCCTCAGATGGGGAGCTGACTTACCATTGTGTCAAAATTATATCACAACATGTAAATTTCACTGTAGATGTGTTTTCTTATTTTGATAAGCACATTTTAAACCATAAACTCATATTAATTCCAAACATAACATCAGCAAATTCTGTCAAAATCTGTAATGCTCAGAAATGAAAGATATGTGTGTAAAGTCATCAACAAGCTCTGTAACAATACAATAGACCTATAGCTCGGTTTTTCAATAAGAAGTTTGTTCTGTTCATTGGTTTGTTTTTTTCTGGCTGCATTTGAGGGGTTTTTTTTAAACTTTCATAAAATGCCACAGGCTTTCAGAATTCAGTGACTCAGAAAGCCCACCAAAGAAACATTAAGGTGTTTCTTTCCTATTTTAAGATATACAAAATCTCAGGGTAGACAAAATGTTTGTAAAGCTACCATAAAATAAGGCAAAGTTAGATTAATCTTACAGTTTTCTTCCTTTTTACTGGTATACTTATGTATATTTTTAAAATAAAAAAACAAATAGGTGAACTGAAACAATTTTAACTACACTGTTCTTTGTCTTCCAGGCATATAGCTCCAAATAGGATAATTATTTAGAGTAAACTATGCTTTAATAGACATAATTTATTGAGCCTTTTTAAAGATCACTGGTGCATAACTATACTTTTCCTCTTTTTTTATGTGGTTCATTGCTCTCTGGTTGTACTTGAATGTCTGATTCATATTCTGAAATAAAATTGTATTTTGAAGGCATCTCCTAGTTGGACTGTAAAAGCTGGAATACTTACTGTCTCTCAAACACTTTTATGGCATGTACAGACACCTCTTGTTAGCCACTCTTGTACTCCAGCACCATGTGGCTCCTCCACTTAGAACTATTAGTGGTAAAAGCCTATCTTGGCTTTTCATCTCTTTTACTTGAATGACAATTCCTTTCCTCATTCAAAATGAAGGGCATCCTGACATAAAAATGAAGTGTGAGAGAAAAGTTCTCAGGTGAATTTTTCCTTTACAGGAAAAATAACTTCATCAAACTTTAAACACTCACTGGTATACAGAGTGGCAGCTATATTGCAAGGTTATTGCAGAAGAGAAATTGGGACTGGAAAAAGATTTTTTGGTTCCACATTCCACATTGTTAGTGAATGTTTTGAAGCAATACATCATTGCTGATTGTTGGGGTTTTTTTACATTATGTCTGAATATTATTCATAGACTGTGAATATTTTTAGGGAGATGTGTTTCCACAGGCAAGTTATAAAGGGGTTTATATGGTCAGCTTTTTTTTCTTTTGCAATACAAAGAGTAGTCATTTGATCCAGAATATGACCTAGTATTCTAAAGTATCAAAGGGGCCTGTAGCAGATAAATCCTTAGTATATTAGTGGGAAATGTGTATTTCTCTTCTGATATGAACTCCTGAAAAAGAATAGTTCATCTTTAACTTTGGTATTGGGAGTGTAAGATTTGACTTTGGTGGAGTCAGAATTTCAATCCCAGAGGTAAAATATTGAAGAACTTTCTCAATGTTGCTACAAAATCCTCCTTCAGAACAGTATTTAAGCAGAAATATTTTAGTTATGCAAATGACACTTCATTTCAAAAACAATAAAGAAAAAAGCCTAGGTCATCTCCTTGCACTTTCACAGGGAAAAAAATGCTTTCAGGCATATCTGTGTTCTGCTTGTTATAGCCTAACAGAGAAGAAGTTTTGCATAGGAAAATAGGGCACAGGTGGTAGTAGTATAATACTAACATGTTCCTTGAAGCATAAAATATTTCCTGGTTTCATATTGTAAGTTTCCTTTGATATTACTTGTGTATATTTATGAAGAGCAAAAATGAAAATATATGAAGAAACACTGAAATAAATACAGAATGATACTTATTGGTATGACCTTATTCATTACTGAACTAAAAACCATAAGCACCGATATTTTTAAAAGTATTAAGCTCTTAGAAATTATTAAACTCCAAGACAGAGTATTCAATCTGCGACAGATTTTGTTTTCAAAAGTATAAAGAATTTCTGAACATCTGGAAGTAATTAAACACGAATGCAATTCCTATCATAACATTTATCAAGTCCAAAAAAGGAAAAGCAAGCAAAGGTTTCAGCAATTACTTATATATTTTAAAGTTCTTAAATTTATAAATATATATATGCATATGTACATCTTGCACATAAATAAATAAAGATGTGTAAATGTGTAAGTATTTATGTGTTCATACATGTATACAGAGAATTCATGGTGTTGCAATACCATGCATATGTTTTAGTAAAATAGATTTGAGGGACCATACTAAACCAGATTTCTGAATTACTACGAAATCATTTGTGAAGATCCCAGAGGAAATAATACGTTCTTAAATGTAATAGTTGTTCCAAGTTTAGGAGTATTTCACTTTTCGAGACCATTGGGCCACACTGGATTTAAAAATATGATTAGGCCCATCCAGAAAGCAGGAATTCCTCCTGTCCAGAGAGCCTCTGCTTTGTGGAAAGTATTGAAGTAAGTTTGGCACAATAGTCACGTAAATTTGTGTACACAAGAATGAATTTATATAAAATAGTACAGCTTCTTATTATCTCAGAACTTCACGTCCCTCAAACTACTTTCATACTTGGACCAGCAAAAACCAAATCAAATCTTATTCCTGTAGCCCTTTTATATGAAGTTGCTGGACTGCAAACTGAATTCTATGAAGACATTAACAAAAAGTAAACTTCAAGCAACCAGACATTTTATTAAAAGTTTCTTCAAGTTTATTTTAAAACTTAAAAAAGACAAAAGAAGTTAGAACTAAGTAACAAAAGCAACCAGAGCTGTGGTTATGTGGACCATTATGCTGGAACAGATACTGTGGCTTGACCAGTAAATATATATAACCATACCTTAAATATACACATTTTAAAGACCAGTTTATGAGATCAACCTTAGCTGTGATGTTGATGTTAATATAATAGTGACATACTGATAATTGTTGGAATATAAACAATTAAAAGGCAAATTTAACTGCAGAGTAGGGCTTATTACTCAGGTTTATAAGGCACAACCACAGATTTCCAGAGCTTTGGTTTCATGTTTATGAGTTCTGCTGTGGGATATATATTCTGTATGCAAAACCAGACAGCTATTTATAGATATGGCCTCTGGTATCTTTCAGGAGTTAGCACAATAAACATATGGATTTTAGGAATGAGACGTTAATTTCAAGGTTTTAAGTTTATGTGGTAACTGTCCACTGACATCTGTAAAAGCATTCATTGTCATAAAAACACAATGACTCAAGTGACTTCCTTTTTCTCTGTAATTCCATTTACCCCAGAGAAAAACAGATGTCAGCTCCCAAAAAGAGAAAACTATGTTTCTTATCTTAAACAGTCATTGTCAAATCAATACATCTCAGTTTGGCTCAATCTAAATGCCCTACTTGGAGTCTATGAATGGAAACGATAGGACAAAATTTTCTTGAATTCCCCTATTCTTATCCTTTCTGAGTCTTTCAGAGGAAGCAGAGTTCTCTTCATTCTCAGCATGGTAAGATAATAAGAGTGTAAACATGTGCTGTAAACTAAAATTGTCAGCTGGTCAAGGGAGGTGATTGTCCTGCTGTGTCCTGCACTGGTGCAGCCTCACCTCAAGTACTGTGTGCACCTTTGGAACCACAATATAAAAAAGGCATTAGGTTATTAGAGAGCATCCAAAGGAGGGCCATGAAGATGGTGATGGGCCGTGAGTGGAAGCCTCGTGAGGAGCAGCTAGGGTCACTTGATTTGTTCAGCCTGGAGAAGAAGAGACTGAGGGAGTGTAAAGCTTCCTCCTGAAGGAAAGAGGAGGGGCAGACACCGCTCTCTTCTCTCTGGGACCAATGACAGCACCTGAGGGAATGGCATGCAGCTGT
Organism: Pyrocephalus nanus; assembly: GCA_038380795.1. Classification (NCBI taxonomy): domain Eukaryota; kingdom Metazoa; phylum Chordata; class Aves; order Passeriformes; family Tyrannidae; genus Pyrocephalus; species Pyrocephalus nanus. The sequence goes on along the minus strand of CM076261.1, from coordinate 14,160,256 downwards.
GTCAGGGTGTAAGTTGGATGTGAGAAGAAGGTTTTTAACCCAGAGGATGGTTGGCACTGGAAAAGGTTCCCCAGGAAAGTGGTCACAGCACCAAGTCTGAGAGAGTTCAGGAAGTGTTTGGACAATGCTCTCAGGCACATGGTGACATTTTCCAGAGCTGTCCTGTGCAGGACCAGGAGTTGGACTTTGATGATCCTTGTGGGTCCTTCCAAGTCTGAATAATCCACGATTCTATGAAAATCATATATTTTTCCTCAAAGTGGTGCTGCAGTGACAGTTTCAGGGTCTCACTTCTGCTGGGTGAATCTAAATTAACATTTTAACTGGAAAAGCTAGCTGTGCTTAGGTTGTTTTGAAAGCTGTGCTTTTCAAATTGCTTTGGTTCTGGAAGTGGAGTAGCTTTGGGAGTGAATAAGCTAGATTTCCTTCAGATGAAGCTATTCTGGAAGATGCCCTCTAGGACCACACTGAATGCCCTCCAACAGCTTTTGGGAAATCAGGCCCCAGTCAGTGATAACCAGTCTAATGTATGTATTTGGATAAGGATTTGCATATGTATATATAATTCTTTTACTAGTACACCTGTTCACAAGTCTTCTGTTGTATGTGGAAGGGCAATAAATCAGATCCAATGTGGGTACATGTTGAAACTAACTCTATACGCTGCCTACCTAAGTACATGCATTTCTTCTAATAAAGAAATGGCTTTTTCCTCCTTATCTCTTCATATTGCCATAATCTGATACTGTTTATGAGAAAAGTAGGGTACTTGAAACAAAAAAAAATAAACAAAACAGCAACAACAAGAACAACAAACAAAAAAAAACCCCAAACCAACAGTGACAACAAAAAAGGGGAAAAACAACCAAAAAAAGTAGGATTTTAACTAACACGATTTGCTTCCACAAAAAATACAGAAGTAACTTCATTCTTTCATTTACATGTCAGCTTCTCAGCTCCTGCTCTGTGGGTCTCCAAGAGATGTTTTTTTTAAGAAATACCAATCCATAATACAACCTCTGAATTTGTATACTTCAAGATAGAAAACAAAACAAAACAAAACAAACCCGACAACAAAAGCAAAAAAACCTCCAAACTAACTCCCAAAGCCAACATAGATTTTTTTCATGCAAATACAGTTTTGAAATAAAATTCCCCAAACTGAGGTTGCGCATTTGTATCTGGTATTCAGCTTCTTATCAGTCATGTACTCTAGAGGCATAAGAAGTGGATGGCCTTTTTTTGTATAGGAAGCAGTGATATATTATTAAAACCATCAGGTTTTCCCACCTTTATGAACCATTTGATATCCTGGAGTGGTAGTGTGTCTATATAGTCTCTAAACAGCAAACATTATATGTCATAAATCTAGCTAGCTGATATACCATGAAAGACAGGGAAAAAAATGGTTGGAATACAAGCAAAAGAGGGAGTTGTCTATGATCAAACTGTTTTTTATATATTAACGACATTTATAGAAAGGGGGAGGAGGGCTCTGAAATAGTAACATTTCTACATACAAATTACCTTGATGCTTTTCATTAAATTAGTTCCTTGTTATTTTTCCATCATATTAACCTAAATCTGTATCTTAGCACAAAAGTGAGCTCAGATGCTCTGGTTCTCAGCATTTACCCTTCATTTCTTGGTGTAATTGTCCTGCTCTGAAAATTATCAGAAGACATATTTGACTTGAGAAGATCACTCAGCTTATCCCACAAATATCAATATTTTCATGTGTTGGGAAAGGTGATAGAAACTCTGTGTTGTCAGTGGGAGTGGTATCAAATGATGAGAAAGAATTGTATATTATGTGGTCAATCATATAATATACACATGATTGGTGTCCACCATCTGCTAGGAGTGGCCATTGTTGTAGGGTTAATTACCTATCTTCTATTCTGACAAGCTCTCGGGGGTTTACCCCTTTTTAATGTATCCTATACCATTTGAGTATCCCTTGTTGATTATATGCAGATATTACAAGGGTAGGTTTTCCATTCCTCCCCTATTTTTTAAGGTTTGGGTTTTTCTTGGGGGGGTAAGGGATTTGTTTGTTGGTTATTTTGCTTTTATTGTATTTGTTTCTTTTAACTTTTGAAGTATCACTTAGAAGAAATGTAGTATATAATCACCATTTTTAATAACCCTTTATTACTTGTATTAAAAGTTAAATGTCTTCACAACTTTACATATACACAAAAATTACTTAATGATGTGGCTCCATCAGCCTTACAATACTTATTTCCAACAGTAGTTATTTCAGTTTGGAAGAAATAAACTTCCCCCTAAACCACAATTAAGCAGGGAAATCAGTTATGTTTCCATGACATAGGGCCAATTAGAATGTTTTGTAATATTAGAATATACGTCAGCCAACACTAATATAATGGTGTCATAGGTGTATCAGTGATAGTAAAAAATTAATCACAGATTTTTGGGATTAGGTATTTTAAAAGAAATATTACATGGTCTTATATCCTTTTTACTTATCCTTCTATACCAGGACAAATCAAAAGTAAATAGGTGTGAATATTATTAATTCATAGAACTAAGAAGAAGTTTCTGCCTAATGTTTTGTTTGGTATTTTGGCAGCTTCGTGATATAGTAAGTTATAAAGGTGTGTTGGTTTGAACAGAAGTGACTACATTCTCATGTCCAGTCCTATAGAAAATGATCTCACTAAAAACTAAAATTTCATTGTGAGATGGATAAAACTTTGCCAATAAAATTTTTTTAGAAAAGAAAAAATGGATTAACCAGTAATTGTTCAGATGGTTAAAAAAGATTTTTTTTTTTGTCAATTTTATTCAGAACTTTTGATATACTATACCACTTCATCTTTGGTAGTTGGTGCATTTGGGGCATAATTATTTATTTCTTAAGACATAATTTTAGACTAAATTAACATTCTTGTGGTTGTTTTTTTTTTTTTTTTCAAAAGTTAATTTTGGCATTTCCAAATTTTATTTTGCTATAAGTGACATTTTCTTGTGGAAAAAATATGGTTTATTTACAACTGTAATTTTAATTGGGAAAATTATGTGAACAATTTCAATGATATTCCCTTCTAAATTCAATGGTAGTACAAGAGATTCACTTCTCACTCTGATCTTGTTATTCATAGGGGATTAGCCCTTTTAATGCTTTCATGGAAAAAAATCCTGTAAATATACAAGTATTTTAAGCAACTGAAAACACAATACTAAGCATTTCTAACTCAATATACTATAATTGTTAGCTCACCTAAAGGAAATGGCCTGTTTATTGATATCTTCCTCTGTTCCCTTCACCTGGCTTCACTTGGGATCCTAAGTAGGACCTGTTTTGAAATTTATGGGGGAATTTTTGAAAGATCCTATTTTGGGGTAAATCCCCTTCTGCTGAAGACTTTCTTTTCTATCAGAACACATCTTGAAAAGGAAAATGCCTAAGGTTTGATGGGTTTTTTTCTAAGCTTTTGATCTAGTATGACAAGATAAAATTTCAGGACTATCAGAGACACTGAAATGACAGCCTGGAAAGCAGCAGAAGCCTCAGAAGCTATCAGTGTTTTCAGTTTCTCTACAGAGGAGAATCAGCCACAACTGGAGAAGTCAACAAAAGTTGTTTTGGTCAAAGGTGCATGATATGGAGTAAAAGTGCAGAGTTTAAGAAATGGGAGAATAGGAAAAATCTTCTTTTAGAACAATGAACATTGTTTACCTGTTAAATTTTGCCGGACACAAGCCCTTTGGGAAACAAGCCACTTCTCTGCAGTGAGACTCTGCAGGTCTCATCAATCATAGAATCATAGAATGCCCTGGGTTAGAAGGGACCTTGAAGTTTATTAGTTCCAATCTCCCCCGTGGGCAGGGATGCCAAACACTAGATCAGGCTGCTCAAAGCCCTATCCAGGCTGCTCAAAGCCCTATCCAATCTGAATTTTTGCCTTTCCAGGGATGGGGCATTCACAACTTCTCTGAGCAACCTACCTCACCACTCTCAGAGCAAATAATTTACTCCTAAAATCTATTCTGCCCATATAAAAAGTCACTCTCCCTCTTTTTATAAGCCTCCTGTAAGTACTGGAAGGCCCCACTGAGGTCTTCCCATAGACTTCACTTTTCCAGGCTGAATGACTCCAACCATCTCAGCCTGTCTTCATAGCAAAGGTGCTCCAGCCCTCCGGTCTTTTCTGTGGTTCTCCACTGACCCTGCTCCAACAGGCCCATGTCTTTCCTGTGCTGAGGACCCCAGAGCTGGATGAAGTACTCCAGGTTTTAGGTAGTACTAGGACTGAGTAGAGGGGCAGAATTACTTGCTGGTCACACTTTTTTTGAAGCAGCCCAGAATGTAGTTCCCAAAGAGATAACTCTGAAGAAATGGGCTGTTACTATCTACAACTATGTCTTCCTGTTATTCCTGCTCTCTCTCCCAGTCTAACAAGATCACAAAACTATTCCAGAATGTGTCCGTGTTTTGTTGCTTATTTTCAGATACACTGCAAATCCCTTCTTCTGCAAAGTAGCTGTACATAATGTTGCTTTCAGAAACAACTGGCAACATATTCAGTCTCTCCTTTGAGTTGCTATAAAACATAGTATTATGTCTATATACAGAGCTATAGCAAGTGATAAAAGCAGCTTAAGGGTCTTTTATGTCCTTACTAAAAATTAAAATAAGAGTATCTATTAAAAATTCTGGTCTGCAATAGATTGCTCAGAAGATGATGTACACAACAGTGGTGTTCAGGTAATCTATGACTCACTGATGGCTGCCAACTGCCAAATAACTTCTGATATCCTGTGAGTTAATAAATAATTTATTTGCTGTTAATAGATCTAAAATCTGATGTTCCCGTTGTAGAACTACATTGTGCCAAGTCATTCAGACAAAAAAGCCAAAGAAGTGATGCTGAATTAATGTTTACTCAGTGTGTCCTTGGACTATCCGTCATAGGCACTTGATCCTCAGTAAATTCTATAAATCTGACTTTCATAGTCATTTAATATATAAACTTTTCTTTTAAATAACATTTTTTCCCCATATAATTCCCCATATTTTCTCATCACAGCTGCAAAAGATACTTGGAATTCCATGCTTATTACAGCATGCCATAAACAGGAGATGGACACAATGATCTTTATGGGTCCCTTCCAACTCAAGGTATTTTATGATTATATGATTGAGGAAGAAAACAACTGGCTTGAACCTCTGACTCCATTTCCCTTTATAACTGATACCATTTACTTAGCTGGAGTTGCACTGTTAACACAAAGAACCAACTTCCAATATAATGTCCTCTTCTTCCTTCCATCCTCTGTTCCCACAGAGGTTTGTTTTGGGTTTTTGGGGGGCTGAAATGCTCTGTGCTCTTAATTAATTTAGTCAAGTAAAGTCAGCCACAGTCTTCCTTCAGATAAAGGCAGCTTAGAACCAATTTGTCAAAACAGTAAAATTAGTAATATGTTTAACTAGACTGTGTGTATAGTTAAAAACCAGTGTAAGAGCTCTGCTGAAAAACATTAAAGGGATTTTTACGCAGCTTCTCTTCCAGCTTACTTCTTATTTACAGAATGGTACATTTTTTCTGGAGGTGTGAAACTCAAATTGCTAGAAACTAATTTGTCCAGCACTAATATAAAGACAAGTAAACTTGGTTGTACAGATTTAACCCTTTAAACTGAAACAGGGACTAGCAACAGGAAAGGATTTAACAACTTTTAATGCACAATTATTAACACAATTTTAATTTTTTAACAAAAGCAGATAAAGACAAGCAGTAAAAAGGTACAATATTATGATTTTTTTTCTCCATCAATACTATTGAAGTGCATTTAAATAAATATCTGTAAAGGAGATCAAATAAGTTGACACTCAACACCTAATTAGCTTATGCTGAATTTGATTCCCCAGGCTCACCAGGCTCTAGATAAAAATGCATAATTACATACTGTTTGTGGGAATTAAAAATAAATTATTATAATTTACAAAATCTATAGCTTAGTGCTAGAAAAAAGAAGCCAGGAGCTGCCCAATAAACATTAACAAACATTGTGTAATGGACTGCACAAGCCATTTAGCCCAGGCTTACCCCTTAAATCATAGATCTTTGCTTCTCTCCTCTAGCCACATTCCAATTCACTTTTTTTATTCCTTCTATAATCCAAAGAGACTTTATTTTCAAAATAGTTTTTATCTGTCATGACATGCAAAATGGGCTTTAGAAGTCTAAACAAATTAATGCCAATCTACCTCCCTTGCTCACTTTCCTCTATTCTCCCCAGAAAAGTCAAATATATTTCTTAAGTTAGAGCTGCTGTCCCTGAATTCTTACTGATCTGGAATTTAATGAATTCCTTAATGTACAAACTACACTTCAGTTAGCTTCAAAGGATCAGTCCTACAAAATGAAGGGGTGCTTTAAATTACTGAATAGTATAAAAATTTATTCCAGAAATTCTTAACTTGTACAAATCTAGAGCACAATAAATAGTAGGATTATTCTTGTTGTCTCTCTTAGTGTCTCTTGAGATTTCTAGTGTTGCACATATATTTGCCCTACCAAGAACATCCAAATTAAAAATCAATCACAATATTGCAATTATAAAGTGTCATAATTGAATTATAAGTGAAAGAAAAGGAAATCTGTGGGGGAAAAAAGTTAAAGACACAAGCAAACAATAATGGCCGTCTCAGTTAGAATGCCTTTTCTATATCCTTCTTTTAGAGAGTTTGAACAATGATAGCAACTTTTCAATTATCATGGAGAAGCTCTCCATCCACAAATCTAAAGACAAAGTGTATTCTCTACAGAATTAAAAGTCAATTCTCCTTTAATATGTCAAGAATAGGTCAAAAGTTTTCATCATATGATAAGGGCACTCAGTTCTATAAGACTTGACATCAACTTCTTATACACTATTTCATCAACACATTTCAAAACAAAATTCTTAAGAGAAGCTCCAGAAGAGAAGCTCTTATCCTAAAACAGTTAAGTTAGAAGAAATTAGAAATCTCAAGTTCAGAAAAATGCAACTATTTCTGTCTGTTCATAAGGAAATGCCACCTCTCTAGAATTAAGTTTAAATAGTAAAAACACTGTAAGATGAGGAGTTGCCACCTTTTCAATAATAACAAGATTTAAGCATCCATTTAGAGAATGACAAAACTATTTTCATGAAATGTCATTTGTACTATCTTTGCAAAATACTGACGTATTAGAATTGAAGCCATATGGTGTTATGTACTTGATTGGGGGGCTGGGGGAGTGTGTAGAAATAACATTAAATGTCTGAGGCAGAAAAGATGCCTAAAATCAGCCCTTAAAAGAAAACTCCTAAGACTAAATTTGTGAGTTTTAAAAGGCAGCATTCCATTTATTAGTATGATGTCAGATGCACGAGAATCTTATTTCTTCAAAAGCATGCACACCTGAGTTACACAAGCCTCTAGCTTTTATTTAGTTACCCAATTAAACAATTCAAAAGATTACCTAATACTGTTACACCCACTTCCAAAACCTTCCCTCCCTTAGTATCACCCTCGACACACTTCCTAATTTGAGTTGGAAGGTCCCAAAGACCCAATATCTTCATTCTGTCTTCCTCATCTCCTTTGGCACAGTATCACAACTTCTGGAATGGTTTCAAGGCTCCTGAACAGTTCTACTTATATCAAATGTTATGTCTCTTTCTCAGTACCTTTTTACAGGTAGAGAAATCTTTACCTTGTTAAAATCCCTTGTCTGTTGAAAATCTTAAAGAATCTAAACACAATTTTTAGAAATCTGGTACAAAGGTACTAGTAAGCTAAAGGTACTAGCAAGCTATACCAAAACTTAGGGTTTATGGCTACAGAAGTGCTACAGAAGGGGAAAGTAGAATAGGTTGTTGACTACAGCAGAACAGCTACTATTTCCATTACACTCAACATTTTTGCAGGCTTTTCTCATACACATGCCCAAGTTAACTTCCTCAGTCTCTTGTGTAGGTATCAACATGAGCTAATCCCCAAGATTCACTGTTGGGGAACATCAGAGAGTGTGTGTTGCTGAAGCCAGGCAAGTGAGCCACACGCCAAATCACGATGATAGTACGCTCTTCAGAGTCTTACTGAAGCTGCACAACACAAATGTTTTAGAGTTTGACTCAACATACTATCAATCATCCTTTCATTGAATCAGCATGTGCACATGTTGGTTTTATAGCTGGTGAGACAGTCTTAATAAATATGCAATAGGCATTTAATTTCTTCTGCTCTTGAGTGCAGGGAATCTCAGAACGTATTTTCCATTTGTGTTCTAGACTGTTGGTTTTTTTCTATCTTTCCCCCCCCCACACCCTTCTGAAGGACTTTTAATATCACCATAGTCTAATGAGATTTGGAATTACATTATGAGGAAGTTCAAATATTATTAGATCTCATAGAAAGGAAGTTTCTAGTTCTGAGAATCATCATTATTAGTAGCTCAGTTCTTAAGGACAATGCTTTAAAGATGAATTTTCATCAAAGGAGTCTCTGTATGTTCCTGTCTTTCTTTGGAAAGATTTCTTCTACCTTCTTAATTATAGTAAAAAAATTTGCTTAAGCTGTACTAGAAACCTAAATAACTTAATTTTTAACAGCAATTTCTGTGACATAAGCCACTTCTATACAGAAGACATAATGTACTGCCTAGTCTTCTTCCCAAATTAAAGTGTTAAAGACTGTCACTCACACAGCTTTTTTAAATACTTTTAATAAGAAGGTCTTCACTAGTTCTTTCAAAACACTGTTCACTAGATATCGGGAAATGTCACTGTGTTACTCACTGGTCATAAAGGGCTGAGAAAGAAAAAGAAAGGCCCCTACATATTTTATTAAAATTTTAAACAGATGCCAAGTTTATTTGTGCCTAAGTGAGAATTCTAGACTTTGATTTTCCTAATTATACTGTCCATGGGGGAAAGAAAAACACAACACAACAAAACAACTGAGAAGATTCAAAATGAGCATTGGCATACTACTTGAGGCACTTTATTCCCCTCGTCTAAGATGAGGTTACTTTTCATGAGACTTGAAGTAAATATAAGGTGTCAAAGCTCCAAGTAGGAGATTAGAACAGTGGGTTGCTTCCATGGACTTCTGTATTAGAGTTGGCAAATTTAGTAGAACATCTGATGTTAAAAAAGGGAGGAAAAAAAGCCAAATTAACCTCTGACTCTGACTCATAGTCTTAAAAGAGTCATGCCTCAAACTCTATAGTCAAACTGTTTGTTTGACTACCAAAGTGTTTTTAGGTAATCAGCAGTTATGCAGAAGGAAGCATTAAAATATTAATCATATATTAGGAAAAGAAATTTAATATTATTTTAGGCTGAAATAATTACAAATTGTTTAAATTAATAAATATGCATGCAGAGATCAAAAGATCCTTAATCTTACCAGGGAAAATAAAAATTTGAAATTTAAACTTTCTTTAGAAAGGTTGTAATGGTTACATCAGTCATGGATGCCCTGTCCTGTGTTTTGAGAAGATTCAGCACATAACCGAAGCAGAACTGTGTTTTTTTGATAAGAGATTTTTTTTACATTCTTGTATTACAACTGGTAATGCCTATCGTTTATACTGATTTCAGATAAGAATCTGACCAATAAGAAAATATGTAGCTAATCCACACTTCTTAGTTTGACTATTACTCTCTTTGCTTCAAATAAAAAAAGCTGTTCTTGTAAATCTAGTTGCTATTTCTTCATTGACCAGTTCCTCAGCTAGTGAGAAACATCACAGCTTAATCCACTTCAGTACAGGTATACTGATTTTTCGCATGTCCAAGTTAAAATAGTTAGGGTGCATTTAAGCACCTTTTTTCAATTTCCATTGTCTAACTTGATTAATTGCAATGGCCTAGCTCCTCATTTGGTTGGGACAAGTGTGTTTAAATTCAGATGTTAGTAAACTGGTTTGACCCCTGGAGTTGCGACTTCTTCAAGCCATACTAATGACTTCACTGTAAGATATTTTCAGGAAATGCTGCTGGTACTTGAATCTTAGTAGAATTTTATACAGAGGAATAATCTTTTCTGCCCTAAGGCTGTCAGCTAGTACTTCCACAAGCATTTAATTCACTTATTATTTTAAGGTTACCAGCTCTTTTTGTTCACAAGGAAACACCCCCTGATACCAAGGCCAGCATAGATTGATGATAAAATATATCTTTTATAAAAGGAAAGGAGTAAATACAATGCAAGAAAATATACCTTAACTAGAATCTGAAAAAATTGTGTTTACCTTACCTTATTTATCATTCCTGTCTCCTTACAAAGATGAGAGAATTGCTAACATCAGACACAGGACAGGAAATATATTTTAAAATCAAATTAGTTCACTTGACTTGACAATCATGCTGTATGCTGAAGACGGCCACTGGAAGGCTTGACACTCAAACTGTAGTGTTCTTTTATGTTTGAATATCTAGGAAATGAAGGGTTTCTGGGAGTTACAGATTTTACTGTTCTGGCAAAATCATTGGGATAACTAAATCCAAATATAATTTTCCATGGTATATCAACATTATTGTCTGATAGTGTCCTCTCACATTTATACAAGAAGTAAAGACTAACCAAAACCAAATACAGAGACAATCCATAGTATTAAGTACTGTAAATCTCTAACTATAGCTTGTTACCTATGTTTATTTAGTTTCCTCAACATCAGTTTGGTCCTGAATTGCGACAAGTAGTCATTAATTGCTCATTTTGCTTTCTCTTTTTTCCCTTTTAGTTGTTGAGAACCCCAGATATTCTAGCTATTTACTGTGTATGACATACATGCACGTACAAAATTATATAATGGAATGAAATAGGCAGTTCTCTGCAATGTGGCTACTCATCTAAAGTATGTAAATTTCAGATAAAATTTTCTTTTAACTCATTTTGTCTGCAGAAATGCATTTGAGTAGTAAATGCTTTGTAATAATCCCTTATTGTAAACTTTTCCTCTGAAGAAGGGACCATACTTTTCTGCTTCATCTGATCTGTTTTAGGAAAATAACTTCTGCAGAGGGAAAAGATATCTACTTTACATAGGAAAGAGACAGAGAAGGCTATTTTAAGATGACTGACTCCAGCCTGAATACTACCTAAAAGAATCTAAGTGAAGACCAAGAAGTGAGAATGATGCCTTTCTACATGAGTCAGCTATGGATTTGAAGACCTTAGAATCATAGAATCGTTTGGATTGGAGGGGACCTTTAAAGTCATCCAATCTAAACCCCAAAATAACACTAATCCTCAGAACTGGCTGAAACCTCATGGTCAGTCTTTTGATATATCCAGACACCCGTTTCTCTGAAAAAAACATTAAGTCTCAGGAGAATGACAATACTAAGTTTATGCTCTGAAGCAAGAAAAAGTCTGTGTCACTTTTAACAAGTCACTTGTAAAAGAAATCCTAAAAAGAACCACAGTGGACCAGTGTCAGATTTGCATATTACAAACTAGTGCTTGCACTTTGATTATCTTTAATTTTTAGACATCCATCATGACTTCTTAAAGTTAAAATTAATAGTTAGATACCTAAGAATGTGTGGTGATTGGCAGAATTTTCCAAGGATTAGAAAGAAAAGATGTTTCAACTCCAAATCACTGGAGTTTTTAATTTTTTGAAATGTTAGTATTATAGTGAGGGATGCCTTTAATACTCTGAGCAGGGCTTGAATTTATGTATGACTTATCCAATTAACTTTCCTATATGTTAGTTATTTCATCAGGTATGTGAAGCTGCCCATCTGCAAAGGAGGGCTAGAGATTTCAGTGTGATCCTGGGCTAAACTGGATTATATGCAGTGAAGTATGCTTCTGCTTCAGTGAATTTGACCAACTTTCTGAAAGAGAAAGGTAGATTTAATAGGTTTTGGAGTAGAAAAAGCTTTTTCAGAAATGATCCCTGTGGAAACTTTTATTTAATGGCATAAAATCCTCTAAAAATTCTGAAACTCAATTTCATTTCATGTGAAAATTTCAAGTGATTGTATGAAAGATGTATTTAACATTTGTATAAATTTCCTGTACCCTTATGAGTCAATATTCCTTCTGACAATACAAAAAAATGTGAACTAGTAAATGAGTGATGATTCAGTGCATGATCAGCTTTCAAAAGACTCTTTCTCTATTTCTAGGCTTGTGCATGACCAAAACCTCTTTGGTTTGTTTTTCTTTTTCAACACAGCCTCTTCCCTTCTACCTTCAAACTATTCTGGCATCTAAATTACTTGAAAATCAGAAAGACCAAGCCTTTAATGTTCTGTCCACTTGAAAGATACTGAAAAAAATTGAAAGAATTTTTCTCTTTTGGAGGATCTGAAGGTAAATATTATCACCTACAATAATTTGTATGAAAAGCTTCATGCTTTGTTCTTCTGCACAGAACTTGATCTTCATTATCTAACAACTCAAACATAAATATCAATATGATACTATGGGATTTTATGACACTGACAGGAGGGTGAAGCCTCTATAATACACCACTGTGTTTGACATGAAGTTTCCAGGTGTTGTATGATTATCTGCCTAATGACTTTTTTTTCTGTATAGGAGCATGGAGCTCTCAAAAGGGGGTCTGCTTGTAAGACAATCATAAAGACATACAGTGATAAACATAGATAGATAGATAGATCTTTGCTTAGATAAATAGTGTGTTAAAAATGGGATGAGAAACAGTAAAAGTTTAAGAGTAAAATAGATAAATCAATGAAAGAAAAATTCAAGAAATCTTCCAGAGGCCTTCAAGTATTCTTTATTTCTCATTGTACTGGACGGCATTTTTATTATTCAAAATGTAGAAATGTTGAAGCCTAGTGCACTCACAGAAACTCTTCACAAACTACGATAGTTATATACAAATGGTGCTCAAAATGTTTTTGCTGCTCCAAACACCAACACTACCTCTCCAACCCCAGTGAAATACATTTTTTTCCCCCAGTGGCCTGTTTATATTTGTAGGGTGATGCAGTGAAAAGAGGTTGGAGAACATGTTACTTTCACTCAAGAACAGTGGGTGAGAGCACACATAGGAAGGGAGGTGTATCTCACACAGGATCAGTCACAGAGTATGATGATTCAGTCGTCATGGTTTAAGGGTTGAAGGTGTGTCAGCTATAAGATGGACAGATGGATGGATGAATGAATATAAGATATATCCCAAGGACACCAAGGAGCTCCAAGAGTGTTTGAAGGAGTCGAATGTGAGCCCAGATCCACTCAATTAGCTTTTAAGCTTTTTTGTTGTTTAGTGAGACTTTCTTTCCTAATGTTCAGCATGTGATGAACTGATTAACTGAATTTGAACTTAGGCCATATCCTTTAAATCTTTGTATGCCTTTTGATACAAGCCTATTGTTCTTCTTCAGGCAGCTTCCTTTTGCATACTGACACTGGAGTTATCCAGTTTATATTTTATGTTGATTGCTGAGGATAGTATTGATTAAAGGTGTCATCATGAGTCAAAAAAAACATTGTTTAGGCTTCAAGATGAATTGGAATTCAATTGTGCATTTCTCTGCTTACTTTTATAAAATGAGAGCATAACAACATAATTTACCTTGTTTTTTTTAATCCCTGTGAGAAGCCATGGGATACTAATAAAGAATATTTATGGCATTCTGAGGTAATTCCCCTGAATACAGCTGGCAAAAATCAATAAAAGAAAGATGATGCAAACTGTCAGAATGAAGCAGTTGGACAGGAGAGATATGACTAGCAGCAATTGTGTTCCAGGTGGAGACAGTACAAAATGGAGAAAAAATGGGCACATTTTCATATTTGAAAACTGATATTCATTTGCATGAATCTTCACACAAATTCCAACTTGTATGTGGGAAAAAATAATGGGAGGAAATAGAGGGGTTTATTCTTCAGCCTAAATATCACTGGGAAGTAATGTTTGTGGGTTATTTATAGCCTTTATTGTTTGTTCTTAAGCTACATGTAAGTAAGTTACATTACACTTAAAAACCAGTAATGAGCATATTGTGTAACCACAAGCTACCGACTTGTGATTGTTTGCAGTGAGTTCATAATTTCTGGTAGTTCAAGAATTATTTCCTTAAAAAAATTGACAGTGATACATTACTTTTTGTTCTTCTCATTTTTCAGTCTGCTTTCAAACAGAAATTATTTACATATTTACATATTGCTTTTTTGAGCACAGTTTGTTCTTATTTTTTTGAGATTGATCCTGAAAGGTGAAATCCCTGACTCCTAGCTATGACTCACCAGATTGGCAGCACTGTCTTCCAGTGCCCAGCACAACCTGCTGAATTTGCTCTGACTATTGTGTTTCTAGAACTAAAATCCAGTGAGCAGCCAAGTCCTTAAATACTAGTAACTGGATAGGGTGGATGGGAAGCAGATTTTGATACAGTCATGGACTTAAACCTGTCCTGAAAACACAGTACTGATGTAGATTTAAATTCAAAGTTAAGTCCTACATATTGTAAGCTATGAAATGCCATCAAGTCTTTCAGAAACAGAAACAGAGAAAGCCAATGAGAGAAAAAAAAAAATTAAAACTTGTTCTGTATGTACAGACAGTGCACAGAGAGACACTTTGTTAGGTAAATCATTATTGGTGCTCTTCCACAAGCAACCCTGCCCCGTATTATCATAGAATCACATAGGTTTGGGTTGGAAGGGAGCTTAAAGATCATCTCATTCTGCCCCATCTGCCATGGCCAGGGACACCTCTCACTAGGCCAAGTTGCTCAAAGCCCTGCCCAACCTGGACTTGAACATTATCAGGCATGGAGCATCTACAGTTTCCCTCAGCAACCTGTACCAGTGCCTCACCATCCTCACAGTAAAGAATTTCTTCCTGCTATCTGATCGAAACCTACCCTTTTTCAGCTTAAATCTATTCCTCCTATCACTATCTGCCCTTGTAAAAAGTTCCTCTCCAGCTTTCTTGCAGGACCCTTTTAAGTACTTGGATATTATCTTACATAATCCTTGTCTGACTGCAGCTGTAAGGAAGCTGCATATGGTGATTTTTGGTAAAGTGAAGGCTTGTCATAGCTCTCATGCCACAGGCAACTGGAAAGGGGGTACACATGCTTTGCTCAGTGCTGAGGTCTCAGAACACATGACCTCAGTCTCTGTCTTTTCAATGAAAGCTGAGAAACTCAAGTGTGGTTGTGAAGCTGTTCTCAGTCATACGTCCCCTTTCTCCAAATGGAAATAACTATATTATTTTCTTTACTCTGGTGTAAACTTCTACATAGATAAAAGCATATAAGTATCTTGAACATATCTGTCACTGGCACATGCAACTTTTAAGAAGAGCTGTAAAAGATATAAAGAAATGTTTTTTGCTCTGGAAAAGTGACAGTTACAGAGGCCAGACGCTTTGCAGTCTTTGCAAAACTTATCTCCAGAAGTGGTTTCTGCCTTTTTACAGAACAGAATTGACATCTGAAAGACATGTCCGTGGCACAACCGTCTCTTCAGAGTTGCACTAAAATCCCTTTTGTCACCACAATGACAAAACACAATAAAGTAATAATGATACAGATTCAAGAGCATCACAAGCACAAAGTCATGAAAAGAAATGCTCTGAAATTCTTTCGGTATTTTTTCCCCCTGTGCTGTGGCTTCAGGCCTACAAAAGGTTTATGTACATAAAGAGCAAAGCACAGCGGGAATGTTCCTATGCCTCAAGTAAAACATAGGCTAAGACTTTCTAGGCCTGAGGCTTTCAGTTCAGGCTATCCGCACATTAATTTCTCTAAAATATATATATCATATAATATATATATATATATATATCAATTGCTACTTAAAGAAATTATTTGCAATGTGAATTTTATATTAAACCCACATATTATTCTTGCATTTGGCAAAAGTGTATCAGAGCTCTGCTTCATTGTTTAATTTAAACTGAGTTTGGTGTTATTTAGTCCAATGCATCAAAAAAGCTTCAGATGTGAAATCCCTTGTGAAAGCTTCAGTATTAGAACTGGAAATGCTAAGTCTGCCTCAAAGTCCCTGATGTAAATGTCTGAAATTTAGTACAGTTACTTTCTATACTGAGTATTTTAACAATTCCCTGGAAGGAAAAGTACAAAGTCATGTGAATGACTGCTTCTGTGTCATCTTTTTTGCATGTGCCTACAGCAACCACTATTCTTCTATGCAGTCACATGCAGTAAAGCATGTTAGGTGTTACAGTGAAAGATTACCTGGGTCTACTACTCTCAGAATTCTGGTTAAATCAAATTAATGGATCAAAGGATTATGTGGTCTCCTAGAGGCATGGTCCAAACATATATCAAGATCCTTCGAAACAGTTCAGCAAGCTACTTTGCAAAAACATGTCTCTCACCTGTCACAATACTTCCTAGGAGAACAGGGAATGTCTGAACAGTAATATAAGCCAAAGATTTAGCTCAGGAAAGGAAGTTCATTTTATATTCTTCTTCTAATGAAGCTGTTAAAAGCAAAGCCAGTAACTGTTCCAGATACGGTGACATACACTCCCTAAGCCCTGGTTTTGGCTCTCAAGCTCTGACACTGAATATGTAAACTTTGCCTCAATAACTTCCTCCCTCTGTTCCCTTGAGAATCTCAGACATTAACTGAATTCTCTGAGTTCCTGATTTAAGGAGAGACAAATACTGGTGTTCCCAGATGCCTTTATTCAGCCCAAATGAGCTTTCCTTCACAGTGGACTGTGCAAGTGTTCAACAGGTAAAGTTTCATCTCCTTTCCTACCTGCTTTAATGAGGTCTAAAAGAAGTAGTGACATGTCACAAGTGTTTTCAGGGACATCCAGTTTAGCAGCCACTGAGATGAGTGAGATCAGTCATACCTCATAATGCCATTGTTTAAAAGTAGTGGAGAGCTGCCATTGCACCTATTGCCATGGTTTGTGAGGCTATCACTACAGTTGTAGCAGCCAAAATCTTTTTTTGTTGGTTGCTTTTTTTTGTTTGTTTGGTTTTTGTGGGTTTTTTTTGTGTTTTTTGTTTGTTTGTTTGTTTTTGGTTTTTTTTGTGTGTGTGTGTTTTTTGTTTTGTTTTGGTTTGGTTTTTTTGTTTTGTTTTTGTTTTGCTTTGTTTTGGTTTGGTTTTTTTGATAAAAGCCTTAGGTTCTGGAAGAGAACAACATAATGCTGTAATGATGCACAGTGACTGGATCTGCACTGGCTATGTTTCTTTTCAAAGGAGACAAAGATTGCTATTCAGAGCTGTTTCTAATGAGGCAAGAACAGAAATCTTCACAGACCTGAGAAAGCTAAAGGGGTGTGAAATTTTGTTGTAAGTAGTGGAGCTGAAATGTACAGCAGCACAGAGCTGAGACTGAAGTGAGGTGTCTGTAATTCACATCAAGGATGTGAACTCCTTAGATGGATGTACATCTTCCTAGACAACATTTCCTCAGCTATGGACCACTTTGGATTTTCTCTATGTCCACC
The DNA here is from genome assembly GCA_038380795.1 of Pyrocephalus nanus. Classification (NCBI taxonomy): domain Eukaryota; kingdom Metazoa; phylum Chordata; class Aves; order Passeriformes; family Tyrannidae; genus Pyrocephalus; species Pyrocephalus nanus. The sequence goes on along the minus strand of CM076261.1, from coordinate 14,142,821 downwards.
TTAGATGAAATACCATTTTTGTCGGTTGGGATTGGATTGTAAGTGTTTCTTTGGATAGGAATTCCTGTCTCTCCCATTTCAAATAAATGAAGTTCTACAGCCAGATCCAGAAAATTCCCTTTAAAATGTTTGACAAAAAATGTCATCAGTGCATTAGTCTAATTATTGGTGAAAATTATGAACTCTGATGAAGGAAAAGTGAAACAAAACCATTACACAAATAAAAGCTGAAAGAAATACATAACTGAATCATCAACAAACAGAAATCCTTATTGGTATCCTATGAGGGAGACTAAGACTTAGGTATTTTTGGTCTCTCAAACGTCATCAATGTTCTCATCAGCCATACGCTGAGCTGGAATGAGCCTGTTAAACTGACCAAGCACATTTTTTCAACTATCTAAAGCTATAGTGTCTTGGTTGCATCACAGATTTATTTATTTCAGAAAAAAAATTAATTTTAAAAGGCCTGAATCTAGATGGGTTTGCTACCTACAAGGACAGTTACAACTCTGTATTATGGACAAGCATTCTAAAGCAAGTAGCAGTTTTTACATTCCTATTTTTGTAGTGTGCAGATTGAGAAAAGGTACAGAAGCCTGTTTGCAGAGCAGTTGCTTTCTCAAAAAAAAAGAAAGTATGACTCTTTCAAGTAGAATTAAAAAAAAAAAGCAAAAAAAACCTGAGACAAAGTAACATATGAGCAATAGAGTTGTAGATTTCCTTCCATGTTTCAGACCATCATTAATGAGATGGTCTTCTACAGCATTGCTTTCATACCTGATTTGTATTCTGAAATGCTAAACTCAGAACTAAATGAAATCATTATTAATGTGATCTTCTATCTATGCCATATATTTTTATTTCAGTGGATTGTTTTCAGAAATGTCAGAGTCTTCTCTGTTAATACAAATTATCATGCATCAGTAAAAGCATGTGATTCAGTATAACTTTGTTTTCCAATTAGAACTGGAAGGTCTGCTTTGAAATCTAGCTGAATTAACTAGTGAAGCAATGAATGAGGTAAAGCAGTTGAAGGCTGTGGCAACTCTTTGTTGTATTTCAAAGTCCTATTTTAAGATTTTGTCTTCTGAAAATAAAAATTCTGTATCTCAGTTTTGAATTTCACTTTCTGTGACATTGTATAGCAACATCTCAGCTGCAGCAAGAAAATCAATGCAAAAATACAGTTTAACACCACCAGTTCTTCCTGACTCTCACATGGAACTAACACATAATACCGATATGTTCCTAATATATACACTTATAGTATCTAATATTTACATAATATCTATGTGTATCTCTATATATTATGAGATAGGCCATATCTGTATTATACTATTTTTATATATATATATATATATATATATATAATGTGGTATCTGTTGTCTAACATACATAAACTTCTTTGAGGATTATATATATAGAAGCCATTATCCTGAAGGGATCTCCTGTAATGAAACTTGCAAGTATGCTACATTTATAGCAATGTTTTAGTTATAAATTTCATGTAAACTCTTCAATTTCTGAACTCAGTTGGGAGGTTCAGAAAGAGGATATTTGGTGGCCACGTACATTTTTGCAAGTGGAAGAGAATAAATTAAGTCTTTAATTCTGCTCTCTAGGAGTTATATTTTTTAAAATATGCTTTTCTTATTTATAAGATCAAGTTGTGAGTTTGTAGGAGTGAAAAGTGCCCAAAATTTAGACATGCAAGCAGTGTCGAGCGTTACATATAAAAGAGTGGAAAATACCTAAGGTGGGCAATGTTGAATGCTACGTATAAAAGAAACACGTATTTGTTTCTTACATATTTTTTTCATACAAATGCCTTTTCTTTTTAGACAAAAAATGTGTAGTCTTTGGAAGGCACACTGGGTTACTGTCATCATTTATCTAGTTAGAAGCTGTTACTCTCTGAAGAAGAAATGCAGAGAATAGCAGAGCTGATGAACATCCTTCTGAGGATGAACCAAATCTTGAAAACTGGAACCTGTAAAACACATAGGTGACTGCATGCACATTATCTGAACATTTCTGATTGGTATATATTTAGAAAAAATGAGCTATTTGCACTATTTTTTGTTCCAACTGATATGATATCTCTATCTCTAAATTCTCCCAAGCAAAACTGAATGACCTGAAAATGTATTGGTCACGCAGACCAATGACAGAATCAGAATATGATGTTAGAAAAAAAAAGGCATTGCAAAATAAATATAATCTTACAAATTATTATTCTTCTCTCCTCCTAGAGCTGAAATTCCATGATATAAGAGGGCTTAAACAGAATATGGTGGCATGTTGCTAAGTAGAAGCCATTTCACTGAAAGGCAACCATTTCTGGTAGAGTGTGTAAAGTACTGGCATTACAAACTTGTCTTGGGAGACTGCATTTAAATATCACTGTACAACCACATGCAAGAGCTCTTGTACAACAAGAATGCTATGTAATATTTATGTTTATTCATCGCTATAAGGTGTACAGGGTTGTACTTCACTGAATCAATTAGGTTGGAAAAGACCTCTGAGATGATCGAGTCCAACCTATGACCGGACACGACCACGTCAATTAGACAAGGGCACTGAGTGCTGTGTTCAGTCTTTAACACCTCCAGAGACAGTGGAGGAGACTCTATCACCTCCCTGGGTAGTCCATCCCAATATTAAATCTCCCTTTCTGTGGAGAAGTTCCTCCTGATATCCAACCTAAACCTCCCCTAATGAAGCTTAAGACTATGTCCTCTCATCCTGTCACTAGTTGCCCGAGAGAAGAAACCAACTCCCACCTGGCTACAACCTCCTTCCAGGTATTTGTAGAGTGATAAGGTCCTCCCTGAGCCTCCTTTTCCCCAGGGTAAACAACTGCAGCTTGCTCACCAACTTGTGCTCCAGGCCCTTCACCAGCTTCACTGCCCTTCTAGTAAAATTACTGTCACACAAAAATGTTATGGAAGACAAGTTTTGACAGTTGTTCAATAAGTTTGCATACCTGTAGATAAAATGTTTGGATAAAAATATCTGTGAATGTTACGATACAACATTCAGAGATCAAAACTCATATTAAATGGTATTAAATCGGAGCTCTATGATTGCAAAAATCCTGTCTTATTCTTTTTTTAATGCCGTACTTTCACTGTTTAAATTATTAAATATTTCATTAGCAATTAAAGATATTTTATGAAAGAAAATAAAATTTCATGTCTCAAAACAGAATGCATCTTGGGTTGTTCTGACATTTTTATATGAAGAACCCAAAATTTTCTTACACTTCTTTCAATATGTAAAACATTTCTAACATTCTATGAGAATATGAGAATAGGTCATGCAAAATCCTCCATCTATAGTCCTCACATTCAAGTGAAGGGAGACCTTTTGAAATTGAGAACTGTCACCTGATAAAAACTTATGATGAATCTTCCCATGCAGGGAAAAACACAACTGCCTTGGTTGATATGAGAGATGCTAGGACTCTGGGACAAGAAATGAAGTTTAAGTATCTCTGTGATTAAAATCTAATTTCTTACATAATTTTTCTTTGTACTGTGTATACTTGAGAATGTTGTGCATGTTTTTAACATACAGTTATATAGTCTTGGCCATAGCTTGTAGCTACAAGGTAATAGGCCATGGTGTCCTGATAGGATAGAGAATTAAATACGGGTTTGAATTTATAAAGCATTCTTTTAGTCATGCTGATGGTGACATTTAACACAAGAACTGCTTTCATACAGGGTGGATATACCTCAGTTGATTTATCCACAACTTATGGTTAATATGGAGGTCATTACTGGGTGGGTAGAGAAGACTACACTTTCTCTACCCTCACATTATATGTCAAAGGTGTGTTTGTAGAATATATAATCAGATTTGTTAAATCGCATTTGTTTGCAATTTTAAGTAAAATTGTTTTTTACAAGCCAAATAATGCATGAAGACACAGTTCACTGATTTAAATGGCAAAATGAGGATTCAGTCTTCTGCACCTTGGCTGGAAGTACTATGAGGAGTGGCTGAGGTCACTTGGTCTGTTTAGCCTGGAGGAGAATGAGAGGAGACCTCACTGCAGTCTTCAACTTCCTCATGCGGGGAAGAGGAGGGGCAGACACTGTTCTCTTCTCTGTGGTGACCAGTGATAGGACCCAAGAGAATGGCCTGAAGTTGTATTAGGGGAGGTTTAGGTTGGATATTAGAAAAAGTTTCTTCACCCAAAGGGTAGTTGGGCACCGGAACAGGCTCCCCAGGGAAGTGGTCACAGCACCAAGCCTGACAGAGTTCAAGAAGCATTTGGACAGTGCTCTCAAGCACATGGTGTGACTCTTGGGGATCATTCTGGGCAGGGACAGAGCTGGACTCAGTGATATCTATGAATCCCTTCCAACTCAGCATATTCTGTTATTCTGTGACCAGGTCACAAACTTCTATTATGGGTAGACAAAAGAATGTTTCACATCAAATGAATATTTCTTCTTTCTCCGTTTTTGTATATGTAACAATGAGATAATGCATGCAAATATCTGAAGTAATTTCAGGAACAGATATGTAGTATTTTTTTTTTGGAAAAGGGTGTTCTATTTTGCTTGGCATTATTGTAAATAATGTATGGGAAACACTTGGGAGCTACTGATCAAAATACCTTTCTGTTGATAACTTGATTTAGTAGATGAGACAAAAAGCTTTTTCCCTTGAAGCTGTTGGCTTAAATGAGTTCAAGGTGAGGGCTAGCTTAGGAAAGGCTCCAAAGAAATGAGCTCTTTCATTTCTTGTAGAACTCCCACACCGTCAAGTTCAATATGTCCCTGGTAGAAATGTTTGTATTCTTGGCAAAATGCTGAAAAGTGGCATGAGCTTGATTACATGCTATTTTTTGCAACTACCACCAACTTTTTGAACTCAAGAAAGAGAACTGCAAATATCTTTCCTGATACTTTAGAAGCTACACTTTCTGAAATCACTTTACAACTAAGATGCATTTTCCCACATTAATAATTTCAAAATCTGTATTTTCAACCTTGCCACTCACAAAAAAAAGGGAAGATGCTAAAGTAACTACATAACTCCATGAAGGCTGAAGTTTTATTCCATTAAGGACAGTATTTATTAGAAGTAGTGCATGGAACTGTTTTCTAATAAACATCATAATGTCATATAATTAGATATTTTATTAGAAATAAATATTCTTCTTTTGTTATTCCCCTCTTCTCTTCATGCTGTACTGATTGGTACTGACCATTCTTTTGCTAGTTAGCTGTCTAACAAGAGATTTTCTGTACATGTGGGACTCGTTTCTTATACTAAGAAAGGCGAGACTTAATCTCTTTTTTTTTTCTTTTTCTCCTGTGGGTGCATATTGGATTTAAGGGTTTTTCAGTTCTCTTTAGTTGTTATGCTCATCTTTCTTGAAAGTAGCAGACAGAACTGATGACATGCCATCATTCCCTCACCATTGGGCCTTCCGTTGTAAGCCATATAAAAGAAGGTACAAATCTTCTGGCTCTACTTTCATTCCTGGTTTATACAACACAGTCATAATCAATGGGTAGGGTGACCTAAAGAGAAATAATAGCAGCTCCCCAGTGTATCAGATCCATGTAAGATTTAGTGTTAGTATCTTCTGGAGGAATTTCTATGGTCCTTTTCACTGTCTTGCAGAATAGGTGCTCCCTTACAGCCCCAAACTTGTTCCTGCTCTGATTTCTGGTAATTTTAATGCAATACCCTTTTCAGCTTTCTGCTCTCATTGCTCCGTGAAGTCAGGAAAAAGACCATTAAACACGAGTATTTCAGGCTTAGTATAAATTTCTCATTTGAAATAAGGAGCTATAGGTTAGGAATTCCCTGCACACTGCTTAGCTGCAATTTCAGGGCATGATTAATTTCTCGGTGCAAATCATCAGGCAGACACCCTCAGGGGTTCCTTGCTTCTTCTTAAAGCAGAAGATTGAAACTGAGGAGTGCTCATTCACAGAAGAGATTGTAATTTTACCGTTGACATACACAGTCGCAGATTTTCCTCTCTGTCAAGAGCTACCACTTAAATGTATATGCAGATGTATACTTTCTGATAAGTTCATTTCAGATTCTGAAGTCTGAGTTTTAGGATCTCTAGGAAAATACCACATGCAATGAGAAATGCAGTTCACAACAGAGAGAAATGCATCAAAATGCAACGCTTTTTCTCAAAACTTCATTGTCAGAGCTCTGCTTCACCTTCTCTTGCGTTGCCGATAACCTCTCAGCAGCAGCCCCACGGGCTGAGACCCATGAAACAACATTTGCAGGCAGTAATATCTGATGATAACCTTGACTGTGACATAAATCATCATTACCGCTCCGTAAGGCAGGGGCGACCCACAAGCCCAGCGCACCCAGGCAGCGAGAGGAGGCAGCCGCTCGGTTTCTCAGCCTAATGGCGCTTGGGATTTTCCCTGCCTCCCTGGGTGGGGTGCGACTCCCGCTCCCTCCTCCCTCCCAGCCCCCCACGGCGGCCCCGCGGTCCAGCCCGGCCCGCCCCGGCAAGGGCGCGACTTCCCGCGGCGCCGCCAGGTGGCGCCACGCGACCGCACTTGGAGCAGAGCCGCGGGCGGGGCCGGTGGGGTCGGGCGGGTCTGGCCCGGGAGCGGATCCCGGCTCGGGAGAGGGTTTGAGGGTGGGTGCGAGTCCGGGAGCAGGTGCTGGGCTGGGAGTGTATCGGCGAGGGGGTCCCGTCCAGGAGCGGGTCGAGGAGCAGGTCCCAGTCCGGAAGTGGGTCAGGGAGCGGGTCGCGGTTCGGGAAGCGGAGACGCCCCGTGGAAGAAATACTTTAATAAAGGGGGAGCTGCCGCCGATCTCTGGGCGCCGAGGCGCGGGAGTACGGGCGTGGGAATGAGGCTTTTCAGTGTGCGGCGTGGAGCCTTACGGCATGAAGTTTCTCAACCAACGTGTACCTTTTAGTGATTATTATTATTATTATTAGAATTATTAAAGTCTATGAATTCCAAATAGTTCCCAGTTAGCGATGCTGCGTTGTTCGGCCGCAGCAGCGCTAACGGGTCGGTGGCATATTGGTACAGGTTCGGCTCAGCACGACGGGTTTAAGTAGAAATAAGGGAAGAGGGAGGCGAGGGAATACGGCTTTTCCCTGCCACCGGTGACACTCTGCGGCGGGGCGCCCCGGAGAGGCTGTCCCAGTGGGAATTCCGCGCCTCGCCGCGGCTGCTCGCGATGTGCCGAGGTGCGACTCCAGGGAGCGGGGTGCGACTCCAGGGAGCGGAGCATCTGGCCGGGGCAAGGGCTGGGCTGCGGGGTGCCGTGGCCACGCTCTGCTCCGCTACCGGGGTCTGAATCCCTGCCGCGTGTGTGTGTGCGTGTGTATGTGTGTGTCTGTATGTGTGCGTGAAGAGGGGAGGAGGGAGGAAGTGGGGTGGTGGTGGTAGCGGCTGGCGGGAGGGGGATGATTATTGGCAATGGGCGGGAGAGAAAGAGGCGACTCCTGTTTCCTTTTCTTTCTGCCAGCGCAATCTCGGCTCATTTTCTCTGAGCAATACAAGTTCGCGGACGAGCTACCTAGCCAGCCCTCCTCTCCCGTCATGGACCTCCCAGGTAAAAAGGCGGTTCTCCTCCCCGCCGGTTGTTCCTTTTGCAAATTACCATTTTAAATGACAGCAAAAATAAGATGCAGGGTTAGGGCAGCGGTAGAGATGCCTCTGGGGAAGTATAGGGGCGATCTCCTAGGAGCGAGATCGCCGGGTGTTCTGGTGAATGGGAAAAACTGAAATGCAACTTCCGAGGGAGACGCCGGGTGAGGCTTTGACTCCTGCGATATATGTGCATGCCGGGGTGGGAGCTGAGGGGTACCTGAGCCGGTTTCCTTCCCGAGAGTTTAGGGAGCCGCCGGGGTTGGCTGCAGCGGTGGCAGCCTGGCCTGGGGGACAGAAGGTTGGGAAGTACAAATCTGCCCGAGCGCAGCTCTCCAGCCAGGCGGGGAGAAGGGCGGCGGCGGCTTCCAAAGCCCGGCCGGGGCAGCGCCGCGGCGGGGCCGCGGGCTTCCGGGCGTCCTGGCCGCCCGCGAACTCCAGAGATAGCGGGGCAGCTCCTTTGAGGGGCGAGAGGGCGCGTTACCAATAACAAGAATAAAATTTCCTTCCGTAGTGGCTGGGGCATTAGGAGACGGATGTAAACCCGGCTCGCAGATGTAGTAAAAAGTGGGGCCCCGGGAACTAGCCGGGTTTTGGAGCCCCAGTCGGTTGTGGGGCGCCCCTGTGGGGCTCCTGAGGCGCCTGCAGGGTGCTCCACCGCTGGTTTGGGGATGCAGTCTGCCGCGCTGCCCCCTCCTCCCGCCTCAGAGCAGGCTGGGGCTGCGGGACCCCCGGCTGCTGGGGACGGGAGAAAGAGGGAACATCGGGCAGCGAGATGTCTCGCAGACCTGTTGTGCCGGCTGGGGATCCCGGGGCGGGGGAGAACAGCCCGCGGCAGCGGGGCACTGCCGGGTGCCGCGGTGCCGGCTCCCGCCTGCCCGCTGCGATGCCTCACCGCCGCCTTTCCCCTTGGCAGGCTGCTGCGCGTCGGCCGCCCTCTGAGGAGGCTCCTTCGCCCCGCGCGGAGGAGGAGGCGGAGGAGGAGGAGGAGAAGGGGAGGAAGGCGCGGTCCCCGCCGCCGCTGCCCAGCCGCCGTCCCGTAGAGCGCTGGCCGCGGGGCGCCGCGGCGGCAGCAGGCGAGCAGCCCCCTCCGCCTGCCCGCGCCCGCCCGCCCGCGGCGGCGGCGGCGGTGCGGGGCGCCCGCATGGCGGCGGCGAGCCCGAGCGGCGGCGGCCCGGCGCTGGGCATGGGGTGGCGGCGGCGGGGGGCGCTGCCGGAGCCAGCGGGCGGCTGCTCCTGCTGCCTGGCGGCGGCGCTGTCGCTGCTGCTGCTGCTGCTGCCCGCCGGGTGCCCGGTGCGGGCGCAGAACGACACGGAGCCCATCGTCCTGGAGGGGAAGTGCCTGGTGGTCTGCGACTCCAGCCCCTCGGCCGACGGCGCCATCACCTCTTCTCTGGGGATCTCGGTGCGCTCGGGCAGCGCCAAGGTGGCCTTCTCGGCCACTCGCAGCACCAACCACGAGCCCTCCGAGATGAGCAACCGCACCATGACCATCTACTTCGACCAGGTCAGCCGCCGCCTGCTTCGCCTTCGCTACCTCTATCCCCACCCCTGCCTCCCCCTTACTGCACGCGTGTTCTCGTAGGGGCTCCCCTTCCGTCTTTTAATCCCGACTCACCCGCTCAATAGCAATTTTACGGCTCAGCTCTCCTGAAAGACTGTGGGAAGTTCTTTTAGGTGTCTGCGGGGTTTTCCTAGGGTGGTACCAGTAGGGAACACTCTAGCTTCTTGTCCTGTCCCATTGCTAGTAAGGAGAGGGGTTTATCGTGAGAGTCTCTGCCTCGGACGCGTACAGGGGCGCCTTGCAGCCGAGGATTGCCTCGCCCAGCCAGGAACAACCCGGGGCAAGGTGCGTATCCTTCCTTCGGTGCTCCGTCGGAAATGATCGTTTTTAGGGCAAATTCGGAGATTTACCGATGAGGAGCCGCCGGATCTGCCTGTTCCGAGCACATTTGGCAATGTTACAGCATCTCTTAAGGAGAGAGAGGGAGGAGGAAGAAGAAGGTGTTTCTCGCGTTATCAGACTAGGCGAACGAAGTCCCCGGTGGGCTGTAATGGAATGGTGTTATCCCGCACAGCATACACCGGACAGAGCAGAGAACAGGCTGTCCTGGTCCTGCCCCTCCCTGCTCCTCCCTGCCCCTGCCTCTGTCCCGTTGCACTGCTTGCCTCCCAGAGGCTATGCCCCCCCGTTCATCCACTTCATTTTTGCGATGAAATTTACTTTTTTCCTACTGCTTCTGACTCCTGAAGTAGTATTGCAGAGTCATCCAAAATAAGCACACCAGACTGTTTCTCTGGGGGTTTGTTAGTTTGGTTCTACGTTTTTTTATTTTTGGTTAATTATCTGTCTACCTGTCCTTCCTAATGAGTTTGCACAGATATTCTTTGGATACAAGATCCCATAAAGTCAGATGAGTAGAGGAAAAACAAAAAACAACTTTAAAAAAAACCCACAAACAAAACAAACAAACAAAAAAGCAAACAAAACCCCAACTTGCTGCATATATAACATTTTGTAGACTCTTTACCCAAAAACGTGCAGTTCCCAGGGGGTCGAAGGCGTTTTCTTGGTTCTCCCACAAAAAGGGGTTTTTGGATACTTTGGAGTTTGACTGTTTGGAAGGAAGGGCTCGGGATTTGGGGGGAGGCAGGTGGAGATTATGTATTTTCTCCTGCTTTGTGTTTTTCTTCATTAACCCAGAGGTTATACCCCTCAAAGCTTAGCGTGGCCAGGCTGCTCCTGGGGCGGGCACGGTGGAGCAGCTGGCTCGGGTTCATCCACTCACCGCACGGCATTGCCACGGACCCGTGCGTTCTTCTCTCCTCGCCACCCGTGCCTTTTGAGTCAAATCATGCTGCCTGCCACAGGCGCCTGGACAAGGAGGAGCGGATGAGCCGAGGGCAAATGCCCGTCAGATCGGCGGGATCGGAAGGATGTGGCCACCCCTTCTGAGTGAGGCTTTGCACATCTGCCAGAGAGCTCAATTCTTGCTCTTTTTTGTTTCAAAAAGCATTGAAATATATGAAAAATTAAGGTTGTTGCCGGCAAGGAGACGGCCCACCCAGCCCGTTGAGGAGCGTGTGAGCCAAGTGGCAATGTTTTACAGAGGGACAGAGGGACATGAGCTGGCAGATGTTGCTGGTGCTAAGCATCTGCTCTCCTCTTTTGCCCCTCTCTGCAGTGCAGTTTTAGTTCTATACACTGTTAAACTCGAGGGTAGCTCTGTTTTTAGTAGTGCTAGCTAAAAAGCATACATTTGCATTATGAGTTAATGACTTTGGGGATTTTTCCCTTGCTTCTTTCCCCTCCCTCCTTACCTCTATTTCACACTCCTCCCCCTCCCCCTTCTGCCATCCTTACTTAATTGACAGCGCAGTGTGGACATTTGCACTTCATCTAACAGGCTTTGGAGATCATTTTTGTGTAACTAAGTTGTTTTATTAACTCTGATGCCTCTGAAATGCCTCTGTAACTTGACTTGATTCCCCTGACATATGCTTTTAATTGTGCTGCAAATGCCATTTTGCGCAGGCTTTATATCGGTCATGGAGCTCATGATAGATTTTCAGTGGTGTTTTTCCAAGGTGGAGTCTGTTTTCTCTGATTTATCTTTCTCTCTCTCCTTTTTTTTTTTTTTTTTTTTTTTTTTTGTTTATTTGTTTACTTTCCAGGTATTAGTTAATATTGGCAACCATTTTGATCTTGCTTCCAGTATATTTGTAGCACCAAGAAAAGGGATATATAGTTTCAGTTTCCACGTGGTCAAGGTCTATAACAGACAAACCATCCAGGTGGGTTCTGATCTAAAGAAGATGCTGTCTTTATTTTCTTTTCTTTTTTAATACTAATGCTCATTTCTAGCCACACATTTACCAGTACAGCAATTGAAGAGTGAAACTGTATGGTTTTTTTAAAGGGGTCTATATGCATGACAGAAATCACACATTACCTTAGCTTGATTCAACTGATTCTAACCTGCACAAAAGTTCAGTGATCTGCACAAAGCAAAAAAGGCATTGAGAGTTTTCTCAAAACTCAGATTCTGTCTCTTTGCACTTTTTAGGTAAGTTTAATGCAAAATGGCTACCCAGTGATTTCAGCTTTTGCAGGAGATCAGGACGTCACCAGAGAAGCAGCCAGCAATGGGGTCTTGCTCCTCATGGAAAGAGAAGACAAAGTGCATCTCAAACTGGAAAGGGGTAACCTCATGGGAGGGTGGAAATATTCAACCTTTTCTGGCTTCTTAGTCTTTCCACTATAAAAGAAGGCCAAATAGGAGACAGATCCATGAGCCGGAGCAAGGATTCAATCGTTAATGACACCCTGAACTTGGCAGCACATGACGATATTTTCAGTCACCCCGTCAGACTGTCACGGTAGAAGAATGATAACCTTCTAAACTCCAACATTTGCTTTGAATATTGACAATTCCTTGGGAACCTGCGCCTCTAATTAGTTTTAGACGACAGTGATCTTTAGGAGAAATGAAATTATCGACCTGAGCAATTTGTACCTGTGATTGTAAAGTCAGTTTTGGATTTTATTGTTGGAATCATTGACTTTCTTATTCTTTTTCATTTTTTCCCCTCTCTTTCATTTTTTCCTCTTTTTCTTGTTGTCCCATGAGACAAATAACTTGGACCACAGAATCACTTTGTCAGAGGCTTGCTCCAGAGCCAGAAGAATGGAGCCCAACGCGATGTTCTTTCCATTCTTTATTTCTTTGTGTTGTATAGCCTTAAGAAAAAAAAAAAAAAGAAAAAAGAAAAAAAGGAAAAAAAAAAGAATGGCTTCAGTCTCAGTCCTGTATTTTTCTGGGGGAGGGGGATTCTGGACATTACTGTGTCAAGAAGTGCTTTATCCAGTGAAGCAAAATTTGCACGATTGGAACCTTATTTGTATTATTCGTGTTTTTCATCGACTTTTTATTTTTCCTGTTTTTTGTTTGTGCGTGCTAAAAATGTAAGCTAGATTGATCAATAAGACAAAAGAAAGCACATATATACCCTGTAGCTCTAAGTGAAGCTAACCAGTGAACAATTCTATCTGCACTTTCCAGCTGATCTTTATAGACCTATTTAGAGAGAGAGAAAGAGAGAGAAAGAGCAAAAGAGCTACATGATCCTTCAATTACAATCTGGAAACTGGTAAAGGAACTGACATTTCTGAATTGTCCTGACATTTCTAGAAGCAACAATGGAGGCTTTGAATATCTTCTCTGACCATACCCTAAAATATATACTTTCTTTGCATTATCAAGCATATTTTGGGTGCTTTTATCTGATATTTATTTGATGTATTTGTCCACTAATGCTTGAATGCACATTGTAGGAGCACAGAGAGATGTCAGATCAAACTCTTCCTCTTCCAAATCAAATAAAACCATCTCCACTTGAGCTGTTCATGGCAAGTATCGGAGGAGTTGACACTAGCATCTTTGACAGCTTTGGGGAGAGGGGCCTCAGAGGATCCACAAATGCTCCAGGAATTGAATTGGTGCCATGCATTTATTTGCTATGTGTGCTCTTCCCAAAACAAATGGCATCAAAGTTGTGGGGGTGGACTGACATCAATATTGAAGGTTGGTAAAAGTTATTACCCAAATTAACAAGAGGTAAAATATCAGGCCAACGTCAGTTGTATCCTTTTCCCTCATTCTCAATAAACAGATCTTGTTTCTTCAATTTTTTAGTTTTTTGTTTGTTTTTTGTTTTTATTTGTTTGTTTGTTTGTTTAAGGGGTGGTTTTTTTTGTTTGCTTGTTTGGTTGGGGTTTTGTGGATTTTTTATGAAGGTTAGTGTATTAGTGTGCTGAGGTAAATTGCTTGAGGGGATTGAGAAGGACTTTATGTTATAGAATTTTATCTTTATTTATTTATTTTAAAATATTTATTTTGCTAATAATCCCGAAAGGGTGGATGTGTATAAGAATTTATTTTTGTCAAATTTAGTCCTTTGCCACAAACAAATATAATGCAAAGGCATTTGCAGGAAATCGGTTGTATCTACATTGTATTTCAAAATTATAGTAGACGTCATTTTCATTGTAAATTTATCATTAAAGGGACAAAACCAATTAAAGTCATATATTCTTAAAAAAACCTTATCTGTGTTGCTTATATACCTCAAATGACTAAAGCATTAGCCAATTTAATATTTTTGTGTATTTTCACCATTGATGCTGTTTGTTTGCTTTGCTGTTTCACTTTGCCAATTACTGGATGAATTGGTTTCAGGTTTTGTTTTTAATGGCTTGCATTTTCTAGTTACCCCTTGTGTGTGACTGTAGTGTTTCTAGTTGCAAAATCTTGCAGGATTATGTTTAAGTACATGAAATAAAACCTGAGTCAGCAGCAACTTTTTTCTATTAAATTTAAAAAATACAATAAATACAGTTGTCTTAATGGTAGATATTGTAAAGATACTTTTTGTGTTTAAAATTTTATCATGTCTCTGAAGAAAACAAAAACTGGATTGGGTTCAAGGTCTCAGTTTTTCAGTTTCTACTACATTTCCCCAGTTTTATTTTAGAATTCTGCCTACCATAATCATATTTAGTTGTCCCATTTATTTCAGTTTGTCTGGCTTGAATAAGGCAATGACATCATAATTCTGTCTCTCTCCTAAGACAAATGAGGCCAATGACAGGTTTTTCCTTGGACCTGGTCTTGAAAGTTTCTTGAAAGCTACTAGAACTGTAGAATCTGAATCTCTCTTTTCATGTATTCAAGATCAGTAATATTGACTGCTTATTTTATAGAGCTAAACATGTTGATATGTATGATAACCAATCTTCTTCTAAATTTAATGAAGGTTTTTAAAATACTGCTTTTCTCTCTCTGCTGCTTTTGTGTCTTTCATACTAAGCTATAGAGCTAGGACTCTTCTATAAAACAGTTAAATGGAAAATATGGAGTAAATTCTAATTGTACAGTTATTGCAATCATGATCTCTCCTTTTATTTCTTCTGTGTTCTTTGTAATATTTGTTCCCTTTCCCCTTTTAATTTTGTCTCTGAGTCCAAGAAGGTGCGATCTACTTGTTTTTGGTAACAGTAGACATTTTGTTATTTTTATAAGGTGCAAATCTCATATTTTATGTTACAGGGGGAAATGTACGACAGCAGCACTGTAGATTGCAACAGGAAATATTATGTGAGACCAATTAAAGGAGCCTTGCATTAAACATTCTATTAAGAATAAACTTATCTAAAGTAATTTATATAAATAAATTGATGGGTAACATTCAGAGTTGGTGTGAATTTAATATTGAAGGACACCACGAGTGTTAGTAGGTGTGAAATATATATGGTAGTGAAGCAGGCCAACGGCACAATAATGAGTGGTTCCTGAGGGAACAATAGCACAATATTCCTTCCATCAAATTTCAGGCTTTCTCATAAGCCGCTGTGTAGCACAGTCGTAAGCTATTCCTATGAAAATGCTGTCTGTTTGACTGCTTCCCTTCCAGGGAACAGTCTGTAGCCTGGGTGTTCACTGGTTTTGGTGTTCACAGTTTTACCTTTTCTTCAGCCTACTTACAGCAGGGTAGAAGCCAGGAACTGTATTAGGTATGATAATTTCTCATCATATACATTGCTGCCTTCCTCTTGGTTTTTGAGTTTTATATCCATAGTTAGAACACGATCTTGCCAAAGCCTGTGCGCTCTCACCTGCCCCTGAGACAGTGGGTGTGATGGATGTGCAGTGTACCTCATTACTGCTCAGCATCCTGCAAGGTGGATCTGTGGGAGGAGGAGAGAGACAGGACATGAAACTAGGGAGTTGTTTAGAAGTTATATTGTATTTGTTGGCTGTGACTTTTTTAACTTTTAAAAAGAACATTTTGTTTTTATTGACCAAATTTGTTTCTTGGAAAATCTGTCAAAGTAGAAGATAGGCTAAAATGGCTTGTTTACTGATGGAGTCATTCAGAAATAGCTGAAAGCGGTTTCATGTCCTTGTAATGTCACATTGATTTCTGTAATAGACAGTCACAGGTAGAATTGCTAAAAAATAGCTTTTAGAATTAATAGTCTGCTTCGATCCAGAATAACTTTATAGTGTTAATGAGCACTCAAAAGTCAGTGTCATTAATATACTTCTTAATTTTCATGGGTAATGACTTGTCATTAAACAATTATACATAATTAAAGAAAAACTATTGATTAATCTATTTTAATATATTGCTGAAAGGCCAAGAAATGTCTTTGAGACATTGCATGGTTTCTACATTTGGAAACACTCACTGTCTTGAACCATTGTTCCAGGATCATGTTTGAAGGGGAGTCATGCCCATTTTTAATCATAGGGGCAAATTATAATTCATTGTAAAATACCCACTTTCTTTATGGAGCAACTTCTTTTATTTGGCATGACTTCACCTGTCAGAATGTTCACCTGACAGAACTTTATGGTTCCTGACAAGCTGTTAGCCAAATCAGATTGACAGCTTATAAATTCCTGAGAATTATTGATATCCCTTGCAACTGTAGCTGGACACTGACTATGTGGCTGGACAGATGATAGACAAGCCTTTAGATCAGCTGTTTATATAATCAAATATCAGTAAAATTTGATAGTAAAATATATATATTGTCATTTCAGCAAAGAGGCTAATCTTGCTTGTTTCACTTATTTGAGTAAAGCCATTTCCTCTTATGAATGTGCTTTTCTTGTGTGCCCCTCAGTGTTGAATTTACATCAACTCTGAATGTTGCCCAATCAATTTATTAATATAAAATACTTTAAATAAGCCTACTCAGGATGTGTTAGGACGCCTCTTTAATTGGTCTCACATAATATTCCTGTTGCAATCTACAGTGCTGCTGTTGTACATTTTTCCCCCCAACAGAAAATGTATCACGATATCCACACCTTATAGTTATATCAAAATGTCTACTGTTTCCAATAATAAATAAGAGTAGCTTATGAAAGTGTCGATAGTATTGTGCCTGAATTGGATTTGGTTTGGATTTTGTTCATGATCTAATACTACATTTACGTAAAAATCAGTGATAGTCATCAGTACAAACCCTTAGTAAACACAACTATTGTTTGGTTTTAAGGTATTTAAACACAAATCATAATTATGATAATATAATGAAAAGTCTATAAATATATTTTGAATGCATAATTTAAATCCATTTTCAAACCAGTCATGTTTATGGTCTTATCCAACATAATCATGATCTTTTTTTCTCATTAGATATTATTAATAAAATCCAAAGACCACTAGTGGTATTTTATGCTATTTGAGTGTAAAAATGAAAATACACTTCACAAACCGAGTATATCTAACATATCCCATTTCTTAGGTCATACTTTAACCTATTTGGTAAATCCTCTTCTATTCATCAGCAAAATAAAGTTGCCTAACTTGCTGGTTCTCTGCAGAGCGCATACCACAGATGGTGTAAATAATGGCATAGCATGACATGGAGAGGCAATTAATGAGTACTATAATGAATTCTGCATTAAAAAAAAAAGTCTGCATCCACAGAAATTCAGGTTGTATTGACAAATGCTTCAAAGCTCAGGAAATACAAAAGTTAAGTTTTTAAACTGTTTGTGACTTATACTACTTCCATTGTAATAATGAAGGGTTATTTTTGCTATAGGAATCTAAAAAATAATTTAAATTTTCTCATATCAGCTGTATTTAAAGACTTATTCAGTGTATTGATATATTCAATGCTATACATATTCAACCAAAACCTAAGTTCATCAATTAGTAATTAGTAGTTATTATGTAACATTCTCATTTCTCCTGATATATTTAAATTAATTGAAACTACCCCTTTGAAATGCATTTCTCAGTGTGTAAATATGCACACAAGTATACACACGAATACACACACACACATATATATATACATATATATGCATATATTTACATATATATGTGCACATGCATGTAAAACACACATTTTTAGCTAGGAATGGATTAAGAGCTGAGCTGATTTTTTGTATACAGTTTGGCTGTCCTTTTTCTGAAGCACTACCACAACAAATTAATTTTTATTTTATTAATTGTCATTCTAAACCTGAAACTGTTTATCTTTGCTTATATCTAACAGTACATACAATGATAGCAAATAGCAATATACATTTCAGTGTCTGAAAGCTGCCACAGCTAAGGTAATATTAGGGTAAAATGAAGCATACAGTTATCAATAAAAGACTTTAATTACCTCAAGTTCTGTTGAAGGATTTTGTGATGTGTAAACCTATAGCACTGTGTGGAAATTGCTTCAAAAAGACATACAGGGGGATGTCACAGGTGAAAGTTCAGTTTGTCCTTGTATTGATACTAGATGGAAAACCCTTATATATATTATGTAGCAAATATGTGCCTATACTAAGTTGTTTAACAACAATAATCTTTATATGCTGACTTAATTTTGATTGTGTAACTTTTCCATATAGAGATGCTTTATACTGTCACATATTGGAACTAAGAATACAGCAACTTCAGTGGATAAAGGGTTTTCCAACGTTTTTCACGAGGAGAAATAACCTAGCGCAGAATATATGTTGCTTCTACAGACTTTAGTGCCAGTGAAAATATGTAGGAAATTATTTAAAAAAATCTTTCAAGTTCTAACAAGTTATTTACTGTTAACAGCAGCAGAATTTTCTCAGTCCTGTTCATAATAGTATGACTAGGAGTATTTTAGGATGGAGTTTAAATGGATATAGCTAGACCTAACAGCAGGCTTCTTCTCTCTCTGAAATTTTCTGGACAGCTATATGTTCTCATTGTATTTTATAATCTCTCTAGATGAAACTGTCCTTTAACTCTGACTGTCAAGTAAAATCACTCTTGCCTAATTATTTCACCTGGGTAGGGACAGCATTCATTTTTCTTCTTCCTTGCAATGGTTCTCTCGTTTTCTTATATCAACTGTGCTAAAAATATCCATCAGAGTAAAGGAGATTCCCACTACACTTGCCTCCTTAAGACACTTTAATTTTCTGCTCCTGCCCTCTCTTACCCTTTCGTTCATGTTTGAAAGGCTCCTGATGTTGAATTGAGTATTTTTTTAAATAATGCTTTTCGAACTCTGCGAAAACTTGTTCATGCAAAATGATGAAAGCTCTAGTTGACGGCTTACAAGTTATCCATCTGTTGTGCAGCCAGAACTCTCAAATAGGAGAACCCAATCCAATTGAGGGAAAAAAAACCCTATAAATAATTAAATAAATAAATACAAAGTGTGAAATATGTAGATGAATCGGTGATTTCTGGTAATAGTTTTGATCCTATTCAGACTGTTCTCTCCAAGAGAATGATTTGTGCAGCCAACTGACTTGATACCCTCTCTGTTTTCTTAAATCCATTTAAAATGCCCCTATTAGTAGGATTATTAGGCATCTCCCCTTTTACAGCCTGCTTAGAAATTGCAGACCCTTTTGTGTAGGTGTTAGGCATTGGTCAAAAGTAATAAACCGGATTTTCAAGAACGTGAGGAATCCTTTAATATGAACACCTTGTGAGAAAGAGAGAACAATCTGCAGGAAGGGAAGAAACTCTCCTAACAAAAAGAAGAGTTGCTGACTATTCTTTGCGCAAATAGAAACCTCAAAATGGGGACACATATGCATGTCCATGTGTGATCCATAGCTATAAAGGACAGACATTTATGTAAAACACTTTCACAGAGGTCTAACTTTTATGCAGGTAAAAAAATTGCATGAAATTATGTATGCGATTTAGTTGGGATTAAAGATGCACTTGCAAGTAGTGATTGTACCGAACTGTTTACTAAGGACAGTAGCTCAATGCAGATATTCCATAGTGTATTCCACTCAAGGGTGGAATGATGCACTTTGTAACAAATATCTAAGCTATTCCTGAGGAAACTTAAAAAAGTTATCTTTACACAGATATGAGAGTCAGAGATCAGAGTGCAGCTAATACAATTCAGACCATTGGACACATTTTAAAAAGTGAGATATTCATTTTATCAACATTAGGTATTTTTCCCTTAGGTTCAGTCAAGAAGTAGCTTACTTCCTGAAAGCAAAAAAGTGGAATCCACATGAACTATAAAGCATTATTTAATTTTTTACTGGGAGTAAAAAGAGCCTTGCTTATTGCCTCCATGTCCCTATTCTCTCTAAGGCATTTGCTTGTCATTTGCTTTTTATGTGTCCACTAATGTTTTTTAAAGCTTTATATGTTATGTCTGAAATAAATAATTGAAATCTGATTTGCAAGTGGACTTTAATAAGTTAAACCTGTAAGTGGCAGGTTTTGTTACCATACTACTGATTGTCAGAGTTACTGAAAATAAGACTATATTGGCTGAGATAGAGTTCATTTTCCCCAGAGCAGCCCTCAGAGTGCTGTGCTTTGCACTGGTAACCAGAAAGGTGTTCATAACACACCAGTGTTTTGGCTACTACTGAGCAGTGCTGACAGCATCAGCATTGTCTGTCCAACATTCTGTCCCCATCATTAGGCTGAGTTTGGACAAGATCTTGGGAGGGGACATAACCAGGACAGGTGACCCAAACTGATCAAAGGGATATTTCATACCATATCACATCAGTTCAGATAATAAAAGCTAAGAAAAGGAGAGGAATTGGGGGACATTTGTTATTTAAAATGTTTGCCTTCCAGAGTAAATGCTACACGTGTTGAAGCCGTGTTCCCAGGAAGGGGGTGGACATCGCTTGCTGGTGGGAAGTAGAGAAAAGGTTTGCTTTTTTCTTTGCTTGTGCACACACAGCCTTTCAGTTTTGCTTTAGTAAACTGTCTCATCTCAACCTACCAGTTGTTTTCCGTCTTATTTTCTCTCCCATGTCCAGCTGAGAAGGGGGAGTGATAGATCAGCTTAGTGGGCACCTGGCATCCAGCCAAAGTCAAACCACCACATAAGGCTTAAAGTGTCTACATAATGTTTAGAAAGAGCCAGGCTCAGGATATCAGTGGGATATGGGCTACACTGCTGGGATATGGGCTACACTGCTGTACTCTTATCCATAGCAGCCAGGTGCAGTGAAAGACAACTTCAGGTGACATTTAAGTGGCATTGGAAATACAGACTCAGTATCTCAAGAGTACTTTGGTTCTGGACCAACGATTACCAATCAGTTTATGCTTTCTTGTATACAGTACATGTCATGAATGAATCTGGACTGGAAAAGAAGTTCCCAGCTATATATAACTGCTCAATAATATAGACTTAATGATCTATTAAAAAAAATACCCATAAGGTCTTGGGCAACTTATTATCTTGAAGTTCCTCTACTGGATTCACTCCCCAGTGTCACTGATTTTCCTGTACTGTGAAGTCAAAACTGGGCAAAGATTCCATATATGGTCACAAATGCCAAATACAGAGGATCCCAATCTTCTGGCTACTTCCTTACTGATAGATCCAACTATGCAATAAGCCCTTATTGCTGAAAGCCTGTACTGCTGACTGGTTTTCAACCTTTTATCCTAGAATCCTTTTTTTTTTTTTTGCTAAACTTGTTTCTAACCAGTGAGTTGCAGACAACACTGCTGCATCTGGATACTTCATACCAGGTTTAGGACTTTGTATTTGTTTAATCTCATGAATTTCTGTCAGCTCGGTATGTTAAAGTCTCACAGAACAGTAGCACTGTTGCTTAGCATGTTGCTTTCTTCCTCTAAATTTGGTTTCATCCACAGACCTGAGGGTGTGTTTTGCCCTTCCATCCAGGTAGCTAGTGAAGATATTAAATGGTGACAGCCCTAGTATTTTCCTGTGAGGAAAGGCTCTAGTAACCATCTGGCAAACGGATTTCAAACTGCAACCTATTACAGGATTACCCATCAGGATTCTCCTGATCCAACTGGTTTTCCAAGCATCCTGTAGTCCAATCAGTTTTTCCAAGCATCTTTTAATCTACGCATCAAGTCCATATCTCTTTAGCTTGGCTACAAGGATACAATTGGAAGTCATGTCAAAAGTCATGATAAAGTCGAAGTTAATTACAGGCTCTGACCACAAATTCATTTATCAGAGAGGTTAATCAGTCTGGTCAGGCATGATTTTAACTTTGTAAATCCATTGTTTTTTTTCCCAATTATCTTCTTATCATTCATGTGCCTACGAATTACTTACATATGCAGATTTTGTCATAATCTTCCAGGAGAATGCAGTGAGGCTGACCAGCCCCTAACATCCCAAATCCTATTTCTTGCTGTTTTTGAGCAATGATGTGACACTTTCCATTCTCTAATCACAAAGGTGAGTGATCTGGAGATTTTGGCCAAGGTGATTTTGGACAAGCTTCCTCATCAGTATCAATTGTATCTCATGTGGTCACATAAACTGTTGTAAAACAAATTTATTTGCTCAGTTGACCCTTAACTAATCTTTACCTACCATAGGCAGGACCTCAGTATTCCAGGCTCCTCTGCCACTAGGCATGGAGATCTGAAAAGCCAAAGGGCACACCTTATCAGTAAAGGCCTTGGCAAACAAAGCTTTGAACACTGGAAACCCTTCCGTAGCCTTAGCACAAGACCCCTCTGGTTTTTCCATCAGTATACTTATAGAGGTCTTTATATTTGCCATTCACATGCCCTGCCAGTTTCAATTGCAGCAGAGTTTTAGATTCCTAATTCCATGCCAAATCAATATTTTTAATCTTTTTCCTGATTGCAAGGGTGATTTCAGTCAGCTAAAGAAGGCTGCATCTTATTTTGCCCCTTGATCAGGGGTTCTTGTAGCAGAAGTCCATCACAAAAGCTTCCTCATTAGCCTCCCTTTGATCCTGACCTATAAACTCTCAGCTGGCTTGTGGACCATTTCATGGCAAAGCTCCACACGTTCCGCACTCTGTGCACAGAGCACAATTTTTGCTGTTCCCAATATGTGCTTCCTAAAGGACCTATATCCACCCATTGCAATGCTCCAGCCATGAGAGCTATCCCCCCATGCTTCTGTTACTCTGCAACTGTTCACGACTTCTAATTACTCTGTTTTGGTTTTTGGGTTTTTTTCTTCATGCTGGAGAAGTTCACGTCCAAGCATTTTGGATAAGTTCCCAGTAGTGATGTTTTTTAGGGATTTATTGCGCTGTCACCCAAACTCCTTACTCCTTATTATGTCACTTCTCTCTGAGTTTGATCTTCTTGAAAAATCATGTTTGAAGGCTTTTTCATTAAGTTAACAAGCTCATTTGTAAAATGCTATTGTCCCACTTTGTCAGATGGAGACAACCATTCCTTATTCCTAAGACAGGGTCCAGTGGTCATAGAGGCACAAACCCTTCATGGGATATGAACTGTACGTGAGCCTTTTCCTTTCACAGGAAATATTGAGGAGACACCACCCAACTTCTCAAGCTCTTTAGGGTCAACCCCTCTCTATATGCTTTGGTTTCCCCTGGCTATCGGTACTCACATGGTACATAGCAATGGTTTATAATTTAGAGGCTGGCTGAGCCTTCACAATATTCCTGCAAAATCCTGGATCCAGAATGCACTTCAAATCTGCTTAGAAACAGGAAATAGATGAAGAGATAGGATACTTAGCTGGCATGCCTAATGTTAATTCTTTGAGGCTGTTGAGTGGAGACGATAATTTATGATTATATTCTGTGACATTTGGACAGTATCTCAGTGTTTCAGTACCAACTAATCTGACAATAGAAACAATCATATGCTTTCTTTACTGATATTTTTACCATCATGTATCTTTCTAGCACCTGAAAGTCAGGCATGTGTGAAGAAATGGGAATAAGCATATATCAGAAGAGACACGAAATGGTATGAAATGACAAATTGAAGAACATGGGAGGCAGGAGAACAGAACTGAATGAAAGCAGGGATCCTTTTGGAAGCTGCTGTTAGGGCTGGAAGTGATTTAGTATAATGATAGATAGGGCACGGGAGAAAAAAAATTAGGTGTAAAACATGGGACAGGTCTTGAAATACTGGAACAAGGGTCAGAGACTAGAATTTTTTCCTAATTAGAAAAGAAGGATTTACAGAATGAGAGGCTTGGGGCAAAAGTAACAAAACGTAGAGAGGAAAAAAAACCACAGAGCAAAGATGGAGACAAATTAATGGGGTTTCAGGGCTTCTAATGCATCCAGTCAGACTGCAGTAAGAAGGAGGTATGGAGAAAGAGAGTGAAGGAAGATGTGAAATCATACGATACAAAAAATATCTGATAAGACAAAAGCATCACAGAGATGTCAAGTACAGTCTGATGTGACAGTGGAGGACCATGGCAAAAGGGGCATAGCTTTTACAGATGGTTTCCAAGTTAGAAGAAAAAAAAGAATTCAAAAAATAAAAGTTGGAGATTTAAGGTTTTGTGTGTTTATCTCAAAAATGCATGGACTGGAGAGAATTCTGTTTCCCTGCTCCTCTTTATTTCAAGGGCTTTTGTACCACTTGTTTGGGTTTTTTTTAACAGCCTTTCCATTTATGCTAGTTCTTCTCATTCTCTGCAAATGACTCACCAGTCCTACCTACTGTTGAAAATATAGCCAGCATAAGCAACTCCCTCCTAACAATGCCAGGGGGAAGTGAAGGGTACATTGCCTCCTAATACCAGGTTTCTTTTCCTGACCCATCAAAAGATGTCATCGGACTTGATTTGGGCCAGCTGGCCTGCCCTTTACCTATTTTTATCTCCCTGCTGGTGTGCTCAACACCCTCCTTGTAAGACAGCTGTTCTTCTTGAGAGCTGGTCATTCTGTGCTGCAGTTTGTCCAGAGCTGACCATGGGCACCAAGCTATCTGTCTAGCTGTCGTCCTTTTGGCTTTCAAATGATGACTGAAAACAACTGAAAAATAAATTCTGAATGTTTTGAGTTTATATTTTTGCTGACCTTTTTAAAAACCTGCTGTAGATTTCAATTTTCAGTTTAAGGTGGGGACTATGTGAAAGAATGTATCTTAAAATACACTTTCATAGTTTTTGAATTTTTTTTTGTTTTTTTACTCTTTTTTGATTGTAGTCTGTGAATTTGGTGATTAGAAAACATAGTGAATATAAACACAAAGGAAGATGGGCTTACTAGAAGCCATCTTAACATCCTGCCATGGCACTGAGGAACTGCCAGCCCTGCCTGTCACTACCCACCCCCAGGACTTTCCCCTACCCTGCCCAGGCCCAGGTCCCCATCTCAGCCCCCAAGACTGTCAGCCCCTGCCCCAGCAGTGCTGCAGCAGGGCTGGTCTCCCACTCCCCACAGCCTGACCCTGTCTGGTCATGGACCTTTTCAGTCAGAGATACCTACAGGTCCATGTCCTGGCCCTGTCATCCCATTCCCATCCCCAGGGGGCTGCCTTATGCCTGAGGTTAAGGCTGCCCCTGCTGACTCCCAGCTGCCAGCTCCTGGTAAAGCCATGGGGAGTCCTCAGTCTTAAAGTGCTTTGGGCCCTAGGAGCCACCAGCTCCTGGTAAAGCCATGGGGAGTCCTCAGTCTTAAAGTGCTTTGGCCCCTAGGAGCCACCAGCCTCTTCAGTGCCCTGCCATGCTCCTGGGCTAAGGAAAGTTGCCAAAATAATCTCACGTGTTGTTTCTATACTGGTTGTTTCAATCCATACTACAAAAGTCACTTTCCCACCTCTGTTGTCAGCAGTTGGCCATCCATACTTTTTCACTGAAAATTGTGGCTCATCTACTCAAGAAGAAATTTTGGAAGTATCCAGTATCATTAAAGTATCTGGTGCACTTATCTGGATGAATAAATGCGATTGGTAGGGTGTGGTCTAATCTGTTCACCAACAGCAGAGAGAGGTGCTTCATGTGAGAGCTGATGCAGCTAGGAAACAAGGTGTCTGTAGTGACTTATCTGGTCATTAAAACTCATTCATCCTGTGGGCTACAGCAGGTACCCCAGGGATGAGGGTGTCCATGGATGATCAAGCTGTTTTCACTCATAGGTTATTAGTTATATTTTCTTTGTTAGGGAAACGTTTTTGGGGGTTTTTCCCCATGCAGTATTTCTTGGCAACAATTTGCATTCACCACTCCAGAGTTTGGAATATTGATTTGTTATTTTCATGTGCCTTTTTAAGCAATTAATTGGTTAATATACAGTCTTACTAACTTGAAACAGCAATTGATTCTACTCTCATTCCATTCAGCTGGGATTTATTTGCCTTCAATCGGAGCAAGGCAGGCCTAGGCACAGTGAATTGGTATTTTTCTGTTCACTGTTGCTGAAATGTCTCCATTCCTGTAACTGGATTTATATATATTCTGAGGTCATTTGATCATCTTGACAGACTGGATAGTATTGTATCATCTACTGTATCATCATTGTATCATGTTGCCAGAACTACTTTTATTCAGTAATCAAGTTCCTGAGGTAATAATTTTTCTATGTATTAAAGTGCATCTTTCAGAAAAAAAAACATTATTATAATGATCTCTTCAGTAGGTGGCAGTGCTGGGATTAAAACTGTTGCTTGACTAATATGCAAATTTCTGCCTGTTGGGATTTAGGTGTAAATAGATGTGTGGTTTTTTGTTTTTTGTTTTTTTTTTTTTTTTTTTTGTTTGTTTTTTTTTTTTTTTTTTTTGTTTTGTTGTTGTTGTTGTTTGGTTGGGTTTTTTTTTGTTTGTTTGTTTTGTTTTGTTTCTCATCATTAAATTTGGGCTTTAGGTTGCTTGGAATGCTGAAACTGTGAGGAGATTCATTTCTACTGGCTGAGAAAGTATAGAAAAATAGATCAAGTACAACAAGTGCAGTCAGTTGGCTCCAGAGATATGCATGAACAAGCTAAAGCTGTGGAAATCATGTAATCATAAAGCTCCAAAAATATTAGTTTCTCCTCTGCACATGAAATAATCCATTCAGCTGCTCTTGGTAAAATGATCTTGCTGGGTCGAATGCTACAGAGTCTGAATATACAAATATTTACAAATC
This sequence comes from Pyrocephalus nanus, assembly GCA_038380795.1. Classification (NCBI taxonomy): domain Eukaryota; kingdom Metazoa; phylum Chordata; class Aves; order Passeriformes; family Tyrannidae; genus Pyrocephalus; species Pyrocephalus nanus. The sequence continues at coordinate 14,116,327 of CM076261.1, read as the reverse complement.
TGTATTCAGATTTTAATTTTACATTTATTAAACTTTATCAAAATCACAAAGTCTTCATATTGTGGGGGACTTCTCTAAATATGGCACCATAAAGGACTGCATTACTGGGTTCTGGTGACTTCATAATCTATTCCTTAAATTATGATGAAGAACATTTTTCTACCAGGATGTAATATACAGGTTAGGAAGCTCTGATTCCTGATAAGGTCTAAAATAGAGACTTGTATCAGAACACGAAGCTTTTTACAAACACTTTTCTCAAAAGGTGGTTTGACACGAATCCTTTTAAAGGTCATAATGGCACACATTAGGTAGTCCACATGGAATACTGCTCAGGAATACAAAATAAACAGCAATTCCCCATATCATTAGGGCTTTGAGAGAGCATGAAGACTTCTCTTGGATTAGAGCTGGGCTGCATCTCTGTAGACTGCAAAGAATGGCTTATTGTGGCAATTAAAATGCGTGATGGGAGCATATAATTTTTTTGCCTTTGGGAAAGCAGGATAGAGAGAAATCTCACAGCTACACAGAAACAGTTCTGAGTAATTTATTCCAGATCACACACTGGAAGCAATAATACTAAATCTATGAGCAGCTAAGAATTCTCAGTCATCTTGATGCTGATGACACTTGTATTGACACAGTACTTCAGAGAGGCTTTGAAAACAGCACCTATGGAGACAGAATCTTCTCTTTAAACACAGCCCCAAAGAAGGGGAATTTGGTAATTTTTATTAATAGTAAAATGTCTATGGAAGATCTGGACTGATCCTCTCCAATGGGGGAAAAATAAATATGTATCACAACAAGAGAAAAGAAGAAAACGAAAAAAGCATGCTAGCATTTTTCAACATTAAGAAAATGGAATTCACTTCTCCTAGATGAGTAAAGGTCAGATAATTTATGAATTCATTTGAAAGAAAATTGAAAATATTTTATAATTAAAAACAGTAACACATTATTGAAATTTATACTGGCTTGTATTCCTGAAAAGCTGGAAAAAGTTCTACGCAGAGTTAAAGGATTTCCAAGGCAAGTGAAATATGTTTGAACACAATGAAGTTTAGAAAAAGTTAAGAAAAATTTAGAAAAACAGTATTTGGGAGTAAATGAATTCCGTGTTCTGAAAATGTTTAACCTAAATTGGCAAAGGGACTCTAAACTCCTGTATTGTTTCAGAGAGACTTGAAGACTAGGACCCTCCAAGATGATCCAGACTCCTGGGTGTACTACAGAGATGCCTTGCACCCAAGGTCTCAGGAGATCAGTCCACAGAATCAATAAGCCATCTTATTACATATCTATGGCACTGTGGTGTCTGCTAATTCTGCAAGACCACATATTTATCTCATTCCACAGCAAGGAGTCGGTAGCCATTTTTATGAAACTAAGTCCGGTCTGTGTAGAGTAGTAGCACTGGCTTACACTGTCTCAGAACCTGTTTTGTTTTAGCTGTGACTTTACTGTAAGAAACTAAACACAAAAACATGAATAAGTGACGAACGCTGAGGTTGGATGGGGAGAGGGAACCCCAGAGGAAGAGGCCTTTCCTTTTACCCCTTGCTCCGAGGGAGAGCAGTGCTCCCTCCCGCTCCTCCCTTCACCCTGCGGCACCTCATCGCCCCCCAGAGTGACCACCGGTGCCAGCAGCCAGGCAGGAGAGAGGCAGGCAGAGAGAATTTTATTGCTCTGGTAACAGCTTAAAAAGCTTTCCCGAGGATTACAATGTGACCGGTAGGAGTTCAGGAGGTCTCCACACACAACCAACGATAACAAAGGGTTAACAACCAATAGGTGACCTTTCAGTTATCTCTTAGACATTCCGAGGTACAGTGAGGGATCTTGGGAACAAGAAGGCTTACAAAAAGGGTTACAATCACCATCTTGGAAGCATGGTCACTTTAAACAATCATTACAACTTCAGCATACTTTATATCCTAAAAGCATCCTGCAACAAATAAGTCTACTTCTTGTTTATAATTAGTAAATGGATACATAGAAAATCACTTTTCCAGAAAAGTAGAACTAGTAGGAGAAGAAAACTGTAGCATTTGACTGCATTCCTTGGCTGCATTCACTACATGCAAGTTCATTATTCATCTCCCTGAAAATTATTTCACAACTATGTAGTTTCATACCTAAATCAGTCTAAGGAGCTTCATTTCAGCATTGGAAGATATACTAAATAATGAGAGGAAGAGAATTTACTATCCACCTTATATTCACTATCTGCAAAGAACTGTACAAATCACAAAGCAAAGGAAGACAGAACTCTTGCAAGGAATATGCTAACTTTTTCTAAGACAAGAGATGTCACTTTGAACCTGAGAGGTATTTGAATTCTCTCAAAAGAAGAAAGGTAGCCTTCTAAATCCTATTTGTAAAATGAAAAAGGTTGCTAAAACAGTTTCCATTGGCTGGAATAAATTCTTGTTCTCTTCACTATAAGCAGTGATTTCAGATCTGCTGGTAGATAGGTCAACTGCCTACTGCTCCAGCAGACTAAAGAGTGAGAAGAAAAGCCTGAAACTTTTTAAGCTCTTGAATTTTTACTGTGTCATGCAGTGAGGGGATAAGATTTGCCTTCTGGCAAGAGTATGTCCCTCTTAACTCACAGATGACCTGAGGTCTTCTGAGACATCAGTATCATTGTCGAGTTACAGCTTCTCAGCAGCATTCCTTAAGCATCTTGTCCTAATGGCAACTCCACTTCCTCAAAAGCCATTGGCCAGTGTGATCCTACCTGACTCCATTCTCAAGGGCCTCTGGAAGCCAGAGAAAATGAGCCTGCACATGCTAATGCTGATTTTGTCAATATCAATTTAGCAACAGAATAACCCCATGGATTTTTAAGCAGCTGGGAAAAAAAGTCTCTCTTTTCCTAAATAGGCACATTTTACATAGAAAATCTTCAAACATAGGTTTTTTTCTCCTTTTTTTTTTTTTTTTTTTTTTTTTTTTTTTTTTTTTTAACTCCACTGAGTATTGGCAAAAGGGAACCATAAGAGAAATATTTGGATTGAGCATGGGCTTGAAGGAATTGAGAAGTATTTCAAAGATATTTTTTTCCTTTTTTATATGGCCTTATCTTCTTTAGGATTAACTTTTCTTTGAAACTTTTCTTCTGTCCTATCTTCCTATTAAGAGAACGTGCCAAAAGAATGAAGTAGTTCACTGAATTAACAACCCCACAGACACCTTTGTCTATTTTGATCTCAGTTACATTCTAAAACAACAATAAAGAAAAGTCTAAGATCTTTCCTTCCTGGTGTTTAGTTTCATAAATTCAAAAGGGCAATGTTTTATTCTCTTAGGATGTTTTTTACTCTCAACTAATCTCAAGCTAGTCAGTGGAGCTTTATGAATCAAATGCCAAAATCACTTGAACCAAAATCTGTGATACATTCCTTGCCTAAAGGAACTGCATTATTTTAAAACCATAACTGTATCATAGAATTATATTGCTTCTTGAGCTGCTTGGGGGTGACTGAGGGGTAGGCTAGGAGCTGAAATCTCAGCTGAAACTATTTTACCCTGTGAAATTCTCTGCTGTAAATCCATACAGGTAATGTGGAGCTAGTAGCTCTGCAGGCTGTTGATGCCTGTATAGCTCCATGTTTTCATTGCTAAAACACCTTCAATGAATGAATTGTGGCAAATGGTCCCTTTAAAAGTATATTTACAATGGTCACAGAGGGTTTTACAATGGTCATAGAGGGTTTGGGGTTTTTTGCTTTTATTTTTGCTGCTAAACAGCTTTTTAGGAAAAAAAAAAAACGAATAAAAAACACACACAGCAAAACAAACCACAACAGAACATAAAATTGCGCATGACTGGATGAAAATTTAATCTGTCTCATGAAGCCTAATTTTTGTGCCTGATACTCTGATTGATGGTAATGGTGGAAGTGGTTTCTGTAGTTAACTCTTATGTTTAGTATAATGCATGAAATATTGGTAAGAGAGATGTTTATTTTATTATTACATCTTAAACTAATAGCAAACAGTAAAAGAGAACTTAGCCTCATTGCAATGGAAAAGTGAAGAAAACACACAGATTGGTTTTCTGTTTTAAGGGTGATATCATTTAATAGCATGAACAAACTGATGAATTTTATAGATGTAATTCAGTAAAATCAAAAGACCTGAAGTGTAACAGATAATAAGCTTCCTTAGATTTGATTAAATTAAATGCTTGCATTGTTTTGAATCTGGTAGAGATAACCCATACTGATAATTGTAAAAAGCAGACTGTAGCAGGAAAGACTGTGCCTCGTGGGACAGGAGGCTGAGGGTAAATCACCCTTGCTCATTTGTGGTAGCCAGATGGTGCGAATCACTTCAGTCCTACAGAAGCTCTTTAGAGGAAAATTTCAGGAAGGAAACTATTTTCTTTGCTGTTTCTTGGAAGACATTTTGGAGTAGACAGATATAAGGACAAAGGTCTGTGGAACATGGTCTATTCCAGAACTAGTTGTGCTTTGTTGTTTACTTTGTTCTTGCTTATATCTGGAAATTCAACTGTGCCTGAGAACATAACCCAGAAGATAAAACATGGTTCATTGCTTCCTGCGCTATGGCAGCCAAATTTTGGACCATGCACTGTCACAGGAAGATCCTAGAAAGAAAATCTTACAAGAAAAAAGGGTAGGGCCCTTTGAAATTCCAAATGTGGTAGTTAACATAGTAAAAGCGGATGTTATCCTTTCTGATTGTTTAATTTCATTAAATCTTATACACTGTGTATCATAAAGATGAGGTACACTGCAGAGAACAGTTTAGAAAGAACGTTCTTCAACATTAGCAGTAAGAGTTCTCAGAAAAGTTTTGCTATGTATTTGGGAGGTTATAGATTCCTACTTTTGCAGGCTTTGGACCAAACTAAAAATCAGAATACAGATACAAAAACGCAGATACTGCTTTTTTGGCTCCTTAATACCCAAATTTTAAAATTAATTTAAATGTATATCATCTCTCTGTGGAGCCTGCATGAGTTACACAGCATTTGAAGTGTGTATTAAAACAATAGGGCACACCCATATAGGAAGAGGTAACTGTTAATATGCCAGTTTGAACTTATGTGATGAGATTGGTGCTCCCTTTATTCCATGCCAGGATGCTAGTGTAAACTTGTGTCAGCTGTGAAATGCATAGTCCTTTCTAAGGAGGAAAACCTGAGGACAGCTAGAAGACAGCACATGTAAGGATAGTGCATGTCCTATTACAACAGAGAACATAAGTTACTGAACACCTATTGTCAAAAAGCAGTATAAATAAAATTTAAAAAAATATCTGGAAATGTTCATCCATTTCTATTTTTGTTATATTTGACTATGTTGTTCAGTTTGGTTGCAGTGTTATTTTCCTGATTGTTAGCTGCAGTTCAGTAGATCATCAACATGTGTCAAGTCAAAAATTTCACATAACAATAAGGTGTTGTCAACAGCTGCATTTTTTTTCTCTTGATCGATAAACTGTAGGTAACTCAGTCCTCATATCTGAAAGACGTGCACAGCACAGTCATAAGAATACATAATACCTCGTTTTGTTACTAAGATACCAACATTTGTTCCTAAATGCACCAGCACACTAGCAAAATTGATAATATGCATTCATGACAACAGGCAGGAGCCTGCTCTGAGCTACTGACCAGTAATGAGTTAAAGCTGTACTAAACTAGCTAGATTGCAGCTGTGAATAGTTAAATATTGAAGCTGGGGGGAGGGACCAATGAAAAAGTCAGACAAAAGGTTATAAGTCGGAATAAATGACTCCTTGAGAGCCAGTAGAAAAAAAAAAAAAAAGAATACCATTAAAACAAAAACACCCAACAAACCAAAAACTTGAATAGACTTGAAAGTATTATGAGACTGTTATCACCTTGTGTCTTTTTCTACCAAATTGTTTTGCATATTGCAGTTAGGATCAGGGGAAGGTAAGAAATATGATATCTGTAATGATAGTTTCCTATGCAAGGTCTTGTAATTGTAGTCTTAGAAGGGTAATTCTCTGTGTTCTGGCTGCTTCATTTTTTTAAAATGCTTTTTAATTTTATACTTAATCAGAACTTATTTTTCAAAAAATTAAAAGAGAATGGACAAGTCTTAGCCTTTGTGTTTGGAGTTTTTTAAACAAAATACAATTTCTGATGTTTTCAAAATGCTTGGAGTAGTTAGATCTGCTTTAAAATGCTACTAAGCCAGCGTTAATTCTATAAGCTCTTTCCTTTCCTTAAGGACATAAGTTTATCTTCCTGAATTATGACTTAGTTCACCAATAATATGTTTAGAACTACACATTTATTCATAAAAATCTTGTTACATATGAGGGCTTATTGCATCAAAGCAATTTTTACCCTACTCTGAGAAATGTCTTGGTGTAATGGTGGGGCACAATTATGCATATACTGGAAAAAAATTTATAGAGCTAGGTGCACTTCTAGTTAAGAAAAATAAAATAGAAATTTAAGCCACTGCCTAACTGCCTCCAGTTCTGAAAATAATTCCTTGTGTCCTCATGTACAGCGTTGGTAGTGAGCAACAGGGAGATGTAAGAGAAAGCAAGTGAAGAACAACAGCGGCTGAATAATCTCAAGGATCTATTAACAATCTCATTGCCATTCCTAACATGAGAAACCATAGGATCAAAATCTAGGAAAATTTTTTAGCTGCTAGGCCTTGCCAAGAGAAGAGTAGAACACAGAAATTTTAATCTTTACCTTCCTAACCTATGGAAATTGTTAGAGCATTCCTTATGTGGTACTATGTAACATTCTTCACTCGGCATTTGTTGTATGCCCGAAGGGGAATTTAGAAATTAATGTTAAGCTGAGGGTTTTATTTATTTATTAGTTGAACTGTGGGATTGATGACTGAGCCCCTAGCTCTGGGGTTAGTAGTAGTAGCTGATTTCCAGCTTCATACAGAAATAAAAACTAGGCATGGATCACTCCTGGCTCCCCTGTGCTCTGGCTTCTCAGAAAAAAACCTTGGTATATGAGCTAGAAGAGACTTGTGCTCCAGAAAAGTACATGATCTGGCTGATAGCGGGGATCAAGACTCAAGAGTATGCTACAGAGTGTTTTCCTCTTATGTTTAGACACATCCTCAATGTTTTAAGAGGAGGAGTTTGGGCTGAGTAGTGTAGATGCTATACCAGTCACAAAGGAAGGACGAAAAGTAATGTGTGACTTCTAGAAGACAGAAACCAGAAGAAAGGAAGGCAGGCTTGTACATCTGGCATAGGAGACATCATATGTGTAACCACATGCAATTATTATTTTCATTGTGACTGAAAAACGGGAAATAAATGCTCCAACCAGTTTGTTGGGTTAAAAAGCTGACGCTACTTTATTGATGGTATGCTGGGTACAAGGGAATAACTCCAAAAAACTTGCACACCCAGCAACCAAACAGACCAGGTTATATTCCTGAAACTAATGCATATTCATGACATTTCTATAACATATTCATTACATTTCCTGAATACATGCTAATTATTTTCATGGGCTTATTTTGATATGGTTCCAGGTCTTCTGATGAATCCTTTCTCCTTGGGAGTATATCATATATGTAGTCAGGTCATAATGTACTTATCATTCTTTGCTCTGACATATGATTCTTGTACTCAAAACTAAGATAGTACATGTTAGCCACTGGTATAACTAAACAAGGGTTTACAAAGCTGGCACAAGACCATTAGTCACCAATGTAGGGATCAAACACTAGTGCAAGTTAAAAGAATTTTCCAACTTCTTCCCCCACTGCTGCATAGACTCTTTAAAAAATTAAATAACTTTTTAAAGTAGCATCATTACCTCAATTTTAGTGTTTTTTTTTCCTTTACTGTATTGTAATGGCACTTTTTACAGCTACACGTGATTTTTGCATCCAACTCTTGGCAGAGGAGCAGGGAAGAATAGGCTTGCACTTTTCTTCATATACTATCAAATGATGGCAACGTGTTCTTTGACTTCTCTGAGGTCATATGTTAAGAATGTCTTGTGTCCTCTATTACAGTGATTAGTGCAGGCCACTGCAGAAATTCAGAATGCATTAATTCAGCGTTTTCTTCTTAGCATGGTGTATGAGGAGGGCTTGAGGAGGAGTGGTGAGAGCATAGTGCAGTTTTGTGGTGAGGGAAGTGTTTTCTTAACAGGAATGGTTAGCTATGTGTTGTGACTCCTCTGCGTTGAATTCCTTGAGTAAGAGCGTCTATTCTGAAATCAAGATGCTATGCCTTTTTATATGCTTGAAAGAAAATCACATTCTTGTTTACTCTGACCCTGCTGTGCTGTATGGACTCATTGAACCTACTTTGGAGGGCTGGAGAAGAGAAGTTTTGTGCATATGCATGCTTGTATTTCTTGGGACTTGTCATCTTTTGTTCTGTAACTTTAAGCATTTGTGTGTTTGTGTGCATAATTTACTGCACATTTTCTTTAGAGAGTTGGCACAACTTCTAGCTGACAGGTGGTACATACTTTGTTCTATGTTTTTTGCTCATAATATGCTGAATCTAACCCAAATTCCCTTTTGTTGAGTTGTTTAGTTTTTGGAAATGGCTTATCTTGGGTTATATGCTGTCTCTTAATAATAGTTGTTGATTCTTTTTAGGCTGAAGTTGGAACACATGAATGAAGGATAGTTCCTGATTTGGAAAAACAAGCTAAGGGCTAGCAACTTGTGTGTGTTCACTTGTTCTGAGAGAACTTACAAGCCTTTACTCAAAGGTACCTACTTCTGTGTTAAGAAATAAGCATTTATTTAGGACCCCTCTTGACATCTGGTTTGCCTTTTTTTTTCTTTAAAACTTGGTTTCATAAAATATTCTGAAGTAGACTTGAACTCTGCATCCTTTCTTTTGTCCATTCCTAGTCACTTTAGGTAACGGAAAACAGCTCAGAGAGGTCCACCCCACTAACATGGCCACATCCCCTTGTTTCTGTTATTTTGAAAACTGCAAACATGACAAGGACAGTTTAAAAAGCAGTCTGGGCATCTTGATAATTTACATGAAGAACAACTCTATTACAAGTGTGGAAAAGTCAAGATAGTACTATATAACTCGAGTCAAATACTATATATAATTCAAAAAAACATGCGTCTCAGACTGCCATTTAGTATGTCTGTGGAATAGGTAGAAAAGCGCAACCTAGTTATGGCCCCCTGGTGCTTTAACAAGATAAGTACTAAATAATAAAATTTTTCAAAAGTGTATTCAAATGACTTAAAAACTACTGCTAAAATAGTGCTATAAATACAGTGTTAGTAAAGCAAGCTATAATTTTTTCACTTATGAATGCTACCAAATACTACAAATTTTAAACTGAACGCTCAAGAAAAATATAAACTCTTGTTAGATTTAAAAACTTGTGTGCCTTAATGTAATATTCTGGGAATTCCACTGTTTATGATTTTAAAATTTTTATAGCTTCAAGTATCATAACGTACTGGGGAGCTTCTTGTTCTTGTGATACCTTTTATTAGAGAGGCTTTCAAAGTGCTATGTGTGCTCTCATTTTAAGCAAAGCAATATCACAATAGACATCAATTGTGATGCATTTAATCTTTGGATATATCACTACTGCATGAACCCCTTGATCAGGATTAGTCTGTTCAAAACACAGAGCTGATGCAGCTGATGGTGTACCTTGTTAGAACAGAACAGGTGTTATAATGGTAAATAGTGTGAGCAGCTCTGTGTGGCACTTCATAGGGTATTTAATATCCTATACTTCTGGAATAATATTAACACATATACTTTTTGAGAGAAAATACATTAGTCCAGAGTAAAAATAATTGTTCTGAAATCAGATTTCTTTTCATTTATCTTAAAATTTTGTGAATAGAAGAGGCTGTTTCCATGACTACCGTATCTGCATGTATTTGATTACCTTGTTTTGTAATTTATGGCACAAAAATGCAAACCCCACCAGCAGGGTTTGAATTAGAATGTAGCAGGTTTATAGCTTTGTTTGGCCCCAGGCACAAGTAATAAAATTCTAGCTTTAAGTACCATTGGGGTTTATGGAATGAAGACATCTGCATTATTGTAATAAAGTGTTCCTTAGTGTAATAAATATAACTGACAGAAGTGCATGACTTCCTTTATGAAAAATATGTTGATAACAATATAGTCTTTAAATACTGAAGAAAGTGACTATTAAAATTTTATATTTCCAGTCAGAGACATCTGTTGAGCATTTAGGTGGTATTATCAGTTTACTGCTGGGTATGCCTAATAAGACTTTTAGTTTACAATTAAATGGAGAAATATTGATGAAAGAAGATATTAACCTTCTGCTGATGAATGTTTTTTAACAGTTAACATTTTAAATTTTCAAGAGATATTTATGAACACAGTGTAATGGATTGGATCATAAAGAGTTTCTTTTGCATTCTCCAGGAAGCTCTAGGGGAACATACATTTAAAGTTTGATCAAAAGCAACTTCACTATCATCTTTTTAAAAATGGACAAAATGCTATAGAGGTTTTAGTTCTTGCTTATTTTTACCAATCTGTCTAATTTATCTCCATTTATATGCTATCAACTATTCATTATACAAATGGTTTAGATGTACTGATTAACTAAAATTGTTCCCAATACGAGGTAAAATATATCTCAGCTGGGCTTTTGTTTCTGTTTGAGACGTTGTTGTCTTTTTTCTTTGATGTCCCTGTCAAAAGCTTCATGTAATTCACTTCACTAACCATTGATTATTTAGATGAATATAGATAGACATCTTTATTGAGTAGATTTTTTTTTTCTTTTTTTAAAGCATGATTGGTAGGAGGGGAGAATTTAAGGTGCAAAGGGTTTATTCTCTTCAGTCTTGTTTACCCTATACTAGTTAGAAGATGCTGAATCAGTTTGCACAAGTTAATCTCACTTCTAGAATTACACTGCTCAGATGGCAACTGTGTCAGTATTCAAAGGATTGAAATACTAGTGTTTGAAGCCTTTCTTCTAGACATTAAAGGGAACTGTTTTATATTCTGGATGCAGTAGATGACCAAGCTGTTTTATATATACATATCACTTTTTAAAGCTAATGTGGATTTGTTATCTCAACACTTAAAAAGTAAAGTAAAACTCTATTGCAAACTCATCAGGATACTTAAAAAAACCTTTGGAGTTCTAAAGAACAAGATATTAATTTTTAAAATGTAGTTCAAGTATTAATCAGTGATATATTTTAATTGTAATATATTATTTGAAATGAACTTTCACACACTTTATTCATAAATCTAGCTGTTGGTGTTTGCAGACTTTCTTAAGTCTTTTTCTGTCACAGATTGTTTTTAACAGAACATCTCCATAGATTCTGTTGTGCTGAAGGTCCTGCTTGAACACTTGCTATTTTGTAGTCATAATCTTTAGTTGTCAGTATAACAAACATTTCTGTTCTCTGACTGACAGGTTGCACAATGATCATAGGAATATTTTTCTATCTTCTTTATTCTATTGTGTTAACTTTCTTTCCTCACTCTGTTATTGTTCAACCAATCCGTTTCTGTCTTTCCTTGCTCTTTTCTATGTTTTCCTTGTTTATTTTTATTTTTGTCTTGTGTGTTTAAGTCCCCTTTCCTTTCTACTGTTTCAGTATAGTGACAATGCAGAGACTTCAAAGATAAAGACTTCATCTTTGCACTGTCACAAAACTATGTGTTTCAATCATTGTATGTTATTACCAAACCAAATTCTTCAACCAGAAATAAAAGGAGGTGCCAGACTTGGACTTAAGGGTATTATGTATAGGAGAAATAAATAATAGATCACTTCAAAAGCCCAAATTAAAACTTCAGTATTTGAGAGGATGGCCTTTCCTTTTAGGCAATCTCAAAGGAGTAACTTGTGCTTCTACCAAATTGTTTCTACTTCTGTCAAATCATGTCTTTGTTTTTGCTGTTTCTGGCCTCCTGCAGGTGGAAGGAACTTCTAATGAACTTTGCCTGTGGAAAATCACATGAATGCTGGCCATTATCTTAGTTGTACACTTCTAATTGGTGCATGTTTTTATTTTTAAACAGAAATTAAATATATGAAAAAAGTAGTTCCTGGGCTTGCTGAAACTTCTTGGAGGAAAAAGAGGTTTGAAGACTTTGTCATCCCAAACAAAACCCCCACTTTTTTATTTACATTTTTCCCCCTTTATTTATGTTCCTGGTCATGCTTGAGGGCCTCTTTCTTTGAAGCAGAATTTAGAAAAAGTCCAGCTATTTATTGGGTGATATTATTGTGTGGTTATGATTAAATTTAGGTGTAATCAAGATTATTACCTGGTGAATACTAATAGGTATTTCGGAAAATTATTCTTCAGTGAGGATTCAAGGGAATATCTGAATAATACTTTACATTTCTATAATGACATTCATTATGAGGTCTTCCTGTGTTGCATGTGAACTCTATAATCTTAGAATGGTCACGAGAGGTTGGCTTAGTAATGTAATTTTGCAGTGAACCAAGGCTAACTAAGCCTAAATTACTTTCTGAAGGTAATGCTATAGTTCAGGAAAAAGATGAGAATAGGGTGCTCATGAACTTAAAATTATAGCTAACCCAGTGGGTGCCCTCAAATGTGAAAAGTTACTACTGAAACTTTAATAATAATATAATTATGTAAAGCATGAGAGAACAAATCTAAGCTCTCTGATCAGCTACAAAGGTACATAGTACATCTTACTCGATGACTATGTATAGGAAGACAACTATCTAACCCTTCGTTTTGTCTGTGTTCTCAATGTCTCAATAAAGTCTTAGAATATTGCTGTTGAATAAAGATTTGTGGTGTTAAAAATAATGGATGCTAAGATACTTCAGGCAATGATGATTATTTCCTCCCTTCATTATACCCTGGAATTAAAAAAAATGCTCTTCAAAGTTACCGAAGAAGTGGATTCAATTTGGGAAAGAGAGAAAATAAGAAAGGTATAGAGAAAGGTAAACTGAAAGAATCTGCCTGACATAATAGTTGGTAAGATATTTGGATTCTTCAGTTGTTGGCAGCAAGCATGCATGCACTCAAAAATATGTGCTTTTAAGAGTCAGTGGCTGAGTGGAATAAAATAAAGCATTAAAGTGAATCCCTGATACACCAAATAGATCAACATGAGTATAAACTGCATTGTAAGACATACTATTTAAGGTTAGCAGAGGTAGTTATGAAATTACTTTCAAAAACAAAGAAGAACAAGGTGAACCTGGCCTTAGCAAATTATTGGTGTTTAACTACATATAAAAGACCAGATCATATCAGTTTCATTCTGCAAGATTCAAGGCGAGTTTGATACTGATTGTCTCATTTATTAAGATCCTAGCAAAGGCTGTGTTTTTGGGGGTTGTGTTTTTGCTGGGTTTTGTTGTTGGTTTTCTTTTCTTTTTTAAAGATTCTAAACAAAGTGTAAAATAATAAGAAATAGCGTGTAGGTTTTTTCTGGTACACAACTTTATTTTCACCCAATGATTTGAAACTTAACAAATATCCTGTTAGACATGAGAAAGAAAAGTCTCCCTGAAACTTCTTTTGGCTATTTTGGAGGATGTTTGTAATGTTTTTGGGATCATTTATAATATTCAGATGTGCAAAATGAGTAAATATGTCTCTGAGTATGTCTTGGCAAATTAATCTGTAGCCTCATTCCCATAAGATAACCAGAGGTTGCTGAATTATGAGCTACTCTGTCTTTAACATAACATCTAGCAGCTATTACTTGCTGAATTTTGAAGTTATTACCTTCAATAAGTAATACACTTTGATGTGTTTCTCTCTGTGGTCAATTCCCATTGGAATTAAGTAAACTCTTCTTATTTCAGGCTTTAATTAAGTTATTTTGCATATATTACAGATCTTTCCATTTCCTTCTCTTTGACGAGTGAGTGAAATACGAAAAGTGAGTCTTTCTTAAACAAATATGTTTCTTATAACAGCAATAGAAGACATGAAATTGTTCAGAATGAGGAATGAACAAGGAAAACAATCACCAGATGGGAATTTGCCATGCAAATTCAGTATTTAACCTCTTTTGGTTAAAGTTTGCTTCAGGCTTGTTTGCCACATTAGGGTGATCTTCACTTCTGAGTCCTTATCTATCCTGATTTCTTCATTTTCCTTTAGTATCTTGGTAAGATTTCTCCCACCACCTCTCTTTCCCTATAAGGTAAACATTTAAATTTATTTCATTAAATATTGAAGTATTTCAGGTCTAACAGGGCATTTAATAAGGAAAAAAACAACAACAGCAACAACAAAACACCCTAAATCTTTTGTTTCATAATAGAAAACTTTTTTTTTGAGTGTAAAAAGAATTCTTCAATTTGGTTAGACCTAAATAAATAATAAAATCATGTTGGTTTTTCCCCAAAAAAGTTTTCTGTTGTCAGTTAAACAAGCTACACAGAAATAATATTTCTATTTTTTATTAATTAAAGTGACACCATTCCTCATTCTGTTCTTATTGCTTTTAATTTTTTTGTTAAGAGAAGCATATTTCACAAGCATGACGTCTTCTCAGACTACTCAGGTTTCATTTGCCAATAACATGTGTTGCTCTGTATCAGTCTTTTGTGATTACACAGAGTAAAACATACTATCAGAAAAAGAGTTTCTTGGGAATGACTGGTAAATGCTTAATAAATGTCATTGTTCCTTCCACAATTTTTCTGCTCTTGTCTTTTCCCTTGATTGTTACCAAATGATGTTTCAGAGAATAGAACGATTAGCAGCAATCTTGCTATTGTTTTTGAATCAAATAGGGAAATTACTTTTGGTAGAGTTTGTACAATCACACATTATCTATCTGTGGAACATTGTTGAATGAGAATTCTCTCTGATGATTAGTCTAGCGAAGTTGTGGCCACTAATTCAGCTCAAGAAATGAATCTCTGATTCTATGGAAAGGCAGAAAGCTATATTTTTGGGCTGGAGAGGAAAATAATGGTTAGAAATACAAAGCCAGTGTCACAGTTCGATCACCTGATGTGTTTGCAGCTATTTTAGTTCTCAGTTAAGAACATTGTTCTATCAGATAGACTTTGGACAGTTACTACTTTAGATCTTTCTTGACTGGCTACTTTACTGAAATTGATTTAAGTGTGTGGGTAGTGCTGTTCAGTCATGTGGGTGCTGTGGATCACAGGCAAACTATTCAGTTCTGTAAACATACATAGAACTAGTGCTTACTTCACTGAGTTAGATTGCTAATTTTGCTGTGCTGTACTGCAAATGTTTTGCAAGTCCTTCTGTCAGTGAAAGTCTCACTACATTACGAAAAAAAAAAAGTAGGTTCTCAAATGTTACACTGCTTTTTTTTTCCTTGTTGCTCATGTCTTCCACTTTGCTCTTTATATTTATTGAGTAAATGATCCAAAACTGGAAGAGGTGATTGATAGACCAGGTTGTTATGCTTCTATTCAGAGAGACTTCAACAAACTGGAGACACTGACAAATGAGAAACTTGTGAAGTTCACTCAAAGGAAATGTTAAGTCCTGCACCAGGGGAAGAACACCCCATATACCACAGCAGGCTGGTGGCCAAGTGCCTGAAAAGCAGTTTTGTGGAAAAGAACCTGAGGGTCATGGTGGTTAATGGATTGACAGTGAGACAAAAATGGGTCTTTGCAGCAAAAGAGGCCAAGAGCATCCTAAAATGCATTTGGAAAAACATTTTCAGTAAGTAGTGGGAGGTGATCCTTCCTCTCTGCCTAGGTTGGTGAGACCATATCTGAAGTGTGATATTGAGTACTGAGTGGTATGAGAGGCCCAAACATACTGGACTGGGTCCAGTAGAGGACCCATATGGTACTTGGAACATGAAACACAGGATGAGAGGCTGAGAGCTGGGATTATTCAGTCTGAAAAGAGAGGGTGGTCAAACACTGGACAAGTTTTCCAGAAACGTTACAAAGTGTCCACCCTTGGAGACTGTCAAAACCCAACTGGACATGGTCTAAGCAGCCAGTTATAGCTCATAGTTTGAGTGTGAGGATAGGACTAGACAATTTTAAAAAGTTTCTTCCAAATTAAACCATTTTGTGATTCTAAATTAGATAAGGTTAATTCCAGTAACAAAAGGGGTATTTATCTACCATGCAACTGTTACTCTTAAGGAATTGCAGGAGTTATAGCTCTTCCAGACAGCTCTCAGTATCTTGCTAGATGTCTAGTATGTTGTTTCCTCATGCTGGGTGCAGGGTACAGTGCAGACCTCGTATCTGTGAACATCATATGGAAAACATCACATACTGTATTTTCACAGCTTAGGCCAAAGCAAGCTGTCACCTCTTTACCCTCCTTTTTCTGTGAAGATCTCAAGGGATGGCTGGTAGCTGTGGGAACTGAAAGCATAAATTACCATGGGAATCAGACTGAGGGAGTATAGATAACCCCAAGCATGGGCAGAAGTATTGTGTTTTTATACAAATGTTGCCAATTTGGATAATATGTTTGAGACTTCAATTTTTGTCTTGGGGAAAAAAAAATAAAATTAAAAATTAAGAGATGCAGTTTTACATTTTTTCCCTTTTATTTTTTTTCCTAAATGAACCTATTCTGCTGTGTGAAATGTTAGTGAAAGTCCAGAGCCCTGGTAAGGCAGAAGCAAATACCCTTATGTAAGACTCTGCTAAAACAGAGCCTGAGGTTGCTGCTAGTTCCTGGCTTGTTAAAGCTCACAGCAAGCTGGTGTCTTAGCACTGTTGGTGCTTGAGAAACGGATGCAAAAGGTCAGTAATCTTCATAAGTTTCTGTTTGGGCCTGAAGCTTCGGAGGACAGTCTATAGCTCTTTCCCTCTAAAAACAAAAAACTCCCCAAAGCCCCAAAGAAATGAAAAAAACCCACCAATGAAAAACCCAACTCCAAAAGCAAACAAAAGAAATCCAAAACAACAACCCAAGCAAACAAACAACCAGAGCCCTGACCAAACCTAAACCAAAAAACCTTCCCAACAAAAAACCCGCCAAACCCAAACAAAATAAACCCTAACAGAAATAACATTTGCTGAAACTACATGGAAGACCCGCTGCAAGTATCATGTTTCTGGAAGTTAATTAAAAATTCCAAGTAAACAAGTAAGAGAAAACTGAATAAGATAAAGGTGTAAAAAGTTAAATGGTGGCAGGTACACTGTGATAAGGACAAACTATCTTCTGTCCTCTTGCAAAATCTCTGTCTGATCCTGAGATTGTTGTAATGCATTGCTAGGATGTATCTGTTTCTGAAACCCTTCTTTTATAAAGTAGTGGGAGTAAAAAGGACAAATGGTAACTTAACTACTGTGTACACATTTCCTTTGAGTGATGCTTACAGTATTTCACAATAGCACCCCATTTCAATTCTACTTCTCAGTTAGTTGCAAGAATCATGGGGTAAAGATAGCATGCAAAATATCAGCTTTTATGTCTTTGTGAACTCTTCTATGTCTAGTAAAAAAGCAGTATAAAATCAGGACCTTTGTACATTACAAGGATGTTTTTCTGAAAGCTAGACAATGATGCGTATGGAGTTTCTTAAATTCTATATTATTTTTATTTAGCTTCTACTTACTTCAGCTATCTGCAACCAAACTAAAACATATTCCTGTAAAATTTATTGAAAGTATCCATACATTTCTATCCTGCCCCTGGCCCTCTAGTCTTTTATGCACAGGTAGATCAATATGTGTTGACTCTGGGCTTTACTTTCTCTTGTGATAGAAATAAACTGTGTTTAAAATTTGTCTAAAATTCAGTTAATGTCTGAGTTTTTTTCAGCATTAAACAACAACAGCAGAAGTTTTATTCTTCAGAACTTATATGCTGAAATCACAATTATGTCCAGAATGAAATTAAATATGTCAGAAAACTTCTTTTTTTCTCTACTAATGCATGACAGCCTAGCTACAGTATCTGCAAAACAGTTTAAAACTAAATCCCCCTTATTTGGACATTGTATAACCTGAAACAATTTGGTTAAAAGGACATTGCTATTATAATCCCAAACTCTTTCAGGATTTACCATTGTTATAAATTTCAAGGAATATTGTTTCAAGGAATTTCAAGGAATATTCTTTCCTCTCCTTGCCTCAACCTAATACAGTATTCTCTTCAATTTCTCATAAACCTGCTATTGCACAGCATATGTTTCTTCAAGATGATAGGTTTATGAAATATTAGCCAAAGACATACCCCCCCCCAACAAACAAAAAACCCAAACCCACCTGTATTTTAGGCTCTAATATTAAAAATAAAGGAGGCAAAAAAATCCTCACAGTGAAAGCTGGAGTCTTTCTCTAATCAGCCACTGCTAGATTTAGAAATTAGATTTATGGAAGAAGCAGTCTTTATACATATATTTAATCCAATTGGATTCTTCAGACTTTATGTTGAATGGGACAAGGAAATGAAAACATAATCTCTAGAGAAGTATGAAAATACATCTGACTGAAAAGGAGAAAAAAGATTATATCACCTTTAATTCCTACTTGAAACTACTGTGGGTTTGTGTGTATATTACCAAACTGGTTATTTCCTTAATCCTAGTGAGATTTTCCTTTTTATGTGTTACATTTTGGGATACTTTCTCCTATTACTTGCACATTAGACATTGAAAGTTGTATTCAAATAAAATCAGAAGATCTTACAAGTAAATGTTTCCGACTTTGAAAATAACTACATTTAGAATCTTCTGCATTTCTTAAAGAAAAAACTCCAAAACCTACCCCCAAAAAGAAACACCCCAACAAGCATCAACTTAATGAATAATTCAGTTAAATGCAGATTTCTGTATTTTTGTGCTAAGTCTGGAAGGGGAATCAGTCCTTAACCTCACTTTACAGTTGTGATCCAACAGCCAGTAAAATCAATAGAAAACTGGATTGTGTCTCAGGTGTTACCAGGTTTTTCACTGCTCTTGAAAGAAAATTATTGACTTACTGTGAGAATTTTTTTGTTTATTCTCTCCCTCTTTACTCTCAGACAAAATGACTTACTTATAAGAGATGAGAGAGGTGGGTTAACTGTAGGTTATGAATTAAGAAGTAGTCTAAGTAACTCTGGCCGGATAGCTTACCCTAAAATAGTTAAATAAATGTAATTTTCCTGTTTCTCTGCACGCACTATGAAGGGTTTTTATTAGGAGTTGTCCTTATACTGGAAATTGATCAGTTTAACTTGTTTAAATTTTCATCTAGATACTCCAATGCAGCTCTCACATGGCTGGGTCAGAGCAGTTAGGATGTTGCTGGTGCCTGAGTGCAAATTGGCAGTGGCTGGTTTCATCTTTCCTCTTCACAGTTCTTTATGTCATCTCTGTTACGAGTTTGACTATATCTTTGTTTTGGTTTACTTCTTGCTTCTGTTGGAACTAGACTCCAAGTAAGAGATCATGTGTAGACAAATTAATAAAAAAGCAATTTTTTGACAGTTTTTGTATTTAAATAAGGACTTCATTTTATGAACCACATGGTTCTTGCTTAATCTAGTATATTTATACAAGCAGCAATGACATATTTTATCCAATTTTTGCTTCAGAAGGCGGGCACTACATAGGTTTTTTAGGTATTAATATATCTTCCTGAAAATTCTATGTGAACATTCCTGTCTGAAACTTCTTTCCTCCAGCACCCACAAACTTGGTGCGGTTCTGAGAAGGAACTGAAGTTGCTCTCCTTGTAAAAAATACTTTACTAGATCTTGAAGTCTCAGCTTCTGAAGAAGGTGACAGTTCTGCTGCCTGAGACATCTGTGAGGTACACAGATAAGTTCCCAGAAGCAAATAGCACAAGCTTGTTGACAGTATTAATGCTATGTCTTGTGGAGATTTTCTCTTAGTACAAATCTATTGCTATTGAGCTAATTCTGTTGGTGTCCTGAGTAGCAATTTTCACACTGTTGCTTATAAAGTGATCTTTAGTGTTCTGATAAGCTTAACATAATTATATTGTATGTATATGAGATTATTGCAAGTCTTTATTACCAATATTAGCTAAATAAATTACCTAACAAATTAAAAATGCATTCCTGAAAAGACTAGCCACAGGTCATTACATATCATTTAGAAAATGCTCAGAAGACAGTGTGCTGTGTTTTCCTATGGTATCCTATCTGCATTATTGAAATCAATTTAAATTATGGGCATTTTTGAGTTTCCAATATATAATTCTGCCTGTAGAAATCAACTATTTTGTGACTGATGCCATGGAAATATTTTTGTTGGAGATCATACGAAACCAGTGAGAAATGCTGAATGAAGTTAAACACTATGTTCGGTTACAGAAATAAACTTTGAAAAAGTCAGTTTATTTTAACTAAGTCAGATGTAGACTTTGGTTCACGATCTGGGTACATAAGTACCTATCAGCACAATGATCTGATTTTGCAGACCTAATGAACAGTCCAGTCATATATGCAAATTTTCTAAGCAGGGGTGGGGTTTTTTTACATATTTCTGGCAAGTTAATTGAGTGAATTATGAATCTATAATTATGAAATATTTGCTTCACATTTTAATGTGTGACTTTCTAGACTAGAAATTTAAACAAATTTAAATAGAGTTGGGAGGATATTGAGCAAACGGTAAACTGCAGAGAGATATATTTTTTAAAACACAAATAGTTTTTTTCTCAGAAGTGTTCTATTGCTTAGTTTTTAGTTGACGCAAAGTAACAGATTTCTCATTTGTTACTGATTTGTGACATATACATAGGGAGTCATATACATGGTAAGAGGTGAGCTCCTTGAGAGAATTCTTTAGTTTAAGAATCTAAACTTTTGAGACCTCCCTTCTATAAGATCTAAAGGGAGACTGTTCTTGTGTAAATGCTTTTGTTGTATACACTGAGCTGAATTGTAAGAAAACCTCTGAAGAACTTAGGACTGCTTTAAGAAATATACAATGTTGTTTTCTGTATAGTTTCAAAGTAGTGTTGGTTATAGAAGATAACAAAAAGATTCTAGCCCTGAAACGTGTGCTGTTAATGTTATGGATATTTCTTCATGGATCTTTGCACTAAGATGTCATTTACTTATTTGTTTAAAGCTTTGTCTTACATTTGAGCCTACTGGCATTCCAAATCTTTATATTTTCTCTTAAAAAAAAAAAAAATTCCTTTACATTTTTACTGAGCTGTGCCAAAAGGACATATACTGGTAGAAATGAGAGTCTAATGTGTGCTTAAAACTTTTTGACATATGGCTCTTCCACAGAGTTTACAAATACCAGAAGGAAGCAATCAGTCCCTTGCTGAACTATGCACTCTACTCTGACACCAGAAGAGGAATATTCAATGAGCCAGTGAGGTAACAAACCATCTTGAACATGTTGGTGTCTGTCTGCAATAGAGCTGTGACAATTTATGTACTTTCATAAGAGTATTTCAAGAAGCTGGTCAGGCATTTGTTGATGCCACATTCACTATGCACCAAGTTTTGCGGGCACAGTTCAGTTGAGTTTTTTTCTCTATCACCTGCATGCTGGTTTCCATGAAGAGATACTTTATGAGCCAGCCTCTTTTTCCTTACAAATCTCACAGCTACCTAATTGATTCATTTTTCTGGCATTGAAAATTAATTTCCTATGCCCCCTGATGTTGCATTGTATGATGACTAACCAGAATCATTACAGTTATTTTGAAAACCAAACGAAACCTGAATGCAAGTCCAAAAGGGAAAAACACTCAGAGCTCTCTAGAAGGAAGCATTCTTCTTTTCCATCTTAGCAATTACAAGTGTGATCTTTTTGCTGTCCTGAAGTCATATCACAAGCCAAGTGCAGGATGAAAGGCTCCAGGAGATAGACAGAACCCCTCTTCTGGAAGAACGTACCCTTAGCTCTTCATCCTACTGTGACAAATACCGTGACAAAGAAACATAGGGGAACATAGGCTTAGAAGAAATTTCCTGTGGAAGGCTTTTTGCAAAGCCACTCACATGCAACTAACATCACTCAGTCAGGCTATGCTTTTGTTGATATAACTCAGTGTGCTTTTGCCCTTTACTCAAGGTTGTGATGATGGCCAGAACACTCAGATCCTTTTCTGCCTATCTCAAAGTTCACATTGTTGCTTAAGGTTGCTCTATTTCACAAGTAGGACCTTGCCTTTTCCTTTGTGAGACCACATCACATCTTAAATTTGCCAATTTCTTCCAGCAATCAAAAGAAAAATTGTGCTCATTTGTGTGAGAATATGCAAATTTTGGTATTACACTTCCTACAATGAGTTACAGTCTGGGAAGCTCTTTTAGTGCTTACTTGCATATTCTGACCTGTGACCTTAATGCTCTTTATAGCAAATTTTCAGGGTTAACAAGTTTCACCATACTTAAAAATTAAGAAGCATGTCTTATACAGCACCTAATTTTCCCCTTTTTGAGCGTTTTCATGTATATTCAATCATCTATAGCAATTTAATCTACTGAAGTATTGTTGAAACTACAGCTTCTTTCTCCTTGAGCTACTTTTAGTGCTTATCCAAATTGAGGTATGCAAGTAAAATCTGGGCCAGTTCATTTACTGAGGTTGGTTACTCTTGTGTTTAATATTCTCTAATGATCCACTAGTGTATTCCAGAATGTGTGTTGCTATCCAATAAATTATAGTACAGATACATAAGCTGCATAACAAAAGGAAAATAGTTGTTAGAGAGGGATGACTATTAAGTAATATATTCATGAGCAGCTAGTCTCAGTTTGGCTGTGTCCACAGATTATTTGGATCTTTTTAATTTAAGAATCTTGATGGACACAAAATGTAACTGAAATGAAAGTCTCCTAGAAATAATTGATGAGTTAATGTTCTCTTAGGAATAAGAATTCGCTGTGCTCTGTGTTTAGCTTCTAACAGATGTGAATGAACACAAATATTACACTATTTTTTGGCAGGGAGTGCCATGGTAGTACTTAGTGTGTAAGGCTCTCAGGATTTTCAGTTCTGCCAGTTGCAACTTTCACTTATCTGGAAAATTTGTTTTTAACTCAATGTCAAATGAACATGAATGAGGCTGGTCATTAGTAAGCGAATAATCCATTATTCTGAAAATGCAAATGACACACCATCAAGTACTGCCTGACAACTGAAATTGTCTACTCAGCAAAGTGTTTGATATTAGGAGGGAAAACTTGATTGGAAGTAACACATTCAAAGAACATTTCTTATTTATTTTGCAGAATGTATTTCTGAAATATAAATGAGACAAACTAAATATTATTCCACTCTTTACACTTAAATGGTATAGTTCTCTTTTTATCATCATGTTGTATCACTCTTGCTTTCCCAGCCAGGAGTGGTTGGACAGTCAGTATAAAACCACTCTTCTCCTTGTTGTTATTTGGATTACTGTATTGAGTTTCTGTGGCTGGGTTTTGGTAGCAGGGGGATTACAAGAGTGGCTTCTATTAGAGACTGCTAGAAGCTTCCCCTGTCTGGTGGAGCCAATGCCAGCTGGCTCCAGGATAGACTTCCTGCCACTGGCCAAGGCCAAGACAACCAGGACTAATAGTAACACCTCTGTGATATAATATTTAAGAACAGAAAGGTATTGTGCAGAAAGGATTCCATTAAGGAAGAGCAGAGTGAGAACATATGAACAACAATGCAGATACCAAGGTCAGCGCAGAAGGAGGGGCAGGAGGTGCTCCAGGTGCTGGAGCTGTGGCCCCTGCAGCCCCTGGTGCAGACCATGGTGGAGCAGCTGTGCCCCTGCAGCCCGTGGAGAAGTGATGCACGGGACAGCAGTTTGTGAGGAACTGTTGCCTGTGGGATAGACTCACACCAGAGAGGTCCATCAAGGACTGTCTCCCATGGGAGGAACCCCACAGGAGCAGGGGAAAGACTCCTCTTCCCGAGCAGTAGCAGAAACAACCACTGATCATAACTCCTATTCCCCATGTCCCTGCACCGCTGGGGGAGGGGGGTCGGGGGAGGAGGGAGAACATGGAAGGAAGGAGGGGTGGGGGGAAGGTGTTTTTAAGATTATTTTACTTCTCACTCTTTAGCTGTCACCCTATTAGTAATAAATTCAGTTAATATCCCCACTTTGAGTCTATTTTGCCCGTGATGGTGATCAGTAACTGACCTCTCCCAGCTCTTCATCAACAGCTGATGAATCCTTCACTGTTTTTTTTTTTTTCTCTCCTCTGTTCAGTTGCAGAGGTGGGTGACAGAGTGACTGTAGTGAGTACCTGGTGTCCAGCCAGGGTCAACCCACTACAATTATTTGGAAATCAAACAGACAAAGCTCCTTCCGACTCTTCTTTATCTGTAAGACAAAAGAAAGGTTGATTTCCCTCCGAGGTTGCAACTAAAAATGGACTGTGTGAACTGTGATGAGACTAGGTCTTCAAATTCTGTTATTTAGGACTTTAATTCTATTTACATACTGATGTCCCTGTACTGTTCAGATGAGCAGGGGGAAGTAATGCATATCAATTCTTTTCACTTAGAGAACTGTTTCCTGGAAATGAAGAGCAGGTAGTTCCTCCAATAGAAATCTCCTGGTAAAGGGTGTTCAGAAAGATCAACTGAGACACTTCACTCTATCTGATTTTGTAATGAAATATCTATCATATACAAAAGAACTTATAAGTAGGACTATTAAGAACAAATTTTCCCTAAATAAATAAAAATGTAACAAAGCAAAAATGGGTGGCTGTGTACAACTGTAAGAACTGTACCTTTTCTTTAGAGACCCTGAAGGCAACATGCTCCACTAAAATTGTGGACTTTTGGATCTGTATGAGACCTGAAGATTGACATCTGACCTTTTAAATGAAAGATTTTGTCTATTGATATCCTGATTAACTAAATTTGCTTTGTATAGAGTAAGTATAAAAATTTATTTTACAGACAATTTTTCTCTTCAGATTTAGATCTCTCTCAGTATACGCAATTGTTGACCATTTGTCTAATTCCATATGATAAAACAACGTGAAAATCAGGTAATTTAAAAGAAAATAGAGTCCTAATACACCTGAAAGAATGAAATACAACTCAAAGACAGGGGAAAGAAAACAAGAGATGAGGGGAGAGGAAATAATAGCCCCAGGTGTTCTTTGGAAACTAGACTCTTCAAATGCTTTCTTGTACGCAAACATCATTTCAGTAAGTAATTGTCCTGAATTTATGAAAGCACTCATAGAAGTGAGCTAATATCCAGCATTAAAAATGTACATTAATAATGTTTATTTGTAATATACTGATATGTATTACAAGTGTATATTAACAATGTTTATGATTAAAAATTGCTCGGTTTTTGTTTCTTCAGTTGTTTTTCTCTTTGTTGGGTGGTTTTTTGTTTGTTTGTTTTTTAAGTCAAGCAATCGAACCCTCTGTCTTTTTTCTAAGCATGTCAAAACTGACATTCCATCTTTCTTTTGGTCATTATTAACAGTAAAGTCCTGTGATCCTTTCCTTATCTTAGAAGCAGGAGTAGAAATAGTGGCAATGGATGAAATACTAATTTAAGAAGTGTTGCAGCACCATATCTTTGCTCTTTTCCACCTTTCCAAATAGCAAGACAATGGAAAATGAATTAATTACTAATGGCTGAGACTTGGAGAACACAAGGCATAATGAAATTATTCCTTATTATCTGAATTTTTTTAATAACTCATTATTCTTTTTAGCACAAATATTCAGTGCTGCTTTTTGTCCTTTGCACCAGTCCCTTATATCAAGTTTAGAAAAACATAAAGGATGGGGTTTTGCTTCGGTGTTTTTTTGTTGTTGATGTATGTTTGTTTCTTTCTTTCTTTCTTTCTTGGTTGGGTTAATTTGTTTGGCTTTTTTAGCTCCCTGCCCTGACAGAGGGCTCATATCCCTTGTAAAATTAAAATTAGAGAGTCCAGGAAACCTTCCTTTTAGGATCCATCTTTTGATCTTGTGATCTGGGTGGCTTTCAGTCAGAGGTCTATTCAATGCAACCTGAAGAAGAACTGAACTGTGAATTAACTGTTATATTCTGGGTATGTCTTCATTAGTGTTCATGTGAGGACTGAAATTTTGAAGCTAACTTCCAAACAGCCACAGCTTCATTTGCTTTAGGGTATGGCCTACATTTCCTGAAAACAAGATTCCTTCTGTGTCAAATTATCTGATGTATATATTTCAGAGGCACACCTAATACCCTTCAGCTGCTTGAATCCATTAGCTCAGACCAGAGCTATTCATGTATACTTTGAAACTTATCTACTCTAGAGTTTAATTCCTCAGTGCATCTATTTTCTTCTGCAGACGTGCTACCCCAAACACCAGACAATTTGCCAAAACAGACGTAGTCTGTGTCGATGAGTGAGTGTGTAGGACTTTAGTGTAAAGTGGGGTGCTCAGTGTTGAGAGAGATGTTCAGGTACTGAGCAGCTGAGTCAAATCTGTGTAGTGACAAGCACAAGAGCAACATGTTTGAGTACCCATAAGAAGTCAAAATCTAGAAGGGTGACTCCAGCAGTTCTCTGGGTTGAAAATGTTTTTCTGGGTTTCTTAAGAAAGGATGTAAAAGTCTTATCCTCAGAATGGAAGCACAATGAGAATGAGAAATGGTCAAGTGAATACATGGAAATGAAAAATGAATAGTCATTAGTATTTAATTTGTTTAGACAAATCCTATTCCTCTTTCTAGAAGAAAATGTGGTAATAGTACTTCGCACTTCTCTGTGAAAACAAGCAACAAGGAAGACTAAAGTTATCAGTAGATATTTGTTATTGACTGACTGTCTTAAGGCAGTACTTGAAGAATTTCCTACAAATGCTCCAAAGTATTTTTCTCTTAAAATTGTATGCCATCTTGATTTCTGACTGGAGAACTGAAGTAGATTAATAAAAGTGAAAGTACTAGGAACGTTACTGTTTTTGCTGATGTTTATTTACTTTGGTTACACTCTAGAAAACGTGTCTATTAAATCTTTCCCACCAGGTTGAGACATATATCATGTTACTACTCATATTTCTGATATGGAGGGGATGGTAAGAGATATCAATAGTTAATTGTACTCAAAAGCAACTCTATTAGGAGGTCTTTTATTTATATTGTACATGTAGGGCTTTTATTGTATGTAATGACCATATTATTGCTGTCTCAAGAGACCTAAAAGGTGCTCCTTAAGAGTAAGAAAGATGGGTCTTTGGATTTTTTTTTCTTTAAACTATCTGCTACAAATATTTATCCTGGAAGTGCTGATCGCAATTTCAATGATCCGTAGCTTTTGTCTTTTTCTGTTCTTTTTTTTTTTTTTTTTTTTTTTAATTAAGATAACTGCATTTGTATTGTGTTATAGCTTAACTTTTTGTAGAAATATTACATATGTATTAATATATGTATATTATCCAATTTACCATAACTATATTATCTATATGTACAAATTAATGTGCATATACTATTGCACTAAGACAGGAATGCCAGGGAGGAAAATTATGTTACTAATGAACATTTAATATGTGCTTTAGGATCTTGAAAACAGAATAATTATGTGTTTAGCTGCTGTCTACTAAAAAGTGAGCGTTGTTGAAAAGACCTACAATCCAACCTGTCTAGTATTTTCAGCTTCTTGTAGAGTTGCTAATATAACTACACTGCTGAAATTGAGTAATAGCTGTTTAAAAAAATCTATTTATAGAGACTTCCATTTGTAAAGGATCTACTGAATGAAGTTTTTAGAAGTGGATTTTTTTTTTGGTTGTCCATAGTATGAAGGAGAGAGGAGTTTTTGTGAAAATTTCTGTTTCCCTTATTAATGTGTAGAATCACAGAATCATAGAATTACTAAGGTTGGAAAAGACCTCTAAAATCATTGAGTGCAACCATTAAGCCAACGTTGCTGTGTTTACCACTAAACTCTGTTCCCAAGTGCCATAAACACATACCTTTGGAACAGTTCCAGGGATAGTGATTCCATCAACTTCCCTGGGCAGCCTGTTCCAATGCTTGACCACCTGTTCAGAGATGAAATTATTCCCAATATCCAATCTAAACCTTCTCTGGTGCAACTTGAATCCATTTCCTCCTATCCTGCCACTTGTTACCTCTTCTCCCAGGTAATGAGATGGTATCTCACCTCTCTACAGCCTCCTTTCAGGTCGCTGTAAGAGCAAGAAGGTCCCCCCAGGCAGGGAGGACTTTTTTCTGGGCTGAAAAACTCCAGTTCCTTAAGCCATTTCTTGTATGACTTGTGCTCCAGACCTTTCATCAGCTTTTTGCCCTTCTCTAGACGTGCTCCAGGACCTCAATGTCTTTTTTGTCATGAGGGACCCAAAACTGAACACAAGATTCAAGGTGCGGCCTCACCAGTGCTGAGTACAGGGGAATGATCTCTTCCCTAGTCCTTCTGGCCATGCTTTTTCTGATACAGGTCAGGGTGCCACTGTCCTTCTTGGCCACCTAAGATGAGGATTCTAGTAGGAGAGAGCATCAGAAGAGCACAAGTCAAATGCCTGGTGGTGACTGCTTACGGAAATTAATTTTGCATGTGTAATGTAGGAAATTTGGAATTGTATTGACATGCTCATAGAACACAGCTCAAGAAGACTGCATATCATCTGCTAATTCACCTTATTAAATTAATAAAAATACTAATAAAATTTGCCATTTTGTGTTCCCTTTAAATACTTACTAGGTATGAGAAATACTTCAGGATATAGCATAAATTCCCATGTGGCTGTCATTCTACTGTACTGAATTCGGGCTCATTTGCATTACATATGTTGTTATGTTCTGTAGATGAAAGAGGAAAGAACAAAGTAAATGGGACGATAGGGTCAATGGTGTTTCTTAATGCATTTCTGGCAGGTAGAGTTCAACAAGAAGACGAGTCCCTTTGCAGGGTGGACTCAAATGGAAACTTTAGTCATGGATGAATTGTTGTTTACTTCATTTAGTTATAGATTTAAATACATTCCTCTTCTTTACCCATAAATAGAGAGAACCAGGTCTCCTTTTCCCCCTGTTGTGGGTTAACACAGGTGGGCAACTAAGCACCACACAGAGAGTTGGTCACACCCCCACCCTCAGTAGGACAGGGAAAGATGTGAAGAACAGCAAAATCAATAAAAATCAAGGATTGAGGTAAAAATATAATAAATTCATAGGTGAAGCATAAGTGGAAGAAAAGAGAAGGAAAAGAAAACAAAAGTAATGCACAGGCAATCATGCACCATCTCCCACAGACAGACCAGTGCCTAGCCTGTTCCTAATCAAAAGGTGGTGAACCTCTCTAAACATCCTTCTTTTCTCTTTTATTGATGAACCTGTCATCATATGGCATGTAATATCTCTAGTCAGTTGGGGTCACCTGCCTGGTTGTGTTCCCTTGCAACCTATTGCATAAGCCCCAATTCGTTCACTGTAGTAGGGAAGAGTGAAACAGCAAAGGTCTTGGTGCTGTGCAATTGCTGTTTAGAAATAGCTAAACGTGTTTGTTATCAGTATCATTTTAGCCATAAATCTAGAACAGCACCATAAAAGCTGCTACGAAGAAAGTTAACTCTGCCCCAGTTAGACCCAGCACATTCCCACAACACACGCATTTCTCTCTATCAAATAGAGATTTCTTCCTCAAAAACAGATAGAGCAAGAGACAGAAATATTGAGGGAAAAGATGATATCTAAAATAGCTAGCAGTAGAAAATTTCCTTGTTCTCCCTCTTCCTTTAAATAAGAGAGAAATCAGTTCAAATTTTATGGACTAAATTCTTTAGTAAGCTACAGAGGATTAATTCTGTGAGAGAGAATGTGTTTGACAAGGATAATATCTGACAAGCAAATCTGAAAAGGATAATATTCACTAGATTCCAGCATCTAAATATGTGCTTCATTGAGGAAGGTCTCAGTCATTTTCACTCTGCTACTCAGAAAAAAAAAAATTTGTGCAGCCTCTAACAGGGATCTGGCAGATAGATAAAATGCTGATCACAGAGAGAAAGAGAAAAGAGATAAAAGAGAATACTGAAGAAGGGGGAGAAGAGGAGGGTCATATCAGAGGTCCTTCTTTGTAGCATAGGAATATTATGGAAATAATCACTTTTATCATTATTAAATGTTCCCTGCATAAATTCCTGACAGTTGACAAGAGAAAAGGTGCTAAACATCATACCAGGAAATATTAATTATGTGTAGATTTCCAAGCAAATCAATTATACAATATTGTGGATAATTTGCAAATAGAATTGCTAATGATAACATTATGATTCCTGCATTTTAAAGGATTTCTTTTTTATTAGGGTCATCATAAGCTTCATTATTTTGAATTTTGACTCCTCAGGAGTAGAGAATGTGTTTTACTGCAAAAGAACTGACCACCATTAGATCCTACTTTCAGAGCTCTTTCCTTTGCTCACAGTTAAAATATTAAAGTTCTCTAAAACTTTGGCTTTTAAAATAGTTCTTTCTAAAGGAATATTCCAGTAATATTTTGGAGTTCTGGAAAAGTCTGTTAGAGCCAATAGTTAGTTTTTTTTTTAATTTAGCTGTTTTTTGGATTCACTTCAGCATACAGTTAAGCATTTGTTGGAATCTTCTAGAATGAGTAATAAAAATTTGACTAACCAAAGGAATGTTGTCAGCTATAACTTTAAATCCATTACTGAATTTTTCAAAGCTTGATATTCTCTTTCTTCTGCCTTTGGTAAGTGGGAAAATGCTACTGTCAAAGTTATGTGGACAAGTCACCATCAAGGAGAGTGGAGAACTTCAGCTATTGGGATTTGGGGAGTTTTCAGCTCCAAAATTCTCTCTTCCTGGGCTGTACTGTGATGGGCTCTACTGTCTTGAATCATTTTGAGCCTGGCTGGCATGCTCACAGGAAATGGGACAGACTTCTTAAAATCTTTTTGCTTTTAGACCTATTGTAAACATATCTTCTGTAGTAGATGTCCTGTTGAGCCACTGTGCCAGGTAAACTTAGACCAATATTGCTCAGTATTCAGAGCCTTATCAGAGAAGCTGAGGTCCCAGGAAACTGAATAATACCTGTTGCCCAGTTTGTTTCTTCTCCTTAATATATGCAGAAATTCTGGGGAAGACGAGTGTGAGGGGATGTGGGAATGCATATTACTCAGTTATAACACTCTTCGGTTCAGATAGTAAATACTGTACCTTTTATTCCATATGGCTACCCACAAGGGTTCGGAGAGTTTGTTTTTGTAGTGTCACAATTTTTATTAACATAATTACGGGCCAAAAAGAGAGCACGTGCCATGAGGAGAAAGAAGTTGAGGAAGAAAGGGATCTTTAGACCTCCGATTCAGTTCCATGGAGGTGTGCAGGAGGGAAAATTCCGGGGAGGATCTAGGGGTGGATAGTTCTCGGATTGGATGGATTATCCTATAAAATTGTAGAACCCCTGGATATGAGCATGTGCTTTGTACTCCGGTGCAGCAGGAGGCCTTCATTAAAGACCTGCTCTATATCTTATCTATACTAATATTGATTGGTGACTTTTTTCTCCCATTTTCAGGCATCATAGAGAACAATAAAATAAAATATTTTAAATCTTACAAACACCATAGAACTGATTCCACCTCTATATTGTTGTAAGAGTCAAGCCAAAGACCATCAGTCTATTCTAAATTCCAATAAAACCTTAATCTACATAATAGAAGTATTTTTCATGTATATATCATAAATACATAAACACTTTAATTACCTAGGTTTACACATGCTATTTTCTCTTGTAATAAATCAATCACATTTTTTTTCCCTAATTCAAATTATTTCAAATATGTTTCATTTTTTTTTGTCACTGTGATTTCAGGTTCTTAAAAGTGTATTCCCTTGTACTACATATTTTCTATGCTTTTAACTTTTTTAATAAAATAACCTTGTAGCAAGATGTCTAACTCAGCCAGTAAGTAATGCAGGTAACAGCATTGTCATTTGAATGTGGAATAGCTTTATAAATTCTTTACCAGTAATATAATTTTGAAGTATTCTCGTTCATTTATGGATATTAAAATGCATCTATACCTTTTCTGGTATCCTTTGTAGTTGTTTTTGTAAACTGAAAATGGTCAGTGGCTTTTCCAGGAGGCTGAGATGAGCAAAATTTAGAAATCGGATAGAATGGAGGGAATTGAAAACACCAATATGCCCAACTTAGCATTTTTTGCAAATTGTCTATGTAGAAATCATAATTAAGATTTTTAGCCAAGCTTTTAGGTAATATGACCCTGTTAATTATTTTGGAAGATACTCACAGTTAAAAAATTCAACACATTTCTTGTTTCGCCTTCATGGCACCACATCATACACGTAACAGGCCAGTTAGCTCCTCACATGGGAAAGAGATGCCTGTTTTTAAAAAAAAACATGTTACAAACGTGTCATAAAGATGAGTTTCCTCCGCAGATGACTTAAGACAAATTAAATAAACCATACTGCTCAAAATGGTACTCTTGTCACCAACGGCTTTCTGGGTTTTTATCTTTTTGATAGTATGGTCTGACATCTGTTTTAAAGACCATTTAGAAAATAAGGTATTAGGTAGATTTCTATGATGAATGAAACTGCATACTCATAAATTTTTGTTTAGAGATTTAGAAAAACAATTTGCAACTCATTCTATTCTTATCTGTTGTCTCATTTACGTCACTTGCTGTTTTCAAGAAGAGGCTTTTACTGGATGTATGATCTTAAACTTCAGCAGCAACATCTCTTTTCTTCTTCTAATTCTGTAGAACTATACTGCTGCATTATAAATACTTTTCTCTAATATTGTCAGGAAATTAGAAGAGAAAATTAGGTTATTTTTTTTTTCTTGTAATGGTGAAATCATTTACCTCTTCCTACAATGAAGTTTTTAGAGAAGTTACTTATAGGAAGAAATGTAATTGTATGCTGACAGCTACTGAATCAAATAATATTTGCTATTGGCACTATAATATAATAAGAATCACTGTATCAGAGTTTATTAGTAGATGGTTCTGATGCAAATAGTGTAAAACACTCTAAAGTGGGAACAAGCTTCACCTTCTTTTCCTTCCACTTCAAATTATATTAGTTAAGTATAATGATAGGTTGTTTTATCCTTCAGTCATTTTTTAGATAAAGGAATATAATTTTGACTCTAAAGCTGTAGCTATTGTTTTGATATTTACTGGCTTAATGAATATTTCCAGATGAGAGCCTGAGAATGAAAAGTTGTGTGGTCTTGTTGACATATTCTGCCCCAACACAAGATGTGGAAGAAAGCAGATTGACTGTAATAGGTTGGTCTTTATCTAAAATAATCACATTAAAATTCTTTAAAATAGCTCTAAATAATTGTGCAGCTACCTATAAATTTCCAGTAGCTTTTGACAGGCTCACTACATGTTTCATGGTCTTTTCTCTTTCCAGTCTTATACTTTTCCACACTTTTCAAGAATAACTAAAAGCAGTTCTTGCTTTATGATGTAACCTTGGTATAAGTAAATGATACCATATTTTGCTAATGTATGCTTTTCCCAGTCCCCATCTCACCCTCTTGCATTCATTTATCTGCTATGGCAGATAATATGTTGTTCTGTATTTAATACTTTTAATATCTCTACATTGAGTTCATTTTCAGTGATTTGGGAACCTTTCTTCCTCATCCCAAATCTGCCCTCTTGTACTCTATGTCAGAATTTTATTTATTCCTTTATGAAAATATGTCCAGGGTCATCTCGGGATTTTGACTGAGAAAATTAAATAGAGCATAACCACTCAATATTCTTGTCAAACTTATTTCTTGTACTGAATTCCTAATTTGGGTGATGAGCTCTGTTATTTCTCAGAGAGACTGTGAGTTCTCTCTCCTTGGATATTTTTAAAGACTGACTAGAGAAGACTGTGAGCAGTCTAGTCTGCGTACAAAGTTAGTTCTGCTTTATCTAAATAAACAGGTGGATGGAACCAGATGAACTGCAGT
The DNA here is from genome assembly GCA_038380795.1 of Pyrocephalus nanus. Taxonomy (NCBI): domain Eukaryota; kingdom Metazoa; phylum Chordata; class Aves; order Passeriformes; family Tyrannidae; genus Pyrocephalus; species Pyrocephalus nanus. The sequence goes on along the minus strand of CM076261.1, from coordinate 14,082,473 downwards.
TGTCTTTTAAAACCTAAATTATTGTTTGATTACAGGTACATGAGCATTCTTTAGATCACAAAAGGGGAAATATATGTACAACTAGAACGAATGGAAGTCAACAGGGGAAGTAAGTTCTTTTGGGTAGTGACTTTTTGAAGTGTCTGACTTGAAGCATGTATAGATTTTTAAAGGTCTATGATTTTTTGTTAATATAGACAAACATTTTAACAAGTTTGATTTTTATAGAAACATTGATGTATTCAGCACAAATCAACTTTTTCAGCACAAATCCAAAACACAGCTCTATACCAGTTAGTCTGAAGAAAATGAACCCTATCATATCTGAAATCAGCACAAACTTTAATGAATGCACTCATGCTACTGAAATCAGGACTTTTTTGGCTCATATTAATGAAATCCGCAGTATAATTTAGTTTTCTGTTGCAAGAAAGTTACAAATGTGGAAAATTGTCTTTTATTCAGAGCAGTCACATAGTTCTAAGATAAGACAATTGAGTAAGAATGCAAGATCCTCAGCTGGAGGAAACAGAAAACAGGACACATAGGCTTAGTCATTCATCTAGCAATTGCCAGTCAGACTAATAAGAATTTCAGAAAAAAATTTTACAAGTACTTATAAATCTTGATGTATTTACAGTTCATTTCAGTACTGTCTGCTATGACTATAGTAGCTATTGAGATGAGATAAGGACATATGGTAGCAACTAATAAAAGTTGATAAAATGGAGGTAAAATTGACAAAATCATAGTACTCGGGTGAGAATATAAATTCATGGAAATTTTCTCAAGAATCTGTCTGAGTCTTTAGGGGTGGAAAATGTTTTACACTATTAACTAACTAAACATGATGATGTGTTTTGGAGACCTAGTAAGTGACACACGTATGACGGGGAAACACAGACCACATAGAAGAAAGGTCATGAAAAATTATGCTTCTGACAGTCATTTGTTTGAAATGTTTTACCAATAACTAAATAGAAGCATCACAACTGGAGTTTTGGAAGTAGATAAATGGGCAGATAAAGCAGTATTACAGGCAAACCTGTTATCTCATATGTCATTTATGTAGCTTTTCCACAAAGAATTCACTTTTTTTTTAATCTGAGCACTAGGGCTTTATACCTTAGGTGGCTAAATCAATAACTAGAATTGCTGAAGCTCTAGTAAATGTGGAGCAGTGGGGAGCAAAAAGGAAGGAGTATACAATAAACTATTAACGAATGGGAAGCTATGTAGAATGGGAAATTGCTACTATCACAGCTATGGAGGAATAACATAAAAATTTAGAAGTGAGTAGTCTCCCTTGTGCCAGCTTTTGGAAGAGTGCATCAGTATTAGAATTAAAAAAATGATGCAAATCACAGTGGTATACCATATTATGTGTAATTTTGTTACTTTAAATAAATATGACAAAAGTGGTGTATGATAAATAGATGGATTCCCAGGTGAGTCTGCTTTAGCATAACGGTGTCTGGGGCTTTTGTGAACTCTCCTTCTCAAATGTGTTTGTTAAGAGAGAACAGAATATTTGAAGGAATAAAGGTATGTATTGCCTTGACTCTTTATCTCTGCTCACTGTTCAGGCATAAAAGGAAAATCTATCAAGTCAGTTAGGAGATTGACAGCCCTGTACATAAATCTATAAACCAGTAGACCAGAGGAATGACATCCCTAGAGAAGTCTTTGTAGTTTTGTGTATTCCTGCTCTCTCTGAAATGCTGTTCCTTTTCCCATGTCTTGGACGTGTCTCAGGAATGAACTGCAGAGAGAGTTCTTCCTTTTGCTGAGGGTTTAAAAAAGAACCTAGATAGTGTTTTGGAAGCAGATTCACAATACAATGAATGTTGACCAGATTATTTGCTAATATATTCATAATCTTGATTGAAAAGATTTCAATGTCTTTTCATAAAAAGACAAAAGAAAATTTTTAATAAATCAAAATATCCTGCTCTCTTACCAAGACTTCAAAATGAAAGAAAAGTGGTTATGAGTAGGAAAAAAATTTCAACATCAGTTTTGAATAACTCTTAGAGTATAATGACCATGACTTTATATAACAGCTTTACAAAATTCTCTCTCTGTTATCCTCTTGCTTCACACAGACAAGAATATTTTATGTGATCTTGTGTTTCTGGTGTTTCTGGATTCCATGACAGTAAGGTATGAGACCAGAAAGTGTGGGATTATGAACAGAACCCTGGAAGTGAGTGTCAGAATCTGAATCTGGACAAGATTAAGAACTGTCTTTTGAGTCTAGCAAGGGCAATATACAAGTAAAGGTAAAAATAAAATAAAATAAAAAAAATAATATAACATAGGCATTATAGCTAAAAAACTTGCTACCATTATCCTCTCTTTTTCTGGTGACACTTAAAAATGTAGGAAAATTGAAAGCCTTTAAGTAGACAAAACTATGCCCTACATGTCCAAGGAAGCTGGTGTCTGTGCAAGAGAATGGCCAAAGTTTTAAGACTGTGTGGGACTTGGTAAATGTAGTGTTCTGGCTTTATGTCTTTGAAGGGGAATGAATAGGGGTGGTCACATAGAAGAAAGAAAACACAGCTTGCTGGAGACAATGATTTCTTGAAGAACCATCTGTAAAGAACCATCTGTAATTTCAGTGGTGGATTTTACAGGAATACATTGCAGTCCTGAAAATTTGGAACATTTTTTAATGAAAACAAAGTCACTGACTCTGCTTGACCTACTGCTGGAAGAAAATTATATTATACCTAGTCTAATATCTTAGTTGTGCATATTAACATGTGGACATAATGTATATTGTCTTTGATGAATAGACTATTTTTGAATTTTTATTCCATTTTATTTTTAATGTGTGTATATATACTCTTGAAACTGGAGTTGAAGTGGAGCTTTTAAACCTGTGGCTAATTGGCATGGTATGACTTCCTTCTTCTTGGAGAGAAGTAGGAGTTTCGAAGTGGAATCAGCATTAAGCCTGAGCTCCTGTTTGCAGTGTGTGAGTCAGCTCAAAATGATTACCTTGTCCTAAAACCAGATAGTACACTAATGTTAATTAGAGACATTGAGCCCTTTGATTAATTGAGGCAATGAAGCTATGCAAGGTACTGTGTTCTGAGTTTATTTATTTAATGTGAATTGTAACTGTGCATTAAGAAGGAGATTGTAGTTTAACACTGGCATATTGTGTCCTCAAAATCAATGCCATTGATCAGAATTTCTTGAACAAAACCCAGTGCAAACATGCTTTAGACATTTAGGTTATCTATGTGCAAAATTAAACAATAATGACCCATAATTTAAACTATATTGTTTTATGGACTTTTCGGGGAAGTCCATAAAAGCCATAAACAAAACATGTCATTTCCAGTGGAAACAAACCTCTCTAAATGCTCTAAATACTACCTATCTCAGTAAATGCTTCCTTTCCTTCAGTCATGGACTCCTTGCCCTTTGATTATTTTCCCACAAAACAGCTGCCTACATTAAAGACCAGATATCAAGTTCTACCGTGTTTTCTATTGTCAATATGAACCAGGTTCCTATTATTTAACTCCTCTGTGAACAGTTTTTCAACCGTTTCTAAAGAAACTGTACAAAAAATGAGGGAAGAATTTTACAATGAATTAACAACGCTTTGCAATATAAAACCTTGAATTAAAAAGCAAAACAAAACAGAAAAAAATTACAAAAAAATACCCCCAACCTAAAATCAGTGCAGATACAATATTAAATGATACTGGCTGTTTCAGTTCAGTAAACTGAACACAATAGTGCATTACAAATTATGGAAAAGATGGGAAAAAGAGCATTCATCTCTCCCTCCATCTCAGTAAAACTATTTTCTGAAAATGGGCATGCATTATTCTGAAGTTTTCAGGATAACAGATGCCTGAGTGCATGCCAAAATCAAATTTCGCTAGTTTACAGAGACAGGTATAAAAATGTTTGCTCTGCCTGATTGCAATTCTGATTCTCATTTTACACCTTATACTTTGTATATGTCAAAAAATTCACTCATTTTGACATTTTTGCATGAATTTTTGAGTAACATATGATGTCTGAGAAAATCTGCCAAATCAAATAGTATTTTTACTAGCCTCTACATTCTTAAGATGGACATGAAAGATACCTTTTCCTGAATCCCACAATTTTGGATGCTGTTAGGTGTGAAGTGTATTTTAAGAAGAGAGTTAGGGAGTTCTAATATACCTTTAAATTTACTCACATTCTTCTGAGTGATTTAGTTTAGATTAAACTGTATCACGTTATGTAAACTTTAGCAAGCCATATGATTCAGTCCAATGCTTTCTTCACGAATGTGCAGTCTTTGTAACAGCACTAACATTAAACAGTCCAGTTCTTGAAAAGTGCAGAGGATGGATTAGGACAGCAAACAGCCAGAAACAGGAGGCACCTTAAGAATGTGCAGATCATGGATAGAGATCAGATTTAGCACCTTTGCAGTTGTGTGATAGTTCTTTTGCTCAAGGGGTATATATGTTTGGCAAGCTCTGAAATGTCGATGCCAGTTTGAAGACTTGTAAAGATAGAAATTGCTTAGATATAAAGGCTCCTTGTGGGAACATTTTCTTTCTTGTATTTCCTTATAATCAAACGCTGCATTTGGATTCCTTTGCTATTTACCCAAAACATTCAGAACCTCAGGGCTAAACAAACAAGACATTCCCAGAATGCCCAAGTTTTCATATTTGGAACATGAGGAATACCTCACTGGCCTCAGAAAAGGAAATGTGCTTTCTACAGAATTAGTGTATGGATAAATACATAACAAGTCAGAAAACATGATTATGGCAATCTTCCTTTCCCTCATTATTCCTGAATATGTCTATAAATTCTGTAAAAGGAAGGTGATATTGCTTGAAAACACTGAACTGAGTAGTGTGATTCAATGAAGACACTGGAGATATCTCAAATATGACATTTTAGCCTTACTTTTCTTTGAAACATCATTGCCAAAAGTGAAAGAGTTAAACCACTATTCAGACTCAAGTGAATGTATGATCTGCCTAAAGTCTAAGCCCTTACACCTCCCACTGATATTAAAAAATTTTTTCTTGAGTAGGGAACACATGGAAACAGGCAGAAGGGAGACAGATCCAACTCTAGCAGCAGTCAAAATAAAGAAGTCCTCATTCAATCCAAACTTGAAAATACTTCTTTATATCATATATGGCATGAATTTAGAGGCATTGCTATGCTCATTTAAGCTGGGACAGGGCAATTTCTTAAAAAAAAAAAAAAAAAAATACAGTTACACAGTTTTATATCCACTAGCTACTTTTGGTTTTGTTGTAGGTGATGCCTCTGCCTAGTTCATTATGGAGGCCTTTCTGATATTCAGAGATACTTGGTAGTTTTTCTTTGCATCCAGTCTATAATATTTGCATACAACAATGCACATGATATGAGTCTTGATTCTACACTGTGCAGGGCCAGGAGTCAGACTTCCAGCTCAGGATATTCTATGATTCTTGCACTAATTGCATAAAATTGCCCCCTGCTTTGCTGTTTTTAAGCTTGGTCTGGCTCTCATCCTGGCCAAGGTAGATAGCTTTCCAAGGCAGCAGAACCCTGGGGATAACAAAATGGCCTTGGCCCTGCTGCCTGCTTTTATTATGTCAGAGCACTAGGAAAAGCCAGCAGACTTGATGCAGACAGACAGATGCTGCTGGGGCTGGTGAAGGATCTATTGCCAGCAGCACCATTCAGTGTTTCCTGCTTAGTATCCCTCATGTTCCTGGCAGATGCAGTGGCACCAATGCTCCAGGGGCTGCCCCCTTTCCTCCTTCCCTTTCAGGTATCAGGAACTCCATAACTTCTACTCCGCTCTTCCTTTCAGCAACAAATTTCCTCAGTGTACAGTTCAACCGTGTCTTTACTGCAAGAAGTCTTGAATGGGCTCAGTGGTGAACTCCACGTTGCTGGTCATGGCCATGTTCAACACTCAAAGCTGACACTGTTGGACAGCTTCGCTCCTTGTAAGTACGATGATCAGGCCCTGCAATGAAAACCAGTTAAGCAGAGGAGGTAGGATATGGAGCTGTGATTCCTCCTCTGGCCCTGGCACAGTTTTCCTTCACAGTTTTAGCTGGATCTGTTACCTCCCCTGTGCTTTAATACTATTGGTAGCATAAGGGTTTCTACTTTGCAGCTCTGCATGGATGTTGCAGAAGATAGGCTGAAAAAGGTAATGTGAAAATACAGGTTCTGGAAGAAAAAATAAAACCTGATCACAACAGAAAGGTAGTTTTCCTGTTAGATACATAGATAATATATATAGTCTTGCACAGATAGTAACACAATAGCTTATAAAGATGCAAACCAATAAAGATGGAGTTCTTAGTGCAATGCCATCAATTACATTCCTAAAGCAAACATACTGGGATGTCAAATAAACATCCACAGCCATTTTTACTAAGTAAAAGATTGCATACTGGATGAAAACTAAGTCTTTTTCTGTTAAAACATTAAAATACTGGTGTGTGATATGTGATGTGCAGGTTCCAGGAAGTGTGAAATTCATGTGACAACTTTTCTATAAAAATGAACTTCACTGATCTCACTGATCAGTAATAAATGGCAGAAATTTTCAGAATACCAGTAGTACTTTGAGCTTATACCACACCTCTAGGTGCAGTATTTTAAATCATTTTACAAAAATAATTATCTCAGATTCTCAACCTATTGAGAATTACATTTAGTAAGTCCTTTATTTGTATTCTATCTATGAAAGCAAAGTTCTGAGAAATAAAGGATTTTCATAAGTTCATGAAGCATTCAGTAATTCAGACAAGGACTTCTTCAAGATCTAGGTTTCTCTCTTCTGTTCTTAATTCTTTTTTTCTGGAAGGCATTACGAGACAAACTGAAAAGCTACAACATGGAAGAAAATACCCAGGGAGGAAAAAATTTATCCTCCTCCTCTCCCATCCCAATATTAAAAGGAAATCATACCTGTGAACTGGATATGAAGTGAGATTTACAGAATTATTTACTCTGCAATAGACTAAAAATTAGTTTCCATGGCAACCACTGCACCTTCTGAAATACAGAATACCTCTACAATAAACAGAAATACAGCAAAACAAAGTCTTTAACTTATTTTTTTATCTTAATAAGTAAGAATTTATGCTGCATATAAATATACATTAAATGATCTTTCATATATTTTTAATGCTAAGTTCTATAATTTATGTGTTTTTATAAAAGAATTAATATTTGCTAGCAATGGTGGCCCTTCTGTGTTGTCCCTGAGAAGATAATACTAGAAAAAGTAGTTTGAAAATGCTGCTGATATATGAAAAACTAGAAGTCCATGATAATTTCCTTATTAAGATTTTATGATTTATATGGGCCACATCTCTATCACTGAGTTAAGACTCAAATGAAGAGTCATCTTTTTAGTATTGATCATGTGTTGATAATAGTCCTGCTTAGAGTGGGAAATTGGACTAAATGACGTCTGCTGCAGCCCATATTTCTATGATTTTATGATTAATTGCCTTATGGATTCATTTGTGCTGGTTTTAAAGACTCCTGTCTCATATAGGTACTAATTCCTTAAACCATGTGAAACTTCATTTAAAAGACTATGCAACACACCAGATATGTGACAGAAATCATGATGTTCTTTTCAGAAAGAGATGATGGAGAAAATCTGGGCAACTTTATTTTAAATTTCTTGGATTTTTCATTAAAAAAAAAGAGGAGGAAATATATTCTACTAAAAGTTGTCTAGAAATGGGGTAAATTTGGTTTACTTTCACATTAGCTGAATGAAAAATTGCTGAGTTCTTCCTGTTCTAAATCATGTTATTTGACATACATTCAAGTATCTATAACTTTGTAATAGTCTGGTAGGAGATTGCTGCCAGGAGCAGAAACCCTGGAGTTTTTCAGATTTTGGATTCTGCAAAACCATTGACTTACCTTAGTGCAAGGATTCCAGGATTTTCCTCCCATGGAGAATTTTAATAAGCTTGTTTTTCACTCTAGCTCAGAACATAACTGAATTTTAAGGTTTCCATGGAATAGAATTAATGCCTCAGTGATGCCTCAGTGGAGAATGAGGGCTAACACAGTTGTGCAATATGTAACTGAAACCTCTGTAATAATCCATGACTGTATATCTTTTTCTCTCATTCTCTATGTAAGTAATTACGTCTTCTCAGGTATTGCACAAAGGTGAGTTACTTTTTTTTTTTTTTTTTTGAGAATACTCAATATATTGCACTTGAATCTACCAAGATTATTTGTTATAATTGAATCCCCAAAAAACTTTATTTTGGTAGCATCTCTATAAAAACACAAAAAGGTTTTTGTGATATGACACAGAACTGCACCAAAATAACTCCATGAGTTGTTAGTATATGGGGGATTGATTCAGAAACAAAGCAGCATTTTCAAATGTGAATGTGGTGTTTTGTTCTGAGTAAGGCATGAAGAGAACAGTTAAGAAAAGGTCATAGCAGAAAGGAAAGAGACACAGGAGGGTTTATTAGACAACTGGGACTATTTCCTCACTGCTGTATTGGGCTAAAAAGTTGTCTTACATAATTTTGTGTAGTTGAAGGTTTTCATGTGAATTATGCCTACCTTGTGCTTGTTGTCTGTTGCTCGAAGCATGAAGAAGGGTTAATATATTGCAGTAGGCTTCAGTAGAAATGCCTGGCAGTTTAACATAGTACCTATGCACTCCTTTAGAGACTGTCATGCACTTCCAGTAATTTTCTACTGGAAGTCTCATTACAGTTTTTAAACGCTGGTGATCACACCTTATACTTCAGACACTAGACAGAGATTTCTGAGGTTTCTCTGTTATTAATAAGTACTGACAAGTAAAATAAAGATATTTTGTGTTTCAGGATGTTTTGACATTTTCATTCTTCGTAGAAGGTGGTGGCCAAACACCAGAAACTACAAATATCCTGCTGGAAAAATTTCAATACTTGCTTTCTATCAAAATATGAAAACATTTCAGCAGAATTCAGCTGATCCTCAGGATTTCAGTCATCCTTATTAAATCTTTTTGTAGTCAAGAGAAAGAAACAGGCATTTCTAGAGTGCAATCCTAAACCTTATATCTAAAATAAGAGTTCAGTTGTTGTCTACAAATGTCTACTCCTATCTGTTTTCTGTAGAAATCTGGGCTGATTTGCTCTGGTGTTACATGCATTGTAGCCAGCTAAAGTTATTGAGATAAATCTGTTCCTCGGTTTCAATATTTTAATCAAAAATACTGGTTTAATGGACTGTGGAATATTCTGTTTGCTGTGAAAAAGGATGCCTGAGTTCAAATTGGTTTAATGGTTTTACCCAGTTTATTGTCTTCATTTAGGAGAGCTGAAGACAGAGAAACTTGATGCCCCACTGTCCACAAAAATTATTGTATTAAACTACTTACATAATGCACTGGGTCATAGAATCCCTCCACACTGGGAGAAATAATTATAAGGTATAAAATACTCTCAAGGAAATAATGATGGGAAAACATCAGGATCTATAAGTGAGTGGGGTAAACAAAAATTAGGTTTAATGTGATATTAAAATGATATGAAACAAAACACACTTATTAAATTTAAATGAGAGGAAATTCTCTGATTTGAGTCGAAATGACTCTGAATAACAAATCTTGCTTGATTTTTCTCAATGAAAAATTGAAACAAAAATAATACTTCTTCCCTGTATTCTCAAAATTAACATTTTTTCCTCAGAAAATCATTAAATAAAAGCCACAAAAAATAGTGGCTAGACTGAGGCTTTATACTTGTTACTTGGTGACAAAACAACCTCAGGTGAGTTCTCTGTTGTTCCCTTGCAAAATAGTGTGATGAGGACTGAATTGTGTTGCATGAAGAGCATTGCATTGGGTGTTTTGTGGCCCAGTGGCAGAACCCAGCACTTCATCCTGCTGAACTTCAAACAAATGGCCGTGGCCCACGGAACCAGCCTGTCCAGATGTCTCTATAGGGCCTTCCTGCCCTCCAGCAGATCAGTACTCCCACAGCTCAACTTGGTGACATCTGCAAAATGACTGAGGGTGCACTCAATCCCCTCATCCAGATAACTGATAAAGATACTTAACAGAACTGGCCACAATACTAAGCCCTGGGGAACACCTCTGGTGATCGACTGCATGATGAATACATCTACCTCCATATGTACAATCAACAGTGCACTGTTAAATGGCTCTGGTCATGAGGGACAGTTTGCACAAGCTCGGTCCCCTGAGTCTCCATTTGGAAGTGAAAGCCAGTCTATATCAAATTCAAGTGCTGAATAAAGTTTTGTGTAAATTTTGGAGGAGTTCAAGAATTGGAGGTGAAGTTGTCTGGCTCTGACCAGAGAGAGGTTTATGTTGAGCCTCTGAAAATAGGATAGCAGATCCTACATCCTAAGTAAGTCATGTAGAAGGTTTTGAAGCTTTTGCCCTTGACAGTTTAATAGGCTAAATTAAGTTTCTTTTACGTACATTGCATAGATGCATTATTAGATAATTCATTACTATATAATACTGCTATGTCTCAATGACAATCCTTTTGAAACCTTCTATTGAAAATCAATGGACTTGCAAGAACATCAATAACATTCATCAGTACAGATATAACCTTCTGTAGTGTCTTTATCGCTTTTCTTGAAGTAGTTCAAATTCATGATTAATTATTCATTTTATGTAATGTCTGAAGATAAGTCCAGATAAGTTTAATTAAAAAGCATCAGATGAAGTGTGTTGAAGAAGGTTCTGTGAGGAATCTTTCTGATACCTTACTTCTCCTTGATATTTAAAGCAGTTATCCTGCTGAGGTTATTCTGTCAGGTTTCTGTCAGACTGTCTTTCCCACATTTTGCAGTTCATTGCTGCAGTCTCTGATAATCTTACCACACTGACTGGCTCCAGTTATTACCCTTTATATGAAGGATCTATGTTGAAAGCCAGTTATGAGTTTCTGTCCCAGAGGATTGCATGATGAAGTTGAAGCAGGCTGTCATCCAAAACTGTATAATAGCCTCAGCTGGGAAATACAAAAGTGCCATGGATTATTGATAGAGTCATATCTGCAGTTCTGCTGACAAATTTGATGCTTCTTTTGTTAGGTTTCCATTATTAAGAAATACCTCTGTTAGTATGTCCCCCCTTCTCTCTCCCTGTGTGTTCCATTTGGCTTGGCTTATGATTTTACAGTGTGCCATATATACCAGTAAAAAATGATGTTATACCTTATAACCCTAATGCTACAAGGAAAAATTATGAACTTAACAAAGTTCTAATGATATTCATTTAAAAACACCTAAAAACCTAGAAGTATAAATTTAACAGACCATTTTAAAATTATCTTTTATTCTACTTTCTTTCAAAGTACTTCATAAAGCATTAAAATGCATCATTTTCCCTTATCTTGAATATCTGTAGTGCAAAGAAAATGACAGAGAAAGGAAGATTATTCTACCATTTCTTAATAGTTTAACTGACACGATGGTAAAATAAGTCTTCAGTTATTCATCAAAATTATACCCACATTGGAATAAAAAATCTCCCTCTTCATTACATTGTGGGGCATAACTGTTATAAAGAAAATTGAAAATACAAATTTGAAGATTTTGATTGACATAACTGCAAAAAGGTAACTATTTATGTTATTGTAAAAATTCTACTATTGCTTTCTCTGTTTTATAGATTAGTTTTTCTCTGGCTGAAGTGTAAGAGTGCAAATGGAAAAACAGGATAAATTATGGTGGCAACATGGATTCTGTAAAGCATATTTCTGTTCTCAATCATATCTTAAGTCAAGATATGGAAGCACAAGATGCAGTATTTGGCTAAGGCTGAAGTATTTGTCTAAGATGGAAATGTTGTTACACCAGATACAGTGGTAGCAGTTAAGGAGTTATGAAAGATACCCTTGGGTCTTTCAAAAGACGTGAAATCAAGAACCAACTAGTTAAAAGGCGTCTTGGCTAATCATTTTCAGAGGAGAAGGGAGACACAACTTCCCTGGGCTGTGATCAATGTGTTCACCACCTCTACTCCAAGTCATAATGGTTTTGACTGCTCTCATGTGCAGCATTCAGTCTTTCCTCCATCACAGAGGACCTGGAGGTGTTGATGCCCATAAGTCTGTTAAGACAAGATGGGTTTGTGCAACTGATTTAATTTCTGAAAAGGGCTAGCTGAGATCTACCAGAATGTCTTAAAATGAGGGCTGAAATGTTGAATGCTAATGAAAACTGATTGAACAAGAACAGTGAGATCAAGCTCTCAGCAGTGTTTTAATGAAACACTGCTGAGAAGTTTTGTTAAAGACCAGATATTCCAAAAGACTCTTTGCCATATGAACCACCTGTCAGACATAAATCAATTACTTTGTGTCAAATGCCCCTTTTGAAAGGGAGCATTAAGCTATTCTCTTCAGTGTATAAATAGTGTGGGAATTGCCCTTCACTTATTTTCTTGAGAACTCACTCAGAAGAGACCATCTCCTCAGCATGTTGCAGAACAAAGAACTGAGGAGTCATGGTGAGCTGGAAGTCTGCAGAACAACAGAAATTGGGTAGGGGAGAGTCATGTATCCCATCCTTCAAGGTGACAGACTGCAAATTATCTTTCTAGACAGTCAGCGGTGGAGTTTATAGCAACTGAGGAAATAAATTGTACAGCTTCTATGTTGAGTAGATCTGAAGAAAAGACATGAGTTTGCAGGAAGACAAAAGTCCCATAAAAAAAAAAAAAGAAAGAAATCTTTCAATTCACTCAGCCTTCTGGGATTCTTTTGAGAAAAAAATGTAGAATGAAACATAATGATTTGGCAGGCTCAGGGACTCATCATGCCAACAATGTGATGATACCTTGAAGGCAAGTGTGTGGAGTGTGTTTCTTTTTAGGGTAAACATAAGCTTAAGGTAACTATCTAAAAGTGTTGGCCTGTTGTCTGCCTTGCCTATGTTTTCTTAAGTAGTAAAAAGACAAGTCATAAAAAAAGTGGGTTTGGAAACAGGAATTAATGAAGTTCTTAAGTTGAAAATATATCGCTTGGATGGATACACTGAGATACTGTTGCATGAACCAGTTCACATCAGAAATGGTATCTGAGTGTATCTATATGCATAAACATTTCTGTGCATGTGTGTGGATTAATATTTTCATGCTTTTACACACATAGATGAAATGAGATTTGTTATGGTAGTTGTACATGTGTATCCCGTTGGCACATATCGTTTTATCATAAATTAGATGACATCTCTTTTGTCTATCACCACTGTTCTAGAGCAAACAAAAAAATTGCATATAATAACAGTTTAATCTTCCAGGTTTTGTACAAGGAAAGATTCTAAGAGAATTCAGAACAGCATACATATAACAACTATTGTAGAGGGCCCCCTTTGATAAATAGTTCATATTTTTTAAGATGACATATTCTGGATGAGCATAGGACCAATGGACTGCATATTTATGTCCAAGAAGCGTTCCTGAAAAACCTTTGCACAGCATATAGGGTGTTGTTTTCTATATTCTTTCCAAGTGATATGTTGTCATTCTGTCAACATCTGCTCAAAGAACAACTGCAGAGCATGCACAGTGGATTAATGATAAGTTTCTTAATCCTGTTAATGATCATTGAAATGCAATATCTAATAGGAGGTAGTCAAATAATCTTTTGCATATAGTTTTATTTTTTTTTCTCCTTCTCTCTTACTGAAATGTTAAGGAACTGAGTCTTGCTTTGTCCAGCTGCTGGTGAAGAGTTGGCAGCAAAGTTGAATAGATTTTATTAATTAATTAAAAAAAAAAAAGGGGGGTTGTTGGTTTTATTTTCCATATTTCTGAATTTAGTGTGTGGTGAATGTAAGAACTCTGCGAGCTCATATGTTAAACTACAGATTCTTCTGAACTAATGGGTTTTACTCCATTTTTTTAAGACCTATTGGAATCTCTTGGGACAATTTGTATTGAGTATCCCAAAAGAGGGGATAAAGGCAGATGTATTCCAGAAAGACTGCCAGCTCTTTGGTTATGCTCTATTGGCTGCCTGCATCATGAAGACTCATGGTTGGTATTAATAAAGCTTACCTAAAGAAGAAGCAGGGAAATCACAATGTGTTTGGGGTCTTTTTTTTTTTTTTTTTTTTAATTCCCTCCCTTTCAAGACTGTCGTATACAGGAATCAATGTGATTTCAAAACTAGTACTTGTCTGAGGAAGAATAGTGCAGCTGATTTCTCTGTAGAGAGTTAATAAACTGTCATTCTGGGGCTAGTCTAAATGAGCGCTCTGTTTCCTTGTCTGAGCAGTGTTTCAGGTTGTTTACTTTTTCTCCATTGGCTCAGTAAGTATAATCCCACAAAATTCAATAAGAAGGGTAGCTTAAAATTAATTTAGTAAAAGCAGTAAGTGATCAAACATAGAATGTGAGAATATTATTCTAATTTTCCCTCCATACTATTTAATTTGAATGTTTGCTTTTGTGACAGTGAATCTCATGGGATATGTTTGGTTCCTTAAATGAATGAATGAGACATATCCAAAAAACATTGAAGAGTGAAAAGTAAATGATGTATTTCTCATGCTTCTTTCTTAATAGCTAAAAATTACTTTGAAACTCCTGGTCAAGTAAAAAATTATAAAGATCAACATATTTATTGATTTTTTTAATTTTTATTTTTAGCTATCCTAGTACTCAAACACATTTCATTCTTCTGCTCTGACTTTTGTGAAATTTGCTAAATTAAGGGCTATTGAACCTTTCTGGATCAACAAGAACCATATATAGGCATTGGAGTTTGGAATTTTATTTACGTAAAGGGGATTTATACCAATATGGGTGCTTCGCATTCATTGATTTTAACAGATTCAGTTTCATTCAATTAATTTTAATTTAACCATAACTTTCACAAAAATCTTTTGTATTAACATTCAGTAAGGATATAGGAAAATGACACTCGTATGTGTAGGAACACACACTCTGTGTTTTATCTGATTTTAAGAACCACTGACTCTTGTCAAAGTCACCTAAGAAGACTCTTGGAATTTACAGCATTGGATCAGAGTCGGGGCAAAGACAATTTTTTTTTTTTTTTACCTTTAGGGTTCCACACTTACTTGTGAACTAACTTACTGTATCTCCTGTAAGGATGGGTTGAAAATTGTTAGCAAAGTAGAACAAAAGCTATTTGCTTGGATCTTATCACCAGGAAAGTCTTGAGGTTTTCCTTCTCTATCTTTGTCCTAGCCCAGTGGGATAAACTGCTTAACCAGGTTATCTCAGAAAGTCTAAGGCACATTTACATGTTTTCTTCAACAGTGCTTCAGAATATCTCTAGACATTGAGAAGAATATCAATAGTATAAACTTGAGAAACTGGAAGGTTAAAAGGAAAACTTGATTTAAAATAATCATAATGAATTTATGTGGTGATGCAGTAAAAGTGCATATTAGATTTTTGTAGACATTTAGACTCCAAGACTGAGGACTTCTGAAGGAGAAATGAGCACACAAAAGCAATTCCATGTCCCTTTGGTCTAATTTGCTGTCACACACAAACATGCAAAGGGTATATTCTCTGGGGCACAGAAAATTGAAAAGTCTTGATTTGATTGTTGCTGATGAGAATCACTCATATATTTAACTATGAATATGATAAATGAAAAGAGGCACCTTACGTATATGAAATTTTTGCCAATGGAGAAAACATACTAGAGAAGGACCTGTCAGTCTTGTGTGTATAATCTGTACCCCAGTGAGATCCCTCTCAAATCATACCTTTTATATTCTATTCTCTTCTATTGTATTTTCTATTCTATTATTATAAGCTTCTCCCAGTTTAACCTGACACGTGTGGATTGTTTGTTGGGTTTTGTTCCTTTTTTGTTGTTGGGTTTTATTTTGGGTTTCTTAGTTTGTTTTGGAAGGATTTTTTATGGTAAACACAGATTAGAAGCATAAAAGGAAGTATCCTGTTGCCTAAATCTAAGTTGTGTGGTGAAAAAATAATAACAGTCATGAAATCAATTTTTTGGTTTGAAATTCTAAATAGTAAAAGCTATTTGAATGAAAATTGAGAGGAAATATTTTTCAAAATTTGTTATTTTAAAACTTTACATATTAGTGTTTGTTTTTTGTTTGTTTGTTTGTTTGTTTGTTTTCTTAGCTACAGGAAATACATCTTTCATGTCCCCTAATGCAGGAGAAGTTTATATTCCTTCCAAAAATTATATGCCACTTTTAAAACTTATTTTTTTCCCACACTTCTGTTTTTTATCTCTGGAAAATTTCCATGTAGAACAAGAAGGAAAGTGGTTACCATTAAAAATAAAATAAATTATTAAAATATAGAGTATGCTCTCACTTAATCTACCACTGGTAGGTGAACAATGCATTGGAAATAGGAGGAAAAAAATCAAAATTGTATGAATGCTAGTGTGCAACTATTTTCTGAAACCTCAGGCTGGCCTGCAATGAAATAAACAAGTTAGGAAAAAATAGATACTTTCTTTTAAGACACTGTTCAGTTAGGTCAATAGCATTGTTAGCAGAGACAATTGTGCAATATATCTTCCTTTTTAATTTAAGATAAAGTGTCTACAACACATGAAAATGCACTTCATGTGCATTTTATTAAAGCTGACAAATACAGGTTTAATGTGTGTGCTCATGCGCATATGTGAAGGAGAGGGGATTTTATATAAAAGTTAAGCTTGGGTAAGCTTTTCTGTAGCAAGTAAAGTGAGAGCTGCACCTTAGCAGCCCTCTTGAATCAATACAGTGGAGTTCCTTATCGATTCTCTTGATAAAACGATGCAGTTCTCTCTCTTCTCCTCTCTCTCCTTCTCCCCAGTAATACAGTAGAGCATTAAAGAAGCAGAATAAGTACATTTACAGCCTTCTTAGTGCACCCACAGGGTGCTATAAGCGCACAAACTGGATATAATTGAAGAACATATTAACTTACCTTCTGTTGTGCAGGAAGAACATAAGCAGGCTGTTAATGTGCACAGTGTTGAAACTCTTAACTTGGGGGATGAGAATTAGCTTGCAGTAGTAATTTGGTAAGCACCTGGGAAAATTGCAAGCTTCATTTCCTGCAACGCGGAATATGATTAAAAACAGAATATATTATTATCAGGGGTACCATTAAAAAATGTGTAGACAGCATTCCATGATGTTAAAACGGAAATTGGAAGTTGTATCCAGATGTTGGAGATGCTGCATGTTAATTATTGTCTACCACAGTGCATTGAAAGTGCAATTCAATTATTTGCTTTGTCAAGCAATATTTTGATTAACTTGAACTTTAATTTTGTACATCTGGTGTTTTTCACACTGTGATAAAAGCAGTATTGAGGTGTGCTACTCTGCCAACAATCCCCTGAAACAACAGAAAGCACATGTGTAAAGCAACAGCAAGCCATATTAAATTCAGGAAGAGCCTTTCCCCCCTCCACCCATCTATGACCAGTCTCCTCATCTGCCCTGTTTTGTGTGGTTTGTTTTGTTGTTTTTTTTTTTTTTTTTTTTTAAGAGGGAGGAAAAAAACAACTTTCTCAAAGGATATTAAACATAGATTCAGAATTTACTGTGTATTTATGAATTAGAAGCCTGAAATTATATCTATCTCTTGGATTTTCTCAGGCATTGTCTTTAACTGGTATGATCTAATTCCCATAATTATTGTATTAAGTTATGATAAACCTTCAGGTTGTAATATAGAAAAGGTAAGGTTGGAAGCGACCACAGTAGATCCTCTGGTCCAAGCTTCCTGTTCCAGTGAGGTCATCCTAGAGCACACTGTAATGAACAATGCAAAATATTTTTGCAAATCCTGGCCAGTTGGAAATCCATAAGTTAATCTCTGGTAATAACCAAATTGACCATAAGCTTGTCTGGGTTGTCGTGCTGTTTTTCAATTGCATATAAAATTTTGCTCCTAAATTTTATTAATGGTTATTAATTCTACTAAAAAAAAAAGAAACAAAACAAAAACAAAATAAGCAAACAAACAAAACAAAACAAAACAAAAATCCCCAAAAAAATGAGCAAAGAAAAAAAATCATAGTATTCTCCTATAAGTATCATTTGTGTGGGTGCTCCTTTTCATGGCTCCAGGAGATATTTTGTAGTGGTGTGTGGGTGTTCTTTTGTGAGTTTACTTTGAGGATTGGTAGAAGTTGTTTTTGGATTTTTGTGTGGGTTTGGGTTTCCTTTTTTTTTTTTTTTAATTTTGAGAATCCCTAGCAAGAGCTACTGGGCAGGTGGGGACTGGAGACAATGTTCCAGATATTACTGACTTCCCCAAGGGAAACTGGCTGAACTGAGGAAGACCTGGCAGCTTCAGGGCAGAATATACATCACATTAATCTCTCCAACAGCAACATTCTGCTGCAGAACGTGCTTCCTTAGACCTGCAGGAGGATTTATGGCTGGCTCATCCTCTATTGCTTTTAAGACTTGCACTGTCTCTGCTCCCCTCCCTGTAGGCCATACTCTTTCTCAAAAGATTCAATTGGCTCTCAGCACTTTTTTTCCCATGAAATAATTGATTTTTATACAGCATTCATAGAGAAATTATTTAATTAGCTGAAAGCTAGTGTCAGGTGGCATGCAAGGAGAACTTTTATTACTAGCTGAAAAGCCTCATATATTTATGGAAGACAGCTGGAAACAGATGGTAGTTACAGGAAGACTGGAATGACTAAAAGGTGAAAGTGTGCAAATGGGCATTTTACCATTTTCTGAAGTGAGAACATAAATTGCATAGAAGCTTTTAAAATATTTTTTTCCTGAGAAAAAAAATCTTTCTTTATTGTAATATGACGTGGAATACAAGTGTTTTCTTCATTTTAAGAGTGCTGCACAATTCAAAACAGTGAATTTAAATTATTCAGCAAAATAACACGTTTAAGAGAGTGGGAGCTGGTATGAGAAAACCTTGATTCAATCTACTTAATGACTTCTGTGGCACCATGAACAAGTCGTGTATTCCCTCCTTGGCTCATATTGTTCCCTGCCACAGAACAGTGCTATGAGGGCAAATAAGTTAGATGGCATTAGGGAGACAGAACAGAATTGAATTAAAATGTGGTAGAACAGCTTTCCAGAATAGAATACAAATTTTTCAACATACTTAACACTAAAAAAAACAAAACCAAAAACAAACAAAACCCTCAAACAAACAACAAAAATAAAAACAAACAAAGACCCCCCACAAAAACAAAACAAACAAACAAAAAAACCTCCACCAAACCAAACAAAAAAAAAACCCTACAAAACAAAATAAAACAAAACAAAACAAAAAAAAAGCTGGGGGGAAAGGTATGCTTGTAGGGTGAACGTTAGCCAGTGAATGTTAAATGAAGAAGCATTAACAGATAAGTGTTTTAATTCTACTAAATATCTCAATTTTGTATGTACAGGATTGGATGAAGAGAAAAGATGGTATAGATAGACTTGTGAAGAGAGAACCAGAATAGAATTAAAGTTAACAGAATGCTTCTTGTGACCTTCATGTTCGATTTCTACATTAACAATAGTTTGCGGAACAGAAGTATTATTGAGTTTCATAAAACTTATACACTTCAGTAAACTGATTTTTTTTCAATCCCCAAGTAAGAGGTGAAAATTAGGAAAGTATATGGCTTTTGTTTGTTTGTTTGATTGGCTTATTTTACATATTGTAGCACAAAATCTGGAGGGCTATTTCTGTCAGTATTAGTTTTTGAAAAGTGAGAGTTAATATGGGACACTTGAATACACAGAAAAATCATTGCCTTGGGGATATTGAGGCACTTCTTTATTTTTCATAATAAGTTTGTGAAGAGTATAGGAGTAACGGAGGGTTTTTTCCCTGAAAAAATAATGTTATTGGAAAGCATTAAGCTGTGCCTTTCTAGGTCTTCCACGTCTTTTATGAGAATGGTAAAATTGTTTTATGGTCAATTTTAGAGTAAAAATGGTCTTATTCATCAAAATTATCAAAGTTTCAATTAAACAGTTTTTGCAGGCAAAAAGAAGGATGTGTGTTGGGGGAAAGCTAATACTTAGTAATGTTTTATGCATGTCCACCCGTTTTTATTTTTTTCTATAACTTTTCCTGCTTATGTAGATCCTGAGGTATATTACGCTAGTTCTTTCTCAACTCTGTTGATGACATGCTGTGCACAGTTTCCTCCATGGAGGAGTGTTCTTTATTTTCTGAGGATATGAGAAATAATCTAGTTTGACTGTACATTAAATTTATCACTATGCTTTATAATAGTAAATGCCCGAATTCCAATCTTCTTCTGGAATACATTTTTTTTAAAGTTTATTCCTTTCCAGGTTTTTAATAATGAAAATATTCTTTCAAATTTTCACTGCTGGCACTAATAGTGGTACAAGAAATACAATTTGCTCATTCTTTTATAAAGATGACTTGCAAAATTCCAATCATAGATGTTATTCTTTCATCATTACTTTGGAAAATATCTGTATAACTTTATGGAATTATCCCAAGTACAGATAAAACAGTGATTGGTTTAATCGAACAAATCACATGTGAATAGATTGCAACCGGTAACTTACTGCAAGTCAGCTCTCAGGATTTTTATCTGTTTGGGGTTTTATATAAACCGTTTTTGAGGGCTTGCGTGGTTTTTTTCTCCATCTTACCTCTGTGTGTTAAAGTAATTCAGAAATTCACCATGAGTTAAACCGTTGCAGGCTATCTTAGAGGCTGAATCTGAATATTCAAGTAAGGTGAATGATATTTTGCTTCAGATGATTGAAAACTGCTTACAAAATCAGAATAGTAGCCTCTTGTCATATCCTTGAATGTTAAGTCTTATGATTTTTTTCTTTTTATTAGTTGTTTTTATTTTTATAGGAAATAATATGACTGATAACCCTGTCTCTTGGAATAAAGTAAAGCCTTGAGGTTGAAGCTGTCCAGACTCTTTTTTCAGTTTGCTTTCTGACCTTTTCTAGTATTACAGCAAGTGAACTAACATATGACAAACCTTTAATTTTGGCAGGTTAGGCTACATGTTATTTGGAAGAAAACTAAAGTTTAAAGACAAATGCCTTCAAACTTTAATATTGTCATATTTCACAGTTCAAGTGAATTTGACTACTTCTGAGATTTTTTTCTTTTGTTTCTTTAAGCAAATGTATTTTCTAGCATTTGAATTATTTTGTAGATTTTAACAGGATTTTTAGGCTGGAAAACAAATACTCTTAGTTTTAAGCACACGCAGCAAAAAAGCAAAAATTTTGCTGATTTCTTATGATATCAGTCCTTTGAATAGCTTGACCTATTTCCAGTAGTTATTGCTCCTCTGACAACTGTTTTTTTAATATCAGTCTATAAAGGTTATGTAAGTATATGGGGGTTTATTTATCTCATATTTTTAAGTGTGAGAGCAGGGGAATGCTGATTGCACCATTCATAGTCATAGTGCCGTAAAAACTATCCCAGAACGTTTTACATGCTGAAAATTCGTAGGCATAGAAATGCCAAATAGATGCCTTTTTAATATAGAAGAGACCAAGTGTGAGAGCAGGTGGTAAATGATGCCTGTGTAAAGAATGTCAGAATGTCACAATGCATCCAAGACAGGAGTTCTGCTTCAAGAAGAAGGAAAGAGGGAAGAGAACGCTGAGTTGCCCAGTCCCTGGGACTACCCAAACAAGATAGGGCTTGCAAGTGGTTTGAAGATTACTTGTTTAGCTTGTTGGTATTTATAATCATATAATAGTTTGGGTTGGAAGGATCCTTTGAAGGTCATCTAGTCCAACCCCCCTGCAATGGGCAGGGATACCTTCCTCTAGATCAGGTTGCTCAGAGCCCAATCCAACTTGACCTTGAGTGTTTCCAGAAATGAGATATCAGCCACCTCTCTGGGCACCCTGCTCCAGTGTTTTACCACCTTTATTGTAAATAAATTCTTCCTTATATGTAATCTAAATTGACCCTCTTTCAGTTTAAACCATTATTCCTTTAGTTGCAACAGGCCCTGCTAAAAAGTTTGTCTCCATCTTTGCCATAGGTCCCCTCCAAGTAGTGGAAGACCACAAGCTCTCTGGAGCTTTCTCTTCTCCAGTTTGAACAACCTCCAGCTCTCTCAGAAAAGCCTCATAGGAAAGGTGTTTCATCCCCCTCATTGTTACTGTGGCCTTCCTCTGGACTTTTTCCAATAGGTCCATGTCCTCTGTGTGTTGTGAACTCCAGAGCTGAATGCAACACACCTGGAGGGATCTCACAGGAGCAGAGGGGCAGAATCATCTCCCTTGACCCACTGGTCACGCTGCTTTTGATGCAGCCCAGGACACAATTGGCTTTCTGGGCTGCAAGTGCCCATTGCTGACTCATGTCCAGCCTCTCATCCATTAGTACCCCCAAGTTCTTCTTCCCAGGGCTGCTTTCCCAACCTGTATTGGTAGTGGGAATTGCAGGGCCTTTCACTTGGCCTTATTGAACCTTGTGAGGTTCCCAGAGGCCCAATTCCTGAGCTTATCAAGGTCTCTCTAAATAACATTCCATTCCTTCAGGTGTGTCAGCTGCACCACTCAGGTGTTTGCAAACTTGCTGGAGATTTAATCAATCATTGTCAGTGACATTGGTAAGCACTGGTCCCAGTATGGACCCCTTAAGGACATCTCTTTTCATTGCCATCCATCAGGAGATTAAGCCATTGACCACTGACCACTACCCCCAGATGAGACCATGCAAACAATTCCTCATCCACCAAACAGTCCACCCATCAAATCCATATATCTCCAACGTAGAGAGAAGGATGCCATTGAGGACTGTGTCAAAGGCATTGCATAAATACAGATAAATGACAATTTGCCAGACAAGCGCTAATGGCTGTAATGTAGAAAGTTGGTTGTACATTATGTGTGTGGGTTACTAGTCATGGCAGGACTTATACTGAAGATAAGGCTTTTATCTTTTGTCTAGTTCTTTTATCAAGAACTGTGAAAACACAAAAAACCTGTTATATCAAATTTTTGGAGACCTCAACACTATAGAAAAGCATTATGTGTGTAAACACAGAGTTCTGTGTTAATGCATGAAACATTTTGATAATATCCAAAATTCAAGGGGTTTAAAGTATTTCCATACTTCTTGCTTTCTTTTATAATAAAAAAAGCAAAAGCAAAGAATACCTACAGACTTCCATTTGTATAACTACACAACTCTCACACTGTTCTGTGTTAATATGAACTGCTGAAATCTAAATATTTTCAAGAAAATTTTTTTTCTTAATTTATGAAAACTAAAAAGTTTCTTTCCCTCTTGAAGGGACAAATATTAAATGTTTTATTGAATCTCTAAGAAGGATATTTAGTTTTGAAAGAAAATGCTATGTTTTGATTTCCTTGGATTTAATGTTTCATGTGAATTTGTTTCAACAGAATATAGACTTGGTTAAATATTTTCCACAAGCAACTGTAGTTGATAAATTATTTATCTTTTCATTTGTATATTTGATTTCAGTTTTGTGCAGCCCTTGCCTCATCTTAAGCAAATAAAGCTTTGTGATCTATACAATCCAAATGTTTAGTAATGGTTTGTGGTGTATTCCCTAAATATATAGCCTTTTCAGCCATATATATACATCTGTTTTCTAGGAGTTTGACAACTCACTTGGGACTTCATGATCTTTTTAGTATATTTTACTGTATTTATGTGTTCTGCATACAAACTACTATGGGGGGTGAAAGGCTAAAACCAAAATAACTTACTTTTTTCACCCTTAACAGAATTTCTGTTTCCTGCTTTCACCTCATGGTACCTTGACTGTAAATACTGTAGTGTCTGAAAGACTGAGGAAGGAAAGAAGTGTCTTGAGCAGGTATTCATGAGTTGGTATATGTAGACTGTATGCAGGGGTTCTTACCCCCTTCAGACTGTATGTCTGACAGGCTCCAGTCTGAATATGATATCTTTTAAGGTTAAGCAAATAAGTTTTACACTTTTGAGGAAGCTCTCATGATTATAGAGGACATGATAAAACAGATTTTATAATTAGTTGTTTGAACATTTTATAATGTCCTACATATATCTGAACAGAGTTAAATATACAGGATTTGGGAAGTTAGAAGTGTTTGACAAAGATGAAGAAATACAAATTTGTGGATATCACTTTATCTTCTTTGTATTTATGGACAACGTCTCATAGGTTTCATTTTCTGCTGGAGATAATGGATACTGACAAGTGAAATAGTTTGATTAATCCTCCTGAATGCAAATTTTATTGTAAATAGAATTCATAATCATACATTTTAGCCATCTTGATCTATTTTAGGGGAGTTACTAAGTAATTTTTGATGGCATTGAGGAAATCTGGAATTTTATCTGTCTTTAAATCACCCTCCTTTAGAGCAATTCCGTCAGAGTTGGGGAAAAATGAAACCAAATATGAAAACAAATACTTGCAAAATTGTTTATTTGGGGTATTTGGTGTCTTGAAAACAATGAAACTTAGGTTATGTTTGGGAAGACTTTGGTTATATAGTTTATACCAACAAGTGACCATGTAGAGTAGTCAGCAGTCTAGAAGACTCATAATGCAAGGTGCAATGGTTTGTCCAAGCAGCCTCTTTGCTAGTACAATAAAATGCTGACAGTTTTCTCTTTTTACACAATCCTAGTGTGAATTACTGGGAAAAAAAAAAAAAAAAAAAAAAAGGAAAAAGTCAATGCTGAGTAAACTTACACTGAGAAAGTCACGAATTAGTGAGAATGCTGCCTGGGTTTTAATAGAAATGAAGTACATAAATAAGATGACCACAAATTCCTTTCAGTCATAGTAGAGACTTCTTCACTTTTAATTGAAAAATACAGGAAAAGTGCAGGTTATTGACACCACTATAATCTGGGTATTTATTGAAGTGAGGACTTTGTTTTTCTGGAAATAAAATTAACCAAACATCTCTGCAGTGAGAGTGTGGAACAACAATTTCATCTAGAGAAAATAAATATGCAGAAGTAAAGTCTTGTCTAGGCATATATGGCCACTCATATAAAACCTGTCACATGAAATAACTATTTGTTATTTGTGTTGATGGGGGTTTTTTTTAATAGATTTGGAAGCTGACCAAGAGATAAATAACTGCATTGATGAACAACATGCTGATCTTGTCCACTTGAAGGATTTCTGTAACTAACTTTAGCAATTATATCTTACCTATTATTTTTCTTAACTGTCTATGTTTTAAATTTCCCCACTATCACTCAATTTTTAAAATTCTCTAATCTTCAAACCTATTTAAGAATGTGTCCTGATTTTAACTGGGAAAGAGTTAATTTTCTTCCTTTTAGCTGGTACAGTGAATCCAGATGAATCTGAGACATAACCATAGCAATATGTATTGACTATGGGATTTTTTCATTTGGCAATCAAACTGTAATCTGAAGCTCAAACAAGGCTATAAGTTATATACTGGAAATGCTCATTCCTATCTGAAAAATCTTCAGCTCAGAAAATTCCATATGTGACAGTTAACTAAATAAGATGTTATGACATTATTTGGAATAGCTAAAATTAATTGCTTTGTCTAATATCTGAAGTATCCTTTTATATTTTGTATTTATTTATTTACAGATTCATATTTTCTCTCATTTACTTGTTATAGAATAAATAATTATAATACACATAAAACCCCCCAAACCTGGTAAATAGTAGTCAAAAGTGTTTTGAGTAAATAAGCCTTGTACTCTGCTGGAAACTCTGGAGAACTTCCCAGAGTTCATAGGAATATCGAGGTGTCTTTGCTCTAATCTCATTGTTGCAAAGACTTTGAGATACTGATTTTTTTTTCACCCAAGACTGTATGGCTAATACTTTGCATTTGGACCTGTTTGCGGGAGCTTATACTGACTTCTTTTTGTGTAAAGCTCTTTTATAAAATATTTTGTAATAATCTGGTGCTGTTGATGGTGAAGATGTGGGTGACCTTACAAAAATTGAGCAATTCCCCACTAACTATTGGACATCTCTGAGCATCTCTGATTTCTCTCCTCTTCCCCAGCTCTGATAAAGCACTAATCAACATAATGTTATTTAGTGAGCTTTAGCTGTTCTTAAGCGGATATACTTAAGTGGAAGCTAGGGAGGTGCTATGTATCAGTTGCCAGAAATAATTCCATTGAATAACAGATTTTGAGGGTTTTTTTTCTGTACTTTGAAAAATAAACAGAATTGCATGGTAAATGGTAAGTTCTCCTAAAAACTGTGGTTTTCAGTTGGAGAAAAATGTAGCTAAGTTGTCTGTCTAGCCTGGGAGGCCTGGCAAAATCTGCTACATTGAAAGTATTTGTGAACGTCAACTAAGTTGAGCAAAATGTGATTCTGAATACTGGTTTCACATATCAGACCAGTGGTCTTGTGACCACAACACAGCACAAGAAACCGTTTATAACTCTGTCATAATCACTGACTGAGTTATTGTGGCTACATTTTGAATTTTCTTTTTCTCTATTCTCATGCTTTGTTTTAGTCTTGTCTTTGCTCCTGAAAGTTGTTCCTGAAAACATTTACCAAATCTCATTGTATTAAACTGCTCTAGCCCAAACTAAACCCCCAAACTCTATGATAATTTAATTTGAGGTGTTATGTTGCAATTACATATTAAAGAAAACAATGTTCTTTTTATGAGCAACATTTTTAAGCTTGTAGGGAAAATTATTACAAGTCAGGACAGAAGACTATTATTTTGTAAACTCAAGCGACCAAAATATTGCTGTTATTATGGTATTAGCCTAGATTCCCTTATTTCAGTGATGTTTCAAAGTGAGAATGTTGTTAGGGCTTATAATTTATTATAAGAATTCTTTGAAACAATAATTGTATGACAAAATATACCTTGTGTTTGTTGTTAGTTTGAGGTCAGCAGACTTAGTTGATAGATCCAAAAATGCAGCTCATCTTGTGGGTTTTGGGAATTATCTGCAGGTCAACATGGCTAGGCTTCGCGAACAAAGATTTGCAGGTACTGCTGTTTTAATGCACAGAGTAGTGGTGTTTGTCCTGTCACTTATTCTTCTCAGTTTAAGCTCAGATTAGTGAAGAGTTCATTTCTTCAAAGAAGTTTCAGTAATGAGATTTATAGAATTGGAAAAGAGAGATTATCTAGCCTCAAATCCCTGTTTTCCATGTCAGCATATCTGAGAATAGAAACCTGGGAATAGAATTGATTTTTCTGAAAAATGTATGTGATATTGTAATGAAAATGAGAACAGAATTGCATTTCTAGCCTATGCAGAGAATCATGAACTAAGACTAATAACTCTGTGCCCTTTAGCTTGTGAAAAAGTTCTGTATTTTCACAACCCTGCAGTGGTCCAAGAGAGTTAAATATTTTCAAGGAAGCTAAAAGAATGTTGTGGTGTATGTGCACACAAACTGGCTGTTCAGCATGTATTTAAATATTTTATGTAGTCTAATAAAAACATTGCACTTGACTGATCAGATTCCCAGCATACTGAGAGAAAACTACTTCTGCTATAACACTCATTCCACTAATTACTTTAAACACTTTGCTAAACCAGGTGCAGACTCCTAAAGAAAACTGAAACATTAATAAATTTAAAAAGATTTTGTAAGACAGGACTTGGACAAAAATGAGACATTAATAAAAAAATCTGCATACTTCTTGATATGTACTTTTAAAAAATATAAATATTTGCTTTCTTCTTTCTAGAATGCTCAGGTTCTATATTTTAAGGCCAATTCTTTGACATAATTCCAGTATTTTCTGGGGTGGCCTATATTGTGTCCCTGAAGGTAATTTTTAAATCTATAACAATAGACAACAAACAAACAATACAAAACCCTTCAAGATAAAAAATTTTACTGGTATTTCTCATAATAAATGTCTGCTTTCAACTAGGAAAAGGAAAACAATTTGTCTTTCAACATTTCCTGGGAAATGTTTTCTATGAATGGAGATACTGAGTATTCAGTAAGGAGGTTTTGAGATAAAAACTTGGAATAGTTTTTTAATGGTATTTGTTAAAGGTCCTCTGGAATAGTTTATCTATTACTATAATTAGGAGGAGCAAGCTTTTCTATTTATCCTAGCCTCCCATTCATTCATTCATGCTTCAGGTTTTTCCATTCTCTTAACAGTTATATCTCAGGTTAAAAGCAGGGTTTTTTTGCGCATTCTACTATTCTCTTTCATCAGAGCACCTCTGATAGACTAATTTGTCCCTTATGTATTTAAATTGTGTTTTAAGGTCTGGACAAAGAAAAGACACTTCCTTTTCTTTCTTTTTTTTTTTTTTTTTTTTTTTTTTTCTCTGCTGAGGAAAATAGATATACTTCCCTCTTGCATGCTAGTTGCTGCTTTCCCTTGGTGCAGGGACAGAGCACCCATGAAGTTTTCTCTGTGATTAAATTGTGGCACTGAGCAGCCTGACTAGTTTAGTATTTACTAAACAAGAAAGCAAGCTGCTTGGCCGGGGGGGGGAAGGATTTTTTTCCCCTGCAATCATTTACATCTTTCTGAGCAGCAGCACAACCCCAGCACAGCCCCTCTGGCAGCGCTGCTATCCATCACAGGTTTATGAGTGGCTGGGCCTCATTAAGAAAAAGAATTAAATTGTTCTTTGGCAAAAAGTGAGTCTTGATTTCTGGTGAAAATTATTCCCTGATCTGGATGATAGTCTGACCAATCCTCTGATTCCACATCAGAAACTGTTCTGAAGGTTGGTTAGTTAGGCTGTCAGAATGGTGCAGTAAGCAGTAGTTTTCTCCTCCCTGGTCAAAATAAGTACCTATGGCAGAGAAATGCTGACGTCTGCTAATATGCTCTCCCCTCTGTATAACCCACCTACCCTCAGAAAAACGTGCCCTCAACCACCACTCTAGTGCTGGTCTGACACAGCAGACACCAGTTCTGACCATGTTTACTTAAACATGGCTGGTTTTTCCTCCTTAGTATATCTGACTGCTTATCTAATGTTTTCACCAGGGAAGTAACACTGTCTCCACAATCTGCTCAGGGTGACCCTGAGGTAGAACAAGAGAACCATCAAACCAGTCTACACCTCTTAGGCATTTCGTCCCTTGAGGATCCATGGACCCTCTTCGGATCACTGAGGATGTGGGTCCTGATGACCCCTCTGGAAGCACATCCTGAACATTATATATAGGAGCCTGCTGTCAGAGACAGCAAGCAGGGATTAGGCTGGGTGTGCATAATCACCTTTAACTCCAGGTGTGACCATGAAAGAAAGCACAAATACTTTTCTGTGAAAGAATACAGAGTTGGCTGGCAGTACAGGCAACAATTAAAAATTAGAACAGCCTCGACTGCAAGGCTCTCTCATGCTGTTGAGAAAAGACAGTTGGCTCTTACTCCACAGCTTGGGTTATACACCAGTAGTGTATATAACAAAGCTGTTTTGTTCAGGTAATGAAAGATTGTCCACTCTCCCATCCACCTCTCATTTCTCAGTCAATAAAAAGAAGACAAGCATCCACAGAAAGAGATTCAGAGCACCTCCCTCTCTGCAGGGATTATATAGGTGTGTAAATTAAAAGCCAAGGCTCACTTAGGTACATCAAATCTCATGGTATAAACAACTGTCTTTTGTCTCTTCAGAGACAAAACATAACTTAGATTTATATGACTCAAGTGGATTTACAGCCATTTAAGGAGATTTCTTCTTTTCTGGTGCTTAACTGCCATTAATGCTAGAAAACTGTGCATTTAAACTCCATTTAAAATTTGTCTTGATGCAAATTCTCATTCTGTTATTTGCCAGAGCAAAGAGCTATTATAGTACCCTATTTACTATCCATCCATCCATCCATCCATCCATCCATCCATCCATCCATCCATCCATCCATCCATCCATCCACCAATCAATCCACTTGATATATCACAGTTGGTGATCCCTTGGTCTTTTTCTGTATGAACCAAAGCCTTTATGATTTCTTTTCATTCAACCAAAATATTGAAAAGAGCACACAGCTTCTGGCTTTGGTGTGCTTCAGGTGTACTCTCTGGGGGAACAAAAACCCACTTTTGTACACAGTCAAGCAGCTATTGGGTGTGACTCTTGAATGCTGGTCAAATTTAGAAATGAAAAAAGATTAATGATAACTCTTTTATCTCAATAATTGTGGAAATCATGCTCATCAGAGCATGTATTCTGGTTAATAAGAGCTGTTTGAAAAAATGCTTTTCAAATTTCAGTTTTGAACTTCTGTTTTTGAGGGTCTTATAATTTTTGAGGAGGAGGGAAAGGGTGATAAATTGAAATTATATTGTACTGGAAATGTGTTATTATTTCATTTTATTTTCTCCTTTTCTTTGCATTCAGTTCTTAGAATTCACACACAGTATTAATGAGAGAGAGGAAAATGAGATTTAGCTGTGGAAGCAAGATGCTGTTAAACACATGGTGTTTATTTCCATCTAGCAAACTCCATTGTTTTTTGGCATTAGAATATATTGTGCATAGAGAGTAGCCATGCTGGCACAACTTGTCTGTAATTGCTTTAAAGTTGCATAAATGGATCATAAAAAGCTTTTGAAGAAGACATTATGGTCTGCTGTTTTGATGATCCATGTTTGAGAAAATTCATTCTTAACCAACAGAGTGCAGATCCTATTAGTGTTGAACTAGTTGAAATCATCATTTAATCAGGGAATCTGTGAGGGGGTTTTGTGTAGGGTATTAATCTGTTAGTGCTTCTAAGTTAAATTGTGTATTCTTTGGTCCTTCTTTTTATCCTCACCTTAGGATCTCTCAATCATTTAACTCTGCAGAAGACAGACTTCTTAAAACAATGATTCAGACATGTTAGAAGCTCGTTGTCATCACAGTGTTAATGTTCTCCATCTGACTCATTAGTTATATGTGACAATATTAGTTATATTAGTTATATATGGCAATGTTATATTTTACTTACAAACCAAACATGTTTGTAGTGAAATGATTTGCATATATTCAACAGAAAAGTAGCAGGTCGGCAATTAGTTGTGATGAAACCATACAGCTTTAATCTTACTTGTGCCCTTTCAAAGATATGTTTTTAAGATGTAGTTGAAATCAATTATTTATAGAGGGACTTAGGGAAGGGATAGAAAAGACTTGTTGTGAAGAATTTTAAAGAGCTATGTATAGCTTCACCTTGGTACAAGATTTTATAACAGAACAAACAAGCATGTCACTGATATTTCTTTAAAATATCCTCAGAGGCGCTGATTCACAAAGCATTTGTATTCTATATAGGAATTTTCTTGCTCTGTCCTCAAGCAGCTTGTTCTGAGAAACACACATAATTTATCAGTGTTTGGAATCTGCCTTTATATAACCTTGTAGTGTTCCTGAATGTGTGAACTTCTTAATAGAAAAGTGAATTATTTCTCGTCCAAATGCCACATAGTAATGAATTTCTCCTAATATCTCATAGTTTTACTCTATGCTGGCACCCTGAAGTGTCAATGAAGAAATGAAAGTGAGATTTTGGCTGTGGATTAAATGTAAATGATGTGTATTGTACATTTGGCAGCTTGTTTCTTCCTGTCCTAAATTGGTTCTACATCAAGTTTATTACTACAGTCTCTGAATGACTTGTGAAAAAATTCAGTGTTGAAAATGAACTAATTAGTCTCTATTGTACTTATTTTTTGTTTTATTTGAGTTTTTTAAAAGGGAGCAATGAAATTATGACAGGTAGAAAAAGCCTGTTACAACAGTCATTTACCAAATATCCCTTCTAGGGTTCTTGTAAAATTATAATTATGATCACACACAGAGTGATAGTAACAAGGTGGACAATAGAGATTCTTGTAATAGTAATGGCTTTGCTTCATATTTTTGCTTAGTAGGTATTTGTTTTCTATTGTGTATTACAGAAATTAAATGGAAAAGGTAAATATAAAGGTACATAGACGAACACAGTCATAGAAGGTGATTCTATCTCTCCTAAAGAGTCCTCCTTTCCAATGGTAAATAAATGCTTGCTCATTAAATAATTGGCTCACTTGAGGTCATCACATTTATGCGGACTTGTCACCTCTGATTATCTGAGGTCATATACACATGTATTTATAATAACAAAGTTCTACGCTGTTGTAAAATGTCAAGAAATGTTATGAATCATTAGAGTAGATTGCATGATTTGATACAAAGAATATCACACTGAGTGATTTCTTGGCATTCTTATATTCAAGCTTTTGAAAACTAACTATGTATGCAAACTCACAAAAAGGAAATAAACCTATAATATTTTAAGTAACCCCTAGATGGTATCCTGCTCTACAAAAGATGAAGAAAAAGTAGAGTTCAAGAAAACTTTGAGTATTCTTGTGGTTGATTTATTTTCATGTGATGATATCATGAATCAGCTAAAATTCTGTAGTGCAGCAGACAGAAGAATTTTTTGTGGTATTCTTAAAGCACTGAAAGTTACATGTCATTTCAAGGCAAATAGAAAGTCATGTAGAAACCCGCTTTACAATCAAAGAGCTGTTTTAAAAAATATGGGTAAAAATCTGTTTATTAAACCTAATGCTTCAGTACTATTAAGCAAAATGCTTAGCAAGGTGCTCAAAAGTGATGAGAGCATAATAGGATGTTGAGTGGTCCTCAGGAAAAGGTGACACTAATTTTTTTTTAAGGGTCAGCTGCGTGTTGGTACTAGTCACCAACTTTCTATTAACTTAATTTTTTTCTCTCTGCCTTTATTTATCTCTCTGGAGATAAATAGATAGAGAATAGTAGCCAATAATTTTCCAATTAGTAAAAGCTGTGGTTTTGTTTTGTTTGTTTGTTTGTTTGTTTGTTTTTAAGTACTCTCCCTTTCCATGGTCATCTGCTGTGTAGTAGTATGAATACTGTGCAAAAAGAATCGGTTGCATTTAATTGGTGATTCCCCAAAACTATATCACTCACAAAGGACTAAAGCTAGATGTCACAAAGAGGTATTAGAAGTTTAAGAGCCTATTTTGGATGTTTTTTGACAGAGCTGGGGTTTTTTGTTTGCTTTTTAATTTCTACATTTATTTGGAATGAGATGCTGCATTTATGTAACTTTTTTTACTATTGGTTTTGGGGAATGTTGTCACCAAGCTTCAGTTCTGACACTTCACACTTACCACCTGAGAGGTGGTAAGATTGATTTTTTAACTCTTGTAGAGTGCTTCACACATAAATACTGTGCAAGACCTAAAAATTATTAACCTTATCTGTTCATAAAAGAAATACTTACAGTGTTTGAAAGTATACTTATAAAATCTGGTTGTTACAATTTTCAAATATTTTTGTTTATTTTGGAGCTCAATCATTTGCAAAAGCCATTTATGCCTAAGCTGCCATTGCTCCTTACACTAGAGATCCATAGCATCAGCATTTGAAAATGTGATTTCGAAGCCCAGCACTTGTAATAGTCTTATCGGAGGGAGTGCACACTGGTCCACCATTCAGAAGTGCTCAGATATGTGTCAGTAATTAGTCAAGTGAATGGAAAGAAAGCATTTATCTACTTATTGTGGAATTGAACTGGCCTAGAGAAAGTGAACCAAACTATGCTGGTTTATCCTGGATGTGGATAAGATTTTATAACGCTTTGAATACACACTCTTTTGCAAGTGGACATACTATATTTCTGTATGTCTCTGAAATTCATCTCATATTTATAGTACCAGTTACAGCTTGATTAAGCAGATGTAAATTTCCTCCAAGAAAGATGAGTTTAGGAATAATTTTTAAAGTCCTTTGCCTCTTAAAAATAGAAAACCAATTGAAAAATCCTGGAAAGGCTTGAAAATGAGATGCATCAATTGTGTAGTTTCCTGTGATGATATTGATTGTATTAATAGTGTGTTATTATTTTGCTGTTAATTCAGTATGCTTCAGTATATTTTTACTGTAATAAAAAATATGCACCCGTACACTTAATGTGTAGTGGAGAAAATGAACCAACAATTGGATGCCAAATGAATAAAATCTGGTGTTCTAGCACTAAGAAGGACTGGTAGCTTTCGTGCTTGACTAGAACTGCACATTAATGTAAATTTTTTACCTCCAAATTTGTGTTTACTCATGTGAAGTTCATTAAAAATACTGACCACTGAGATGAATATTGAATTACAGATTAATCTTAATATGGGCCAAATCTGTAATTGGTGGAATGACTTTTTCTGATATCATCTGAAGATGAAATTCCAGGTAGATTTAAGTCTGTTTAAGAACTTCTGAGCTTGTTCATGAGAAAATAAACTTATTTTTAGTTCTTAGAGGTCTTATAATTTTTGTGCATTTCTAAAGAGGTGCACAAAGGCCTGATTTTTTCCACAGAAAACAGACTGATTATTCAAATTGGGTTTTACAGCACTTCCTAGCATGCCCTGATCATCTTTCATCTTATTAAAAAGATGTTGAAAAATAATTTATGATTTAGTTGCTAACAGATGATAAAATATTCATTTGAGATAATGGCACAATTAGATTACATTTTATTGCTCTCTGTTTATTGGTCTTGATAAAGGGACAGTGGATTAATTATAACTCACTTTTACCATCTCAGTAACACGAAGAAATATCACTACTGGGAAAGAAATTACTTCATTCAGAGAAGAGTCTTTTAGTTTTAATTACATAATTTTAGGTAATAAAAAGAATAGGCATGACTATTCTGTGTCTCATATAACTCATCTTGAGACTGTATCCAATCTGGCTTTGGAAAAATGAGCAAATATTTTATTGTGAAAGTAAAGTCTCAAAATAAGATGACTATAGTTAAGTGCTTCATTTTGCTAGGCAAGGTTTCTTTTTCTCTTCATCCTTTCTGCTCCTTCTCTCCTCTTAACAAAATGAAATACAAAGAGTGAATGTTACTGCTGGCGGAAGATGTCAGATTGACAGCCTTAAAAAATGAGGGCCTCAATTATCCTGAGAAGATGGACAGCACGAACACTACCACTGTGAGCTGCCTTTCACTGAACCTTTTACTTTATTGATTGATGATCTCAGAGATCCTTTCCAACTCTGTGGATTCTGTGATTCTATGATTCCATGAATCCATGATTCCCTGATCTGAATTGAGCACTACTAGTGATTAGATACCTGTTTAATCTTAGCAGCTCTGAGTTCTGCAGCCTTGCTGCTGAAACTGCTGAGAAGGGACCCAATTAGTGGTATTGTGAGAGCTTTGTATTGTTTTAAATGATGCATGTATCTCTTTGCTAGGAACTAGTCTGAGAGCATCATTCCACACACGCCATCCCACAGCTGTTGTGGCAGTGACAACTCTCAGTTACACAGAGCTGTGTATGATGCTTTGGTGATCTCCAGGAGAAAGCTACCCACTCACCTGAGACTGGAGCCACACTGTCTCCCTGATCTGAGTTTCTCATCTGTTTTTGAATTGTGCATTCTTGAATCTTAATCCAAATGAGAGCTAGCAGCACTTAGTTTAAAAGGGAGCTCAGGTTTCAGATCATCATAAAAAGAGGATATGCCACAATGTTAGTATGCTAGTACTTACACTGATAGTAACTGGTGTAACTACTTTTACAATGATTTGGGCAGAGTTCCAGCCACCGTGTCTCAAATATTTATATGTAGTCTATATATGGGGAAACCTAGAAACGTGCTTGACACAATAAAATGAAAACACCTTCCAAACCACTGAGCTGGCAGCTGGCTTTTGAGTTAAATTGAATAAAAAGAAAGAGTTATAAGGCACTGTTTAGTGCTTTATGAAAATGCTTCCCTGAAAGGCAGGTTCCTCTTGCCCAGACTGCTCCTTGTGGCAGAGCAAGTGATAGCTCCTACTGTGCTCAGATGGGAGGTGAAATAGGGAACCTGGCACTGTGAAGGGGCTGGAGGCTGCAGGCAGAGCCCTGTGTGAATGAGCTATACATTTCTCTTTTTGCTCATGGAATGCAGTATTTGCAGACTGTGAGACTGCTCTGCTTTTCCAGATCTCTTATGAAATGCAGATGGGAAAAAGCCCTGTAGCAAGGGGCTATAGACTGAGTAGAACCAGCCTGGATACTGCAGACTGGTATAACACATCTGCTTTGCTATTTTTTAACTACCAAAGAGAAAGGAGGAATTTATACACCATGATAGGTTTTTTTTACTTTGATTGGCATGATTTTTTTTTTTTTTTAATCTTGGACTGCATCAGTGTCCGTGAACTTCACTGAGAAAGTATTTCAATTGTCGTGCTTGAATTTTTCTTTCTATTTCTTTTTCATTTTCAGGTCATTAAAATCTGTGTGCAGGTAGTAGAGTCTAGAGGTCACTTCTGTGCTGTGGGACCTAAACTAGCTTTTGTAGTCTTTATGGGATGCTTCTTGATATTATATGCTGAGGAGAAGTGATAGAGAGGAAAAAGATGAAGAGGAACATAAGATTTTGTTAATGTTAGTCTTCTTAAAATAAACAATATCAAATTTAAAAGGCCAAATCATAGCCGAGATCAGATGAGGAAAACATGACCTGAATTATATGCAGACTTGTTTATAGGCAGCTGAGATTGTCTGGAAAATCAGACTAAATGTTAATATTGCCTGTGTTTAGAGGATAATCTGACAGTAATGAAATATGAAAACATACACTGGAGAAAGGAAATGTAAAAATCATTTTTTTCTGTTGGAAATTAATTATTGTGACTAATTTTCACTTAATTAACCAGTTAGAGCATATCTATTTTGTTACTTTTTAGGAGTTTTTGATGAACCCAAAAAATGGCAGAAGCATTCAAAGCTGTTATAACTTTCTCTGTTTCAATTGGAAAATGACAAGGAGTGATGTTTGGGTCATACTATTTTATTTTTCTGTTTTGTCTTAAGTCTCTTATTTCTCTCTCTCTCTCCATCTCTTATTGATGCATCACTGAAAGAGGTGGTGGAAAGACAATTTCTTTGTTCAGGAGAGTATTGGCCTGGGAGCACAGTTTTGAAGAAACACCAGGAGGAGTCATGGGGAGAACATCATAGACTTTATGTATCAGTGTCAAACAAGAATGAATAGCACTGTACAGAAACCTGCCCAAAATACTGGTGATAGAGAAAGTCTGTCAGAAAAAAGTTTTTTGCCTTTTGTTGTTGTTGTTATTTCCAGGTTTGTCTTTTTTTTTTTTTTTTTTTTTTTTTTTATTATTGCTGTTGTTGTTGGTTGGTTGGTTGGTTGGTGTTTTTTGTGGTTTTTAGTTTGTAGCTTAGTTACTTCTCCTTTGCCATTGTTAAGGGTTTACTGTAGCACTTCGGGAATTACTTTCAGTCATGTTTTCTATGCATATTTGATTTCACTATAACCATGTTTCACTCCTAACTGTAAATATAAGTCAGCATGGGAAATTCAAGAAGAAACATACTAACTTTAATGACAAATTTTAGAAACTTATAGTTGAGTGGGTTTTTTCAGAGGAGATATCTGAGCTGTACCTGGACAGTAAAAGGGGATATGTCTCTCAGGAGTTTATACACAGTACTTTTTCCTATTGCTGTGTCAATAAGAGAACATATATGGTGACTGATGGTATCACACTTTGGAGAATATTTGTTGGGGTCAGTGGTTAATTTACTCAGCAGACAGAAGGGCTAATTAAATGTAACTGAAGAAATCAGGTTGGCAAAACTGAATCCTAAAATACATTAAATGTGAAATTCACAGAATGTGAATCTCATCACCGAAAAATAATACAGTTTTTAAAGGTTCATATTGTTTTAGAGGATTTGTGAGTCCTGTTCTCTATTTGTACAAGGAAAGACTTGTATATAATTTAGTAGTGGATCAATACATGAACTTGGAAATATATTCTGCAGATTAGATGGGATGCCTAAATCCATCTAATTAACAGCAACAGCCAAGTAACTGGAAAGAAAAAGCATACATTCTTTAAAGATTTGTATTCATACACTCAGCAATTTTAGTTTACACAATTCTTACCCTCTTCTGTGTGTTGTAGTTTAATCCCAGCTGGCACCTAAATGCTATGCACCCACTCCTCCCTGTTCACCCAGGTGTGATGGGGTGAAGAACTGGAAAAAAAAAATAAAAAGATCCCAAACCTTGTGGATTGAGAGAAGAGCAGTTTAATAATGCAAACAAGGTAAAAAAAAATAAGACTACTAATAATAGAGAAAAATAAACCCTAATTAAAAAAAAAGTGATGCACAATAAATTTTCCAGCTAGCGACAGATGCCCAACCCATCCTCAAGAAGCCATCATGCCCTTCTGGCCAACTCCCCCCAGTTTATGGACTGAGCATGATGTTTTATAGTGTGAAACATCCCTTTGGTCAAGTTCAGGTCAGCTGTCCTGGCCATGCTCTTCTCCTGCTTTTTGTGCAACTGCTCCCTGGTTGAGCATGAGACAATGAAAAGTCCTCGACTTAGTGTAAATGCTACTTAACAACAACCAAAATATCAGTGCATTATCAAAATTATGGTCATACTTAATCCTAAGCACTGCACTGTACCAGCTACCAAGAAGAAAATGAACCCTAACCCTATCCCAGCTGAAACTAGGACACTGTTTTTTGGGGGATTTGTTTTGGTTTTCTTTTTATCTTTAATCTGAGCAGACAATGTAGCTCATGTTGCAATACATTTAATTCGCCATAGGAAAATTCATAGCATGACTGAGAAAAGGGTTTTCTAAAATGTTGTCTTTCATGGAGAAAATTTTTGGGAGAGAGTTTGACATAAAAACATGTGACCTACTTTGTTAATTTTTTCAGCATCATCCAGGTGCGTCTTGGTAACGGATGAGGGAATGCAACATGAGAAGCTGGAAAGTGGTGTGATGCCCTTGAAAAAGTTCTGTGTTCTCTACAGCTGAGAAAAAAAAGGTCTAAGTCTTCTCCACCTATATTCACCCAGACACTAATCATGTCATGCAATGGCACTGAGGTTGATGTCAGGATCTAGTGATATGACACTGACATGAACTGGACAGGGATCGACACAAACTCTCTTCTCTCATCTGGAGCAAGTGCAGTAATCCCAAATACTCTAGTCTTAACAAAGTAAGTCACATGTTTTCATGTCAGTTTGTCTTTGAAACACCTTTCATATATTTCCATATGAAATGTAGACATTCCTGAAACTGTAAACATTTCCAAGGAACAGGCAAAGAATTTCTTGCTCCATTTGATTTTTTACAGTAAGCTAGACTTGGCGTAGCCAAAAAGCCATGTCCTCAAAAGCAAGACTAGAAAAATATAGTGGCAGGAGGTTTACCATGTATTAAGACCGGCCAGATAACTAGAAAAAAAAATTTCTATAATAGTAATAATCTAACCAAACATTTAAATACCTTTTAAGCCACTCTTCCATTTCTCATTTTTAATGACTGGTCTTTGGTCTTTTTAAAAGTGGTTACAACATTTTTTTTGAGACAAGAGATTTTCTTTTATTTTTTAAAAATTATATTTAAAAATATAATTATTTATTATATTTTAAATAATTTTATATAATTTAAAATTTAATTTTTAAATAATTTAAAATAAAAATAATTTATGATAATTTCAAAA
Organism: Pyrocephalus nanus; assembly: GCA_038380795.1. NCBI lineage: Eukaryota > Metazoa > Chordata > Aves > Passeriformes > Tyrannidae > Pyrocephalus > Pyrocephalus nanus. The sequence goes on along the minus strand of CM076261.1, from coordinate 14,042,981 downwards.
GAATTTCATAATCAAGCATTTTTACACTTGTAGAGAATTTCTATAATTCATAGGTAATTATTATATTTTTGGTGTTCTGAAATTCCATATAACATTGCTGTGAGCTTTCCTGGATATATGAAGATAAAAGAGGTACTATTTTAAATAGGTCTGTCTAAAAGATAATGATACTGTTTCAGAATTTTTTTCCTCCTCTACTGGAAGTGACCAGATAGGCTTCTGATTTTTAAGAACTCTTACCTAGAAAAAACAATGCTGTATCCCAGAAAACATCTGTGAAAAAGTTTCACTGGATAATTTTTAATCAATACTAGTCTTAAAGTTCAAATTACATTTGTGTCAAAGAGCGTTGCAGTGCCTTGAACTAACCTCTCAATTCCATGTAGGGGCTGTTGCCTGTAGTTGTTGGGGTTTTTTTTTTATGTTGTTGATATTTTGTGTGCAAGCTATACTGTCTTCTCTCCTGGCAGAAAAGTTCCCGTACTTGTGAAAATGTAAATCAGTGCCATTCAGCTAATTTTTTTTCTATGCTGAATTTACATGTGTGTCATAACAAGATTGTAAGCCTCAGAGGACATAAAAAGTAATGGTTAGGTGTCAACTAAATTGGCATCTCACTGAGTATGGTGAGTCACTGGAACAGGCTGCCCAGAGAGGCTGTGGATACTCCATCTCTGGAAATGTTCAAGGCAAGGCTGGAAGGGGCTTTCAGCCACCTGGTCTAGTGGAAGGTGTCCCTGCCCATGGCAGGGGATTGGACCTAAACTATATTTAAGGTCTTTCTAAAAAGGAAACACGTAGAAAACACAAAACTCATTTGAGTAGCGAAACATGGCATTTCCCTTTTAGGAACTGCTAGTTAATGCAGTGTCTGAGGAAGAGATGGTAACTCCCAGTGGTTAACTTTCTATGCTCCTCACATAATAAGGACAAGGGGAATGCATTTGTAGTTATTTCTGTTGGTGGGGGAGCAAAAAAAAAAAAAAAAGAGGAAAGCTTATATTTTCTTCAGTGAGCAGAAATATTTTACAATGTGTTAGATGGAGCAAAGCAGTGTAGACTTGCAGGGTTGATTTTATTTTTTTTATCAGCATGGTATGAAGTATGACACATTCTCAGAGGATTGCCTATATTAATATAGGCAGCTATTCCTCTTACTATAGTAATAGGATAAATATTGCTTTGAGTGGTAAACTGCTGTATGATTAGAAAGACAGAGTTTATAATCATGCTTAGCTGGATGAACATCTCTTCTGCTTGATGGTCTTCAAGAAGGCAACTGGTTGAGGTTAAAGAGGTTTCAGAGGGTGAATGGGTAATTAAGACAATTTGCCATCTGCCAAGCAGGAAGAAGAACAATCAAAATACAATCATACACTCCAATGGGGTAGCATAGTAATAGCTGGCAGCAATTATACCTGTTGTTCCAGTGATTATTATTTCATTAGGCTCAGAACTAAAATGATTTCTTTGCTTGTGGAAATAGAAGTGTGAGAAGTCTGAGTAAAGAAATCTTATGGTAGATATAGACAGCTGTCATCCTTTTATCACAGATGAGAAAAAGGATGTTACAGAGAAGAAAAAATGTAATTTTATTAGATTTGGTTAGAGAAGCTGGTCTATGTCTCTACCTTTAGCTGATCAGTTTATTTATGTAAAGGTAGTCCTAAACAGTTTTAATAGCAGCTATAAGTCATAATGCATTTAAAATTGAGGTCAGCTTGATTAATATTCAGCCCAGATAGACTTGTAGTTTGACCCAGAACCACGTACAATAACCAAAATGTGAAATCCTAGGGAACTTAAGGAACTATTACACCAGATATAAGCTGGACTCTAATGTGCATCATTGGCAGAGGCAGTTTTTTTCTGTATCACAATTTAAGTTTCAGGTTTATTGAAGGTGGAAATTCAGAATGAGACTGCACACTGTAAATTTATGCATACTGAAACAAAGGGAAAGGTTCAGAAATTTACTGAATTTAGTGCTTCTGAGATGGTTGGCTTTTCAAAGCAAACACAATCTCTAAACCCATTGCACCAGAGAATCACAGCAGCCATTGCTGAGTAAAAAAATCCACCACTGAATCATCATCTCTTCAGATAAGAGACATTAGAAAAGCTGCAGGTACACAAGGCTGAATGTGGGTGGAAGTATAATAACTGCTGCTTATTCCTTTTGCACACTCCCCCAAATTGGAAAGTATCTCTCTATCAGATTGAGTAGGAGGGAAGGGAATGGACATTACATCTGTGCATTAGTTTTTAGTGCTGTGTTTAAATTTCCTTGTGGTACACTATGAAAGCTATTAGATGTCTTGGCAGGCTGTAAGATTACATGGAAGGCAATGTAATGCAACATGATATATCATTAATCTACTATACCATGTTAAAAAATCTAAAATAGAAATATGCTTGTACCTTCACTGTATAAATGATCTTTGGAAAAGAATTCAGCAGATTATCCACAATTTCAGCACCTGGATGTCTCTAATGAAATAATTAATGACTATGGCTTTTGACCATCTGTTTTACAAGTACTGTAGCAGGTGGGAATACCTGCTACCCAACACTAAAAGTGGGCTAAGGAAAATAACCTTTTTTCAGACCAATTATCTTCCTATACACTGTAAGAAAAACATTGCTTATGGAAGCTTAGAACCCTGTATTTTTGTAGGTATGCATGTCTAAATACTCATTAAGGAATCTACCATATAAATACTGATGAAGATTCTGAAGGAGTGATCAAAGTAAAACCTACATTTCTTCTTTTGTTGTCATGGCTTTCAGATTCCATTGCAAATCTTGGATGACAGAACCTGCAATTACTGGTCGTCAAGGGTAATTTAAGGTCGTAATAAAAAAAGTCATGGACTATCTTCTACACTGAAGAGAAAAAAATATTTCTCCTGTCAAACAGTAGATAATATCTTTGCTACTTCGGAAGTGGAGGGTACAATTAGCCTTCCCATTTCTCAGATAAGAAATATGTATCCATGTGTATGTATAACTGCATGGTAAAAGGCAGAGGATGTTTATTTATTTTTAACATGGAAAATTTCTACTGAACATAGTGTTGTGGTGACAATTTTTTCAGTATACAGGTTGAAGACTGTCAAATATTTTATTTCCAAAGATTTTTTAGTATTCTTGTGCTTCTAGTCTATTAAAAAGGGAAGGGGAGATGAAGGGAATAAAAATAATTGGAAATCAAGAGGCAGCAGCCTATTTAGACCTGCTTTTTGAACCTATTGGTCTATCTTCCATACAGTAATCAGTTTTATTAGTAAGTTGTTTTCTTTCTTATTGATATTTGAAGAAGATGACATTCAGAGGATGTATCCAATGAAAACTTCTATGCATTGACTGCTCACTTTTGTGGGTGTTGTTAAGTGATCTTACATTTCCAAAATAACTGTTTACTGTATTAGAATCGGGACCTTCTTCCAGTCACACATATATTAAGATGAAGTTATTTAAAATTTAGCAGTGAAGAAACATTTGCCAATAGACTTAGCTTATTTGTCCTTTTCATGTTTCTTACATCAATATATTTATTTTTTCTGTCCCCTCTGCGGACATTAAGAGGGGACATTAATGCATACCTTAAGTAATGTGTACACTTGGCACAGAATGGATTTAGTGTTGTCAGTCATTCAGGTGATTTGCTCATTTATACCCAAACAGCTTTGTATTTTTATAAAACTTTTCAAAATTACTGGTCTAATCTACTTTAGATTAGATATAGTTTTATATATTTAGGTTTTGGCACTGATCATGCTAGTATGTTATCTTCTGCTGCATTTAATCTAATACTTTGTTATTTTCTATTTTACTTTTGCTTCTGCTACATCATACAGAGAAATTACTATTGCTAATTAATACGCATATGGTTTCCTTTTTATTGGTTTATAACTCTTGTTTCAATGTTTATGGATAATTCTTGTAGCCTGCATTAATAGTTTTGGAATGAAAAAATTTAGTCCTTTTCCACCCTAACAAGTTTCAGATATCTTTTCCCTTGTTCACCAAGGAGTAGAATAAAATCTGCGGATATGTTTCTAGCTGAAGACAATCTCTTTCTCATTATTATTAATATTATTATTATTATTATTACTATTATATTATTATTTAAATAGTCTATTTATTTATATTAACTTTCAAGTAAGTGTAAAGACACTGGAAATCTGTGAGGTTTGTCTTGCAAAGAGTCTGCTGTGATAGGCTGGATTTAGTTTGCTGTAGAGTGGGAAGTATATGGCTGAGCCCAAGTCTGGGGCACCACTGCTGTTCCCCTTCATGAAGAACTTCAGTGTAGCCATGTTTGTTTCTGATTTTTCTCATTTTTTTTTAATCCTTACATCTACATTGTCAATTTTTTGGACACTTGACATCTTGTTTTTATTCCATGTATTTAGTTTGACCCCTTTTTTTTGTGATATCTGTTCTATGTAAGAAAATAGAACATCACTAGGAAAGCAGTGAACCAAACAGGATCTTAAGAAATATCTGTGATTGTAATAAATTGCTATCAATATTTTTCAGTAATTCATAGCAACCTGTTTTTTTTCTTTCACAGCATCCTGATTATCCATACATGTTTTATGTTACATCTACATATTCAAAACCATGCGTCAAGATATTTTGCCAAATTATTTCTCTAAAGGATTTCTAACCTTTCACTCTATAAAAAAGTCATTATTAAGTGGACACTGGTTCAGCATTCCACTGACAGTGCATAAAACACATTGTACATTTTTGCTCTCTAGGAATTGGACATCATTCTTACAACCAGAAAAATAATATTTGTGTATCTAGATTTAAAACTTTTTTACAGAAATATGGGTTTGTATGCAGGAAATTAGTTTAAGAAAAGTCATTGTGAGCTTTTATGGAAGAGGAAGGTGATTTTATTATGCAAAATCCTTAGGAAATTTGATTTTATCCAGTCATACTCCCACACCCACAAACACTAAGACATGTAGATCCAGCTGCTGTAGAAAGGATCACTTGCGCGAATCACATGACAAGAAATGTCATTTACTAAGCCTTGACTATGTCTCCTGGTTTTCTGTTGACTGCTGATAAAAAAAAACAATTTTTGTGCAGATAATATATACCCTCTTAAACAAAGCTTATATTACGGTGTGATGCTTTTGTCTCCGAATTTTGCTTCTCTCTTCTTTCACAGATTTTTAAATCTATGCTGCCTACTGTAGCTAGGGTAGCTGATGACAACATCCATACAAGGAACCTGCTTTCAGAGCTTGTTTAAAGGTTGTTACCTGCTGCAAAAAAAAAAAAGTATATATATATATATATATTTAGAATTTGAATTCAGGTATTGCTCTTGTCTGGCTACCTCATGGCCGGTCTGTAAACTCTGTACCATCTAGACCCTTGCCTGAATTCTGAATTTGCTTTTCCCTTCATTCCCTTGCTTTCTATATTCAGCTCACATTGACTTAGTTCTAGGTTTCGGGCTGAGTGTTCCTTCCACTTCAATTCTAATATAAGTTACTATGTTCTGGTCCTCCTTGCTTGAACTGTTTGACTCCTAAAAAGAAATTAATTGACTTCCCTGAGATGAGCAAATTTGAGGGAGCAAATATTCAACAGAAAAGGGAAAACATAGCTATAACTTGAAGTTTCACTAAACAATATTGTTCATTATATAGAGTTATGATACTGATAGGTTTCCTTTCATATTTCTTATTGATGTTACTAATTGTAACCACCTTCTTACAGAAGGTGGAATTCCTACTAGAAAACTGCTGTTTATCATCCTACTACTCAAGAAGTTCACATTGTCTTGAATTTAGCCATTTAAAACCTTTATGAATCAGAATGTAGTATAGTACATAGCATCTTCAATTAATAGATAAGAAAGTGAGACACAAAAATCATCTTAAAAATTTGTGATGATATCAGGAATAGAGCCTATATGACATAGACATAAGACCCACTCAGTAGAAGTTCGTTCCTTTTTGGAAATTAGTAGGAGTCCTTATGGCTTGCAGTCTTTCCTGTTTCTGAATACTGATGGCGTGGTAAAGCTTGCTTTGAATATACTCTTAGTCTTTAGCCTTCACACTTATCAATTTTTGCCTGAAGTACAGTCAGAGTGGGTCAAATGAACACTTATTATGGAGAAGAGACTCCCATAATAAGACCTCTTTATAGTTCTGTTTCTATAACATTTTTTTTGTTCCTTGCAACAATAAGATAGAGATGATCAGTAGATAGGAGTGAGAAAACTAAATGTGATAAACTAATTGCAGGACTAGTGGAACTGAAATACCAGAAGAAGAAGAAAGAAACAGAAGGAAAGGGGAATACATAAATAAACAAAACACTAGAAATTAGGAATTACTGAAGAAGTAGACAAAGCTCAAATTTTCTGCCTTTAGGGAGAAATGTGATAGCTCCATGTGATAAGTATGCATGTAAATTGTAGGCTGCTCAAGAATTACAGTGATATAAAATTGTAAACCAAAGGAAATACTTGGTATGTAGCCTCAGTTTTTATGCTGCTCAAAAATGCTTCTGAATCTAATTTGACTTTTTTTCTCTCCTCATTTTGAAAGCATCCTTTTTCTAATGTAGGCTGTTCTTTGATACATGGAAAAACTCTAGTCTAAGTGTCTAGGCATAATTCAGTTTTCCTTGGCTTATGCTTATCTTAACAATATCACAGTTGACAGTTTTCCTTTCTGTGATTTATACCTGTGTTTTAGGCTTTTTATTACACCATGGTGTGGGGTGGTGACAGAGACAGACTAAATGAGTTTCCCACAATTTCCATATCTGGAAACCTATTCTATTTTCTCACCTTTTTTTTTCTATTCTTTTTTTTTTTTTTTTTTACTAAGGCCCAGATTTCATCTCTTTTTGCAGATGCAGAATGAACATCCCCAGCATCAGCACTATATTTGCTCTCTCCCACCTTATCATCCTCTTCTCCCATCTTTCATCAGGCCCTTAATGATAGCAGAAATGAGAACTTAATATTTATTTTACAATGTTAAATTTACTTATTCTATGTTCCATTTTGTATGTGAGTGTGTAAGTACCTTACAGGTAAACTACTTAAATAAAACTGTATTTTAAAACAAATAATAATTATTTTTTAAATTATACGAGACTAGAAAGACTCTACATGCTGTGTTAGAATAGACTACCATGGTTAAGGAGAACATGTAGGTGGGTGCTGGAACACTGAAGTCCTAACCCTTGCATAAGCATTTGCTATAGATGTGTGAGGCAGCCTGGTCTGCTTTTATGTTTATAGAAGACTTGCTAGACAAATTTGCTGGTTTTCTCATGAAACTGCTGTGATATTCTGGGATCTTCACTGAAGCAGGTCATGCTCCTTCATTTTTTTATATGCTTAATTCAGCCTTAATTTCACAAAGTTCTTACTGATTTTTCCTCTTTCCTGTGTGCAGCCTTCTTTCCATCTGAGTGTCATTTTTTATCATTGCCTTTTCTTCAGGTAGCAGATAGAGCTTTTGTTGGATGCATATTTGCTTTTGAAAAGCTTCCTTGTGTGGAATTAGCAGAGGGATTAAACTGTGTACTAAGATTGCATCCTCGAAGAAAAAGCAAAACTGTTGGAGTTTTAGCCCATTCTTGTTCCTAGGTGTGAAACCTAAAGATCATTTCAGCTTCATTATCTAGTACTTACAGTGATCCAAGGAGTACCTCACAATCTCACCCTAGCTTTCCATTTGTACCATACCTGGACTCCTGGATAGAGGGGAGGAAAGTTAGCATCCATTCTGGTAAAGGCTAACCCTGTCTAGAGGAGATTGACCTTAGCTCAGTCACAGTGATTGAGCTTTGCTCTTCTCTGAGACACCAACATCAAGGAATCAGAAGCAAAGCAGAATTTGTTTGGCAAACTAAGCATATTCTGTGTTTACACTATTCTCTAGAAAATCATATTTAAGCATTATGACACATCCACTGTTTAAGTAGATGAGGTTATATAAGTTTACACCATGTTAAAATACAGTAGAGTGTACCAGATCACTCCACTGAGAATGAGCTGTGATTGCATCGTGCTGTGCACAGTAAGTTCATTTCTTGTGTTTTATATTGCATGGGATTTTCTCTTTGTGGGTAAAGTTGGTGTAAATCTATTCATTCTAGTACTTAATCTAGTCAGAGCCAATATATTTTGTATACAGCCTGTGTTAGAGCTTAATTCTTGCAATTATTTAGAGTAGTATAACTCATTGCAAGCAATGTGTGAAAGTCATGTAATTATTCTAGTTACAGCTCTCAGTGCAGTCTATACAAATCACACATCACAACATTTTAATTACATTGTCAGTCTGCACTGCACAGAGTTTGTGAAAATCTCAAGGTTATTTAACTCTTAGTAAATGACGGTAAAAATTTGTGCCTTTCATGTCTGGACGCAAGAAATTCAGTCTTGCCTTATGTACTAGGAAATGTACTGATGTTTTTTCACATGGGCAAGTTAAATAGGACATTATAATTAGAAACCAATGCTCCCAAACTGTGAATACAAATTTTATAGCCTCAAGGACCAAAGGTCCACACATCTAAATATAATTTTGGAAATTTATGATGGTAAAGTGATTGTTGCTGACAGAAACTTTTTTGCTTCTTTACAGTGGAGGCTAAAATCTGGAAACCAAATTTGAATGTCATGATCTAATCCATATGGTGGAGCTGTGAAGTACACATAGTTCTCATAAGCAAAGGAAGGTTTATAGAGGATTTTGGAATACCATTTTGTGTGCAACAATGATAAATATGCATGGATAACAGATAACAACATGTAAAAGGTTTTTTAGTCTTAAGGTTGCTTGTAAAATCAGAATGTGATTCTGATCACTCACAGGTCAGTGCTTCAGTAGTGGCAGTCTTATGGGAGCGAATTCTATGTACTGTGAAATAAGCACTTGCAGTTCTAGCCTTCCTCTCCCTCCAACAAAACAATTACTGCAGTTCTGATTGCTTTTTACTTCATTTCTAAATGAGAAAGCTCTTCTAAAGGAGAGTAAGTCTTCCTCATTGCACATCTGTGTTTAGTGACTACTGCAAAAAGATGAGCTTCTGTGCTGTTTTTGCACAACACAGGCTCACTCCCAAGGCTGTATACTGAGGAGTATATACTGAGGGGTCCTTGACCTTGGCTCTAGTATGTGCTTTGAGATCTCACACTATGCAGTATGTGCAGAACCATCTCTGCCATGACTTCCCTAAATATTGTAGGTATCAGCATACAGCCTTCATCCAGCACCTCAGTGCTTTCATGTCCTTAGACTTTGTGTATTTCTTAAAAGAAGAAGACAAGAAATTTCAGCAAAATGAAGACTTTGTATAAATTTGTACTATAAAAAAAGTACTATAAACATGAATTCTTACCTTTGATAAAATTGCAGCAGAAAATCTGTGAACAGTTCTTGTTTTACTATTCCATTTTTTCTGAAAGTACCTCTGAGTCTTCACCATAAGCCAGACAAAAACATGGAGGTTCATTCTAGATCTTACTTAGTACCTACAAGGAAAAACAAAGAGCTATTTGAATGGGCTAAGGTGATTATAACTCTTCTGACACGTCTCCGGCTCCAATTTCATGGGAAAAAAAACTGCTGTGCAATGCAGTTGAATCTATCCCTAAGAGCTTCAAGTGGTACCTGTCATATGTCTGGATAAGTAAGAAGGGATTATAGCAACTGAGGCAAGTGGGAGACCCATGGGATGGAAGAAAGCAAAGTATATAGGTAATTATGAAATTTTAGGTTTCATAGGTTTTACAATTGCACATATATCATCATGAAAGAACCCTTCTTCAAAGTGAATGGTGGCTATATGAGCACAGCTGTGGTCATTCTCTTTGGTAGGTTTTTATCACATAGTCTGAAGGCACCAAGATAACAGTGTTCCCTTGTAAAAAAAACAAAAACAAAAACAAAAACAAAAAAATCCGAAAAAACCTCCAAAAAAACAAAAACAAAACCACAAACAAACAAAAACAAAACAAATCAACAAAAATTCCATTTCAAAAAACAAAACTAGTACTATTTTGCAGCCTTTTTATGCACTGTTTGGGGTATTTATTTTCTATTTTAAACACTGCTCTGTTCAAATTATGAAGAATGATTACTAAAGAAGAACTAAATTTAGGATATGCAAAACATCATAGTAAACTTGAGCCTTTAATGTTCATCCGTTATATCAGAGACATGAAAATATATTTAGATTTTTTTAAGTCATTCAACACTTATTACTATCACCATTCCCTGCAATGTGCATTGAAAATACTGAGAGATTTATACTATTTTTACCAGAGATTCATATTTCTGTGAGTAAGGACACTAGTTCTATGATAATTGCTTAGTGTTCTGTTCATGTTTGGATCCTTTGTTTGTGTGACTTTTGGGATGGTCATAGTCTTTTCTGAAGGATACTTTATTGGAACACACAATTGCCTTATATAGTGGAGCACTCCCTGAGCACACACATTCAATGGATGCTGGTTTTTATGAAATATTGCAATTTATATTACTCTATGACTTGAACCTCAAAACATAGAGAAAAATAATGCTGTTTTGACACTGTGTGAACACAACAAAACCATTTTTCCCCCCTCACACACATAAAGCTTACAAATATAAAAAGTAGGAGGTAGGATATCAACAGGAGGAGTGAAAAGAGATAGTGAGAATGAATTGATCAGCAGGAGAGATCTCAGCATATCAAAATCTGTGTTAGCTTTTTCTCAGCTGTCACAGGAAAGTGGTCTACTAAGAGAAGATATTAAAAAAAAAAGGTGGTGAGTCACTCAGTGAATTTTTATAGGGATTTTTTATTAAACCACAGGGACATTATGACAAAGTGGGCAGGGATCTGGAATAAGTGATTGGTAAGGATAATGCCATGGGCTGATTTAAAAAAGAAGGACTAGGCATAGAGAGTGAGGGGTGAGTAAGAAGCAGGAACACTCGGTGTCTGAAAGAGTCTTTGTTCCCGGAGTGGTATCACTGGTGAAGAGAGTCATCAGGTAAAGCTGCAGCACCCACACCTGCCACCGAGGGCTCTGCAGACAGCTGTATCCCGTGTTGCACCGAGGGTAGGAGGCGTGCATGTAACCCTGTGAGCAAGTGTGTGAATGTGTTTATGTATTAGTCATGAAGGGATGCTAATAAACATCTACAAAGTTTAAACAGTTTAAGACATTTTGAGAATGTCTTCTTATTTTGGTTTATCTGTTTTATCATTGATCCTGATTCTGTGTGTGTAGCTCACTGATTGCTGGTTAATTATATGAGTAATAAATCAGTAAATCTCATCAATCCTGATTTGTTTTAAACCATGTGCATTGAGGAGTTTTTCCCTGTGCCAAAAGTTAGCTAAGAATAGTTCTCTGTGGGGGAAAGCATAGATTGAAAACTGAACAGAAGAGGGTGGGTCTTTTCTAGTTCAATAGGTGTGGCTTGGAAGAGCATGCCTAGCAAACCTTAAAAGGAAAATTTGGAGAAGGGTTAAAGATTTGAGGAGAGGATGGTAAATGAGTCAGAGAGATACTTGCACTCTGAGGACAGAAAGGGACATCAATTTGGAAAGCAAAGGAATTCAGGGAATGCAATGGAACTACAGAGGTAGGCGGATGGTTTGTAAAACAAAAATAGATCAATAGATTGTCCCTGTGAATTAATAGTGGGGGAGAATACGGGATGAGAGGGAAGGGAAAAGCAAGCTACAAAGAAACCAAGAATTTGTTGTGTTTTGTGGTTTTGATTTGGTTTGGTTTGGGGTTTTTTCCTGTTTTATTTCTGCAACTGACTAGTGGGATCCAATTCAAAGAAAGATACAGGATATTTGGGAACAGTTCAGAGTGGAGTTGATGAAAAAATTTAGTTATAATGTAGTGTAATGTGTAGTTATTTGGAAGATAGGATGAAAAACGGAGAAAATGCATTTGAAATCCAGAATAGGAGACTTTTTGAAGACATAAAGTTACTTTATTCAAAAAAGTTTCTTTAAATAAAAATATTTATTAAAATATATTATTTAAAAGATTACTGAGGCTGCTGTCCAATTTTCCTGACATTTTTTTTTCTCTGAATATATAACCCTATACTTTCCAGATGTTGAAAAGGAAAGCAGGAAGTCTAGGAAGCAACTGATTTTTCTGAATCCTACCTCTGACAATTTAGTTGTTCAATAAGAACAGAGATTGAAGAATTTACAAAGATAACAGTTGTGTTTTATATAGTCAATTTAATTTTTGAACAGTGACACTGTGGAAAGCTAAATTAGTGACTTTAGTGGGTCTTCAAGAGCCATGTGTCAAGAATGCACTGTATTCTGGGTGCCCTGAAAACTGCCTTCTGCTGTGTTTGCCAAATCAGGCCTTGCTTGTCAAATCTCCATATCAAAATCCTTAGAACTCTTGAAACCTCTGCACTTTTTACAAATATATTTACAAGTACTTTTCATGATCCATTCTAATTTTCCATTTTATACATGACTACTTATTGAAAATTTTGTCCACATTACAAGATTTTACTATATAAACCGGTGTTAATTAAAAAGGGAAATGATTGAGTGGGAGAAGGAAAGAAGAAAATAAACATAGAAGTTTTTCCCCAGTGAGAAATAAGAAAGTTCTGTTCATCAATTTGCAGTTCTGCCGTGAAAAACAAGAAAATTTGCAACAATAAATAATAAAGCAAAAAGGTTGTTGCTTTGAGTTCTATGGTTCAAATGACAGAATAAGGGTATAGACTGAAAAAAATTCATATAAATTGAAACTTCAGAAAGTATCTCCGTGAGACCAAAATGAAAGTATCTTGCCCAGTGTTATTAGCAATCAAGAAACACTGAAAAAGAAAATAGTTTAATTAGCTATTTTTAGAACAAGCAATATGAAAAATCACAGTTGAAGAGTACTCTGACTAGTAATGGGATACATTGTAGTGGTAGCAGTGACTATCTTAGTGCCTACTTGAAGAAAACACATAAATATTCAGCTCTAAGGAAAATACTCAGGCATTTGTTTTTTATAACTTCAAAGATATTTTCACTATTGTGGCTATAAGAATCCATCAAATATTGAGGATTTTATTGCCTAGTGTCAGTAAAAGCACATCCCTGTTATCTTGCTACCTCTCTGAATGGAGTCCTAGGAAAACACTGCCACATGCATTCATACAGAATGTATTTTTGTCTAAAAAAATTGTATATTAATGACAGAAACAGAGGAAATTGGAAAAAATTTCTTAAAATTGGTTCCAAATATGGCTCCTGCTTTGCATTACAGTGATGAGCATATGTTAAGAAATATGAATTCTTTACAGGGTAAATAAGACGTTTTAACTCTCTATGTTTTAGTGTTAAAATACCTGGAAGATGCTTCTAAAAGAAAAATAGAACAAAGCAGACACAAAATCAGAGACCATGGTGCAGACCCAAGCTGTTAAGCTAATTATACAATTGTACAGACAGCTATTTTGAAAACAAAACAAAGCCAAAATTTGTTTATTGCTACATATTGTCCTTTTCAACTTTTCCAGGAGCAATGTCTATAGTTCATTGTTTTCTTCAGAACTCTGTCTTGTCTGGTGTTGGAAATTCTCCTCTTGAGGCATTACATGGAACATTACTGTGATGTCAGGGAGTCAGTAATAAAAAGGATGAATTAAGTGTTTGACAACAGGGATTTAGGGATTTTTGTAGCACTGAAAAGAAGGCAAGATTGAAAGTACACTTTTGTCAATCAGTATGTGTGGTGTACCTGATGGACTTGACTGGCTTGAGGGAGTGTTATGGTGAAAGAAGCAAAGTTCATTTCACTCTTAGCCCTTAGTCAACTAATAAGTTTATGAACCATTAGGTCTACTGGTAGTTAAAGTCAATGCTCTCACCAGGAACAGGATTTCTTGAGGCTCTGTATCAGAGACAAATAGAACTCAGATTCAAACTATTTGGTCATGTCTTTGTCATGATTATAGAAAAGACACGCCCGAGCCTGCATTTGCCTCTCAAATTATGTGAAAACACTCTTGCGTCCTTCTGTACTGACATTCTTCACTGAATGATACACATTCTTGCAGTAGATACACCTTATCAATATAATAGCTTGGGATTTAAAAAAAAAAAAAATCCAAAGTACTGTGAGGTTGGCAGTTGACATCATGTGCTCAAGACTACCATACAACTTCATAAATCTCCTCAGATTCACACATTGTAAATGTTGAGATGTGGGACTGGTAAATTTTATGACTTTGCATTTTCAGCTCATGAATTCATAACTAGACATTTGTAACTTGCAAATCTTATTTAAAAACTGTGACCTTAATGTGTAAAGACTTCATACACTACAGTGATAGTAGAAAAACTTAGCTGATTACTGTGGAGTCTAGTCTTTTGCATTTGTCTCTAAAAATCTTAGGGCAGAGGAGAACATTCTATTGTGGAAGTTTTAGTGCAGTTAATTTTTTTGTCTGGAGCTTGTATGTAATAAAAATTTAAATAATAGTAATTTTAAGGCAGAGATTTCTCCTGAATTTAAGCTTTGATGTAAGCATCAGTCGGCTGAGGTTTGATATAAGTAAACATCATAAACAGCATTGATTACGTTAATATTTATGATGGTTACCAGGTAAGTATTGCTAAACCATAAAATATAAATTCCTGTGTTCAGCTGTCTAAAAGTTAGGCCTAGGGATATGTTAATATTCTGTTAAGTTATTTACATAAGGTTTATAAAGTACTCTGTGTTTAATTAAAACTCAAATCAATAATAATTATGGGGGTTTTTTGGTATATTGATCTGTTACAGTTTTACATATTCATGAAGAACATTTCATATTTCAATTGAGGTGAGACTAAGTATGGCACAGTATCTAGAAACAGGATATTTTGGTAGGATTTATGAGACAGTATCAAAAGTAAAGAACTAAAATAAGCATCAGTTGTAAAGAACTACGAGCTACCCCAAAGAAGTTTATGAACATAGAGAGCAATTTCATGTACAGAGAGATGCGCTTGTAAGAATGAAGTCACAGGTTCAAAATTTTATTCATGTCTTTGCCAAAGGGTTTAATTTGTTCTTGCAAAAATTTTCCTTTGCTGCCTGAATTTGCACAAAGCCCGGGCTCTTTCTGAGCTTAGCCAACGGTGGATTGGAGATTCTTTAGCCCCTGGATCTGGGCCATCTGTGAATACCTGCATATTCGGCTCACACTGAATATGATTTTTTTTTAGCTTGACAAAATTTCAGATTCGTAATATAAATAAGACAAATGTTTCATGTGGAAAACTATAAATTCTTTAAGCAAAAAAATGGAAATTTGCCACAATAAAGACTTATGAGAGAAAAAATTGCAAATGTTTAAGAAAAGTGTTAAAGTATATTGACTTTTACTTGTACACTCAATTAGAGTTTGAAGATATCTGCTGGGGTTGAGCAACACTTGAAATTCTTGGATATCTTTTTCTTTTCCTGGACAAAAGGGATACAAATACTAAGTATGCCAAGGTGAATTTCAATGTGTTTTTAGATAGGTTGCTTACTGCTATAGATTTTCGTTGGCCAATATAATGCTTGCCATAAATTGAAGCAATTGTGCTGTATTGTGCTCCCCAGCAGAGTTCCTTCAGTCTCTCAGTAGAAATTGGTTTTAGACATGAAAATAATCTTTGACTGAAGTGAATTCTGCTGAGACAATTAAAAAAAGAAAGAGTTTGGGTCAAAAGTTCTGATTGTCTTTTCAAAGAATGCAGTATTGCTTACTTTTGAATGAGTTAGTTTAAAAAAAAAAAATCATTCCATATTTATAGATATAGTTTCTAAAACTTTGTTGCCATCTAACTCACTTAAAAGAATGTCTGAGAAATAAGCCTCTTAAAAGAAAACATTTTCTCTAGGCTACCCTAAAGCATACTGAATAATTCATAGAAGCCATTGAAATAAACACAATAAAGAATGAAGCAGTTAAGCAAATACACTTCTCTGAGCTCTGAGTTTGTATATTTAACTATTTGTTCTATGTGCAAGATTTTGTCTTACAAATCTTGATACAGGGAAGTAATACTAGGGAAAAATATACTTAGAGGATTTTTTTATATGTTATTTTAAAATACAGTAAACAATTGAAAACAGTCTTGGCAAGGTCAGTGAAAATTTTATATGACTATCTTGACTGGAACATTTTAAGCAAACCTTTACATGGTTTTGGTGGCCTTCCTCCTGGAACTAGTTCTCAGGGACCTTTGTTATATGTGGTTTGTCCTTGCCAAGTTCTGCATGACTGGTTAGCCTAGACAGAGCCATGGCTGCAAAACGCAAGGAACAAATTATAGTCTGCTTCTGCTTTCTCGGTGATGGAGTAGTGGCCCTTACCCAGTTGCCTTTTAGGAACCTATTTTAAGCAAATATACCTATGAAGGTAGGCTTGAACAGAAGGCAAAATATTCTCTTTAACACTTTTTGTGAAGCACGTGTACTTGTAGTCCAAAATGAATGTCCATCCATCCATATCTCAGTTTTCCCAGAAGTTCTAAAGTTTGATAAGCAATTTTCAAGATGGAATAACTTGCAGACAACTTTGAAACAAAACTGAATAAAAACTATTAACTCCATTCGAGGAATAAATAAGTTTTGGGTTAGTTTCTAGGGCAGTAATTATTTGGTATAGTATCAGCTATGTACAATATGTTTCTTGCCTTGCTTGAGAAAAGATACGATTTCTAACAGCTGTTAAAATCTAAGATTCCCGGTAACAACTCTACATTTTCTGCAACAGGTAAAAATCTAAAACTGACAACAACAACAAAAAACACCAAACCCCAGCACCTACCTTATCACTGTCAGCCAAAATCAGCTCTATGAACTCCCAAATTCTTTCTTAGTCTCTTTTTTCACCAATTTAATATCTAGGAAAATACCCCACAATAGTAAAAAGCAAAAAGTCCACCAAAACCCCCAAACAGACAGACAACAACAACAAAAACAAAACAACAAAAAAACAGAGTGTACTATTTTGTTTCCAAAGTAGAATCATAGAAAATTGTTTGTTTTGTTCAAAGGGAAAGCAAAATTCTCCTTGAAATTGTAATAATATTATCTTTTTAACCTGTTCCAAAATTAGTTTCAGTGCTAGAATAATTATCTCTGAAATTTTCAGTTCACTAAAGTCACCTCAGTATCTGCTTTTTTTACTTTTATTATTATTAATATTATTATTACTATTTACTGGTGCAGTGATTTACTAGTGTTGAAGTATTAGGTAATTACTTGGATAAATGTGTAAATGCTTTCCACCTTAATTTGTGTTATGTGGCATGTTTAATAAAGCACTGTACTTGAGATGAGATGTTAATGATAGGAAAAAAAACATTCTTTAACACTGAAATAAACAAATCATCTTCCAACTGAAGATATTGAAAAATATTTAGGATGGTGACACTCGTAGGAATGCATTCATGTTTTGTAGTTTTTTCTCCAAATGCTGCAACTCATCTGTAATTTTTTCTCAATAGGTATCCATTAATTAAAAATAATAGAAGTACATCCTGCTGACATTCACTGTAAAAATAATAATACTAATTGCCCAAATAATTTTTTTTTTCTTCCAGTATTCAGAACTCATGACTGAAGCAACATGAAATTAGGCAAAATGCTTGTGGTACTGAGGCACATAACATCATTTTCAGAATCTTATATTCAAGAACATGTGCTAGTTTTACAAATTATCAGTTTTCCAGTGCAATATCTGCTGTTTATATACATACATATATAGAGAATCATATAAGCCAGAGTTTTCTGACGTGAGTACAACCAGTCGGTGGAACTGGAGGTGAGCTCATAACTTCGTGTCTCTCTCTTAGCCTGCTTTAAAATATAATATTCAAAGGTGGAAGAACCTGAGTGGGAATGGATGCACCAGAGCACAGTCCTCACCTCTCCACAGACAGAGGCAGACATGGCAGGAGGCACACAGAGGCAGGAAATGGGTCAGTGTGTCAGTATGTGAACCATTCAGATTTGAACAACTAACAATGAATATGTAATTTCTCACTCAGCTGCTGTGAAAAGAAGGCTTGGAGACACCTATAACAGCAGTGAAGAACTTCACCTGCTCTTTATATCCCTGGAAATGTTTCCTCTCTTTCCATCTCTCATTTTTGCATCCAAGTAGTCTTTTTACAAGTGGAAAACACAGACTAGGAATTAATCTAACACAGACACTACCAAAATCAGTCTTCAGTACTGGAGGCTTAATGCAAGATAATGATCCTTGAAAGCATAGAGATTGGGAATGGTGACCAAAATAAAAGACAGAGCAAAGTGATTAGCTTTCCAGATGATGCAGAAATAATTTCCTAAGTGTCACTATGATTTCCAATGATGATAAAAATCTTCCACTGGCTGAAAACTTTTATTTGGAGTAGTAAAGCGAGATGGCCCATAAGAATATTTTAATGTACTGCTTCTGTATAATTTTTTCTTTCACTTTCATGGGGAAAAATTTTGACTTCATTATAAGAGTTCAAAGTTTTATCACTTGTTGGCTGCATCATAGGCTTCCTCATAGGGAATATTGTTGGCAAATCAGAGTTTAGGAATGGTGAACAGCTTCCAGAGTACATTTAGCATAGCTTTGAGAGTTATTTCTTGATCTTCATGGTTAAAATGCTCACAAAATATCCCAACTCCCTCCAATTTTGTTTTTCTTCTTCCTGGATTTTTTCTATTGCCTTCAGCAGACTTGCAAATGCTGGACTGGAAGAGACCATTTTATAATATTTGTGGTTTATGCTTTATCTCTACAAAGCGACTGCAGAGAAGTCTTTAAGTAACTTCAACCAGAAGGCCCCAGATTGCACTTTTATCCTTACTAAAGACAGCTATTAAGCAATATCATTATTTTTTCTCTCCATTTATTTAATATGTGATCCTTATTTCCACTGACTAAAAGCACCAGAAACAGACAATACCATAGATAACATAGTAAGCTTCATTGTAATTTAGATTTCTAGGCTTGATTGTTTCTCTCTGATTAAATTCCTTCTCTTATAATAGTAGTGCAAATCAAGGATTTGCTACGGATTTTATCTAAAGAAAAATAACATTAAAAAATGTAAGTTCAAAAAACATTAAAGACTGATTACAGATTGAGAATCTGGGAAAAGTAGTTGAATTTCTTACAGTACTGTTAGACACAAGAGCATCAAAGAAAATTTTAGTTTGAAAACACTATGATGCTTTGACCAGAACCTGATATTTTCATATTTTTTAAGTTGAATGTGGAATGTGGAGTCAGTAATTCTTCATTGATTCATGTGGGTTTTTTCTAATGATGCCTGCTCCTGGTTTTGTGATTGCACTGCTTTTTTTCTTCTCCTTTCTTTTTTATTTTCTTCATTTTCTTCATTTTACCTGACTTGATTTCTTGAAATGTTCTTTCTTTAAATAGAAATTCTTCAGGAAATGCAAAGAAATCACACTTTTGTTTTCAGGTGGTAGTCATATTTTCCCCTTTTAGACTTGGAGAGAGGCTTGCTGGTGCAAACTTTTTGAGTATGGTTAACTCTTTAACACAGTATTGAGATCAAAGTTTTGGGAACAAAATACTTTTTTTTTTTTTTTTTTTTTTTTTTTTTTTTTTAAATTCTGCTCACATCTATTCATTTGATGAAAGTTCAAAATCAGCAACATTTTAAGTTCCAGTTTTCACATGGAACATTCCATCCAATGATCTTCTTAAATAATGATTTCCCAAACAGCTCAAAATTCATATGCAATATGCATTATGCTACCTAGATGCTACTGGATCTATGCTCTTATTTCATAAAAGTTTAGTAAAGAACACTCTCATGGAAAGAGATGCGAGACAGATTAGCAAAGCATTGTACAGTTGTAAGGAAGGAGAGAGTTATCTAAAAAAGAATTTGACTCCAGTGCCATTTGTAGTCTATACCTAAAAGCTCTATTTATGTGTGGAAATGCAAGAAGGCAAGGGATTTCTAGCACATTTGTAACAGTTACAGAAAAAAAGCAGTTTACTTCCTAACTATAAACCTAGTGCTGGCCACAGCACCCATCAGAATAGGATGTACAAAGGAAAGTCTATATTAAACAAATCATTAATGTCAAGACACGGATGCACTAAAACACAGTAGGGTATATAACTCTCCTCCCAGAGTCTTGCAGCAAATCAGTGGTGAGAACAGGGCATTTTTTATTTTTGTTTGTTTGTTTGTTTGTTTTTTAATGTAGAAGAACAGAAAATGCAAAGATAGCCACAGGTTTCCTCATTTTTTGATCTCTGTTCCTGAATCTTCTACCAAGTGTGTCTACCAGGCTTTCAAAAGCTATTGAAAATCATTATTTTCAAGCTAATCTAATAGTCAATGGTGTCAATTAGTTTATTAAGACTGTAAAATATACTGCAACTCACAGCCAGTATATGTTGTTAAAAGATGTAAAAGCCTTAGCAGTATTTTTGTTTCTTTTCTTGTTGTTTTATAGGCCTAGAAGTTGTGCAGCTGTCCTTACTCTCTTAAGAACCATTTGACAGCATCAACAGGAAATGCTGCTAGTGCAATTGCATTGGTGTAATAATGCAGGTCACATCATTTACACAAGAAAGTCTTTCAGGTGAGTTAGTAAAAGGTATACTGATGACTCTTATGCTTACCTACTGGAAGTTCTGTACTTTAGTGTTTGGTTTAACTTTATGGGTGCCTAAATAACTGATGATGAAATACTAAATCCCATGTTCAAGTAACAACAGACTGAGGACACTGCAAAATTAGAAGTCATGTTTGGAGCTGCTACTACTTGCTTACTTTGTTGCTTAGCACCAAAAAAAGGTGTGAGGTCCTCACTGTAGCTGCAAAGTATATCTGAAAGGAAAGTGTTAGCTTTATATTGTCAAAAGAAATAATTACTGGGAGATTTCTGATAAATAACCTTATTAGTTATAGAAAAATAAATATACAGATTCTAGAAAATGAGTTCCAAAGATGCAACAAAACACCGGACTTCTAATATTGAGCAGTAGTATAAGGCAAATTAATTATTTGCAGTCATATATGTCACCTAATATCACCCAAAGTCAATCTGATTTCACTGAAGTTAAGGATGGAATCTACTTGACAGAAACTCAGTGTAGGAAAAGAGTTCAACTCAACCTCAGGAGAAAAAAAGCAAACTGTTTGGGCTGTTTTTCCTTCCCTTTCCCCACTCAGCACTCTTCTAGGACAAACTTTTTCTTTGGAATTCAATCTGTGTGCTATGTAGCAGTATAAAAGAGAGGAACTTCTATGAAGCAGGTGTGAAAATTAATTCAGTCCCTCTGACTTCAAATGACCATCTGGTTCTTTATTAAGTGCAGGAAGAATTGTGCAAGAGTCCTTTGTTAGGTAATGGAGGGAGTCTAGCAAATATATTCGCATGTAAATTCTATACACTCTTTTGACTTAAAAGAAAGAAAATAAATAATAAAATGAAATGTCAATAATCTGAAACTATTCTATTCCTATATCTAATTACCTATTTTCAGCCTTTTTTTTTTTTTTACATGAGCATGGAGACAGGCTCATTCTGTTATTTTCATCAATAAAGTTTTGCTTTCTGACAGAAATAAGAGCTGTGTTTATCTGCTTGCTTCTTAATTATTCTTTATTACCAAAATACTTCACTTTTAATAACTTAGTCTCCTTTGTAATTAGATTATCTCTTGGATTACCCTGGAGTTTTCCTTTTGGGATTTATTTTTATTTGATTTCCTTGTATAATTAAAGATGTCTTTGTTTTATTACACAACTCTGGTCTTTACTGGAGGTAGCTGGTACCTGAGATGAGGAAGAAGTAAGAGTTGAGAAAGTTTTGGTAACATTTTTGTGATTCTAATCTGCAGTTCCAACACATTCATCTTATTAAGTGTTTGTTATCACATCAAAATATATTTATGTGTATTTACTTTATAAAATAATATTATTGATGCTCTCTGTCTTACAGACATAAATGCAACAAATAAGGCATTTTTTTAGACATGAAGAAATAAAGACAATATTTTGTCTTTTGTAAATCAAACAAAGAACTATTTTCATAATTTACAAACATGTAAAAGTCACAGCTCATACCTAAAAAAATGAAAAAAAAATTAATTAAAAGTACTGGATAAAACCAATTTAAATTTACTGTGCACTTTTGTGTAAAATTAAGATAAATTATTTCTGTATTGTTTGAATAAAGGAAATTTCCAAACTACTTTCAACTCAGTGAAAGATACAGTGTTTTATTTTCATGAAATTCATTAGCAGCAGTAATCGAAAACTAGGATTTTAAATCTAAAGTTTTGATAAAGGATATAATGTTGTTATTTTTGTGATAATATTTTAGGTTCCTTCATTTTAAGTAGATGAGGAATTACTTGAGTCCAGTATTCGCTTAAATTAATACCTTTGAATGAACAAATGGGGAAATAGGGAAACACTTTTATGAGGAAATGTTTAGTTGAAATAACGAGTACCATAATGAGATAGCCTTAAATTGCAGGGGATTTTGGTGTGTACTTGTCCTTGCCTATTTATTTATTTGCTTATTTAAAGATAGCATCTGTTACCAGAAACAATATGCTGAGACAGTAATATAGTACACTATTTTTAGAGATGTGTGCAAAGTGAAATAATTTTTTAATAAGGGAATTTTTTAAACCTCAGGTACTTATTTTATATATGTAATATATATATAAATAATATATATTCTCATTAAAGACTAGAGACATATCAATAGTATTACAATAATCTGCTGTGGCAATACAAGAAAAACTCAACACAAAGAAAACCCTGAGATGGGTGAATTCAGTGTTTGTAATAAAATAAGGAGTGTAACCCCCCAAACACCTGGGTGCTACATGAAACCCCAGAAAGCCAGGAGTATTTCTTTTTCCTAGAAAGAAAGATTCAGTTGGAAGTATTTAAGATATATTAATGAAAATTGCTGCCACAAAATGTAAGCATTGATTGTGGAGACTACTAATCTTATTTCACATGTTCACAGCTTTCATGGTCATGCAAGACATGGGCAGACCAAAACATATGTTGGGTTTTTTTTACATTCACAGGGTCAAGTGATTTCTGAGAGCATGAAACAAAATAAGTTTAGGCATTTTCTTATTAGACTAACAGAATATACTTCGGAAATCTACAAAACTTGCAAGTTTTGTTTTGATTTATGATAAAGCCAAAGATATGTACCCAAGATATGTACCATCATCATTAACCCTGAAAACCACTGATTACTTTATAAAATTTCTTTTCCCAGATATGCAGCTCTAATGCTGATAGAGATTTGACAGGATGAGACGAAGTATCTGCCAAGAAAGACCTGGTTCTAAAAAAGTCTTACTTGGCTGATTTATCTATGCTGAATTGTTTTAACATTACGGTTCACAGGAAAAAAAAAAAAAAAAAAGGTGAAATTCTACCTTCATCTATCAGTTCAGATGAGTGCACCATAGGGTTTGTTGTTGTTGTGTTTGGATTTTTACTAGAGTGGAAGACAACAGCTTTTCTCTACTCAAACATCATGTGTTGAATTATTTGTGGCTCTTATTCCACAATAATACAAAAGTATATGCAGAAACTAAATATGGAGGAAATTAGTAAAAGTGAAGGCCTGTTTTATTTAAAGCAGTTGAGATATTTTTAGCACTAATACTTCTCATATTTACAGACTGTTTTGTTAATGTATATTTGATTTTTAGAGCAGTCCTAATTTCCCTCCCTTTATGTTATTTGTAACTTCTATATAACTTGAGACATCTGTGACTAGTCATATTAATCACTGCTATTCCAGAGGAAGTGTTAGGTTTTTTTAAAGTTTATGAAGAAAATGAAATTTTAGCTATGTTAAAATAGCTAGAAATTTTTTTTTCAATGTCACATGGAAATAAAAATTATGAGAAAAAAAATTCCAATTTCTGAGGTGTTATTGTCTCTATTTTAGACATATTAGACATCAATTTAATTTTATTCCCATGTCCAAATTTACAACAAAAGCAAGATTAAGTTTTTAGGTTTTTTGTTGTTTTATTTTTTACCTGTGATAAAATGTATGGAACTCTTTAAACTCTTTGCAGTTTATTCTGCTAAATACAAAGTGGGCTTATATGCTTGACATTTGCAGCTCAGGGTGTTGAGGACAATACTAGCACCTCTGGTTTAGAAAATGTGACACTTACATGTAGTTGCTCACTGGAGTAAAAATATCACCATTTTCTTCTCCTGGGCTTTTGCTCTTCCTTTAAAGTATGCCATAGGCCTCTCCCAGAAACTGATTTCTAGGTGACAGCAAAGCCATCCATACTTATACACATAAGTAACATTTGAATCCTTAATAATATTCTCTTAGGATAATTTGTGTATAATGATACAAAAGATTTAAAGTAGTGCACTGAATGCTTGAACTTAGTGGGAAGGGAATGTAAAAAGTTAATATCTGATCTTTCCGCTTTAATGAACTCAGGTTGATTAAAGGATTGAATCAGGACTCAGATAATCTCATTTCTGTCTGTATCATGAAGATTTGTATCTGGAACATTTACAGAAATGGATTTGCAGGCTTTTGTTGGAGAAAGGATGTGGGAAAAACTCCCACCTCAGCAACAACTGTGACTTACCTAGTTATTCTGTCAGAAGTGAGGTTACAGTATGAACATCTTTGTAAAATATAGGTTCAGGGTCTCAGTGGTGCAGCAGAGACATTTGGTTATCTTTTTGAAGTTGCATCTTTTTAAAACTGATTCATTTGTCCATTACTGTTTGCATCAAATACAGCATGTGCCCCCAAATCTGTGCCACTGCTGTTTTACCTGTGTTTCACACTGGCTGCAGACCTGTGGGTTCTTATGGCAAATCTGTGCCCCATGTATAAAAGCCATCTCGTTTTCAGTTATGCTTTTTCTCTGCAAATCATGCCTTATTTCTTTTAAGGAGATTTTAAAGCAATCTTTCTACTTCCCTCTTCCACAAAAAGCTTTTCTGATCTTCTGCCTCCATCAGGGCATTCGGGCCAGAAGACCTCCAGAGGTCCCTTCCAGCTTGTGCCATTCTGTGAGTTTGTAAAAGAATAGGAAAGACAGTGTAGCATACAAGAATTATTCTATTGCACCAATGATTATGCAGTCACACATATGACCTCAATCTGCACTAAATGAGTAGTCTGTGTAAATCCCAAAGGCGAATTCAAGTCTTTTGATCTGCAGTGATATTGTTTGTTCCAGCCTAAAGCATTTGGCTTAGATAGAGCTTCCTAGAAAGCCAAGATGAATTGCAGCATTTCTCTAATTTTATTAATAATCTAAACGTATTAAACCCAGTGGGACTGATGAAAGAATGTTAATTAAAGTTTGCACTTTTTGATGCATAGCATGCACTTCCTGTACACACTGAGGATCTGCAACAGTGGACAGAGATTAATAATATTTATTTCTGAGAGAAGTAAGAACTTATTTCTGAATATTAATAACCAGGAAACCTGGTATTAGTGATGATAGGAAACTACATAGGAACGAGAATTATAATACTGACTTTTTCTGATTAAAAACCCCAATATGACAGCGTGATCACCCTGCTAAGCTAAAGAGGGGCCTGGTGCAGGTGAAGCTCGCCAAGGTCTAATGACAATTTCTCAGATAATAGTGTGTCCTGGGGTAGGGAGGAGAATGTGAGATTCTCTAGGTCTCTACAGATAGATTAAATACGCTTCTGTATGGGACTTTACACAATATTGAACAGAGATGAAAATATTAGTAGAATTAGGGAGAATTGTAATAAGTTCTAATTCTACTTTTCGACTTGAATATATAACTTCTCCTGCTTTTGTTCTGGATTTCTCTAAGCTCATATCCCTTCCCATTTTTTCAGATACATCCCTAAAGCACTTTCACTGCTTCCAGAAAATTATTAATTGCTTTCCTTTTTCTCTATATTCATGGTAGACAACTTTATCCTCAATTGTGTCTTTCTTTCCCTGCTTTGATGAGTCCCTATGTTTCTCATTGTATCTTCTGTATTTAAGAAATATCTTACGAAATATATGATCATTCTATTTCTCAAGAGCTACTGTAACATTTTCCTTTTCAATCTGACTTCCAAAGGTTTTTTTCTTGTTCATATGTATAGCCCAAACAAGGTGGGGGAAATGCCTTGCTCATTAAATGGTGCTGTTGCACAGATAACAGTGACTACAGTAAGTGTCCATTGCTCTGATGTGTTGAACAGAATCAGATTCAGGGCCTATTTTTCTTCCCATCAAGTTTAAAATAGAACCTTCAGAAGGAACACCGAAACACGTATCCCAGTGAAACAACTGAATAATATAAAAAGTAACGGTAGAGTGCTATCCTCTTCAGCAGGTACTCTATATTTCTATCCTGTAATTCTAGTTCATAACGGCATATCCACAGAATCTAGACATGTGCAAATGCACAGTATAGCTGTGGCAATGAAATAATCTGCCCAAGCTGGTCTTATCTTCTCCACAGATCTAACTAATCCGGGCGTGTTCCCAGTACCCCATCATACTGCTTGCTTACTATATGGCACTCTGCTATGTATTGCATCCTTATCTGCAAAAAAAACCACCAAACTTTCTTCCTACAAAGGCATTCGTACACTTGATAGCAAATAATTTGTAAATTTTGTTGTTGTTAAAGTAAAAGAAAAAAAAAAGGTAAGATTGAAAGACTGACATTTTGGGGTCTCTGACTGTAGGAAGTGTTTCCACCTGTCAGATAATTTTTTTAACTATACTCCATACAGACTGTCCTTGACTTTATTTGAAGTATATGGAAAGCCCAATGGAATAGACCTTTTCCAGGGTGATCCCAGTGAAGATGCAGTGGGAGGTAACATCACTTTTCAGACAAAATCATACAATGTAATCTGTAACATACACACACAGATCTTGCATGGTTTACCTAGTTAATCCAATTGCAGCCAACTGCATTAGTTCGCAGGTGCACACCAAGTTCTCCTGAGATCCACTCCAATGATGGCTCCCTCTGCAGCCCTGTGGGCCATTCTGATAAGGAATGGGGGGTAATGCTGCCTACTGGGGTTCTTTTGATCCTGACACCCCCTACACTGTTACTCATTTCCCTGCCATATCACATGCTCTGTTGACTTACATTATGCTAATCGACATTTTCTCATTTTTGCAGTAACTATACCTTGAAGCTATCAGAGCAATGCCTTAATGCTCAGGAGTATTTCAAACATTAATTCAGTATTAAAGGCTGCATATTTTTTTCTATATTAATATTTGAGAGAAGTAGAAAATCTGATTAATAAAAAGAGGAAAGGCTCTGTGCTAATATGACCTGTCTGAGGTCATATGGAGAGTTAGTAGTAGTTTCTGTCCTGTATTCACTGGCAAGGGCTTTTTTTAAGAAAAGTAAAAAAAAAAGAAAAAAAAGGAGAGAACTGGTTTGTGTCTCAGCCAACCAGTTTGTAAGTCTTGAAGTTTGCCAAAAGGACCACCAGCAGATTAGAACAGATTAAATATCCTGCCACAGAGGGATACTTACAGAAGCACTTCCATAATTTTGTCCTGCAGTTGTGCACCTAAATTTTGGCTGTCTATCCCCTTCAATCTGTTCCAAAAGCCACTGGAATGTTGCACAAAACCAGTATACTTGATCGAGGGAAAAAGATATTTGTAGATAGTCTGACCATAGAGATTTAGAGACAAAGGAACTGTTTTACAATCTGTCTCTTCTGAGCTCAGATGCTCTCCTCAGGTAGAGTTATGTAGGGTCCACACCCAGAATCTTCTGTAGTGAAATATGTGTTAAGCCAGAAAGAGGTAGTTGCTTTTTTTGCTGAATAGTTAGCCTGCTATTGTGTTCCTCTCTCCAGAAAATACTATGAGATGACTGTCTTTGCATCCTCTCCATATAGTTGAAAATAATTATTTTTTAACAGAGAAAAGAAATTAAGATCAGAGCAAAAAGTGAACAAACATCATCAGACTCTTCCAGACATAAAAGGTAAAAGTGCAACAGTTTGGAAGATCTAATTTTTAGTTCAGGTTTTCAGCTCATTTCATCTAAATCACATATGTTATTTTTTAATCTGTAAATCAGGGGTAATGATACTCTCACCTTGCAGGGGAACCGTATGATAAAATGATTTAGCGTTATGAAATGCTCGGATCTAACATACTTAAGTTAAAGGGTGGAGTTTTAAGTTTTCCTTTTACTATGAGTTTTTCATATTTCCTCTGGGGTTTTAGACCTGTCAATTAAATTATTCTGGCCTTCAGTATTTCTATGCCAAAAAGGAAGCAACTGTCATCTACTAATGGAGTAGTACTTTTTTTTTCTATATTTTGAAAATTGCATTAAAATCCTTTAATGGATAATAATGTTAACAAATGCGTAACTTATTTAACTATCTCTTCAAAGTAGGTATGTATATTCTCTGTGTTCCAAAATAATCAAAGCACTGGATGAATTGAACACCCAGTGTTAGGTATGACAGGACTGACCAAAGCACCTGTCATGGAAATAAGGATATCTGCAGTTGGATATACTTAAACCTGAAACTGCAGATTTGGAGTATTGTTAAGGCAACATTTTTATCAAAAAAAAAGATTTTATTTAAATTCTGTCATTTAGTTTCCTACATTGCAACCCTAGACAGTTCCTGGCACTTACAGCCATTTTATTATAGGCTTATATTTCTGAAAGAAAAATTACAGAATACCAGGGAAAATGACAGGAAAAATATAAGTCCTCATATTCAGGAACATTTACAAAAAAAGAAGAAAATTCTTGTCATAAAGAAGTCCTCAAAACACTGTGGGTGGAAGTTAAATATAGAGAGAGTAATCCCACAGCATTTTAAATAATTTATAAAGAAACATAATTTGTATTCTGGCACATAAAGCTATATCATCAGAGCAAAACTACACACCACATAAATGTTTATCGAAAAAATAATATCAGAAAACGGTATGATTATTCTTTACAGGATGCAATATAAGTAGTTATTTTGTAATCTAGGAAAAGCTTCCCTGTTTTCATCAATAGAAAAATCCTCTTTGTTAGAATACAACAATCAAAAGCTCTCACGTTGTCATCACCATGATAATAAAGTCCTTAAAAAACCTTAATTTTGCAGGAAGCTAAAACAAGAAGCTTGAAAGCATGTTAAGCACACATCAGGATGACAAAATCTTCTGACTGAAAAACATTCCCCTCTTGATGGGGCCTGGATCATTATTAGTTAATGGGAACAAGTAATTTCTCCTGAATTACAAGTGTGCAGTGGGCAGGGAGTTAAATGGCACCCCTCTTTTAAAGGGATTGAGGAGCTTGTCTGCTTGCTTTTGCTATTATTACTTGAGAGCAATTTGTGGATCCGGATGGGGTTGCCTTCTAGCTCTCAGGAGAAGAGGCAACAAATGAACTTCTAACCTTATAGCGTCTCTATAGGAGTACTACTAGGGGTTCTGGTTAGTGCAGGCTGATAACCTGTCCTCACTACAAACTCTGTGTCTCACTTTATGGAGGCCACTTTGCTACCATGAAAATGAAGGTCTGGTTCTGGGCATTTAAATCCCTTTGCTTGTCATTGTCTCAGGGTGTTATCACTCAACCTTTAGCCGATAAATTTATATCTGAATTTGAAACAGTCTATAACTGTAATTATTTCTGTGTTTGTAAAAGACCCAGCATGAGTAAAGCCTAATTCCCAGCAATATGTGGGATTTAACAAAATATAAATAATACATTCATATCTGAAAGATCATGTGTTAAGTTCAAACCAAAAAAAGGGCTCCTCTTTCCTATGAATAGTTTTCCATTTCCTGTTTTTTCAGAGAAGATACTAAGCTTATATTTTAGTCATGCTGAAGGATTCAAACTGATTTAGAAGATATTTGCTTTAAAGCAAGCAGACTGTCTATATTATGAGCTCTGTATTTTTTTTCAGCTCCTTTCCTGCACAGCATATACTCATCAATCATATTGAGAAGCTGACTTATATTCTCCACACTTTACCACTAACTGGATTACAGAGCTGAAAATCTTACTCAAAGTTTAAAATGTGATAAAAGTAATCAAATTGTTCTAGTCAAATTCTAACTGCAGTGAATAGATGGCACTAATTACCTTTTCTTATTATGCTACAAATGTAGTTTACTCCATCTTTATTCATGAAGTAGTATCGTATAGCCCACCAAGGGGACTTGCATCAGTATGTAATATTGGCATATTTGTTTTCTTGTTCTTATTTTTCCTCTGCATCAGTATTCTGGAGGTGTGGTTTTAGACTGAAATGTATTGCTATGCAGGACTTTCTCCTGTCTTGATGTAATTACAGCACTCTGCAGATTTCTAAAGTTGAACTTATAGAAAAGAATTTTAAAAAACTCCAATAATAAGTGGCAGATTTAGTGGGGGCAATTAGTTTTCTCTTTTTTTCCTTTAATTACAATTTTTTAGAAAAAAGCAAATATATACGAGTAACATTCTCAATGCGAAGGTATTTGATGTTAATTTAGCCTTAGGTTGTTGCAGTCATTGTGTGCTCATTTTGGCTGGTGTAGAATTTATTTTCTTCATGGTAAACAGTATGGGGCTGATTGGAAACAGTGTTAATAACACAGAGATGTTTTTGTTATTACTGAAAAGTGATTATACAGAGTCATGGCCTTTTCTGCTCCTCACCCCACTCTACCAGCGAGGAGTCTTGGAGTGCAAAATGAGCTGGGAGGGGACATAGCCAGAACAGCTGACCCCAAATGACCAAAGGGGTTCATGTTCAGCAACAAAAACTGTGGGGAAGAAGAAAGAACAGGGGAACATTCGAAGT
Organism: Pyrocephalus nanus; assembly: GCA_038380795.1. Taxonomy (NCBI): domain Eukaryota; kingdom Metazoa; phylum Chordata; class Aves; order Passeriformes; family Tyrannidae; genus Pyrocephalus; species Pyrocephalus nanus. The sequence goes on along the minus strand of CM076261.1, from coordinate 14,012,102 downwards.
GATGGTGTTTGTCTCCCCATGTCACCATTATGGAGATGGAGCCCAGCTTTCCTGGGGATGCCTGATCACCTGCCTGCCCTGGGAAGTGTTGAATGAATTCCTTGGTTTGCTTTGCTTGAGTTTGGTTTTTGCTTTCCCTACTAAACTGTCTTTATCTCACCCCAGGAGTTTTCTCACTTTTACCCTTCCAGTTCTCTCTCCCATCCACAAAAGGCAGGAGGGAGCAAGTGACTGTGTGTGGCTTGGTTGCTGGCTGGGGTTAAACCATGACACATTTTGAAATGATACTAATCTTAAAAAGGTTAAGTTTGCTTTATGTAGAAGGTATCTTGCTAGTAACAATTAAATCTCCTAGTTCACAGCTAATAGTATCTGGCTCTGATTTCTTTCTGTGAAGAAATTCTGTCAGCAGTCTATTTTTCTGTAGTGTGTGGCTGAAGTCTTTGGCTTGGATAGCGTTTTCTTTTCAAAGTTTAAAAAACAGACAAGAAAAAGGCATTCTAGCTGTTTCCTTCCTTCTTCGGTTTGAAGAATCTTCCATTCTTAGTATCAAGCTTCGAGATGAAATGTCTTGAAAAATCACAATCTTTCTGCAGCTGAATTATTTGTTCACAAAAGCTTATAAAGGATGAGGCTTCTGTGCAATTTCAGTACCAGCTTTGTTTCCAGACATTTATTTTATCTGATCTTTATGCAGTATTCAGAGACATCGTGTATAATTTGAATGCACACTGCATCAGGTTTTCTGGATTTAGGGAGAAAATAGGAAATGATGCCAGAAGGGATTGTGCTACCTCTTCTCATTGCAGAAAAGAAGACAGGATTCATGCTCACAACCCTGAGCATATTGCCCTTAGTGTTAGGATAATCCTCAGGTAGAAAGGTTAGGAAACACAAATTTGTGTAAAGGAGGTTTAATCTAAGTATATTACTTCTATAATTTTACAACACTGAAGCACAAAGGATGAGTGATTCAGAGAATTTCCACTGTGATCTTTCTCCCATGCTCATGGAAAGCAGACAGCTTTAGCAGGCAAAGGCATAAAGTTTGCAAGATCTATTGGATTCATTCAGACCTGCTTTTCAGACAACTATTGTCAAGAAGGTAACAAACCCCAGTATTCCTCCATTTTATCTTTATAAATAAAAACTGCTAAACTCCAGTATTTTATGCATAAATCCAGAAACAGCTATACTGGAAGCTCCCAGCCAGCTACCATTACCCATTTCAAGGTGACTACTCATCTCCTATTTTGCATGTAATTTATCCTTACTCTGCTGAATGAACAAGATAAAAAAGAGGCAAGTTCAACTTTCAGACAAAATCTCACCTTTATGTCTAAGCAATTGAGCCATCAAACTAATTAACATTTAAAAATAACTAAACTCAACATTCAAAATGAAAAGTGAAACTTTGACCAAAATTATATAATTTGTGCCAATTTTTGAGTGATATTATCCAAGATTCTTTTTTTATGTTTGTAAATTTACAGCTTTAAAGGAAGAAAACATATGGGAGTGTCAATTCTTATCTGAAAAAAACTATCTTCCTGTTGCATACAGGCTGTGGATCTCGTTAGTACTATAGCAGAGATAAGGTACAGATCTTACCAATTTCTTCAAAAATTTCTTTTAAGATTTGGTTTGCTTCCATAAGGAAAAGTCCAACCATTAGCACACTGTGGTGGATTTTTAAGGTCTCAGAGCCTGGTGACAGTACTGAACAGAGAAAAAAAAGTTTCCTTGCAGCTTGGAGGTGATGTAGATAAGAATTTTAAGTCAAACTGTGATGGAAAACACCTTCATTAAATCTGATGTCTCAGTTCCTCTTTGTACTATCTTCTTCTACCTGAAGACAAGCACATGGTCAGCTGGAATGGAAAATAGTTTCTCATTCCTCCAAGTGAGTCTGAATGTTGGATCATGAGCTACCTTTCTGATAATTGCTCCACCACAAGAAAGACTACTTTAAAGAAAAACTTCTTACATTTCCACCCAGTGTAGAAAGTTCTTCAGCCACTGATAAAATGCAGATAGTGCATCTTAAATATATTTCCAGAACAGGTGAAAATGAGCTTGAACAATCCTATGCAACCCTTGTTTTGGTTTCTAATGAGAATTATATTCCTTGTATTTTTCAGGGATTATATACTATCCTCATGAGGCACAATATCTAGGCTTTTTTGATCTAAAACAAAGTATCACAGAACAAGCAGAATGATCACCAATCTAAGGGTCAATTAACTTATTATTAGTGCTAAAGTAATGCTAGAAATGGCTGGAAAGTGGATTATGATGGAAACATTTCATCAACGGAGAGCACTAGAAGAAAAAAATTTACAATTGATTTTGCCTGGCATGGTAAACATAGCATTAATTGAAATCAAACTAATGTTGTAAATGCAAAAATATTTTTAGTTGCTTAAAAAGTGTTTGCAATTGTAGATCTACATGAAAACAGTACTATTTTATATAATCCAAGTATAGATTCTCAGCATGAAGAACTTGTTGATACTGCTTTTCTTGCTAATGTCTTGGAAAATATAGAAAAATAACAGAGAAAGAGCCATTGAAACAACAAATGTCTTGCAGAGTGTTAACCACAGTGCTTAAAAGATATTGTCTGATAGCTAGAGCAAGGTAGTGTTGTTTTCCATGACAGAGGAATCATTAAACTGAGAAAGCCCCTACAACTCTTGACATTACCCCAAATATTTTTGATTCTCTTGAAGAAAGAATTTAAGATTCAGTCAAGTTGACATATTTTTTATGTGAATTGCTGCCTCCAAAGGAATATCAACATATCTTGTAATTGTTGACTGCTACACAACTGTAGTAGTCACTTGAGTCCTTGATTACCTTAAGACAGGAACTAATGTTCTTTTGGATTATATGTGTACATATATGCAATATTAAAATTATATTATGGTGACAACTTTTGTACTGTGCAACGTCTCTTCTTTTGTACCTGATAGTATAAACCTTCACTTTAACAAAAAATCACTGAATCTAAAAACTCATACTCTAATAGGAATTAGATATTTCTGGTGTTTGCTGTATGTTATGACATGATGCAGTTGTTAAATGAGAAACTACACAGCAAGGACTAGATGATCCTAAATGACAGCTCATCTAAAAGTACACCAAGACAGAAAAAAGGAGTGGAATTGTCAAGTCAATTGTAAAGAGCAGTTTCCCAATGTGACTTCTTGTTTTGGTTTGTACAAACCTAAAAAATAATGCCAGACCATACTCCTTTCTCTAAATGGAAAAAAAAAAAAAAAAGATTTTATAGAAAACCACAAGGATTACTGGAGATCTGAAGATCTGATAGAACAGATAGATAAGGAACGTTTGTGTGGAAGAAATTTTGTACTAAGAGATTCAAAAGAGAATGTCTACCAGTCTCATAGCTTTGTATTAGATTGTGAACTAATGTCCATTTAAAGTCATCCTTCAATCAGTTTCTTAAAATATTTAATAGTCTTCCTGTTCATGATTATCTAAATGAAGAAGGAAAATTAATATTTTTTTCTGAAGTTAAATGGAATTGCAGAAATTTTAAACATATTGCTACTGTAATGACAGCTTAAAATAAAAAATTATTTCACTGTAAGAGACTTCATAAATTACAATATTACATATAACATACTAGATTATTTATACTGTTATTCTTATGAAATTATTTTATTTTAGTATTAATAAAATAAGCACAACTTGAATGATAAAAATATTGAATGATAATATAATTAGGTGTATGCTACAGAAATTTGTATATTCTTAAAGGAATCTAACAAATTAAACTTTTAGTTGATTATCATTTGATTCAGGGAATGTGGTCTCTGCCATTGTCATACACTTCAAATGGAAAATTTGAAACTCTAATATTTTGAATTTCGAATAATAAGAAGCAAGAGTTGAAACTTATAACAAAAATCTGGGTCATGTAAGGAGAAGAAAGGAATCTGCATCTCTCTCTCAGGCAAGTTGTTCACCCTCTGAAAGCTCTCCTCTGTCACAGTTCTTTGCTGGGTGCTCCATCTGAACCCCATACTTCTAAAGGGTCAGGAACATGTAAGATCAGCCGTGCTGATCTTCTAAAGTAAGTACTAAATCTGTGAGAATCTGTAGTCTGAAATGTTATGAACATGTATATGACACTACACCTTGTGGCTGAGGATGGCATTTATTTACCAGTATGGAGAAAATTGTCCTATCTTGTAAGAAATTTTCCTTCAGCCTTAAATTTCTTCTCTGCAAAAATTAGCTGGTAAAAAATTTCAATAAATATGATTATTGTCTGCCTAGGTGGTATGTTAAGACTACATTTACCAGTGTGGCTCTTTTTTTCACATTATTTCCAGCTATATTATTTTTTCATATACTGAAACATCTGAAAGGAAAACTTTTTGTTGGTTTTTTTTTGTTTTGTTGTTTTTTGTTTGTTTTTTTTTTTTTTTTAGATCCTCTGTGAGTATGCCTGTCTGTTTTGTGCCTTTTTCCATGGAAGAAGCTTTCTAAATTTTTTTGTCACTAGCAATAGGGTAAGATATATGATGCATGTCAAAACCGGGACTTCACAGTTGATTCGAGCTTCTAAGAAGTCTGTATTCAGGCAACTTTAATTCAGTTTGCCTCTCCCTTTATAAGAAATACTGTTTTTTTCTCTCAGCTGTGCCTGTCTTCCTTTTTCTTATATCTCTACACTCCTCTGTGAAGTATTTGTGGCCCTGCTTGAACTACTGGCCTAAAGGGCTGAGCTCTCCTTGACTTTACCCTATATAACATGTTTGTATACAGACCTTTTGAGACCAGAAACAAAATAAAATGATCTAGAGGGACATTGCTCCCCTAAATAATAACTTGAAACAGTAAATAAATCTTTTATATGATCCCTCTAGGCAGAGCAAACTATGTTAGGGACATTCAGTTTATGGGACCATTTGGGACACAGCTTTTAAAAATAAATGTTGTGACTCCACCATTGCAGCACTTTTCTTTTTTCTTTTTTTTCTTTTTTTTTTTTTTTGAACTTTTTTCCTAAGATAAATCTGAGAATTCAGTTAAAAAAATTCTCTAGTGCTGAGAAAAGCCTGCAAGAAAACTTAACATGTGTTTCTATAAGTGACAATACTTGACAGACCTTGTTACTTACAAGGTGACTTTTCCTTTGTGTCTTTTGTTCTGCTGCACAGCTGAACTGATACGAAGCAAAAATGTCTGTTACAACAGAGCTGAGAACTCTGCTTTTTGGATGATTTCAGGCCCCCTTTGTTTTGCCCTTCTGCTCAACCTGCACAGACCTCTCAGCAATATGCTTTACCTTGACTGGTGAGAGTAAAACGTTTGTTTCTTGCTGCTGTTTCTATTGCCCTCAGTGAAGTTAAAGATCACCATTTGATCTTTACGTGCAGTCTGAAACATAATTTTTGTCATCATTTTAGAACATTCACTAGTCATTAAGTAGATGGCCTACAGGCTGAAATATGTAAATTAGCTAATTATCTGAGTGCTGACATAAAATTTAGTATTAACCCTTGTCCTCTCTGTGGAAGCTGTCTGGCATCGTAAGCCCCAGACCTTCAGCACCTCCAATTCAGTTAATATTTCTGTGAACACGTGCTGCATAGGATCCATATGTTTCCTGTCTATCCTTCCTGTCATCCTTCACAGCTTTTCTCATCTGGGTCTTTTCAAGCCTTTTTGCCAAAAGTTATTTATGGTGTTTTTAATGCCCTCTAGTGGTACTTATAACTTTTATTGTAATGGTAGTCAATTATGCTATGCTGAGATCCTAACATGAACATGTATATGCATGGGGGACACAAACACTACAAACAGTACCCTGTACCATCACAGTCAGTTACTATACTGATATATAGCTGCCTGATAACTTTGTGTCAAAGTACGTGTCTGCAAACTTCCCAATCAGAAACACACCCTGCTGCCCTCATTCCCCTACACCTTCCTTTTATGTAACCTTTTCAGTCTGGTGTCCCTCATCTCCCAGCCAATCCTTTCCACCTACCTATGTGGTATGTGTGATGTGTCACATACTCTGGCAGCTGCTTCTCACCTCACCCTTCTCACCTCAAAGAACAGAGAGCAAGTTTGCCACAAATCACATCCGATGCTTGTGTTCACTTCAGACCACAGTTCCCAAATCTGTCTGTGTGCAGGCTCTTAGAGAAACCAGACAACAAGTGAGCGAGGGCCTGGGTTTTTCTGCTGGAACCTCTGGAAATGCCATTAATTGTATGAATGCTACTGTCTAACATGCTGTATGTCTCTGGGTACATCTCATCAGCCCAGTGTTTGCATTTCTTGTGACAGGAGCTGCTTCTGGTACAGATATAGTGTCTTGAGTGAAATGTCTAGAGCTGAATTTCTATATATGAACGGAGTACTCTCACAAATGCAAATAAAACTATATACATAGGAATAAAAGAAGTAGACTGGAAATAAAAAAAGGTTATAAACTCGGAATGACATCATCTTTATTTCTGAACCTTCTGGTGTGCCCATGACAAAGAACAAATATCAGTTTGTTATTACATTTGTGTTTCTAGTCTTCCATGATTTGCAGATTAGGAAAGTTTGGTGCTAGAGACAGTATTTCTGTATACATATTTCCTTTATATTTTTAATTAGTTAATAAATTGAAATAGTTATAAATTATTGGGGGGGTAATTTTTAAAAAAAATTATGATCTATCTGAGAGGAAAAAGAATTAAAAAAAATAACCTTTTTTTTGGGGTCAGAAGGAGAGGTAAAGCTTCAGTCTTTAAAATTTTGCTCTAATCTATCAAAGGTTTAATAGTGAGTAAAATATTAAGTTCTTGTTTAATTTGGAAATTCTTGTGTAAATATCAGGGTCTGTGAGATGGTAACCTGTGAGATGAAATAAAAAAGGGACAGGAGGATGGACAAGAAAAAGTATTAATGTGTAAGGTGAATCGATACTCACATGAAATGAACAGTTTGATGGTTTTGTATTAAATATAGAGGCATTAACTGCTGCATAAAAGAGAGATCAAAGGAAAAATCTGCTATTAAAAAAGAGTAGGCAAATAATGAAATTTCTTTTTTATTAAGATATGAATTGAAGCTTAAGCAGGTCCAAGAAGGGAGAACTAGGATTGAATGCAGGTCATTTGCAATTTAAAGAATCTATCAATGAATTAAAACATTAAAGGGATACTAGGCTATGGAAAACAACAACTAAGGCTGAGAAAAGAATGAAGTTACTGTTGTGATACACTTCTGAATGTAATGAAACTGATTGATGGACTTTTGCTGATGAATGGTAGTTAGAGCAAATTATATGTAAAATATTTGAGTAACTGTTAAAAGATCAGTTTGTGGAGTAATGAAATCCATCTCTGACCATATAATTTTTTTTCTTTATTTTCAGAGCTTTTCTAGACCAAAAAGAAAAGTACTAGTGAACTATAACTTTTCCAAGCAGTAAAATAAATTTCATAATTAATTTCTGTTAAAAGTATCTTTTTGAATAGAAGTACTGAAGTGCTCATCACATTGTTTCATAACAATATTAATAGTTGAAGGTTTTAAACAATTACTGTAATGTTGCTTTGAAGTTTGGAAATGCTTGTCTGGTCCTTATTGCTTTCTTTAATGTCTGTACTGTTTATTATACAAGGTTCTTGCATTTTCTCTTATAACTTCTTTATATAGAAATCTAATCATAGACTGACAGCGTAATTGCCAAGTATATGGAAGATCTACATTTTACAACTTTATTAGCTTTTTAATCTCACTGGTAAATTTTTACAGAGCTTTTTAAGGTAAATTTCACCTAGACAACATCATCTTTCCACAACAAAATTACAAAAATGTTAGATGAAAGGCTATATACTGAAAGAAAATGGTCATTATATCTGCAAATGCCTAAGGGCAGCTAAGCAAAAATAACACACAGCCTTCACAGAGAATAAACAGATAAAACAATGGATACAGGGAATAAAGACTAATGTTTAAGCATCAAGACTTTGGAGTAACATGAAAAATTAATACTTTAGCTTCATACTTTCTATAAGTTTAAATTTTTTGCAGAATGAACAAACCCGAAGTATGAACACAATGTAATTGGTAATGTTTTATTTCTTTACTTTGGTAGAATAATGAAAAGAGCAACCTTCAGCTTGAACAAACACTGCTATGCAGTGTTACACATGTTCAATCTGCTCATGTAAAAATCATGTCAGTAGTAACTTATCAGAAATTTGTGTGTTTGAAGAAAATGTAAGGTTTTCATAAGATGAAAATAGACCTAATTTCTAAAACAAATGAATTCTAAATAGAGCTTCAACATCCGCTAGGACTGGAAACTGAGCAAAAATTAAGGAGGACTTTTCCAACTAATACTCTAACAGTTAGGCTCCAAAGTAAATGTACAGGTCAGTGATACATTGGACTCATCTTTTATTTTCAGGTTGTAACAACAGTTAGAAAGATTATAGACATGTAGCCATGAATAGCCATAAGCCAGAAGGATCAAAAGCTTTATAACCAGAAGTTCCAAAAGAGAACACTGTGACATTGCTGAACAGTTAACTGTGATTTGCAGGCAACCATTTTAATTAGTTTTGGTACCTGGCTAGGGGGGAGTCAAAATATTTAAAAAGAGATCCAAGGGAACTTACAGAAGTACAGACAACTAACTCTCACTTTCAAATCACAGAATCACAGAATATATTGATTTGGAAGGGACTCTCAAGGATCATCTAGTCCAACTCTTAGCTGTGCACAGGACCATCCCCAAGAATCCCACCATGTGCCTGAGAGTATCATCCAAACAGTTCCTGAACTCTCTCAGGTTTAGTGCCATGACCACTCCCTGAGAAGCCTGTTCTAGTGCCCAACCAACCTCTGGGTGAAGAACCTCTTTCTAATGCCCAACCTAAATCTCCCCTGACACAGCTTCAGGCCCTTCCCTCAGGTCCTGTCGCTGGTAACTACAGAGAAGAGATCAGTGCCTGCCCCTCCTCTTCCTCTCACAAAGAATGATCACATGAATAAATACATGAATAAAGGTGATAAAATGGAGAACCGTTAGTGTGGCTTTTGTAAAGAGGAGCCACATTTCACATTAATTTGTTGTATGAAGAAGTCAGTTGAGCACATATTTGAGAAATTTGATATGGGTGGTATAGTATACATAAATTTGCAAAAATCTGTTGTAAAAGTCTCTGAACAAGGTTCTTAGAGAGATTAGGCTGCCATGAGATTACAGGAAAGATACCTTATAGAATTACTACTGTCTGAAAGAGGATTGGTGTTAATAAAAAATACAGAGTGCTGTGAAGTCCCTGGTGTTGTACATATTGTTTACTGTGTGTCATTCCACTATAAAATTACGGAAGAGTAAAACTCACTGTTCTATTGAGCTATGATCATCAAAATTAAAAATGGTACTGGCAAGTGTAATTTTGATAATGAACCACAGAGAATGACTTCTATACAAGGAGAGATTTTATAAGCAAGGTTATTCAAATTTGGAAAAGGGATGAGGAAGGATGGTATAATTGAAATATATGAAGTCATGAATGGCAGGTCAAAAGTGATTTAGGATATGTTATTCACCATTCATGACACAAAAACCAGCAAGCACCCAAGTAAATTATCAGGCTGAAGTGTAAATTGCTTTTCATATAATACATAATTAAATTGTGTAACTCATTGCTGCATAACTCATTTGATGCCAAAATATAAATCAGTTCAAAAAGTAATTAGATGAACGAGTGGAAGTAAGTCCCATTAAGGGCTATTAAATACAACAATGTGGGTACAACACTAAAACCTCATAGTCACAAAAGGAATCTTCATTGAGAGAAGTGCCTAACTGATTTTCTTTAGCTATATACCCCTGCAAAAATCCAGTCTCAAACATTATGGGAGATGAGATTCTGGACACTTTGTGCGCCTTTGTTCTGATCTAACATGGATAGTCTTGTCATACTCCCTCCTGATTAGCCCTGAGGACTAATCAGGACTGTAAATGCAAAAATAGGCATATGCAGAGCAGTCCCAAGAGAGGAAAACAGGATTGCTTGCAATTGTTGCCTGGGAAAATAAAGAGAAACTAAGAGAGGCAGTAAAAGGTACGGATATTTTATTGGGATCTATGTGTGTCCCTACCCTCTGGACAACATAGATATAGTTAGTTTGAATATTAGATTGGATTTCAAATTCTATAACATTCAATTAAAATTTGCAATAAATGAAATAAATTAGTTGTCACAGCTCTTTTTGTGATGGCACACCTCTACATCCTTCATTCCAATTGGGAAACCAAGCACATAACAGAAATACTCCAAGAAAGGCTATTCTATATTTCATATATTTCTACACCTCATGGCTAAACCCAGTGACTCTAATTAAAATTGTAGAATCATAGAATCATTCGGGATCTTTAAGATCATTGAGCACTGCCAAGTAGATCACTAAACTATAACCTTAAGTACCATATCTACATGTCTTTTAAATATCTCCAGGACTGGTGAGTCAACCACTTCCTGGGGCAGCCGGTTCCAGTGTTTAACAAGCCTTTTTGTGAACAACTTTTCCTTCATATTCAATATAAACCTCCCCTGGTACAGCTTGAGACCATATCCTCTCATCCTGTTGCTTGTTATTTGGAAATAGAGACTGACCTCCACCTTGCTACAACCTCCTTTCAGGTAGTTGTATAGAGCAGTAAGGTGTCCCCTGAGCCTCCTTCTCTCCAGACTAAATTACCCCAGGTCCCTCAGCTTCTCCTCATAAAACTTGTTCTCCAGACCCTTAACCAGCTTCTTTGCCCTTCTCTAGACATGCTCCAGCACCTCAGAGCCCTTTTTGTAGTGAGGGGCCCAAAACTGAACACAGGATTTGATGTGCATGTCACCAGTGCCAAGTACAGAGGGAAAATCACTGCCCTTGTCCTGCTGTCCCCACTACTTCTGATACAAGACAGGATACCACTGTCCTTGGCCACCTGGGCACATTGCTGGCTCATGGTCAGCTGCTGCTGAGGCACCCTCAGGCTGGGCCTGATTCCCTGGTTGTCCTGTATGTGTCGCATCATGGCACTCAAGATGACCTGCTCCATGGCCTTCCCTGCCACCAAGGTCAGCCTATCAGGCTCGTGGTTCCCTGGATCCTCCTTTCATCCCTTCTTGTAGATGGGTGTCACATTTGCTAACCTCCAGTCAACTGGGACCCTCTCAGGTAGAACTGATGATAACGGTGGGAAGAGGCTCAGTGAGCAATTCTGCCGTCTGTCTTTGTAAGTAAGGCAGTAAATACAACAACTTTTTCCTCATCCTTTGTCCTTCTGTTTCCCACCACATCCAACAAAGGTTGGAGATTCTCCTTAGCCCTCCTTTTGTTGCTAATGTATTTATAGAAACAGTTTTTATTGGCTTTTACAGCAGTAGCCGGATTAAGTTCTTGCTGGGTTTTGTTCCTCCTAATTTTGTCACTGTATAACCTCACAACATCTTTGGAGTCCTCCTGAGCTTTCTCCCTCTTCTTCCAAAGGTGATACACTCTCATTTTTCTTGCTGCATTCCAGCCAAAGCATTCTGTTCAGGCAGGATGCTCTTCTTTCCTACCAATTCATCTTTATGCACATGAGGATGGCCCGCTCTTGTACCTTTAGTATTTCCTTCTTGAAGCAAGTCCAGCTTTCCGGAACCCCTTTGCTCCTCAGGACTGCCTCCCAAGAGATTTTTCACCACTGCTCTAAATAGGTCAAAGTTTACCCCCTGGAAGTCCGAAGTGGCATTGCTGCTGGCACCTCTCCTGCTCTGAGATTCAAAAGTTTGTATAAATTTCATGATTGCTGAGGCCCAAGGTGGCCTCCAACCATCACAGCACCCACAAGCCCTTTTCTGTTCACAAACAACAGGTCCAGGGATCATATTCACTAGTTGGTTCACTTGCCAGCAGTGTCAGGAAGTTTTCCTCCACACACTCCAGGAACCTCCTAGGTGGTTTCCTCACTTTGGCACTATATTTCCATCAGACATCTAACAAGTTGAAGTAGGGCTAAATACTTTTTTTTTTTTTTTTTTTTTTTTGGGGGGGGGGGCGAGGGAGAAGGAAAGTGGGGAAAGCACCTTTTTCTTACATGTTGTTTTATTTCAATTTAAAAGAATGATCATTGAATAGATTCCTTGTAATTAGGTATTTTTAAGGGCTACAGCTAGCACTGACAAAGTGAGGATTTGGAGTAGTTTTCTCATTACACTTTCTTTCCCTTTTCAAAACTATGCAGAAAGAAATTCTTCTCTTTCAGTCATTTCTATAATGACCTTTGTCACCAGCCTTCGAACTGAGATGAAGACTTTCTGTGAGGGCTTCTGCCATTCTTACACAGAATGAAATTCAGAAATCTCTGATGTGAACACTAAGAAAAAGCTTTAATTGATATGCTTAAGATAATTAGAAAGCAACGGTGTTCAGCAAGGCTTTTTTAGGACTAAAAGCTAGCACAGAGCCAAATCCCTGGACAACTATGTGATCATTAGGAAACGTCAGAGATAAAATATGTCATTTTGGACAGATAAGGTGTGTGATTCAAAGTATTCCAAAGAAAATAAATACAAAACAAACAAACAGAAAACCAAACCAAAGCAACCAACCAAACAAAAGCAAACCCAAAAGAACCAACTCAAAAAGCTTGCAGAAATAGTGCCGTGGAAGTGAAGCAGAATATTGTCTCTGTGAGTGTATTTGTCTTCAATTTAAAGTATAATATTGTAACACTATTTGTGGCTGTGACAGTCTTTATAGCTACAGCTGAGACATTCTTGTGATGCTCTTATACATAGCACTTAGAGAGCAATACTATGTTTTTCTATTAACTGATATTTTATCTTATTTATTGTATTGTATTTTATCATATTTAGATTTTATTTTTTAATACGGAGATATATTTCCATTTATCCAATAGTAATTTATTCAGTTGAGTAGTAAAGCCAATTCTGCTAACTCCTTGAAATACCTGAAAACTCATTTAGGGTAAAGATTGTGTATTTTGCCCACCATTTATCTTAGAATATGAATATTACTACAGTATGTCCAGCTTACATCACTCACATTATGAAAGAGGACAGATTATGATCAGGTCTTCTCTCCCTTCAAGCTTCCAAATTTTACCTAAAATAACTTTTTTGCTCCAGAGTTTAGAATAGGTAGTATTCAATTTACAAATAAATTAAGCTAAGTTTCAGGAAGGGTGTGTGTGTATTAAATGGTGAGATGACTGTCTGCAGCTATAGCTGATTTGTACTGCTTGAATCAAGTAGTTTTCATTATTTCCTGATCCTAGGTAGAAACAAAATAGTTTGCATACAATTTATCTTTCTTGTCATTTTACTACATGCTCTATATAATAGGCAGCAAATAACTTTACATTCAACGTTCCACTGTTATTAATTAAAAAGCAGTGTATTTCCAGTACATTAAATTGCTAATGAGTCTCATTAAAGTCTTAAGATACAATGATTACATGCCCATGACTAGAAGATATGCTTCATTGGCTTTGTTTTTTTTCTTACAGATGCAAGGACTGTACCAATACAATGGATTGTGCATCATGACTCTACCCTTGCATGCATGTGGAGGACAGTGTTGTTTCCATAGCATAGCTGTGGTGGGTGAAGTGCATCCACTACCCGAATTTCTGGCTATCAGCTGTGGAATCAAGGCAGAAGCAAAGCAGAACTTTTGAGTAAGCGAATAAAAGGTAAAAGTGGGACATAGGAAAAGGAATGGGCTGTTTGATTTCCACATAACAATACTTCTTTAACTGATGCTGGCACTCATATTCCTATAATGAATAATGGTGTATATCCTTAGTAACCTTCTCTTTTGTTTAGTGAAAGATAGCATAGGCATTTTCTTCTCTTATCTACTTTTTGGCAGCAGTAGCAGTGGTAGCCTTGACTAACCCATACTTTTAAGGATGTGCTTTCTGACTTTCTAAAACTCTCTGAAAAGTTATAATTCAATAGCTTGGTATTGTAAAATTGGGTGAAATAATGTCATTTTCACCAGTATTAACTGATATTATTGTGCTTCTCTACAGAATAGGGAACAAAAGAAAACTTATTTTATAAGAACTTGGGTATCATCCCAAAACTCCATAGCAAGAAAAAAACAAACCTTTATTATTTATTTATTTGTTAAATAGAAAGGTATTATTATTACTACAGTTTTTACTTGTGTGAATCAGCTAGTCATAAGAAGAAAGAGACGACATAGACACATAAAGTTTTGAAGGTGAAAAGAGCAACATTCAAGACTTGGAAATATATAAAAAAGCAGTAAAGTACATGGATGGAGATTTGGGGAGCTGTAGAAATATGTACACCTTAAATCTAAACCATATGATATGGAAATAGAAAATAAAAAGTGAAAGAATTAAAACCAGCAAAAGACCCCAAAACCAAATCCAAAACCTTGGAATGAAAAAAGTTCCTTCTAGAATTTACACGGAAAAAGCAAATACAAGTGTTCCAGTAAAATTTGGTTGGAAATACTTTTCTAGAGTTTAAGGAGGGTTATTGAGAGAAAAAGTAAAGTCAACATTTTTTCAGATGAAAAATTTGTGAGAAACTGTTCAGTTTTGTAGAAAGGATTAAAGGATTGTGATGGATGTAATCAATGACATAGTTGCAAATCACAGAGGCAACTCTGTTAACCCTCCTCTCCTCTATTCCCACACAAATTCATAGTAGTATTGTGTATAGCTTTTGTCACTGCCCTCTGAGAGACGTGTGGTTCACCTGGAGTTAGTTCAGAGTAGGACACTGAGAAAAATAAATAGTTGAAAAATTAAATCCTATTAAAAAACACTGAGCACCTTAGGTCAAAAAATTAAAGCCCTAGAGAAAAGTAGGAAGGAGAAATAAATCTTCATATACCTCAAGATACAAGAAGGTACCAAACAGGTTGCTGTAAACAAATTCTATAGTCACTTTCTGGGTTAAGGTATGTGTATGTTTTGAGGGGGTCCATGGAAGGAGGGGGTTGTTTATATGAAGACAGGATTAGAAGAGGCAACTTTTACAGTGTGGTCAGAATACCAGCAGCAGAAGGGGTATAAACAACAAATGTTTTATAAACCCTAAAGTCTATTGCTTCACCACAGTGTTTGGAAAGTCTCTGAACCATGTTGAATGGGAAAAAAAATAAAAGGAAAATAACTAAAATCACTGTGTTAGCCCACAGCCTACATTCACAAAGGCAGAAGTTGTATCTTGCCATCTGGCAGTCTTTGATTCTTCATGTATTGCTCTCTTTGTCTCAGATGTCCAGTAAGGAAACAGGTTGTTATAAATAGAAAGTGATAAGAATGGCTTTTGTGTAAATAACTTAGGAAGTAAAATATGGGTTTTTTTCTTCTTTTTATGGTTGTTGTTGTTATCTGCCTATTTTCACAATCTTAAATTTAACTCTCTCAATATCTCATAAGTATTTTTAAGTGTTTTCTTTTTATTAGTAGTAATAGCATCCTTCTATCTTGAAAATCTTCTCATAAATATGTATGTTATCTTCTTAGCACCCTAATTTAGTTGAATGTAACAGTAGAAATCTGTTGGCATTGTTAATGATTTGTTTTCTTTTAAGAGAGAAGATATTTGAAGTTGACTTAGATATAATAATTTCAACATTAAATGGGATGAGCAGCACTGAGTATAATACTTTTGATTGTCCTGAAGAGACTCTTACTGTAATATTAAGCAATTTTTTCCCCTGAATTGTTCTTTAAAAGTACTTTTCATTTCCTTCCTTCCTTTCCTCTTTATTTCCAGTGTATTGAGTTACAAAGTGATTTCTTGAAAATATTCCTATATTTCTCTAAGATAGAAAAAACTATTTAACCATAAATTTTACTTGATGAATTTGTGTTGTATTATCACCAGTAAGTGCCAAATATATATGAACATGTATTACAATAATTTCACATAGTAGTCTGGAATTCTTAACCTTCGGATAATTTGGTAGAAACATGGCATATAGCTTTAGTCCACAAATGTAGAGGTATTTCCTTCTCTTTGACTACAGAGGAATCTTAAAGTGACCAAAGGCTGAATTTCAATTTTTATGTCAAGAGATTTAATCTAATGGAATTAATCTAAGTCAGAATAAGACTGTATGTCATGCTTTAACCCCTGCCAGCAGCCAAGCACCATTCAGCCCCTTCCTTGCTCCCCCACCAGCAGGGTCAGGGAGGGAATTGAAAGGGTAAAAGATAGAAAACTTGTGGGTTGAGATGAAGCCAGTTTAAAAGAGAAAGCAAAAGTGATGCTCAACAGCAAATCAAAACAAGGAATGAATTTACTGCTTCCCATGGGCAGGCAAGTTTTCAGCCATTGCCAGAAGAGCAGGGCCACATCACATATAATGCTTACTTAGGAAGAAAAATGCCTTTATTCCATTCTCCTTCTTTCTCCCACGCTTACATACTGAGCATGATGTCATACAGTATGGAATATCCTTTTGTTCTGCTGGAGTCACCTGTCCCAGCTGTCTCTCCTCCCAGTCTCCCATACACCCCCAACTTCCTTGCCAGCCTGGCAGTAGGAAAAGCTGAAAAGGCCTTGTCTCTGTGTAAGCACTACTCAGCCATTACAAAATCATCTCTGTATTATAAATCCTCTGTTCAGCACAAATCCAAAACACAGCACTATATTAGCCACTGTGAAGAAAATTAACTCAACCCCAGCCAAAACCAGCACACTACATTTGTCTCTGAAATGGTTACACTATAAAAAAATAAAAGAAAGAAGTTTGTCTTGCAATAAAATAGTCAGGGAAAGAGTTACAAAAGAAAGGCGTGCTCCGGGTCATTCAGGCAGAAATTACAACCCAAACTTCTTTTAAAATATGGACATCTAGCACATCAAGCATCAACTACTATTATTATTACTATTATTTTTTTAAAATATCTTCTTTTTTGCTATCCAGATCAGCCATGTAAAAGAATTCTTTTTATTAGTTCAAGAAGAAAAAAGAAGATGAAGATGCTGTTTTAAGAGTACAGCGATACAACTTTCATGTGAGCTGACACAACATAGTACATCACTTTAAACCTGTCAAACTTTTTAAAGACTTTTACTTCTGTTAGACATGTCTTGGAATGACTGATCTAATGTGTTATTGTGCAGAGCAGTATCCTATGTAAAGTCGGCAGATATAATGCATATTCTAAGAAATAATAAACGCCTTTTTTGTGTGTGTGTGTGTTTTTGTTTTTTTGTTGTTGTTGTTGTTGTACTAGGTTTTTGTTTTGTTTTGTTAAAGCCCAAAACTTAATAAAAGTCAAGGCAAAAGCAAAGAGAAATCTGAAGACTAGACATAACTTTTGTTTAACTGCTGCTGGTGACACACAGACTATATGCTCTCTTTTATTAGTATATGCCATTCTGGGTCTAAGAAGTTGACACAGTGCCTGTATAAATGATTATGAGGTAAGTCAGGAGTCAGTTACCTCTCTTCAAAGAAATCCGTTCAATTCTCAGTAAAACACAAATCATCTACAAAACATTTTTTTATTTGGACACTGCAATAAAATAAAACAGTGGGTGAAATGGATGCAATGAAGAACATCTGGCTGACTGTGTGTGCTGGATCTAAACTAATTTCTCTTCTGCTAGTCCAACTGCCCTTTATTTTTCAAGTTATTTTCTTTCTTCTATCCCCCTTTGCTGTCTATCCTTTGTTCCTAATGTTTACACATGCATCAGTTATTCTTCATATCTGAAGAGAAGTATTCAGAGGAAAGGAATTATTGCTCTAATTGAAAACTCTTAAAACATAGCCCATACACACAATCAGGGAAACAGATGAGTCTTAATTTGCACTCTGAAGTCCCACATAGCCTAACTGAGATATAGACAGTAGTTTTAGTGAATCTACTAGAAATATTTTCATTTTTTCATAGATGTAATCAACATGTTAAGACTTTTATGTTAAGACCTTCACTTGGCATAATTTTTTATGGAAAATAGATAGAAGTAATCAGCATTTTCAGTCCTTAAAATCTGTTTTTATTTCAGTGTCACTATGTTGGCTGCTGTGTATTGGTAATAAATTCCCACTAGAATTTTAAAGTACGTGATGGCACACTGCCGTGGTCAGACATAGAGAAAGGAAGATATATACCAGCTAAGAAACAAGATCTGTAGTTGATTTGTGTTTTCCTCACAATTGTACTGATTTCTTTGAAGAGACATGACTGCATCCTGACTTACTTCATAACCATTTATACAGGCACAGTGTTAACTTCCCAAACCCAGAATGGCAATTTTTGTTACAAGGCTTACAATACAGGTGAGTTAAGATGTTTATTGTAATGTTTTTTGTCTTCTAGGTCTAAGATACAGTGAAACTGAGCTATGCAATCAAATATGAAGTTTATTATACTAATAATAATTTTCTTTAAGTACTTATACACAAACCCATGAAGTATAAGAACAATCATTGACTAGAATGTTGCTGAATGATGGTGACTATCACTTAGTTATCACAACTAAAAATTCATGAGATAATACTTGTAACTGCAATGTTGATATTGATGGGTGCAATTTGCATAGGGGAACAAGAGAAAAAGAAGACAGGAGACTAATGTTCTTGAGTTAAAATTTGGCAGTAAAATGCATGTTGGTTAAATAGTTTGGTTACACATTACAGAAAATGAGCAATTGCTGTGGTTTGTGTTTCAGGTTTTCAAGGGGAGAAAAGAATAACATTCACAGACCACATTAAGAGGTTTGAATGAAGTCAGGTTACTGTGGAAAACATCAGATTTTTAAGTGTGGATGGATAACAGCCATGCATAATGATTCCAGTCTTGTGATGAGCCAGATAGCTTTTCTAACTCCATCTATGATGACTTGGTAGTCAAAGAAAGTGAAAATCTCACCTAAAAGAAAAACTGAACTAACAATGAGATACAATGGGTTTAAATGAGGAAGAAACAGTTGCTATGTGTCTGTGTTTGTACTAAGTGATAGGTGATAATGCAAATTTACCTGGCTACAAAGATCTTTGTGGGTACAATGTGAAAAATTAATATGATATGAAGTTGACACATCCTGCATGAAAGGAATGTGTTTATTTAGCACATGCTGGAAGATTGTGCTAGTATTAAAGCAACAGCTGATGTTAATATTGTAACAGCAGGATGATGACCAGCTGTGTGTGCCATGGAAAGTGGCACCTCTGCTACTGATAGCTTCCTTTCCTGTGCTTTGTAGGCCTACTCTTGTCCCATCTCCATGTTTAAGCCTAGTAACTCAGGAGATAAAAAATTTTCTGTCTCATTTAGGGCTAGAAAATATTTTTTAAAATGTTTGGGAAACTGAGAGCTGGTAGTTTCTGTAATATTTAAACATTGATTTAAATAGACAATGCATTCTATGCGTGTTTTAAGGATCAATGCAAACACTGTCATTGACCAGTTTGAAAATAATTAATATCATTCTGCTGAAATTTTCCTTGTTATCCCCAGTGAAGAAATGCTATGACCACCACTCAGGATACCTACAATAAAAACCAGTAGGAGATCCATCATGGAGAAAAGTGGACCAGTGTATCTGGAGATTGGTAATAACATTCATCTACTCAGTGAAATAACATGAGGTCAGTATCAGTGAAGCAGAATGGGCAGCAAATGAAATGTTTGCATCCAGCTTTGCTTTCAGTCATGCTGTTTCAGACTTGACATGCATCAGGACAAAAGCTGGGAAGGTATCTCCTTCTCTTCAGCTGGAAAACATGAAAAAGAATATTTTATTGAATTTTAGATGTTAAATATCCCAATTAATGACTTAGTTTGCTACCGTCATTTACTAAGCTCCTACATACTATCAGAATCAAATTAGGATAATATTCCAATTAACAGATATGGCCTATGTCTTCCTGTTTTAACACTAAAACTAAAACTAAATTTTGAGGACATGAGCAAAGGATGTTCTGAACTGAGATATGAATTGTATTATGGACATTATGTCAGGTTGCTGATATAAGAGATAACTGTGTGACCAACAAGTAAGTAAATATTAGTTTGCTATGTCTTTAATAATACATCATTAATTTAATAGCTATCCTACAAAAATGTATCTCCTAGTAGAGATGCTTTTCTTTCTATTTTTAAACAAGTCTTTGGGAAGAAATGCAGTGTTTTAAGCCATTTGGATCCTAATTGCTGATATATAATGGCACTTAGTACATGATTTAGAGGAAAACATGGTGGTGATTAAAAGCATATATTTCCCTAGGACAAGAAAAACAGAATAATTTAAAAAAAAGCAATACTTAGAAAATTGCAACTGGCAAATTATGAGATCGTTCCAACACTCATTGAACTAAATGGCCACGGATTGGGCCCAGAATGAAGCTAATCAAAATGAAAGCAAAGTTGATTACAAAGGAGTATAATGATATTTTGGTATTAATTTTAGGGGAGATCGTGGACAGTTAAACAGTAACACTCTGGGCAAAGTGAAAAATGTTAGAGATTTTGCATATGTGATTTTGAGACTGAAAACTATAGAAACCTGATTTATATTCCTTGCAGTCTAGACTGCACTGAAATACAATCTCCTTTATTGTCTATACAACCCCTTGCATATTTGCTGCAGCAGAAAACATCTTTTCTACAAAAATCAAATAGAAGCATTTTCTATTACTATTTGAGGGTTCTTTTGTGATTGCTTTGTTTTGGTTTTTTCTCTTTGGTCTAAACCACCTAAAATGCTCAAGTTAACAATACTTGACATTTCCAAACAAGATTTAATTACACTTAATAGATCAGTTCTTTCTCTTGGGCAAACCCTGGATTTGGCTGAAAGGGCACAACATACACATCTACCACGAGTCTGATGTGTCCATTTCTCCATGCCTCTGGTTCCTCTGCACATGCCTGTGCTCCTCTTATGGCAACTGGAGTCTCCCATATGGCTGATTTCTTCATGGCAGACAAATACACACTTGAAGGTCAGCCTTACTGGTAGATTTTCTACTTATGCCTCTTTTTGACTGTGCCTTTTAAAGAAGCTAAAAGAAGTGTCTTGAGAGACTTTAAAATCCAATGCATGTTCTGAGCTCCTTTTTCTACGGATTTGAGTGGTGAAGTGCAATGATTGACACTCAGGTGCTATGTGGCAAAAAAAAAAAAAAAAAAAAAGTCAGAAGGAAAGCTAGCCTGTGATTAGTTCAATACTTTATCAGGGTATATAAAGCAAATCTCATAGCCTGCAGCTGTATTAAGTAGAGGATTAAATGTATAGCTAATACGTAGCTGGTGCACAAAATAGCTAAGAATTATGGCAGAATGTGAATTGTGTATGATAAGGTGATAGAAACAAGATTTCACTTCTTCCTGTAAAATACTAAGTTCTCCTTAAGCTCATTTTTTTTTTTTTAGCCCATCCAGGCAAGTACAAAGCTGATCCTTGATGTAGCATAACAATTAAATTAAATTAAATTAAATTTTAAAGATAGAAAATATAAATCTGAAAAGTTTTACTCCTTCATGAAAGCAAAAAGCAGAAACCCGAACTTCTGCCTGAGTAGAAGTTCCACCTCTTCAAAGCCATCTGCATCTTAAAAGTTGTCTGCTTTAGCCTTTTGGTTTTCTTACATGTCAGAAAAGACTTAATGATTTTGGAAGGCATTAGGACAGACTGTGGCATAAACAATCAGTCTTCTGGACAAGAAGCATAAAGTTCAGGCTTCATGATGAAAAGAAATTGAAACTATGGTTATTTCTATCAGTCACAGATGGTTTTGAGTAAGGCTAATTAAAAGAGAATGATTTGAAATTGTGACTGTACAGAAATATATTTTTTTCACTAACAGCTAAACATGAAATAGAAGGGCAACAGAGTAAATGTGTTCTCAGATTACTTTGAGTTCTTGACAGTTGCTATTAAACTAATTGGGAGCAGGGTAAGACACCTTCCAAGGGTAACTGTTTTCAACTTGATTCAGCAAAAACAAGTTAAGCACATATTTAAAAGAAAATAAAGATGCAATTCCAACTTTATTCAATAGAACAGACAAACTGTCCTTCTTGTGTTTTCTCAGTGCTGAATATATATTTAAAGCTATTTTTTTGGTTGGTTGGTTGGTTTTTCTTGTTGTTGTTGTTGTTTTGGTTTTTTGTTGTTGTTGTTTTTTGTTTGTTTGTTTGTTTTTGATCTGTGATATTTCTTTTTGGATACCAAGCACAATATAAAATAGCTGTACTCATACAGGATTTCAGGTTAGGAATTTTTTTGTTTGTTCCTTTTCAGACTTTGTATCTTATAACTTAAACAAATTAAAATCCCATTTAAAAGAACCATCTCAAGTCTATGGAAGAGCTACAGTTCAATGAGTTTCTGGTAGTTTACTGAGTTTAGTAAGAAAATGGAAATTATTTTCATGACTCTTTCAAAAAGGAATTTCTTTAATTTTGATGAGAACATTTGATCCTATAAAGCTTTTCCTAATTAGTCCCATAAAGTATGTAATCTACTTTTTTCATTATTTACTGAACTAACACGCTTATTACCATTTTTATTACAAGTGTTTATTGATTTTTTCATAAAAGCATCTCACTGCAAATTCCTTGCATGTTAATTTATTGTATCAAACTCACCTAGAAATTACAATTGTCCATTTTTCACTTCCAGTTTCATGCAACCACTCGCTTCCAACAATAATGAACATGTGAACATAAGTAGTCATTCTTAAAGTGGTTTCTACAAATATATCACTTCAGATCACATGAACTGAGACCATGATCCTAGAAAAAGCAAGTAAATTCTGAACAATGCATAGCAAGACTTGATATGCTCTAATCACAGAGTAAAACTATCTCTTTTTAATGTTGTGTAATTTCACATAGATACAGCATAATTTTGAAGCTGTAGGCCCTTATATATTTCATATAGCCCTCTACATGCATAAAAACATATTGAACAGTGTTAAATATCACCATATATGAAAAATTTCTATAATTCTGACTACCTATAAAGGATTGTGGAAAGGACTATGTGAAGGATGGTAAAAGGAAGCTTCAAGAGGAGTGTGGCCAGCAGGTTGAAAGACATGGAACTGTTGGAGTAAGTCCAGAGGAGGGCTGTAAAACTGATAAGAGGACTAGAGCACCTCCCTTATTAAGATGAGCTGAGAAAGTTGGGGCTGTTCAGCTTAGAGAAGAGAAGGATGTGTGAAGACCTCATAGCAACCTCCAGTACCTGAAGGGGGCCTACAGGGAAGGAAGAGAAGGACTCTTCATCAGGAACTGCAGCAATAGGACAAGGAGTAATGGATTCAAATTGAAAATGGGGAAATTTACTTTAGCTATGTGGAAGAAATTCTTTACTGTGAGGGTGAAGAGGCACTGGAACACATTGCCCAGAGAAGTGTGGAAGCCCCATCCCTGGCAGTGTTCGAGGCCAGGTTGGATGGAGCATTAAGCAAACTGATCTAGTGGAAGGTGTCCCTGCCCATGGAATAGGGGTTATAACTAGATGATTATTAAAGTCCCTTCCAACTCAAACTATTCTATGGTTATACACTTTCAAAATCATAGCAGGGGATTATGGAAACCAGATTGATCTACAGGACAAATGCTAATTGACATTAAAGAATCTCAAGATCATCCTTCAAAATATTCTGTAAAAGTGAGTAAATACATTCAGTAGAATAACATTCACCTCCCTCCCCCTTATGGAGTTTTCTCTGTGTCAATTTCATTCCTGACTATAGACATATTGCTTTTGCAAGCAAAGATAAAGATCCCTCTTAATCTGAAAATGTTAATAAAGAGAAAATTTTTTGAAAAGGGGTAAGAATTTTCATTAGATGTAGAAATAAAGCTAAAAGTAACATTTAACTATCACAAGTTATCTTTTAAACTCTGAGTTACAGTACTCTCTTTTCTTGAAATTATGATTTTAAAAAAATGTTTCACAGAGCAATTAATCCAGCTAAGTCAGCTTTTTTATTATTTGTAACTTTATTCTGTGCGAGGAAAAAAGAAGTGCAAATAAAGCATTTAAATTTATGTGAAAATCAAAATCCTCTTTGTAAACCTTAGTTTTAAAAGGTTACAAAAGGTCTCCAATTTGCTGTGAGCATCAGATCAATAACTCGAAAAAGTTTTCACATAAAATTCTGAGATTACAAAGGCCAGAAGATGGAAGAATTTTTCATGAAGTAAAATAACATTTACGTGTCCAGATCTTCTGCTTAGTTGTAAGTCTACCCCATAAGTTGTTCTTTTGCTGGGCACCTGTTTTTCCAGGAATCAGCACTTCATTGTAGTGTGCCTTGGAAGCACACTGGGGCCCGTGAAAGATCAAGGTGGAACATATATGGGAATTAATTGTTTCTTTTGAATTGTAAGGATTTTAAAAAACAGTTTAATCTCCACTCCCAAAACTCATAAACAACAGTGCCCAGAAGTTCAAGACCACAGACAGCTCAAATTAAACGTGCATTTTTCAGATACTTTCAACCCTATTCTGATAAATAATTGATTAAGAAATCATTTTAAAAATTAAGACTTTCTTGTTCCTTTAGACTCAACAGACATAAAAACAATTGTGTGCTTACTGATAAATGTTCTTGAATTGAAAGCTGATGGCTTCCCAGATGTCACTTTCTCTGCTGACACTGCTGATGTAGGAAGAAAGCAAATCTAAATACAACGACCCAGATCTCTTAACTAAATATATTTTCAGTGTATTACAACAAGCAAAAAGTGAGAAAGTTCTTAAACATTTCAGTGATGTCCAAATCTTTTAGCCTAAGGGAACTAGAATAATCCTCTTCTTACTATTTCCATTTTCTGTCTTATGGTAGTTCAACACTGAGGCAGCTGTACTGTTTTATCATCTTCTTTAGAGGTAAATGTAGTGTCTATTCATTATTTCAGATGTTCTATTTGCAATGTGCTCTATATTTCCGTTTCACATAACCATTTTACTACACAAACATACTTTTTTTCACTTCAACTGCTGCTGCCACTGACCTATACAAAGAAAGTTGTTTCTCCATTCTGGGTAATTTGAACGTTTTCTTAAAAGGTGCCCAATGTGTAATGATCATAGACACACTTTTTCACTTGGATTTAGACCAAATATCTTCTGTTTCTAAAGCTTTCCTCCATTGTGACCTCCATTGTGACAAGATAAGATTGTTTTTTAAAAGTGCTAACCAAATGTAAAATTATTCCTTTGAAAAACTGTTGTTTAACTTCTACCAAGGTTGAGGAAGGTGATATCTTTAAGAATAAGTAATTTGAGGATTAAATACTGCATAAAAAAATCTGTGATGATTAGGTGTCATGCAATTACGAAATCTTATGTTGTGTGTTTACCTGCCTGTGTATATACTGGGTTTTTTCTCACTGTAGGAAAACACACTTGCTGATATAAATGGAGACTTGAACTCCAGCTCAGTTGTTTCCGGATTTTAGCTGTTCAGACAGAGCTTCCCTCCACAATCATTCTTTGTGTACCTGTGGCAGCGAGGTGAGGGACTGTAGAGCAAGCAGAATTTTAATGGCTATTCAGAATTAAAGCTTAGTAACATTAAGCAGGCAGGATCTGCCAGGTCAGCCACATTTCTAAAACAGAACTTGAAAAAGATAAATTCAAAGCAATGGAATTTAGGCATAGATGTATGTGCTGCAGTTTAGAAATAACTTCGGAACTGCCATACAGCCAGCGAACTAAGATGTCCAGTTAACTACTGCTGTAAAAATTACTCAAGATTCAGTGTAAGCCCTTGAAAATGGGGCTTTTTTGAATGCTTATTTGAAACATTGCTGAAATATCTAGCTCTATGCACTTTGCTCAAGTTGTAATGAGCTTTCTCCCAAACCTTGATTTATTTTTTTTTTCCAGTTCATGAGTTGACAATTTTTTATGAAATTATGATTAGACTTAGTGGACAGTAACATTTGAGTCATGAGCTCTATGTCCAAGTCAGAACTGTGCCATATATATTCACACTCCACTCTATGGCAAGTATGCATGTTTTGCTGCCTGACATTCATTTCTTGCCCTTTTGTAACCTTCTATTTCAGCTATATGTTACTTTCAGGAACTTTTATTTATCATATTTATTTTTAACTTCTTGTGAACTATCCCATGGTCCTTATGTAGAAGAACGCTAAAGATATGTTCTGACTTAACAATTGCAAGGGTTTCAGGAAATTGTAAGGTAGAACATCCTAGAAATATCCCTTGGTAGATAGCAGAAACATCAGACTTAATTTTTCAAGCATATGAGGTGAAAGATGCTACAATTAAAAAAGCACTGAAAATACCATGGAACTGTGCTGTCTTCTTGTTTGTGGTTTGTTCACAGTCCTCTAGGGCAGTCTTGCATGTTACTTTACTCTCTCTTTAGTGGCAGCCCCTCTAATCATGTCTTGCTAATGAAAGCCTAACTGAAATATAATTCATCCAGGTATGTGTCATTAAAATATACTAATTAATCCCTTCGAATGCCAGGAAATTGAAATGAAATACCATATTATTATTTTTTATTTTAAAAGATCTATTTCATCCAGAGTAAGTTTATGTGATGCAACTGCAGTCACAACCAGCTGCTATATATACTCACACACACAATGGATAAGATCTTAATTGTTTTCTACAGGGAACAGTCTGATTATATATTGTAGGTCAATCTCATTAAAACATACTCGTGAGTGAAGGGAATAAGCACAAATTTTAAAGAGGCTATACTGATTTCAAAGTTCATATCTGTAAATGCACTGTGTTGATATCCATGTGTGCTCATATTAAATATGGAATAACCAAGTTTGTGTAACCCCTAATTGGCCACTCATTGCAAATAAAGTTGTTTTAATTTGAATTAAATTACATTTGCCCCAAATTACACTATGGGTTGTGAAAGAGGCAAGCAGAACATTATTTTTTTGTGTACTACTTCCTTTTGGCTACAAGCTGATTTGCTTGTTTGATTTGCTATTTAGAACTCTTAATTTTCTAGTACAGTTGAGTTTTTGGGCCTCATTATTCAATGTAAGTTACTCAGTATTCAGATGTAAGTTCATAAAGCAGAAGAAAGAATGTACTTAATGAAGAAATAACATACAGCACTAATTTGACAAGTAGATACTGCTGAGAAAGTTCTTAAACAGAATCTCTTACTCTGTACTTGCCAAAATGCCAATGTGGCCAGTAAAACTAGGACATTGCAATCTTAGCCTTGGAAACAATATGAGCCATAATCTTCCTGTTTAAAATCTACTAAGTGTTGTTCTCTGTCCTGAAATGTTCTTTCTGCTTCTATGCAGCTGTGTGCTTTAATACAGCATACTGTTTTTGTCATGTTGCACAAAGTATTTCCCTGTGCAGAAGAAATTTTTCAGACTGTTCCCTTCAAACTTGTTTCATATTCTTCAAATTCTTTAATAGCAGTTGGTTATACATGCAAGATATACACAAAAGCCTGTTATCACCTCTTGTTTTTTGTGGGGCAGGAGGGGATAAGAGGGATATAATCTTAATTAATTTCAGACTTCTTTTATGAACCCAGTTCTGTGAACTTTTTACTTGTCCTTAAACTGAATCAATGATCCACTGAAGCTCATCTGCACTCAAAACTAGCAGCAGTTTTTGCCTCAGGGGCCCTTATGGCCAGGGGCCCATGTGGTATTGGCTGATGCTTCCCATTGTTGTTAAATGAGAAGCAGCTCATCAAGTATCTGTAATCATATGGAGTGGTTTTGAACAGGTTTCATTTCAGTTTGAAACTTCACCAGATGCAAATACCGGATAAATAAAAAAAAAAAAAAAAAAATGGCTAAACAGTGTAGAGGGCAGAGATTTTCCTTTGAGGGAGAGAGAACAAGCTGCTGGTGCTAAAGAAAACTGTCAGTTCAAAAAACAGTATTTTTATTTGTTCTGTCTCATCCCTTTCATAAAATGCCTTTATGATGTTAGATTGTGTTTGCATGCATGCCATGCATGGAGTGTGACTGACTGCTACTACTCTTAGTACCTCCACAGCAGTTTACCTTCTGTTTATCTTCTTTTCTCACTGCTTGGACTGTGCTATGTTATTTCTTAGGCAAGAAAAAGTCCTTTCCTGGGTTGATTTAAAAGATTAAATGTCTGTTTTTCAGGAAACTTCCCTGCACAAGACCCCTGACGAGTACAACTAGGTGTTCAATGTGATATTTAGATATTTGTTGTTGTCATTATGGTTACTTGATGAGTTTCCTCACTTGACACTGAAGGTCCTTAAGTAAGACTTAAAAAAGAAGCCAAACAAAAAAGAACACTTCTGCTCCAAATAGCTTTACTGTTCAGTTTTTGGAAGTTATAAATCTGTGTCCATAATAACTTGGTCTGTTTCACTGAAAGATATTATTGTGTAAGAATTTCTATATTATGAACATAGCTGGCCTTAAGTGTGCTAATTCCATTCAATCACCTTATCATCTTCTTTGCCAATAAAATATTATTCTTGACTATGTTTTTCAGTATTATTTTCCAGATCATTTTTAAAGGTTTTGTTTAGGTGTCCTGTCCATACCACTTTCTATTGTTGTTGTTGAATAACTTTATTTCTGATGTAGTGACTTTCTATTATAATGTAACAACACAATATAGGGCAAACCTATTGTAGTGATGAGTTTTCTTCCACTGCTTCAGAAGACTGCTCTATAGCTTAATGTATTCCAAGGATAGGAAATTACATGTTTCTTTATAGTTCTCCTGGCATTGTATTTATGCCTCCTTTTCTGAGTTTAAGTAATTTTTCTTGCTGTACTTTTCAAAATTTTCCCTCACTGTCATATTAAGCAGGATATATAAAATTTCTCTCTTACTTTGATTCCTTTCTCGAAGGTCGGATTGTTCAGCATCTTAGTTTGGGGTTTTCTCCCCTGAATTCTTAATATTTTGTAAATTTTCAGATGCCCAGGGCTCAGCATTATGGGGCTAAGCCCCAACTCTGCCATTTCGGTAGGTCTTAATGCATGTCTGGTCTATGATGGGTACACCCTCTGCCCCTAAAGTCATATCAAAGTTATTATTTTTAACTTTTCCTTCTTGCTGGCATAGTGTTTGAAACTGACTTGCTATTCACTATTACCTCTAGACTTTTTCAGCACTGCTGCTTTTTGTGTATTTCTCTGTGTTCAAAAACAGTTTTTTCGTTACAGTCCCAGGTCTGAACTTTTCCTGATATCTTTTTCCCTTTCTTCCTCCTTTTCTTCTATCTAGCCTCTTCCTCTCCAAACAGAAAACCCAGCAGTTTTTCAGCACGGTAACAGCAGTTAGTGTGGAGCAGAGATAGGCTGCAAGTTTTCAGCCTAGCCTAATCAAAACCACTTTGTTTGTCTCTATTTGTATGTAATCTCCTAAGGAAAACAGCCACCAAAATATTGTGTTACGTTTTCCAGACCCAGACCCATAAAATAAAACCCCCAAAGCCTTAGTACTTGTTTACAGAAGGTAAAAGTTATGGCCTGTTGCTTTTCTCTGAGAGGCAACATAGTTCTCCTGAGTTTATCACCACATCTATATGAGTACAGAACAGCAGGAGCACAAGAGGATTATGGTGAACTAGAGAAGACTATTACAGCTTGTACTTTGACCCTTGTCACCAGAAGACCCTATGGTTGCGTTCCATAGACAAGTGCCAGCATGAAGTCGGTCTCAGGCAGACTTATAGAACTGGTTGTAACTTTCTTGTGCACAAGCTCTGGTGGGGAGGGAGGAGGTAGGGTAGGAGCTTCCTTCTTTCACCACAAAGGCACTTCATCATATTTTTCTTTTTTTTCATTATGGATTTTGATTTTTTAGTTTCAGAAGCTGAATGCCAAAAAGCTACCAACTTTGTAGATTCATAAATCTAACCTGAAGTGTTGAAATTTTTTTTAAATTAGGCAACCATCTTTCAAAAAGCTTACCTATGTGTTCAAGCAGATCCTAGGTATAATTAGATGAAGTTTGAAATGAGATCAGTCTTACTTGTGGTTGTTGTGATGGCTTGCTTAATTCTTTGTCATTTCTTGTTGTTTATGTTCATACTCAACAAAGACGCATCTGTTCTTGACCTACATTCTTTAGGAAAGTTTATGGCATTCTATCAGATACCTCTCCTAGAGCAGAACCTTAACTTCCCTTTTATAGGATGTTCTTGTATATTAATTGAAAATAATAGTTTCTTTAATTGTTGCCTTATTATTATTTACATATTTCTCTCATCACTATATTGCCATAGTTTTTCTATTTTATCTGACAAAGCCTGAAATGTGCAGGACGCACATTTTATAACATACTCCCACGTACACTAATAAAAGCAAGTTACAGAAATGGCATCTAGATTTTTACAGATGATTTTGTGGGTAAATATAAGCTCGTGCACATTTATATA
The DNA here is from genome assembly GCA_038380795.1 of Pyrocephalus nanus. NCBI lineage: Eukaryota > Metazoa > Chordata > Aves > Passeriformes > Tyrannidae > Pyrocephalus > Pyrocephalus nanus. The sequence continues at coordinate 13,981,664 of CM076261.1, read as the reverse complement.
AAGTATTTAATGGTAAAACAAATGTAACTACAACCATCAATAAGATGATTTAGCACCTGTATGAAGAAACACCAAAAGTAAGAATCAGTTTGTATGTAATGTGGCAGCACTTTAAAATGTGGTATAGTCTTAATGGTAGAGCTTTACTTGATTTTGAAAATACAATTTCTAATTATTCAGTAAAATGATTAACTGATATAAGATTATGTCCATTTAGAGATAAGTTCTGCTATTAATTGCATATGCTTCCAAAAATTCTTTCTGTTTTCTTAAAAGTTTATGATATATGGATAATTATGGACTTTCTGCCTAGTACAGCATTTTTTTAAAATATTTTTTTTTCTCCGTCTACTGATAACCTTAATTGGCACTACCAATTTTGTCTCATTTCCTCTTTATTCTGGATTTACTACTCACATTTCATTTTGTTTCAGATGTCTAGGCAATACCTTTAGGAGCCACTGCAAGATCAAGTACAATAAGCAGATGGGCTGTGATACTTTCTGCTTTGAAACCTACGCTTAGTTTTTGATAGGGGGAAAAAAAAAGTGACATGCAAACTGATGAAGATTTTATCTCCAGACGAGGTAATGTCAGGTTTTGGCTTTAACTTCTTCTCAAAAGAATAATAAACCAGTTTTCCTAGTGGTCAAAGGTTTCAGACATTCCTGCTGGTAGGGCATCTTCTGGACTACCGCCAGCTTTTTGGTTGAAAGATTGATAATATGTAAGGAAAGTATGAAAGAAAATATTCTCATATCTTTTCAGTCAGAAGTTAGTGTCTTTGAAGTGTGTAAGTATATCATCAGTATCTTGAGGAATCCAGAGTGCAGTTAAATCAGTCCTTAAAATTCTTAGAAGTTATAGTCCAGCTTCATGAGTTTTCCTCTGTAATTCCATTTCCATACATTGTCAATGATTTATCGAAATTCATTGAGAAACATTGAGATTTACAAGAGTTTTATCTTGGACTTTTTACTGAGCACAATGTTTTTTAATTTAGTGATTTCCAATAGAGAAAAAAAGCTCAGCGTTTTGCTTTTAGATAGAAATTCTTTTTGAAATAGTCTAAGGTTTTTCCTTTATTTGTTTGGGGCTTTTTTATTGTTTTGTCTGCATTCTTATGTGTAATTTCTGGGACTCAAATCAAGTAATTAATGACTTTCAACCATTATGAAAATTTGAGTGTATTTAGTTTTCTTTAAATAATCTTTTTAAATAGATGCAAGCACAATGTAGAAAGAATGTCTGTGTGCATGTAAAGTGATAATAGTATGTGTGAGAAGACATAAAATTTAAGAAAAAGTATCTTTTTAGTCTTTAGCATTTTTAACTTCTTTTCAGATTTTGAAGGTGTGGTCTGATCAGTGTTGCACCTGTGGATAAAAGTGCTGGACAAATGCTCTGTTAATAAATACAAGAAATTTAAGGACTTGTTTGAATCCCTTTCTCACGTCATGTGAACAGCTGAGGCTTTAATTTATGCAGTTCTAGCTATAATTATTTTCTATTTTAATTATTTTAATACCACATAAAATAACTATGGCAAAAATGCTATGTCAAAATATGTATGTTTAAATAATAAATTTCAAACAATGACTCAAAAGTTTTGTAAATATTACAGATTGTTAGTCTGGGGCTATTAACATCTAGATAATAGAATAGAAATTAGGCATCCACTCTAAAACAGCTGCTCAGCAGCTATCTCTCATCCAAGAAGACGGGAGAGAAATGAGGATTATCAGAGGATGACTTAAATATGTTTTTGTAGAATACATTGAACTGTTCTTTGGAAGTGTTTACCCTGATTGACCATATAGGGACAGTAGAGGACAAACTTAATCAGAGATGAATGGAGCAGCACATATTTGCAGAAATTGTATTTAAAGTTAATTTGCTTTGTTAGTATTCTTTTTTATATTTTTCATTTAACTAGTTTCTTGGGTATTCAGAAATAAGAATACTCTCTTTGGAAAAAAAATCTCCTATCCATGGAGTGTCATGCACTTTCTGAGTGTTCTCAATCTTCATTATGTCTAACAACTCTGTAAAATAACCTGGCTGTGTATCATTCATATTTAAATTTCTTGTTGTGGAATGCAATTAGTTTAACCATATTACACTTTCTGATGATAATCTAAATGACTGTTTGTCATGGGTGGAATGATCCACTCAACTCGTAAGAGAGGAGTAGCAACAGATTATTGATTTAAAACAAGCATATAAAAAATTTGGTAGTAAATGTGACAGTGGTTTAACAAGGACACAGTCAGACTAATGGCTTTGCAACTATGTCTTGTAGAGAAACTGGTTCCTCTCCTGTGGCAGTCATGTGACAGGCTGTACCTACTAACAGGCACACCTCTTGATTCCAGTCTGCCCTTTCTCCTTCTCCTCACCCTGGAAAACAACTGACCCTTTTGTGAGCTTTGTAATTATCAAGCAATTGACTGTCCTTCTACAGGCACAGGTTTATTTTGTTAGTTGGTATATTACTGTTAATCACAATTTGAACATGCTAGAGGTCTTTTTGATTTAACTCCAGAAAGTCAAGCAAAATAATAGCCAGCAGGTAATTTGAACATTAATTAAAAAACTAATATAAGTTACTTTCATTCTCCACATCAACAATATAATTTAAAAACTTCATAAATGACCCTCTGAGCATAGTAAGAGATCATGTGTGGTTCTCTCATTTATTCCCCTGATCAGGAATGAGAGCCATATGGCAATAACTTATTATAATATTACTACTACTACCACTATTATTATTTATTTAAAAGTCTTGAGGGGGAAAGGCATTTTATTCTGAAATTATTAAAATTCTCTGTTTTAATGAGGTGTGAAGAAACCAAGCTTATGGGTGTTTTTACGGGTTTGGTTTGCTGGTTTGTTGTTTTTTCCCTCCTGGTTCCATTCTTTGGGACTGGCAGTATGAATTAGTAATGAAAAAAAATTATAACAGAAAAAACAGTAGCCTACAGGTGCTTTAGACCAAAATATTCTTGTCTTTGATGATAAAGTCCCAGTCCTTGACTATAATCTAGTATTTATAGGGGGATGATATTGTCCAGAAAACCAAGATCATCTCCCTTTATGTTTTCCTCTTCAATAATTTATGTGCAATTTCCCTTTGAAAAATCTTATGGCTTTGGAAGGGGTTTTTTGGTGTGTGGGGGTTTTTTTTGTTGTTGTTGTTTGTTTGTTTGCTTAATTTGCTTTACTTTTTAATGGGAATCTCAACCTTATTTATAAGTCCAATTTACCCTTTAAGTCATAGTTGTTTGAGGTTTTTGTTTGTTTTTTTTTCTGGCCAATTCAGCACCCAACAAAGCCATATTTGACATCCAAGGCTGATATTGATGGAAGATTTGTCTCACCTGTTATTGATTTGACAAGCCAATGGATATGGATAAGGGTAAAAGTCCTTGGGATTTAAAAGAGTTTGTTTTTTGGAAGATATGTTCTGTCATTTTAGGTATGTATACTTCTGTTCCATTTTCAATCATGTCATTGAATTTGAAATAGATGTTACCTTATATCTGCTTTTCATCCAAGTATAACAGAGATAATGCTTAAATCACAGTGACAGCTGGTAGATAAAAACAGCTACCCTTGTTGAAGTTAGATGCTATCTAACAATATCTAAAAGTTAATCACCTATTATTTCATTCTCTTTCCTTTACTCATTTACCTATGTTGTGGTTTGGGAATAGTACTTCACAATTTAGTTCTCCCACTGAAACTCTCCCAAACCAGATGCTGCTCATTTGCTATTCCACTTCCTCCCCCTCTTCCCCCTCCAAAGATGGAGTTGAGAAATGGAGGCACAAAAAGGTGAAGAACATGTGTTGAGGTAAGAAAAATCTACTGGAAACAGCAATAAAAGAACAAAACAGTAGCAGTAATATTATTAATAACAAAAGATATAAGACAAAGAAATTATTTACATGGAAAGTAAACCAATACTGGACCCTTTCACTCACCATGCTTCCTCCTGCCCTCAGTCAGAAAACTCGCACTTCTTGCAAGAGACATGAAATGCTATCAGAAAACATCAGGGTCTGGCCAAACCCCCTACCCCTCCGTAAAGAATTAACCTGTCCTGGCCAAAACTAAGACAACCTATGAACCTATTATTATATCTAGCTAAGAAAAATAGCCAAATCTTTTCAAATCATTTGACTTTTCAGCATCTCCCCCTAGTACTAATATTTAGCTCCAAGCCAGCGCTATTGCAAATTCATAGCCTAACTGGACGTGGTTGAGTATTTTTACATTTAAGAGCTCTAAATGTTTGGGTTTATTTAATTTTTTCCTCCTTCTTTTACATTTCCTCATTCACAGAAGTTCAAAATGACCTTTAGTTTAAAAGCAGAGATAAAGGTGCACATCTATAAAGCTTTTTATTAGCAGTAATTGTGTGGATCCCTCCCACATGGTGCTTTGAAAATGTATCCAGTGAAGCTGGTCAATTTTATTTTAAGTATCCTCACTTCTGAATATCAGTCCATTTGCTGTAGAATAATGTTCTCTCCAACAGAGATGAACAGAAGAGTGCTAATCTTTATTCATAAGGTCAATAAATTTCTTCAAAGCACTCATTTGCTAAAGGCTGAAATGGCTATCAATGAGATAAATTGTGACTTTGTTTAGATATCCAGTGACAGTTATTTATGAAAAGAGGTGTAAGCTTTTTGCTATTTTATCCATTCTTTCGATCTTTGATGAAGTTTTTGATGTAGAAGGTGAAATGTAAAATAAATGAAACCATACATGGGTGATTTTTATAAAAATGTATGCACACAAAAGAAACAAAGCAGTAAAAATATCTATTACACATTTTGATATTTTAATTAAATTTCTACTTCGGTCATGTTTCAAAGTTTATGTGAATTCCTCTGCACAATGCTGCAAATAAAACAAAAATTTAGACTTGATATTAACTCTCCCAGAAGACTGATTACTTTAATACAATCATTTGAGATATCTTAAAATTATTTTATTTTACTTGACACTGGTTTTAGTATATGAATTTGGAGTTGCATCTTTTGATGTAACTTGCCCATGGTGTTTGGGCAATACTTGACTCTTAATGTCTCTAGATGTTGACAGTGGCAGTATTGACAAAGTGGGTAACATTGTGCTTAGAATAAAGGCAATGCAAAAAAGTACTTTGCAATTGTATTCATTGCTAGCTCCTTAAAAAAAACCCCATGCACACCAGAGATTTGTAGCTTTCTGATGATCTTTCCCTGTAAGGGGGACAAACATATTCAGTACTGTCGAGGAACACAGGATCTTGCTTATGAAACAAAACATGACAAAAGTCCTATAAAAAACGTGATTCAATTTTTCTCAGCAACAAAACTGCTCATGAAGCACACAGCAGAATAATCAAGTGTATGACATCTGTGAATACCCATTGTGTTTCACTCTTGGTTTGCATCTAAACACAAAGCAGAAAAATCTTGTTTGAAGGATTGATATAAATAATCATAATTCTATTAAAATTCTGAGTAATATTTGCTTTTGTGGAAATGAATGGTTGTTTCTGTCTCCCTCCTTATATAATTACTGTCATCTGTCTTTAAATCGTCTCCTGTGATGCAGATTGAAAATTCTTAACAGACCAAGAACAACAACAAGCTTTTTGAAGAAAAAACCCTCACATTTCATTATTCTAAATTCAAGATATGTTTCGCCTTGATTTTAGTTTATAAGAACTAATTTCATCTCCCAAGAATGGATGTGGTCTGGTCATTGTGCTTTTTAGAAACATTTATTATATTTCTTCAGGACTACAGAAACAGTGGTCAGTCATGAAAGTTCCCACCCTCACAATGAGATTTAGGGCAAGGATATGATTTTTATGAACACATAAGCAGACACAGGGATATAGGTATGCCCTATTCTGTATTATCCTTTTATAATATCTTTCCTAGCTAGATATTTAGGACTTTATTTTAGCAGTTGCTGCTGTAACTTCTTTTCCAAGAAAGGATACCTTCATCTGTACGTGATTATAGCCAATTTCTTTTGCAAGACCGCAGATATTGTGAAGATAGTATGAACAAGAATACCATAGGAAAAGAAAACAAAAACAACAACAACAACAAGAAAATATAGCCATTTTTAGCTCAGAATTTAAGCTGAAATCAATCACAACTAGGTTTTTTTTAGTCCTTCTTTCCTTCTGCTACAGACTTCCTATGTGTTGTTGGAAAAAACTGTTGTGATGTCTCTGCATAAGAGGGCTAATTTGACCTGTCATTCTCCAACTTTTGAGTGTTTGATTTCTCAACCTTAATGTTCTTTTAATGTCTTTTGCATGCAGTACACATACATACAGTTTTCATTTATTATTAAAAATTGATAAGGCACTAGCTTTAATGATATGCATGCTTAACTGTGCATCCCTAATGTTCTCGATATAATTTTTAAATGGGATTCTGCCTTCAGTAGTCTCCTTCTGTAATCACCTAATATAAACAAGGGTCCTCCCTTGTTTAGTAAATTACAAGAGTGGGTCATTAGACTGTAAAGTATGACCGATTATAATAGCAGGGATTTTGTCCTAGGTATTAGGAGCCATAATCCTGACTGAATACTCAGTGTTATGTATCAGTTGCCACTTACTGGACTGACAAAGTTGTGACTGCCTTTGTCAAAGAAGTAATCGGTCTGCTGTTCATTACAGGAGTAGACATGTTACTGAGATAACATCTATGCACTGCCCTTGTGAAAGGAGATTTTAATTTTCCATGAATATAATCCGTAAAGTGCAGATGGTACCAAATAAAACATAATGAATTAGACTGATACCTTGATACTTGCAGGGTTAAAATATGGACAGACAAGCAATGAATAAGAATGAACATAACATAAGATTTTATGTGCTGTTTGAGGAGTGTAAAATCTCCAGAGGTGTTCTGTTGCACAGCCATATGTTGTTTTCTCACTTAAGGCTTGTGAAAGTTTAAAAGATTAATAAGATTACTAATATTAAAGTCTAAGCCCAGAAATCTCTCTAGAATCTTAAGAGAAAGAAATGACACGCAAATATGGGGAAATATAAGCTGGGGGAGGAGGGGGTTGGGAGGACATCAGGCTTTGTGCTAGCTTTAAAAAGAATTTCATTATTTGCCAATAGAATGGACTTTTATCTGCACTAGATTTTTCAAATTTACATGCTTTATTAATTCAAGATATGTCTTACTGAGACTTACTAAACAGTGGAGTCAAAGAAAAGGAACTGCTTGGGTATTTTACCTTTTCTGTAAAATTTGAAACAGTTAAAAGTACCATGAAGAATTTTGACAATAAACAAACACTTTTGGGATGAATCAGTATCTCAGATAAACACTTCTTGTCTTTGAGACCTGTATCGTAAATCGAGGCTGTACAAAACAGTCTTGGCCTCCTGATTTAGAAGCACATTTTAGCAAAGCCTGCAAAACAGGTATACTTTTCTCCTTCAAAAGTTTTGTAAAATTCTTGAAGGCCTGAAGAAATCAACACGTCAACACAGATATTATTGCATTCAGTATTAAATTGCTAAGAGTTCCAAGGATTAAAATAATAATTCTGGAGATGCTAATATTTCAATGCCAGAGAAACTGAGTTACCAGGCTGTCATAGTTCTGACTTTAGCAAGGAATTTTTCTTCCCTTCCCCTCCCCCTGTGTGTGTGTGTGTGCTCAGCACACCCATTCAGGTGAAAACAAAAGAACTAGCCGGGGCGCTAATGGTCGAACATTAGTTGCCTAGCAACGAAGGGGGAGGACTGGGGGCTGGTGTGTGGGGCTGGAAGGAGGTGGGGGGGGAGTCGGCTGTCTCGCGGGGAGGAGGAGAGGCTGCTGTGAGCGGCAGACGCTGGTTCATTTGGTTTTTTTTTTTGTTGTTGTTTTTCCTGTCGGAGGGAAGGTTTTTTTTGGCTGCTGCGGTTCTTTCCCAGCTATTCCTGCTCGTCGGGGCCCCCCCCGGAGTTCGTGAGTTTTTCTTCCATTGAGAGAACTTTCTGTGTTGTCGGTGTTGTTCTTTTTTTTCGCTCCCCCCTTCCCCTTCGGCCCCCCCCCCTTCCTCCTTTTCCTCGGGAGGGGAAGAGGAATCAGGTTTTTTTGTTGTTTTTTCTCCGATATACCCTGGGGGGTGTTGTTGTTGTTTTTTTTTGTTTTCCCCATCCCACGTGGCAGTGACCAGGGATCCCACAGCGCTGCCTGGTGACAGGCACTGGATATTACAAGCTCTGCTCCTGTAGTGATCCAACAGCGCCACCTGGTGACTACCATAGGACACTACAGGTTCTGCACTTCCAACGACCCAGCAGCGCCACCTGGTGAATGGTACAGGACATTACAAGTTTTACATCTCCAGTGACCCGACGGCGCCCCCTGCTGACTGTGGTTGGAACTACACCAAAGGGTGCTAAAAATTGAACTATTTAAATTTTCCTTTTGCCGGGCTATCGGTTTTGTTCTTGAAGGGGATTATTGGTGGGTTTAGTAGTATTGCGTGGTTGTTTACTTGGTTTTTTTTTTTTTTGTGTTCTTGTTAATACAAACATACCTTTTAATAAAGGGCTGTTATTTTGTTTTCCCTTTTCCATAATTTGTTTTTTTTTCCCTTCAATCAAAGCTCCTTGGTTTTGGATTAATAATTGCTTAGGAAAAAGTTTGGGGTCTTTTCCTCCTAATCCATCCTCAGCAGAAGACCCTTGTCCCATTTAAACTGGGACACAGGCGGCTTTTTGCTTGCTAAGATTTGTTTTGTTTTTCAGTGGAGATATCTGGGGTTTTTTGCCATTTCTTCAGACTAGCACAACATCAAGTTCCCTCTCTTTCTGTCAGATGGCAAAGCTCAGATGGGATGTTTTGTCCTCTTTGGACATCACTTTAAGAGTAACAATCTGAGTTCTGTCTTGCTTTGTAACATCCGGGTTTTTCCCCACCCCAACTCCCCTTACTTTTCTATATGATTGAGAAGAAGCACGGTGAGATTATCTTGTCTTTTAATAAACCTCTAAAACTGTTGTGTACACAGAGTCTAAAATAATTTTATTTACAGTGCCAGTTCCTGTCCCAGCATAGTCTGAAAAGTAAACTCCAAGCTTAAATATTACATCTCTCCATATCTACTATATATTCTCTTCTCCAGTGAGACTTCTAGTAGGAAACCTGTTTAATCCAGTGGTAAGAGGAAACATTTTGTACTGCCAGTAATTGTATTCTCTATATATACATACACTCTATGTACTATGCTACTACTAGTATTACTAATAATTGTATCTCAGATAACTGAGATGATTATATCATTCTAAGTAAGCAGCTGAAAAACATGTCAGTAGCAAAACCTGACAGGAATTGCCTCAATTCTGAAGTTTGTTCCACACAGGAAGGCTACTGTGCTAGGAAAGTGGACTTTCAGTGTTCTTCAGAAAGGAGGAGAATGTCAGTTGTGTAGAAGAAAATTAAAAGACTAGAGAACAAGACTGGATTCTAAGTAGTAGTCTTGGACTCAATAGTTAAGTGATAAACATATCTCAGCAGAAAAAATATCTTGCAACTTTCTGAATTTTTGCTAGTTAAACTTTATCAAGTCAATGATTATTAAAAAACTACTGGAAGAAAGATTAAAGCTTTCCTGTTTCAGTGATTTTTTTCAATTAATATTTGTTGAATATATAATATATATGTATAAAATATGTAATATATGCAATATGTACAGCAAAAATAACTTAGAAGCAAGTCAAACATGAGTAGAGCTGTAGAACATAGATTTCATATTTGGTGAGATTTCATAAGAAAAGTAAGTTTTGATAGTTTTAATTAACATCACATGAATGACAGCATTATTCTTTTGCTTCTACATATATTGTACTTTTATTTTTGTAGTGGTAGAAAGCGTGTACTTTTGCATAGGACTATTTATATAAATGTTTTCTTGTAAAACTCTTTGGAAATACAGTTAGAGAATTGGTCAGGACAACAAGAAAAAGTAATTCCTGTTTCCACATAATTTAGATTCCTATGACTATTTTTAAGTCCTCTCAAAAAGAATTGGTCAAGACATCTGAACAGTCTATCTGACAAATCTTTTTTATCACTCTCAGCAGAAAGACTTTCAAAAATGTCTTCATTTCTTCTGAAGCAAGAGTATGTGTTAATTTCTTCAAAGTTCTATGATTTTTTTGATAGAACAGAACAGATTGCTCACACAGAAAAAAGTCACATCTGTATAGGATATATATTACAAATTGTTAAAGCAAAAATACATTATTAATCAATGTTGACATACCTACACATTCAGGTATCCATTTTTTTTTTTTAACTAAAAAATCACAGAAATTATTATTAGAAATAATGCCAATCTGGGTGTTAGTATCTCCAAATGACAATATCTTATTCAGGTTTTATATAACAAAATGAAGATTAAGTTAATATCATTATTTTTATACAGAGTATAAATTAATATTATTTATACAGAATACAGCATTAAAACCTACAGAATACCTTCTCAGCTAGCTGCTCTAGATTAGTGTTTTCTTAATAGGATTGGATTCCTGACACTTAAATCTATATTTTTATTTAGTAATCTATAAAAGTCCTGTTTTCTGTGATAATTCTCATTAAATAAGCGGTGTACAGCAAAAATATTAAAATCATTACATTATTGATTGCATTCAGTGTTGCTGATGCTAAATTCATGGTGAAAAGCTGTTGGCAAATTGAAAGGTAGAGCTTTCACCCCTTGAGGAACCTGAAAAATTAACGAAACTTCATGAATGTCAACAAGGAGAAGCACAAAGTGGAACAAGCAGCCTCCACCTGGGGTGGGAGCCTGGGAGCCTGCTGAAGGGGCCTTGGGATTACTGTGGATTACAACATCTCCATTGCTGGAGGTTTTCAGGGCTCTACAAGGAAAAAACATTCATTATTGGTGATGTTGCTTTGATCTAGAGTGTGGACTAAATGACCTTCAGAGGTCCCTTCCAAACATTATTGTAATCCTATGATCATTAATATTTCAGAGGGTGGGAGAAAGGTGGTAGAAGTAGTCTCTAATCATACAATTGATGTTCTTTTAACAGTGTACACCTGCTAAAAGTTTATCATTCATCCTGAACACAGGGGCAAGTTTGGAGGTCTGTTAAAATTCAGTATTAGGAAACCTGAACAATCCCCACTGACTACTTTGAATTTGTCCAAATCACATAAAACTCTGAAATTACTTTAACATGGTAGCACTACATTCTTAAAAGAACGAATTCGCTATGACACTGTTAAGCAGATGGAAGTTAATAAAATACTATGATTAATCCCTTTTCAGACTAATGTAGTCTGTAGACTTGTATTGCTGCAGTTTATTAGCCTGCCATGAAGATTTAAGAAATAAAATTACCCAACTCTGCTACAAAAAGGCTACATATCCTACAACAATTTCTCAGTTAAGAGCTTTCATAGTATCTGTGATTTATGCAACAAGAAAAAGAATTAAAAATCAGGATGGCCAAATGACATGGGTGGATTTTATTTAACACCTATTAAGTTTGTTTTACTTTTTAGCAGCATGTTAACTATGGTGCTTAAGTCCAAGGATTGACCAGGGAAGAGCACTTTGTGTTATATTAGTTTATTCTGGGATATTAAGGACTCTAGTTTGAATTCATAGACCCATAGAATCATTTACATTGGGAAAAACTTCTAAGATCATTGAGTCCAACCCTCTAAACCATTTCCCTAAGTGCCATATCAGCACACCTTTTAAATACCTCCAGGGAAGGTGACTCCACCATTTCCTTGGGCAACCTGCTTCAATGCTAAACAACTCCAGCTCCCTCATAAGACTCATTCTTCAGACACTTCACCAGCTTTGTTGCCTTCTCTGGACATACTCCAGCACCTACATGTCCTTTTTGTAGTGAGGATCCCAAAACTGAACACAGGACTTGATGTCCCATCTGGCCCCATAGCCTTGTGTGTGTCTACATGGTATAGTGGGTCACTGATCATTTCCCTTTGGATTATCAGGACTTCATTCTGCTCCCCATCACTGTCTTCCAGCATGTGTTTTGCTCTGTTAAAAACACTCATATCACTGCATATTTTTTGCTTGATTTTTAAAAGTTCTGCAAAACTGAGAAAGAGACAATAAAAAAGTGCAATGAGCTGAATTTTAAATTTCTATCAGTTTTGTGGCAAGGAAGAATAATTTTAGACTATTATCTTTCAATCATTATATCTTCAATTAAATCACAGATGCACCAGTAGCACTGAAATGTCTGTTGGGATATTAACTTTATGCAGTATATGAACATTATTGTTAATTCTGTCTTAAAAACTTAGTAACTAAAAATATATCGCTTCTGACATTGTGTGTGTATCCAAGTGTTCTGTTCTAAAAAAGATACAAAATTGCCTTGATGAAGATATTTACTGAATGGTCAAATTCCAAGAACGTTCCTAGGATTTATATTTGTTGCAGATTTGAATAAACATTTTATTTAACACTTTCTTTCTTAGAGAGGTATTTATCTTTTATGCTGCCTCGTTAAACAACTCTTATAATGTAGGAATCTTGTCTTCATAGCTGAAGCCTATTAGAAATTTTTCTTTAGTGTAAAAGCTGTCCTATCTAGAAATAAGTCAAATAGGACTAAGGTATGTAGAAGGATATTTCTCTTTCCAAGTTTTGAACTGAACTGTTATTGTTGCCAACACCCCTGTTCTGTTAATAGTGAATAAGAGTCCAATTGGTGTACATTGTGGTTTATGCCCAGCTGACAGGTATCTAAGTGTCATGCATCCAATTACTCCCCTATCATCTCCCCTTCCCTCCACAGTGGGGAGGAGAATTGGAAAGAAAAGGTAAACCTTGAGGGTTGAGATAAGAGTGGGTTAAATAGTTGAAACAAAATAAAATATACTATTAGTACTGCTGCTGCTGCTGCTACTACAACAAATTATTATTATTACTATTATTATTATTATCGTTGCTGTTATTAACAGGAGAGGGGGAAGAGGAATAAGAGGCAAGAGAATCAAGTGATGCCCTGTAGAATTGCTATCACTACACATTGACCAGTGCCCATCCCACCCGCAAAGAGTGATTGGCCCCTCCAACTCTCTCAGTTTATACACTGCCCATGATGTTCTGTGGTATGGAATATCCCTTTGAACAGTTTGGGTCAGCTGATATGGTTATGCTCCCCTGTAGCTTCTTGTGCACCTGCTCGCTGGCAGAGCATCAGACACTGAAAAGTCCTTGGCTTGGAGTAAGCTTAAGAATACTTAACTAAAACAACAGTGTGTAATCAACATTATTCACATAATAAATCCAAAACATAGCACTTTACCCGTTACTTGGGAAAATTAACTGTATCTCAGCCAAAACCAGGACAGAATCTCCTGATGCAAAGTTGCCCCATCGTGAAAAAGCTCTCCAGTGTTGCAGAACTAATAGAGAGCATTTTAACTAATTTTACTCACAAATCTAAATTCTACAATAAATTGTTTAGCCCATGCTGTTATTGACAACTTTATTCCTGCATTTTTTCAGCATTGTCCTTTAATGATCTTTCTTTGACTAGAAATTGACTTTTTGGATCTAATTTATCTTCTCAGTAAGTACAAAGGTGTCTTAAGCATTTGCCAATGCACTTGAAATGAAACATATCCTAATAACTCAACACTGACATATGAAAACATTGTTTCCTGAACTCCAGATTCATTATCATGCAGTCATTTCTCAGCCTCGAGACTGTAATTAAAATGTTACAATGCTACGTCCATACAGTACCAGATGTTAACATTTTTTGCAATTGACATCCTGGTATTCAGGTGAAAAACTACAGAAAAAAACCCTTTTTTCTTCTCCTAGTATCTACTCTGGTGGATGTTCAAGGGCTGTTGTACTCTTACTTCTAACTAGGACAATGATCTCTAACCATAAAAAACAACTGGTTTGGACTTGTGACTAAATATATAATTCCAACTTATACATCGGATAACACTAGAGAAACACAAAACAAAACCCATAATGTGAGACATCTTGACTGAAAACATGAAACACAGTGTTCAGTTCTCCTGTATATCACACAGTCATATTTTGAAAGGAAGTTGTGTCCAAATCTAAATGTTATTCAAACAGCCAAGGCCTAGATTCCTATCCTTTCTTTATGGTTCCTGCTAATAAAATTATTCACTGAATGATAATTGGACACTACGTATGTGTAACTTTTTTCTCCTTTTTGTGATCCACACAAATTTAAAGCAATTTTTTTAAATGGAAAACTAATAATGCAGGAGAAATGTGACTGAGCCAGTTGGATTCTATTCATATCTCTTTGCTGGCTGTTATACAAGTCTTATTTGCAGTTGTACTTTCTCCTGCTGCTTTGTCCTTGAATGCTGATGGTTGGAGGTAGCCAACAGGCCACTTGAATGACTTCATCTTCCCTTTTTCCTAGTGAGTTCACAGGTCCTTCAGAAGTAGGCTGGTATGAAGAGAAGTTTGTGGTACTTTTTCTTCTTTCTGGCTTTTTCTTTTCAAACCAAGATTCTTTCCAGTGAATTATTTAAACTGACGTAAACTTATTTTTTAAAGGGATTAAAATACTTCTGCTTATATATCTGCCCCATGTTGCTCCTTTTTCCAAGACATGTGCTTTTGGCCATTTTCAGAGATGATATACTGGGACAAATGGACCTCTAGTATGACTCACAGCAGTTTTTCTACTGTTCTTACTAAAATACCAGCAGCAGAGTCAGCCCTTAAAAATACTCAAAAAAAAAAAAAATTTACCAGTTTTACTGTTACTGAACAGACAAAATTTGCTACAAAACATTGAGTAAATTTTCTGGGCAGAAAGTTTAATTTAGATATATATTTTGGGGAAAATAATGTGAGCTTATTTGTGAACAGTTTAGTGACTGCAACTATAGAGGTTCTCACTAAAGTTTGGCTTTGTCTTAATGACAAGTTTACAGTAATACTTTTTGTGCAATCCTAGGTTATGTAGTATAGCTTGAGATTGATTAAAAATAAAAAAAATTTCCACATTATCAATTTCTTTTATACTCTGAAAGGACTGTAAAACATGATCTTTTTCGTAATCCAAGTGTTTAAAAATTAGCAGTATCCATCAAATTAACAAAAAGTTGAAACAAAGATTCAAAACAGAGCAAAAATCACACATAAAATCAGTAAATTGTTTATTACTGTGAATTATGTGTTCCTTCTTTAGATTCATTAGACTATGATCTCTCACAGTTTATTTCAAAATAGTTTCTTTTTATTCATTTAATACTTAGAGAAGAAACACTGGCTTGAACTGCATTTTCCCTTCCTGAATGTACAGCAAAAGTAAATACAAACTTGATTTTCTGTGTTTCATACTGTTTCATTTTAAGTCTTTATACATCTGAAAATATCTTAATAAAAACAACATGAAAGAGCAAGAGAGATGAACACTTTGTGGGGCTTCCCACTGAGCTTTTTTACTAAGTGTTTGTGAAATAGAGGTATATATATATATAACAGTGATATGGCTCCCATGATAGGAGCTCCCTTCTCTTTTAGAGAATTAATGTAAGCAAGGAAAAACTAGTTTCTGCTTCAATGTTTACTATTTTAATAGAGTAAAAGTACCTAGCTCTCATTTTGAATGTAAGAGTTTTTATAATGGCTGTACATTAAAAAAAAAAAAATAAAAGTTTTAGAAAAGTTGCTAACGTAACTAATGGATATTCATTATTTACAGTGCGCTTATTCAGAAAATTAATTCTGTACAAGCTGAGATCATAATGAAGCTAATAAACTGTCCTGATATAGTAGTTCAACCTCTGAGCTACATGAGGCAGTGGAAATGTTACTGCTATATACTTCTTATTTCATATAGCAAAGAAATAATGCAATGAGTCCTGACAAAAAGTCATAGACCAAATTTAACAGAGAATGCTGCTTAGGTGTTGGGTCTTGTCTTGGTAGATCAGATTAAACTGTAGGTAACCCAACCAGAACCAACAGTTCTTTCCAGTGACGATAGAAGGATAGGTTGATTGGATACATGGAAAGAGAAACAGTCTGGGTCAGCTGGGAGATATTTCACGGAACACTCTTGACACAAGTTTTTACAGACACAGATGGCAAGTTTAAGATCTGGACAAATCCTTCATAAAGATTACTTGTTTTAAACTAGTAAAAAAAAAAAAAAGAAAAACAGAAAAAAACCCCAAAACAATAAACACCGGAAAGTTTGTACATTTAAAACCAAGTTCTTTTCCTTTAGGATTTTCCCAAGGGAAATGGAGGACAACAAAACTGGTGAATGGGCTGGAAGAATGTCCTATGAGGAATGGCTAAGGGCTTTGGTATTCTCTACTTTGGAGAAAAGGAGGCCTGAGAGATGACCTCACTGTTCTTTAGGCTTGCTGAGGAAGGGAAATGAAAGAGGGAGATGCTGAGCTTTTGTCCTCAGTGTCTATTGACAAGACATATGGGAATGACTCAAAGCTATGCATGGGATGTTTAGACTTTACTGAATGGGTGGTGAAATGCTTGAACAGGCTTCCTGGAGAGATAGTCAATTCCCCAAACCTGACAGTTTTAAAGAGACATTTGGATAATGCCCTTAAAAACGTTTTTTAACTTTTGGTCAATTCTGAAGTGGTCAGACAGTTGGACTAAATAATTTTTGCAGGTCCTTTCCAATTGAACTACTCTCTGTGCTTCTTTTTGCTTCTCTGCTCTTCTAAATCAAGCATTACAATGTGAATGAAGCTTTCATGTGAGTGTATTTTTGTTTGCTAGCAAGAATTTCCCTAACTTTAATGTTATTTTTGCCTAAAATTTCATCAGAAAAAAGTGAACTCAGAATATTTTCCCCCAAGTAGTCAAAATGTCCATTAAAAACTCAAATTAATTGTATGAGCAAAAAAATAATTTGTCTGTTTAGATGATCCAGAATGCTTTGTAATCATTTCATTCAATATTAGTCATCCATTCTCCCAAACAGTGATTTTCATCTGTACATTTACATATGTATGTATACACATATATAAAATATATGTCTATGCATATAAAAGAATTTCAAAACACTAAGTCAACTAGGACCTCCAAATGACTTTTTTTTCCAAAGAGTTCTGTTTGAGCTTAATTAAATCTTCAACTAGCTTTAAGGCTTAAAGTTCCTAAGATTTTAATACACTTCTTTTGTTCAAAAGAACATTCCACTTTCCAAAGGCAGTGTTACATTATAATGTGATTTTATTTGTGACTTGGTCCTTTAGCCTGTCTTCAGGAATCCTTTCGGAAGAGTCTTAATGCTGGAAATTAGTAGGAAGGTTGTTCATAAATCAAGCTGACATAACCCTTTCCGTGGACCAGTTTGGGAAGCCTACAGGTTTCATTTAAAGATTCATATAAAACATTTACATATAAAACAAAAGCATATTTTGATTTTGTCAAAAAAAATCCATATTATTTGATAAGCATATATTCAGAACCCTTTTATTGTATTCAGTATGCAGCACAATCTCCTGATAGGGAGCTCAAACAAAAGCGGTCTTTGTGTACTTTCACATTTCATCTACAGTGCCATTTCTGGTCAACAAACCAGTTAGGCCTCAATGGTATATAACTGCCTGATTTGTGATTAATTTGAATTCTTTCTTCAGTCTCAGTTATTCCACTGTTTTAATATGGACTTGGTAAATACATTGAATCACTGATTGCTTTATCTGTAGTGGACCCAAGGTGCAATTAATCTAAAGGTGAAAAATCACACCAAGATCATAACAAGAGTGCTGTAACAAATATGAATAGAGAACTAATAAGACATAGCTGAAATTCAGTAGTTATGGGAAATGAGCCAGACATTATAGCATTTATCCTACAATTTCCCTTCACAGTAGAGATATAGAATTTGTGATCCATTATGGAATCATATACCATACTTTATAATTTCAAACTTTTTTTTGGTCTCTTTGTGTGCACTCTGATGTGCAAGCAGTTAAGCTAACTATTTGGAAATATGCAAAAGTAAACTTTGTGTAATTGTTAACTGAATTAAATACTATATTTAAAACTTTCTATGTTTTCCAATAAATATAATTATATGTAGTCAACATCTAATTTTGATACATCAAAAATATTTTTCTAATAGTTGTTCTACTCTACATATCTCTTTGGACCTTTATGTTATAGATAACTGTAGTACAACACTATTCAGTTTATTTCACTGACTCTCAGCACTGATTCAGATGTCGCTTAAAAGACCTTAAAGTCAAAAAGTGGAAGATATTCTTCCAGCTGTGGCATCTGACAAAGCCAGAGGCAAGTTTCTGCATTAGCTCACCAGGCAGTGATGCTGACAAGTCCAGAGATGCCTTTGAGTCTACCACATAGTTGTACTCGTGACTGGTTTTTCTTTTTGTCTTGCTATTTTATCCTTTTTTTGATTCTTATTTTACTTTGGAAACATTTCCCACTCCTCTTCATTTTAAGAGTAGATTCTGTGGTGTTTTTCCTGACTTAAGGAGAGAATACTTTTGTGCTCACTTCTTGCCTCCTTAAAGCTTTTCTTACTTTTTCCAAGCTCTAGTTTTATGTGTGTTCCTCTGCCATCCTAATATATCTTTGAGAATCATGAGTAGTTGCTGAAGAGTTATTCTTTGTAAAATATACTGGAATCTCTTGGGAAAAAAAAACAACAAAACAAAACCAAAAAAATACCCACATAAATAGCAACAAACAAACGTAGTATAAACCAATGTCCACCATGAAAAGGAAGAGAATATTTTGAGAATATTTTGCACTAATTCCTCCTTAAATTATATATATTTAATTATATACATAAATATAGGTATGAAGATAATATACTCATGTACCAAAAATATTTTTATTCATCTGAGTCACTCACAAGCCATTAAAACATCAGTCTTATTGCTCTGTGTCCTTTACAGTGTACCTAGTAAAAATATGCTTCACTGCTTGACTGTAAACAAATTAATCAGGTATGTTTCTGTTAAGAAAGAATGTCTTTAAGATATTCTCTTAGCTGCAGAAATGAAATGAAAACATGCAAGAATGAGATGCTATGTAATTAATAACCATACCTTTGTTTGGTTTTAATATCTTATTCATCTCAAACACAAAAATACTTATACAATATTTAACAGTTTTTGAATTAGTTTTCTTTGTAAGGCAAGGAAACTTTGCCAGCTACTTCAGCTGCTTACCCAATGCAAGTATTGCATGACCTTCAGGATCATGATACTCCACAGAGAAACATAGGATAAAGCAATCTGGAATTATCTTCATGAGCTGTCAATTAAGGCTAAGTGATCTATATGTTTAATAGCTTAAAAAGCAAAGTGATTTAGAAAAGTCCTTATTACTGAGATTCGGAAGATTAGTTGTACATATTAATTTACCTGTTCCATTTAAAGTGCTCTCTCCGTGTGTTTTTTTCAAAGAACAGAAAAGGTGAAATTGTTATTTACTGAAGACAGTGTCAAAACCCCATGTACTTCTAATTAGCTGGAATTTCATCGGAGTTTTCTTTTTTTCTCTTTTCCTAAAATTTTTTAACATCTATACCAAAGTCACTATTTATCCTCCTAAACATTCTCAGTGAGCATGCTTGTCTGATTTATAATGGCAGTGCTTAAATAAAGATAGAATTAGTATTAAAAACCATTTTTATTTTTTCTTATGTTAATATCTCTGCTAATTTGTACCCAATTTGTACCTGATCATGCTTGCATATAAATGCACACAAACTTCAAACTTTGCTTCCATGTGAACTCACATATTTTGCAACATATAATTAACCACTGTGTAAAACACTGATTACATGAAGACCTTAATTGGAAAATTTTGCTATATTTATTCATTATGCAGAGCAAAATATTCCAAAAGCAAGTGCCAAAACAAATCTCTTTTTTTTTTCTTTTTTCCCTTTTAAATTAAGCTTTAAAAAAAAATTAATTTTAATGAATTACCAGGAAAATACATATTTTAACTGATATTAGAAGGGAGGTTTTTTCCCTCTATTTTTTTCTCATGCATTTTGTTTGTTTGTTTGTTTTTGTCCTTGAGTGTAATTTCTCACCCACACTCTCAGCATAAAGGCAGTTAGGCAAATGTTTTCATTTTAGATACATGTAATTTTAAAAAACTCAATGTTATAATTTTTCTTTTTTATCTGCTGGATTTTATTAGTTCATGGTAGAAAGTTTAATGAAAAAAGTATAGGACCCAGCTTTATTTATTTAGTTATTAGTTTTCTTGTTAACATTAACAAATATTTTTGGAAAATCATCAAGCATTATCTTTTCATCAAGGCCAAAAATTATCAGGCACATATCCTGGGGTATAACATGAGATTCTCTATGTCTTGTCTCTGTCCTTCTCTAGTTAAAACAGTTGTGTGGACAGCCTTTTCACAGCTTTTACTATCCTGAACTCTTAGTTCAGCCCCAGCAGGCCCCAGGCTGCCCTCGTTAGTTTATGTACTTGTTAACTTTTGGCTTTGAAATGTCATTGTTCACATGAACCTCTTGTGGGGATGACACAAAACTGGGAGGGGTGGCTGGTACACCAGAGGTTCATGCTGCCGTTCAGAGGGGCCTCAACAGGCTGGAGAAAAGGAGTGAAGGGAATAATATGCAGTTCAACAAGGGGAAGTGTCAAATCCTGCACATGGTGAGGAACAGCCCCATGGCACCGGTAGATGCTGGGGCCACGCAGCTGGAAAGTAGCAAGAGAAGGACCTGGGGGTCCTGGTGGACATCAAGCTGAACATGAGCCATCAATGTGCCCTTTTGTCAAAGAATTGTAATGGTATCCCAAGCTGCACTAAGAAAAATGTTGCCAGCAGGCCAAGGGTGACTGTTCTTACCTGCTACTCAGCACTAGTAAGGCCACACTTGAAATGCTGTGTTCAGTTCTGGGCTCCTCAGAATAACAGACACTTGAATATACTCTACAGAGTTCAACAAAAGATCACACAGATGGTCAAGGGACGGGAGCAACTCTCGTAAGGAAAGACTGAGAGAACTGTGACTGTTTAGGTTGGGGAAGAGAGGGGTCAAGGGAATCTCTTCAATATTTATGGATAACTGAAAGGAGAGTGTAAAGAAGACAGAATGAAACCCTTTTCAGTAGTGCCCAGTGACAGGTACAGAGGTGGTGGGCAACACAGGGAAACACGGGGGTCTCCAATGGAACATCAAAGAACATGATTTTACTGTGAGGGTTGCAGAGTTTTCCACGTTGGGAAAAAAAGCCATCTGGGTGTGGTTCTGAGCAACTGGCTGTAGGTGACCTTGTTTGATCATAGGGTGTTGATTTTGACTCAAGACAGCTTTTTTGTTACTAGGTGTTTTGTTTAAACACTAATCTAGTCTGATCTCTGTGTGTCATAGTTACCTCAAATTTCCATTTTCAGGTAGGCAAATGACTCTTCCAAATCACATACATAAATGGGCTGTGTCGTGGTAAGTTCAGCACCTTCCTCTGCATCCAGTTCTTTCAAATAGCTTTACTAAGCTCTTAATTAGTTTTAAAAAATATTTATCTCTTGTTTACTTGGTAACAAAGTTTCAAAACTTTTCTTGTGACTCTTATCAAGTTTGTAATTTCTAACAATTATTTCTCTTAAGAGTATTCATGAGAAAAAATATATTCAAATTCAAGAACTGGAAAGTATAAACATTTATAGAAGTTTACTTTTTTCAGGGCATAAAATGTCCTCCTTTTAATCTTTTTCTTGATGTACATTAGAAGACAATCGCTAGCTTATTAGAATTCTTATTTCTAAACTCTTCTCAAACATGCCTGTTGAAACACATATTGATATTCAAGAAGTGTTTTCAACACTGACAGGAGTTATACTTAGTATTTAGTTTCTTTGCAGTAGTAGTGTCAAAAGCAAAATACCTGTCATAAATTCATCATAAATAATTAATTTCTCTGTAAAATACCAAGGAGTGAGAGTTTCACTTTGCCTTTAAAATCTCTTCTACATAGACATGTTTATACCATGCTGATATTGAGAAAAATTACTGCTTGTGCCATTTTACACAAAAAACCCCTGCTTGTTATTTATGTTATTGTCATCTAATCACCTGTCCAAGCATAAGTGTTGTCATTCTCTTTCTTCTCCTCCTGGTTTTCATCCAGCTTTCTAGGGTGACAAGTTCATACAATCAGCATCTTTTAAAGATATTCAAGTAAAATGAGTTTAAAAGGAATATATTAAAAAAACCCAGCAGCAACAAAGCAATTTCAAGAAACATCCATCCTCCAAAACCTTTTCTTACATATATATGTATATATTTATATATCCTGATTATGAAGGGTTATTCAATAATAGTTATACTCATCTATACTTGCTGTTCTTATGACAGAAAAAGGTAAGTTAGGAGGATAATATCTTGTGAATGAAAAATGGAAAGAGAAGAAGAACTGAGGTGTTACAAATTTCTTTTACCTGATTCTGATTCTCTTTGGTTGGTTTGGTTTAAGTGTGGTGTGAACATTCAAAGATATGTGAAATATTTGGACATCTAAATCGCAAACTTGAAGTGAAATTTGGGATGAGAAATCAATAACAGCATGCAAAACATTTTCCAGAGTACATAAGATAGAAAATTACCACTTCCTAAAGAATGTTTAGTTCACGTATACATACACTATGAATGCACGTATATATGTACATACTCTCTCATACACATACACTTAATTCCTGTTGAATGGAAGGTGCCAAAGCACCTTTCAGGAAAGAATACATGGCTTCATATAACCTCATCAGAAAAGGGCAATCTGAGATTTTTAAATGAAAACTAGAAATCCTGTTTTCACTTTAGAGAGCAGAAGGGTGGTGAGAAAGAAGAGGTTGTAAGAGAACAGTGAATGTGATCAAACACTGTGCCAGTGCAAATAAAGCATTTTGGGAAGAGAGGCAATGTCACAGTCATTTTGTTGCACAAAAATGATGCAAAGTATTCTTGTTTCTGAATGCTGCTGACTGAATAACAGTTACAACAGACCTATATCTTCTCAGTTTGCTCATAGATATATTCATGAGCTCTCTAATATTTCTGAGTGTTTAGTGGACATCTTGATGTTTTTAAAACGACTGGGGAGAAGAGTTGTCTGTGCATTTGTATTTCTCTCTTACTGCTTTTCATATAGAACAATACTGAATTCAGATCTTGAGTGTCTGAATAAATCAAGTGCCTTCATCAGGAAAATTTTAGTCAGAAATGATCCATCAGTAGATTGACTTCCAGTCCCTGCTTTGACCATTGGGTCATTATTTATATATACAGGTATATAGCATACTCCACAGTCTAAATTTTATCGTAACAGCAAACAAAGAAGCCTTGCAGCTTACAGTCTATGACAAAGAATGAGAAATAGGGAGGATCCTGTCTTCTAATCATGCTCAGCCGCTGACTTACTATGGCAAGCTTTTAAATTGACATTGCTCAACCAAACAAGGAAATTGAGTAATAAACAATAAGAAACGGATAAAAAGTTTTGACCTATGTTTCCTAACTGAATAAAGGAGAGTAACGTCAGCAGTAAATTAGTCCTATATGAGATGTCATTGTACCATCATTGAGCAAAGTATCCTTAATGATAAAATGTGAAGAGAACACCTCTAAATTTATTGCATGTTTTTCAGTTTCAGTAGTGACAAATATCATTGGTAGAACCAGGTTAAGTTAGAGATAGTTTAGCTGTTTGAGCAAAGTTATCACAGCAAAGAACCATGAAATATAAAATCACAAATAGCCCAGTCTTGCCTTATTATTGTTTTATATAGTGCTTGTAATTTTTAAAAATTTTAATAGGGTTATTTTACCACTGATGTTCCAGGACATCATTATCATCTTTGACATTTTCTGTAATTAATTCATATGCCATCAAAATTTTAAGGTCATCTTCATAAGCCTTGGGGAAGTCCACTGGCAATAAAAAAACAAGCATTGGACAGCCTGTTGAGACTGTGTTGCCACAACAGACATTGTAGCAGGTTGTATTCCCTCCACAGTGGATGGGAAGAGAAGATTCTTCTGCAAAGAGATCATAGATTGAAAGGCTCTTCTCAGCGATCTGCTGCTCTTTGTCACCAGAATGTATTCTGAGGAATATTGCTAGGAGAGATTCTGCATCTGCAAATGTGATTATATGCACACCTTCGGGTATATTACTGATGTACTTGAGACAGAAACAATTTAGATGTTGGCCTAATAGGCATAGGTAAAAGTGCATGTTCTAGGTAGTACTGACATAACGAGGAGTCCTGATTTAAAAAAAAAAAAAAAAAAAAAAAATTAAGCCAAAGTGGCATTAAATAATGCTGGAAACTAGCATTTGCATGTTGATTAAATGACAGTACTTCAACCTTCTTGCCCTTGCTTTTCATTCCTTGCTATCTATCATTTGAAAGCTTTTTCTATTAAATGACAGCTGAATCTTCTTCATACGATGAGACAGGCTATGCAGGATAGAAATCAAGCAAGATTTAATAACTAGCATGAAAGGTACCTGTTTTTGCAGGAAGTAGAGACAAGACATGAGACCTCCCAGCTCCTCAGACTGCATCTCCGCTGCCTGTTGAGGCCAGCCCCATGGATGGACTTAACTGCTGCATAATCTTTGAGCCTACAAGCGCTACCTCATGTGAGGCCAGCCTGGAAGCTCTGAAGCTCTAAATGATTTGAATGTTTGAACATGGCATTGAACATAACTTTTTTGCTAATTTTTGTATTTTTTTTTTATCTGTAAGGTATAAATGACCTAACCTGTTCATTATTTTTTGGTGTGTTTTTTTTTTTTTCTTAAATGTTACTGTTTCAACAATTATTTATATTTCTATATAATGACTATATGTCATTAAGATATAATATTCTATATTAATTTAAATCAATAATTATATAGAATCTAAATTGGTTTTTTTTTGCAATTTTTATTAGCTAATTAATTTCTATGTTGGCTAGTGCTTATTCAGTGCATCCGTCCATATGAGAAATGCAATGACTGGGTTATTGTGTGCTGTGACCATTTTCATCAGCAGATCAGCAGGATACCTTTGACATTGCTTTTTTTTTTGTTTTTTTGGCTTTCAGCTGTTTTCACTGTAAAAGGAGTACTCTGCTCCATCAGCTGATTTTAGTGGCCCTTGTCTTTTGGATCTAATCTATCTAGACATACTTTTTTTTTTTTTTTTTTTTTTTTTTTGGTGACAACTTCTGACCTTTGATATGATATTGGTCCTTTGTTATTGAGAAGTCCCACTAGTTCTTTTTACTGCTAGCCTCATTCTCAGCCTGCCAAGTGGAACACTCCTGCCTCATAAGTTAGAAAAAGTGTCAGGACCTGCTGCACCTCTGTCTTCATGAGGGTTCCTGCCAATGTGCCTAAACTGGTAAATTCTCTCATGTGGGTGCAACTTCTGTATTGTACATTTTTTTTAAGTCCAGTGTAACACTAAGTAGATCTCAGGTAAGTGAACTGCTTTGCTTCCTGCTTGCCAATTTTAGTGTTGCTACTTTATGATAATAAATTATGACATAACTGTAGGGTTGTCTATAATAGTGACAAGTCTGTGATCAAATGAGTGATGCACATAAATCAAGCACGGCTGAAAAATCCATTGCCTTCTGCACACATTTATTGGTTCTCCCTTTTTCTTTTTTTCTCATTCTCTTTCTCTCTCTCTCTGTCTTACCTGTCTTCTTCTTCTTTCTTTGTCAGTGGCTGCTGATGGTTATATCCTCCCAGCCCGATTCCCAATTGAAGTGAGCTAGTGGGAGGCAGCTGAAGTGCTAGGGAAAGAAGTGAGACTGATTTATTTTGTGTAAAACTGACTCAGCATTTGTTGGGGAAGAGACCACACCATTAAACCACTGAGTCATCGGCACACTCCTGCTCTGTCATGGGCTTCAGGCTCCATTGGTGACTGATGGATCAGGAGTTTGACTGAAGCTGCCTTGTACTTTTTGGATGCTAAGTCATCATAACATCCTCATCTCTCTCCAGTATTTCCCACCAGCAGTGAGAATGACTCACCAGGCAGTGCAAATCACCTCAAACAGCAGCTCATGGGACACACAGTAAATCTAAACTATAATTAGGTCACAAGTGGAAAACTCAGTTTGAACTGCAATGAACATTTGCCCATGTCCATAAAACATTTGCACGACTTGGAACCGCTGGGCTAATTCTGATGAAGAGACTGAAGCTGGGGTTATAAGGCCACAGCCAGAGATAGTGCACTTGCAGTTATGCAGATAAGCCTGCACTTCATCTTCCCAAATGATGCCCAGAGGCTACCAGAGCAGTCATTCTTTCACTTTTATGAGCAGTGAATTTACATTAAAAGGCATTTAAATAAAGGCTGTAGAGCATGCTTAAAGGATGTTGTTCCAATTTGGGACTTCATTATGGTGCTGTGGCATGGTGAAGTGACCCAGTGCATGACTGAGCTGAGGTGCCAACCTGCCCTAGAGCTCTGTTAATAAGGATTGGTGAGGCTGGAGGCAGTGATGTTGGCAAGAATGCTGATGAGCCTCGTTAGCAGTGTGTGGCTCATTTTCTTTGGAGAAGGGTACACGAGCCTGTGGGGGAGAGCTGGTGGGGAAGCCAGTCAAAGAGCTCTGCATCGAATAATTTATTTGGCTAGCTTACCACCACTGTAAACAACTCTTACTTTCTGTGAGTAAGCTCATTAGTTTCCTATTTCTGGATTCTTACATTACATTATCAAATTAGAGCCAATATTTTGTCCACACTCTTCTCTGTCACTTCATACACAGGAAACTGTTCCTTAGCTGACAATATTTGTTTCACTGAAAGAATACAATTCATACTTATATTTTTGAAGATTCTTGCCATGAACGAGATGCAATATCCAAACTTCTTGATACAACAATCATATCCATCTTGCACAAGTAGTCCTACTGCTGCTTCCCAGTGCTGTGAGCTGATATGTTTGCCTGCATGTACTGCGTGTACTTGCAGCAGTGAAATGAGTGCAAAGTGCATTTTGGAAGAACATTTTCATGTACTTAAATATCTGTCTTTATTTAAGAGTCCGCATGGGCAGAAGTCAGCTGTCACAATTAGGAACATACAGGCAGCCTGGTTCTCCTTCCCTTCTGAGGGCTCCTCAAATGCAGGTTGGAAGTGACAGTGAGCTGTGTCAGCTGCTTTTTATAGGGACTTTCCAATCCTGGTGACAGTATTTTAATCAGCAGCCCCTCTTTTTTTTCCAGTCACTCTACTGGTGCCCTTCAATCGGAGGAGAGCACTGCCTCCTGGTTCAGTGTATTTTCCTGGAGGATTTTAACTCTGGGTGCTGCAGATCTAGGCTGTGCAAAGAGGGGAAACACCTGAAGAAATTCACATGAATGGGGAAGTTTGAACATGTTTACATGGAAAAGTCCATTTCTATGGATTGATCT
The DNA here is from genome assembly GCA_038380795.1 of Pyrocephalus nanus. Lineage (NCBI taxonomy): Eukaryota > Metazoa > Chordata > Aves > Passeriformes > Tyrannidae > Pyrocephalus > Pyrocephalus nanus. The sequence continues at coordinate 13,954,185 of CM076261.1, read as the reverse complement.
TTTTTAAGAGTTCAACACAAGGTTTTAAGTTACCTGTATAGTTCTGTGTAAAGTTGGTTTCTTAATATGGTAGATGAACTGAAAGAAATGGAACAAAAAGATTTGTGTGTATAATTAAAATTTCAGAGTTCTTCACTCTCTTCAGTGCAGTTAGTCTCTGTTACTCAAACTTAATGAAAGGGCATCATTTTGTCAATGTCCTTTTAACTGTGACTCCTCTCTCATGGTGATAATCTTGATCCATTTGCTAAACCTATGGTACTGGTAGCATTTTAGGGAACTAGTTGTCCAAAATTAGGAGCAGTGCCTCTTCTGGGTAGAGGTCTTCCTCTTAAAAAAAAGAGTTACTATTATTTGTCATCCTAAAAACTTTTATAGCTGCATGTGTAGCCTCACTAATTTAAAAAATCCTTTTTTTTCCCTTTTTGATCCTCTTAGGAGTTTCACCCTCTATATTAATTTTTAGGGGTACCTTGATACATTTCTTCCTCTTTGTTGTTCTCTTGTTGTTAGTTGATGGTGATGATGGTGATGATGATGTTGATGTTAATCACCATATTGGTGATGATAATAACAATAATGCTCTTATTCCCCTCTCTAGATGTCTAGGTAGATGTAGTTTTGCAAGTTCAGCCCCCTGTGTAAACATCAGTGATGATCTGTGCTAATGTAGTTTATCAGTTTTTTCACTTCTGATGATTATTTTCAATAAAAAGGTTGCAGGGAAACTTATTTGCATAGTTCCATTTCCACTTGCACTTCTTCAATAGCTACGTTATTTGCAGAAGTAATTTCCTAGTCATTGCTCAACAACAATAAAATGTTCCATGTCTTAAATATTTCCAATGAAGTAAGTCTGTAGTCAAAGGAAAGATCAATATTCTAGAAAATCAGTAACATTATTATTGCATTTTCTACAGAATCTTCTTCCTGTGTTGTTTGCATTTATTTTTCTACGTATCAGAAATCTACTGAAATCTACTACGCATTTTACCATGCCACTGCATTGACTTCAGTGTAATTGGAATCAGACTAACTTAGCTGGCAAGTAACTATCCTAAGTGTTCCTAAGGCTTTCATCTGTATAAACTGTGTTCAGATTGCCAAACTTTTGTGCAGTTCAGGACAAGGTGCATATCATGATGCACATCTTGAACACTGGACTTTGCATCCCCAGTACTTGTTGCAGGTGAGAGAAAAATTCTTTTCATCAGGACAAGCAGTTCTTCTCTTCTCCAAAATTGTAATCTATGTCCATGGTTTGGCAAGTTACAAAATATATCTTGTTCCTAAAAGAGTTTGTGTTTCCCTAATTTTCTTCTGTATGCAGAAAAACAAGTCATGGGAGCCATCTTTTCTGTTGTTTTGGATAAGGAGTGTAATTGGACAGAATGAAAATGGATAGTTTAGTTCTACTATGTTGCACACAATGAACTGTCCACTGAATTAACCATGACAAAAACTCCAAATAAAATATTATTTGGAATTATTTGCTATAATTTTAACAAAAAATACCCTGAAATTCCAAAATATTAAAACAGCCTTCAAATCAAAACCATAACCTGCTCATTAATAGGAGCACAAATAGAAAGTAAAACTAAACATCAGTAGACTAAATGTAACTTTCTAAATTTACAGAATAATTAAAGAAAACAAAGAAGAAAGTGGAAACTTTTACATTTTCATTCCATGTAGCAAAGTAAATGCTACTGAAATATTCTTTCAAATCTCCAGTGTGATTTTTGCCTTTAAATTTGCTCTGAGTGATGGACTCATTTTTTTCTAACAGCAGAGTATAAAGGAAAAAGACCTTTTACATGCATTCATCCTCCAGAAGAGTCATACCTAAAATGCTAGTTCATTGGACAAACCTCTTCTGTGTTCTAATCATGGCCTGCCACTGGCATGCCATGATTGGTGTGATTTTGGGGGTTGTCCTCTTCCAACTCAAGAAGTCAAGAAATACTTCATTTACACATACCCTGAAGGTGAAATGAAATAACTTGAACAACTACAATAACGACAATAATAATAATATGTATAAAATAACATTTATTGCTTTTTTCTTGGAAGGTTTGAATTGGTAGTTTGTTGGGTTTGTGTTTTTCTGTGTGATTTGTTTGTGTGTTTGCTTGCTTGTTTTCTGTTTTGGTTTGGTTTGTTTTTTTAATTTGTTTAGTTTTGTGCTTAAATGAGCCAAAGGTAGATAGATTTCTGTCCTTATTTTATATAATTCAATCTTAAGGTTCTTAAAACAACTAAGGACTACCAGACATAGATTAGGACGCTATAGTTCAGAGATATAGTTAGACATTACTAAGACTGTTTGGTTTTACTGCTTTTTATATTTTAGTAGAAATGTTAAAATTCCATTCTAGTCCAGTTGAAGCTTATTATTCAAGAAAGATGATACTTTTTAGGTTGCTGAGATATCGATATAGTTTAAAAGTCAAATAAAAATTATTTTTTCTTCCTTTAATGAAAGATGAATATCAGAACAGAATGTAGGTAGACTTTTAATTCAAGTTGCTAAAATGTGAAAAATGAGCAGTCAAAGAGCAAAATAAACATAGGTTTCTTAACAGAAAATAATGGCAAACCTTCATTTCCTCTTTCTTTACAACAAAATTTCTAATAAGCTGGTCAAATGCAGAGTCGCAATATTACATTTATTATAATAAAGGGCTTTTGAATTACCTTTTTGGTCATGAAGGATGCTAGTGTTATAGTCAAAAATGACCAGATGTATTTTAAAATATAGTAGAAATTTATTAAGAGCAAATAAGCAAATCAGCGCGCTGGGAGACCAGTGGAAACTCCTGTTCCACCAACGGTCTGCACCGAGGCAAGCCCACACTCCACTTTTTATACCTCCCTCTATCTCCACGCCTTAAGTCTCTTTCGATTTCTTTATTGGGCTTCCTTTCGCGGGCTCCCTCGATATTGGTCCTTGCTTTCGCGGGCTCCACCTCGCCACCTGAGCTCAGCCAATGTTTTGGTTAAAACAATGTTTTGGTTAGACCATAGTCCTTAGTGTCTGCCATCTGGAAATTTCCAGAGGGGGTAAGTCCTTTCCTTTGGTTCTTTGCTGTTTCATTCTATTCTGCTTCACTATAAGTCTGCTCAGACGAATTCATATTACAGACACAACATTGTGGCTTGATACATGCAATTCAAACCAACCACTAACATTACAAATTTAATTTGATTAGCAAATTATCCACCTTTGCTTTTATTAACTATTACACTAGTATGGCTATATTTGCTGTTTCAGCAGAAGAATTCTGTTACATTTATTCAGTGCTGAAGTGGTAACATAATATGAAACTCAGTGAGGGGGCTAAGAGGCTGAGGTCTGTTTGCTGTTGTGTTTGTATTTTTATCTAACAAATTTCTGCTGCTGCAACTATTAGTTTATAAAGTATTATTCTTTAAATGTAGAAAGAAACCTTGTCCCTAACTAACACAATCAAACTTTTCATGCTAATGTTTGTGTATACTTTCTACTTTTTTAAATTGCTCTTGAAAACAGTGTAGACATCTATTTAATTTCCAAGCACAAACACATGCATTCTGCATAAACTTCAGTACAGATGAATAGTCTATTTTACTTTTTTACTGGGTTGTGCATTTTGAATAAATATGTCTGTAAAATTTTCTGTACATCATCAGCATATCTGTTGGACAGTGTTGTCAGGCAAGGATCTTCTAATCAAATTTATGGTATCTGTCAACTTATGTTGCTGTGGATAGAGAATTGCCTAGGTTACTGAACCCACGTATCCTAGAGAAGTTCACTGTTTGCTGGACCTGACTGAAACTGAACTTTAGAAATTGAGGACATTCAGCAGTTTTCAAAACCAGGCCCTCTATTTGTGATAAGATAATGAGAATGTGCTGGAATATTTCAGGCAGAAATAACCTGACATCAGAACATGGGTAGACAGAAGTCGTGACATAGGGCAGTGATAACATCTGCTTGCCCTAACATACTGAAAACAGCATCAGGAAGGTCCTCAAAGCTCCTGACATTGTAATATTTGTCAAATTCCCCAGAATGTGGAGTTAGCCATACGGTATATCAAATGCCAAGGTGATTGACATCAACTACTGTCACACTGGTCCTGTAAATCATCCTTCCCAGGGTAGATGACAGCAGGAAAAGCTACCAGAGGCTGCCCAATGCTCCTGCACTCATGCTGGAGCTGGAATCCTAGTCTAAGCAGCCATCAGGAGCTGAGAGTATGGCCAAAAGCCCAAATAATCAGATTGATTAGGCTGATGTGAATAGAACTTGTTTATTGTAATTTGAATTTCTATTATACATGTTTATTCAACACTAATTGAGGTCTTGAGCAGAATTTTGTTGTATGGACTTATGCCCACAAGCCTCATCTCTTACAGACAAGCTTAACTTCAACTAGCATTATCCTTGTTATGTCAAATTACATAAAAAGTGCCAAGCCTGGAAGCCTAATATAAAGTTTCCATGTGTTTATGTGGACAGATGGCTAAAAGCAGCATGGTTTGGGAGAGTGTTAGTGCAAAAATCCTGACAAAAGCAGTATGTACACCTTTATTATACTTTTTGCCTAAGAACATCTAAAAACCCTGGTTTGTTCCATTCACTCCAGCAGCTTGTGGCAACAGACTTTTCTTCCAGTTACACAGTGTAAAGAACAGAAATATATTCATTTAAATGGTACCTGTGACAATAATGTTACCATCAATACAGACAGACCTAAAGATAATACTTGAAGAGTCCTTGATGATAAAAGCATATTTGTTTCATTTAATATAGTGTATTATTATATTGCAATTTTTTAACTTGATAAAGATTTGGTATATTATCAAAGCATTAATAAATACTTTTCAGGCATACATTATGGTTTATTCTCATCAATATGCTGACAGACATGCCTGAGTATTTTTGGTGAAGATCTAATGCCAGGATATATTTACAGAAAAATACTTCTAACTGAACGCTGGGGAATAAATAAAAGAAAATTCTTAAAAACTAAATAATTTCTAAGATCTCTGACAGGAAAAATACCAACAAAACCCAAAGAAAATAATCAGACCTATTTGTTTATGTCCCCTATCTTTATTTCTTCTTGTACTCAGAGGACTCAGGCTTGACTTCACTGTTTATCACAAAAGAGAAGCCATACAGAATTTTCCAGGCACATTGCAAAAGAATTATGATTCCATTAATATGTGGATATTTTCTATTTCTTCCCTACTGTTCCCTCTGTTACAGGAATTGAATTATATTAGTAATACATAGATTTTTAAAAAACCATAGAGGATGAAAATAATAATTTTCCCAGAGATAGCAAGAATAGCCTGAGAATTACTGTACATTTTATGGTTTGACCTTAAGATATTTTCCACACTTAAATCTAATGGAAGATCTTTATCTTCATGTAAGGTACCATGGCTCTAATTTTTAAGTGTCTGGTCTCTGACCGGAACGCAAATCCCAGCATTAGATGCCTTTAAGTTCTTCTCCATGCAGGGAGGATTATGCACCTCCCAAAACCCACTAAATTCTGCATTTTTGGCAATAACAAATACTATGATTTCCCATTGTGCTTTGGATTTTTTTCTCATCCAATTCTGAGCTAGGGGCAGATGCCTTCAATGCAGAGCCTGAATGCAGATGCTGAAGTTCTCTTCTGAAATTGGAAGTTCATGGTAATTGAGCACGAACCACTTTTTTCTTTCCAAATACGTGTAGAGGAGAGGTCATCTGACTGTACAGATGGTTCTGATTTTTACTTGCACATTTATTAGAACAATTATCTATAACATTGAAGACTTTCTTATTTTTAAATTAGGTTACTGATTACAATAATGCAAAAATGAAAAAAACCAAACCCCATACCTTTGATACTTCAAGATAAATTGAGTTGAATAATGATAAATTTTTTTCTGTTTTATTTAACCTTCATGCCTTTTAAGCAGCTTGAATAAGTAAAATACCTTCAGAGAAATATTTCTGATGGATATATAGTGTAGTGGCTTGATGCTTTTGGGAAAAGGGAACCTTGTCTAATGTCTACTGGATGATGCGAAAGACTATGGGCATAACATAGAATCATAGAACTTTAGAATGGTTTGAGCTGGAAGGAATCTTTAAAGATCATCTAGTTACAATCCCACTGCCATGGGCAAGGACACCTTCCACTAGACTAGGCTGCTCAAAGCACCCTCCAATCTGACTTTGAACACTTCCAGTGATGGGGTATCCATTGCATTTTAGTAAAAACAGCCCTAGTAAAATGTCTCTCTCCATCTTATTTTTAAGACCTATTTAGGTACTGAAAGGCCACAGGCTCTCTGAAGCCTTCAACTATCTCAACCTGTTCTCATAGAGAGAGCATGGCCCTCCTCTGGACCCATTTTATTAGGTCATTGTCTTTCTTGTACTGGGAATGCTAGAGGTAAACACAATACTCCAATTGGGGTTTCACAAGAGCAGGGTAGAGGGGGAAAATCCCAGGGTCCTCCTCATTACCCTGCTTTCTGGAAGGAGGGTGTGTAATTATTAGACTGAGATAATGAAATATAGACAAGAAATTGATCCCAGGAGAGAGAGCAGGAGGGTGATACAAAAAGAGGAAATATTATGCTACATAATTGTCCAAGATAAGTATTTGAACAGTTCCTATTAAATGTTGTCATCTTTCTCGACACTAGTAGAGGAATACTCGTCATAAAATTGTTCCCTTTTACATCAAAGATAACATGTTCTAAGGAAAGGATGTTGGAATACCTGAAAGAAAAGGATTAAGAAAAAATAGCAACACAAACTTCCATGATGTTGAGGACTAAAACACTTTTACTATACACAGATGTATTATGATCTAGAAGCTTCAGTCATCTTTCAGGAGCTGTTAAACTAATTATGTGTTAACACATGGCCAGTAAGAACATATAGTATCTACTGAGCTCTCTAGGACTACAAAGTTGGAAAGACCTAATAAACAGACACTTATTAATGTTTACATCTGGAAAAGACAGACAGAGATGTATGGCTTTTTCTGCAAGGCACAGGTCATCTGTACTAAAGGTGGAAAACAAGGTAATATCCCCTACATCAAATATTATTATGTTCCTTCCACTTTCAGTTCAGTGATACAAATTAAGCAATACACATACCCATAACATCTCACTACATATCAAACTACTGGTCTGAATATCAGCTATTTTTTTATGAAAATCTTCTGTCCTAACTTTGTGACATGAGAGATGGTAATCAGAACACCTTGTTATAACCTAATATCATAACTTTTGAGGTTTGACAAAGATCAACTCCAAATCTGGACTAATATTTTATTGTTATTATTGGATAAGCTGTTTCTCTGTTTGGAGCCCTAGTTAACCACACTGATGTATTTTACAATAAGTTTATAGTTTTGATGAAATTCCCATCAAGGAAAAAAAATAAAACATTAGATTGACACTGGTAACACCTAACAAAGTAAGATGCAGAAATTCCTTTGAATGTTTTTTAAAGCTCACCCTTTCATAAGTGTTGGATCAGAGCTTGACAGCATATGAAATTGTTGTTGCCATGAAATTCTGAATTATAAAGATTTCCTTTAAGTTTTAGTTACATATTCAATTGTTTTCTTATTCTCCAATAGTTTTGATCTTCATGAAATGACAGAATAAAAGCAATAAAAATAAATTTCATCAATGCCTGGAGCAGGTCTAAATATGAATATTGTAGGAATTATGAGTTCTATTTACTTAAAGGTAACTTAATCTTTTCCATTTCAGATAATAAGAAGAATTCTTCTTGAGAATTGGAAGAAATTAGAATTCAAAACAAGTCTATTTCTACAGTTTAAGCACAGTCATTTTGTCTAATAATGTCTTATGTTCTTTGACATTATGGATTTTGCACTGAGAAGGAAAAAATGGCAAAGGTGCAAAATATTTCAGAACAGTGATGCTCATAGTTTTCCTTTTCAAAGTTTTCCCATTCAAAAACTCCAGCTTTATTGGAAACTTGTGGGGTTGAAAATGTCATCATTAAATTTTAATGTTCTCCAGCAGTTTTGGTATAACTTTGTTTTGACAGGGATATCAAAATAGATGTTCATTTAAATGTACTTCTTAGAAAGTACTATGCCAATTTTAATGCACTTTTTGTTATCCCTAATTTTTACTTTAGTTCCAAAAGATCATGTGGGATCATTTGGGATGATTTACATTTATTTCATTCTATACAATATTTTGAATGAAGTTTGGCTTTCATCAGTTAAAATATAATGTGATTAGAATAATGTAAACACTATTAGCAGTGCTAAAATAAACGGGTGGTGCAGTCACTTTTATTGCAAGGAAAGGCAGCAATTAAGGATGGTGTCATTCTTTATTTATGTATTTATTTATTTATTACAATGTTTACATGACAGGTGATAGTGGTATAAAGAATTTGTGATTTACTTTTCACTGTGGGACTAACAGTAGGAATAAATAACCCCAATTAAGAGCAGCCACATACACATTAAGCAATTTCTTCTGGAAAGAAGTTTGTTTTCTAAGCCAGTGCAGTGCCTATTTAGCACCTAAACAGTTAATGCTCTTTCTGCTATATATAGTGAGATCATCTTGTAATCTTTGCAGAGACTTCAGACAGGGAGAGTCACCTGCATTTTTATCTGCAATCAGGCAACTAGTTTAATTGGGCAATGGCAGGGCCTTGAAGGATATCCTAATGAACCTAATTGGTAGCAGAAATCTAACTCCCGGAAGAACAGAGATAGAAACCAGACAAAGAGACAGGTAAAGGCTATGGAGCAATAGAAATAAGATGGAAGGGCTCTGTCAGGGCTCAGTACTGGTATATATACTTTCTGTTCTTTCTTTACTTAGTCACTATTTTTTTTACCAGCTGTGTGCCCATGGCATTATTGTCTGTGTCTTTTCTGTTATTGGGTAACCCTGTGGATCTTTTTGTGCTTTTGTTCCAAAGTGATCTGAATATGCAGGGAGTCCTAGCTTGAAAGGCTGTCCAGTCGAATCACAAATCAGCTTTTGCAACACTCAGTGCAATGGGGAGTGGGAGGGGGAAGGAAAAAAAAAAAAAAAGTCTGATCAAACTGTGTTTCTGAGAGCACGGATCTTTGGCATTGCTTGGACCACCTCACTAAGAGTGTCCCTGTCGTCAGCTGTCACAGTTCTGTCACTGAAATTCCTGGCAACAAGTGAATTTTAATGAAGGTCTGCTGTGGTTTAGAATTCAGATGAGATGTTTGATAAAAGAGAGTAAACCTTCTGCATATATACCTTATGTTCTTAATGCATTCCTCCTAGTAAAAATAAGTAAATAAATCCAGGATTATTTCAGGACTAGTTTTCTACAGAGATTTCCTGGCAAAGCTACACTGAACTGTTTTTATGCTGATTTCCCCCTGCTCTGATAGGACCCAGTTGCTGTATATGTAGCTCCTGTTGCTCTCCAGCTTCCTTAGCTTTCCAGACTGGCAGTGGTATTCATTTCTGATAGTTTGAATCAGTGTCAAACTACCTAAGGCCAACAGCAAGTCATTTAGTAGGGACATCCTCATCTGAACAGAGTTTTGGAACTGCATCTTGCCGGCGTCTTTGCAGCTGAGCTAGTTGTTAGTCCCTAATACGTGATACTCATTTGAATACTGTGTACTGAAGACATTATTGATGCAGTTTATCCTTTGCTTTCTTTCACTTACCTGAAACAATTTTTTTTTTCCTAGTGTAGAGCCTATCACACTGTTTTGTTCAGTGATACCTGTATGCATATCAAAAGAGTATTGACTGTAAAATGCTCAGTTTGTTGAACATATTTGGTCTCCAAAGTAAGTTTTCAAGGTCAAACGGAGCCATGAATTAACTGGAGAGGAAAGTAAAGGTTATATATTTTTAGTATGTTTTCTCCTGTGCAGTACGTGACTCTACCTAGGTGTAAACGCTGCCTCACACAGATGTGCTAATTGAATTCCTGCTTTTATGTAACTGTTTTTTGGGGAGTGAGTGGAGCTTAAAATGCTTTGTTCTAAATACAGTTTTTTGTGTTGCAAACTCTGGAAATATACATATGTGGGTATATGTGTGTGAAGCAGACGTCCATCTTGCAAACAAAAGTTTCTGATCAATACCAACAAACTGAAAATATAACGAACTGCAACTTTATTGCAGAAACTCGGGATATTTACACAGATTTTTTTTTATACAGTGCAGCTAATCTATACATAGCCTTCTGCAACACCAGCTTATTTGAAATATCTTATGCTTACCTCTCTAACACAGCTCCTAGATTTAAAAAATTCAGTACTGAAAGCAATATACCAAAGGTCTCTGTAAATGCAACACTGGAAACAGAGGTGTATCTAAAAGGCGTAGGGAGTGACAGCAGCCGGTACTTCTAACTACAGGCTGAAGTAGTTTCAGTCATGAGAAGATCTGTACTTTAGTATTTCTGAAATGGATCACCTACTCCAAGGGTCACTGAAATTCATGTTAATCTGCATGCAGGATGCCCTAGTTAGAAACTTGAATTCCACCCTGCCCTCCCAATATCTCTTAAATTATCTCTTGCTACCTGAGCAAGCACTGTTCTTACTGCAGGCTACCCTTTAAAAGGCACGTGTGCTTTTGCCTTCCCTCCCCACCCCCCAAACAAGGAAATGAAACCATTAAAGTGATAGGTAAAGGGAGGCTTCACGCAGATGTTTTTATTTATGAAAGCAGATTCTTCTCCCCCCATTTTAGTATCTTTCTCCTATCATAGGATATGTTCAATTTCATATACAAATAGTCTGAAATGTGTAATGAAAGTTGGGAAGAGACTGGAGGAAAACCAGGGATGCTCAGCTGACAATACAAACTGTCAGTGAGACATAAAGCAGGGTGTATACTAGGGAAGAATATTGCCACGGTAATCAGTGACTGATTTTAGTACAGTGTTATAGCATAAAGTGGGAATGAGCTTATCTTCATTCACTTCTCAACACTGACACTGATGATGAACTGTTACATCTACCAAGCCGTTACCCCATGCCAGTGATATTGAACCAAGAATAATTGGGAGTGGGATGAAGAAGTACGCAATCATTTATCATTCTTGATGATATTTACTTATCACTTGGATCTAGATGTGAATTCACAGAAGAAATAGGCTTCACATAGCTTATAATAGTACTGGAGGAAAGTTTGCTGATTTTGTACTGTTAACAAATTGTAATCTACATTTTAATATAACACTATAATACTTATAGCACTTTCCTGGATGGCCAGTGCTAACTGTTTTGTGTGTCTTCTAAGCTCAGGCAGTCTGTCTTTCCCTCTTCATCTTTTGCTGTTATCATACTAATGAAGACTTGGTTAACCTAAACTTCCTCTCCTCTGCTGAAGTGGCAGTTTCACAGGATGGTACATCTGACACCTCAGGACAGTGGCAGAGCAGATGAAAATGATTCCTTCAGAGATGAAGGAAAAATATCAAACTCTGATAAGGCCTAAGTTCGTAGCTGCCAGATCTTCTTGAATAGCTGGGAGAAGATCCTTTTAGTTTTTAATTTGCAGGGGAATACAGAGCTATCTTCTATTGTGATCCTAAATTAGTCTGTTTCTGTCCTTGCATCCTTCTGATTTGAAGAACCTGCTGTGCAGGCTGTCCAAATGTCAGGATTTCACCAGTGATATGCTCATGTGCAGAGGACAGTGCTCAAGTGAATGTGAGAGCCAACATTTCCTGCACTGCTGAGGGAGGATCTTGATTGAAATCAGATATGGAGTGAATCCATGTTATATGCAGGGTACAGAGTTTGAAGCAGACCCTTCTGGCTTCAAATTCAAATTTCCTTTTTCAGAAGGAACAAGCTGTTTTATTTATTTTGTATCCCAGAAGCCCAAGGTAGTGATTGCTGTGGGATACCTAAAGCCAGCAGGCATGCAAGATTTCAGGGAGTGAACCAACTTCATATAATTACCAAAACCTGTGAGCATAAGAAAATAAACACAGCTGTCATTTGATAAAAGAGAACATCCTTTCATTGGCAGCTAATTGGATAAAGAGGAGTGTTTTCAGACTCTTGTTACGATGGCTGAAATTAACTGGTAGGTATCCATAGGGGTTTGCACCAGGGGAGACTGTTCACAACTGGTCTGGAAAGAAAAGTGGAGAATGAGGTGACAAGGTTTGCTGATGATGCTAAATTTATGCAAAATATTAAATAAGGAATCTGAATGAAGAACACAGGGTACATTTTGTGAAACTGACTGGTGATAAAATGTCAGGTGAGATTCACTTTTGACAAATGCAAAGTAGTGTTGGTTGGAAAAACAATACATCTCTACATATATATGGTGAAGATCTTTAGTTATTACTATTCAGTAAAGAGATTTTGGAGTCATTATATAATTGCACCCTGAAAACATCCTCTCAATATTTAGTGGAGGTCAGAAAAATAAATAAGGGTTTTGAGAACTGGGAAAAGAATTGAGAGGAGACCAGAAAATACCATTATGCTGCTGTATAAATCCATGTTGTCCTCATATCTTGAATGCTATTTACAGTTCTGTTTATAATAATAAAATATTAGAAATGGAAATGGTACAGAAAAGGGCAAAAAGTATGATAAATAGAGTGAAACGGTCTCTGCAAGAGAAAAAGTGAAACAGATTTGAATGCTTTGGACTGGATAAGAAATGGATAATGAGCACCACAGCAGTGTGGGAGTAAGAGAATAGTTATTCATTCTTTCTCAGAATACAGAAACAAGGCAGAGACAAATGAAATTTTAAGGAGCTTTAAATCAAAGGGTAAGAAATAGGTATATATATATTTTTCCTACAGAAAGTATTAATATATGGTACAAGCTTTTAACCTGGAATAATAGGTATGATAAAAGTTTAAATTAGTTAAAAATCAATTACTGAAACCTATGGAAGAAACAGTCATTAAGTGCTGATAAACACAAAGATAAAACCTGTGACTCAAAGTTCTCAAGCTGCACATTGTTATCTCAGAGGAAATGCAGGGGCAAATGTCACAGAATGTCTGCCCTTTTCTTTTCTCTTTTTTTCCCCCTGAGATATGAGCTCTCAGAGACAGGGTACATTGGTAGGTGGACCTGTTTGTGACCTAATAGAGCTGTACTCAGTGTCAAGGTTTAATCGCCCAAATCGGTATCTCAAAACACAGAACATTCTAACCACAGATTAAACCTGTTTTCAGAGCAGAATTCATACTGAAGTAACCCAGTCTTTCAACAGAGCTAACCACTGGGCTCAAAAAGTGTAAAATACTTTTATGATGTCCTAAGACTACAATGGATTGTGAATCTGCAGTAAAAATCACAGCTGTGCTTTTATGTGTAAAACTTTTCCTGTTAAGCACTACTCCAGCCTCCCTCTCTTTTCTCTCCTTTTTTTTTTTCTTCTTATTTTTCGTCTAGCTTCTAACCAAGACAAAGAAATGGCATATAAACATTTACGATGACTTGATACTAGTTGTGAAAATACCAAGTGTGAAGAAGAAATTCTTATTATGAAGATAAATTGTTATGTTGTATTGTAGCAGTTCACTGAACATTGTATACAGAGTAGTGCTGAGAGAAATACAAGTGGCAAAGGTCTAACCAAGGATATTCAGAAATTTCCCTCTAGGCTCAGGAACCCACAGTTAGAGGTGATTTTGCTGTGATTATTTATTCTTTGCAGCTGTCATATCATGTACTTGAACTGGAAAGAGGAATTAATTTCTTTTCAGTTTAGGACTAGATGATAGTTTCAAAGAAAGAAGGTGGGGAAACTCCCACCTTCTTCATAGATGAAGAAACTGGCCTCCAGGAATAAGCAAAGAGCTAGATTAACTGAAAGAAACAAGGAGTACATGGTTTTCAGAAGGATTTAAGAGCCATTGAATCTGTACAATCTTTGCCAATGGAAGTTTCAAATTCCAGTGTCAGTTTTATCTTAAATAAAGCTTTTATTTAAATGTGTCCTTAAAAACTGAAAGGTCCTAAATTTCTTTCCAAACTCTCCCAGTATGGGAAAACAACTTTTTTAAGTGGGCAGATAATGGTAGGACACAGGGGAATATTTTTAAACCAGAAGGAGGAGAGAGTTAGATTATATTTTAGGAAGAAAATATTTACTCAGAGGATGCTTGGGTGCTGGAACAGGCTTCCCAGAGAAGTTGTGGATGACCTATCCCTGACAGTGCTCAAGACTGGGTTGGATAAGGCCCTGAACAACTTGATCTACTGAGTGGCATCCCTGATCATCCCAGGGTGGTTGGAGCTAAACCTCTCAACACAAACCATTCTATGGTTGTATGAAAATAGGTTATTAGCATGCGTAGAGTCACCTTAGACATCCTCTTGCCTTCTGGATGACCTTCAGCTGTCACGTATGGACTCACGTCTGTGGCAACAATCCTGTGTCATGTCCGCTGCCTCTGGTTCCCTGAAATTTTACCTTAGTCTCTTAGTAACCTAATCCCACCCTTCATGTTATTTCTGAGATACAGAAAGTGTTTTTGGGAATATGAGGAAGCTCTCTCTACATGTGCGTACCTCAGAGCTTTTCACTGTGTAGTCAGTTTTCATACAGGCTAAATTTAAACCTGGAGTGAGAGTTTGTCACATGAGCCTACGTCAGTAGTGGAATAGTTTCATACATGATCCTTTGGGGATTGAAACAGCATGACTAGGAAATCTTGACACACAGGAACTAATGTACCTGCAGAGTACCTTTTTTGAAAGGCGTAATTGATCCCTTCCCCCCCTACCCCTCCCATCCTAAAGTGCATTATTCACCATTTCTTTTTTTTTTTTTTTCAAGTGCATTTGGCCAATGTACCCAAGCATTCTGTTGGTGGATGTTTCTATAAAAAAACTTTGAAAGAAAATGAAACACTTGTAGAGCATCACTAACTTTCTTCTTTTCAGCAGTACATGTGGAAACTGACATAGAAGTAAAAAATGCTTAAAAAGTATGTTTTTTATTAAAATATGTACTTCCCTAGTAGAGATTATAGGTGGAAATTCAACAAATACAATTAAAATTAAAACATAAGATTTCAGAATGATCTCTGAATTTTCCCATAAGACTTCACGGAGCCTATTTTAAAATGACAGCAAATCAACCATAACCCAGCAGAATGTATTCACTTCAAGATGCTGAAATTAAGATTTGCTTTGGGGAATCAGTAGAGAACAAGGCTACGGTACTTGAGACTTTCTATTAAGGGATATAAGGTATTGAATTTTATTGGATTTTGGTCTCCAAATGCATTTTGTCAATTTGAACTATTTTAACACTTAAAAGCTCAGCCATAGCTAAGCTTAAATCTTTTAAATGAAATAAAAGTTATTGACTATATATCACAAAATTTGCTGGGAAATATTTGTAATATAATAAATAGATAAATTTCAAATGCAACACACTAGGACTCCATCTTTTCAAAATGAAATGTAATTGAAGGACTTTTTCCATCCAATGAGCTTATATGTCTGTCCATCTCCAAACTCTTAAACAATATGTCATTAAGATTACCAGAAATAAAACTGTTCTTCAGTACAATTAAATCTATTGCTATAGCTGCAGTCTTAACTATTTCCCATCTTGGAAGCAAAGCTATTTTATTTTAATTGTGCTTTAAAATAGATTTTTCTTTTCTATGAATTTACATTTGTAAAGATAGAAGAACAAGTTTGTTCTTACTTTTGAGAAGGTTCCTCATGATTTTTCTGTCTGTGTTTTATTGCAATGCACTATATAATAAATAGTAAGTAAAAATATATTTTCCCTAGGAGATTTGGAATTTTCCATTTTTTCAATACCATCTTATTAATCTGTCTTGTTTTGATCTTTGCCCCTGCTAGTGGCTTTAGAACAAGAAAGAAGACAAAGGAGTTGACTAACAGTTCTTACAACTTTGAATTACTCATGTATTCAGCCAGCTAGTTAGCTTTTAACTCTGAAGATCTCAGACAATGGCTTTGTTTTTCTGGGTTTTTGTTTAGTTTGAATTTTTTTTTTTTTTGGTGGGTGGGTGGGGAGGGTTGTTCCTGTCTTTTTTTTATGAGCACGCAATCTGAACAGCAAAAAAAAAACCACAACAAAACACACACTTATCCACACCAGATAGCGACATAACATAAGCACATACTGAGAGTGAGAGAAATGTGGAAATAAGTGGAGAGATGATGCTTGTTGAGGCATCAGCTGAAAGTTAGGAGCATGGAACCAATATTGATTTTTTCTCCTCTGCTTCAAGATGTGCTTCTGCCAGAGGGGAATCAAAGTCAAATTGCTATCATGCTTGACAATGTACTGCTGCTTCATCTTTTATGAGAAAGTAGATTCTCTAATAAACAACCTGTAGAAATATGAAACAAAGATTTTCTTATTGCATGCACTAACTTACCAACAGGATAAAGTTACATATCTTCCAACTTAATATAGTCATGCTTCATCATGTTCTTTCTTATGAGAAGGCTTTCATTATTTTACTCATTTATATTTCAGCATGAAATAGTTTTCCCTCTATTCTTATTTGTTTGTGTCTTTCATAATGCTACCAGAGAAATAAACTTATTTTCTCCTGCTTTGATTTTTTTCAGCCATTTTTTATTTGCTTTTATTTATTTGACATAAAATCATAAAATAATTAAGGGTGGAATAAATTTTTGGAGACCTGGTCCAACTTGCCTCTCATTGCAAGGCTAAGTTCAAGTTAGATTAGGTAATTTGCAGTTATTCTTATTTTTAATTCTATAACAAACTTTTAAGAAGATTTTTGTTCCTTCTCTCTTCTGCCTATTCCATTGAGTGTACAGGACTTTCTTCTTGGAGAGCTTCATGAGCTTCCTGTCAGCCCGTTCATCCAGACTAATGAGATCCTTTTGATTCATTTTCCAACTCTTCATCCCAGTTTTAGTGGTCATGGCACATCAATCAGCCTTTATTTTGTTGCTTGTAATATCTTAAGGCAACTCCTCTTCAAAGCCATTTCTGACCACTGAAGGAGAATGGGAATGGGAACAGCCAGAAAGGATCTATCAAGGGCAAATTGGACCTAACTAACCTAACTCCCTTGTATGATGAAAAAGAAACTTGGCCAGCACACTGAAGGAAGTGATCCTGCCCTTCTACTCTGCCCTTGTGAGACCCCACCTGTAGTACTGCACCTAGTTTTGGCATCCTCAGCACAAGATGGGACCTTTGGACCTGTTGGAATGAGTCCAGATCAGGGTCACGAAGATGATCAGCTGCCTGGAGGACCTCTCCTATGAAGATAGAGAGAGTGAGGACTGATCCGCATGAAGAGAAAGCATCAGGGAGACCTCATTGCAGCTTTTCAGTACCTAAGAGGGATCTACAGGAGAGCTGGAGATGGACTTTTTGCAAGAGCATATAGTGTTAAGAAATGGAGTAATGGCTTTAAACTGAAAGAGGGTAGGTTTAGGTTAGAAACTAAGAAGAAATTCTTTACTGTGAGGGTGGTCAGGCACTGGAACTCGCTCCTTAGACAGGTGGTGGACACCCCATCCCTGGAAACATTCAAAGTCAGTTTGGATAAGGCTCTGGGAAGCCTGATCTAGTAGAAGCTGTCTCTATTGAAGAGAAGTGTAAATAAATGACCTTTAAAACGTCCCTCCAAAAAGAAGTATTCTATGATTCTATCATTCTATGAAATGACTAGGTTTGTGGATGAGAGGATGGCAGCAGTTGCCACCTACCTTGACTTTAGAAAGCTTTTCGACATGGTCTTCTGAGCATCCCTTCTTTCTGCGTTGGGATGTTGCTCTGCTACACTCTAGATGAATCGACTACCAGGGAAGTGAAAAACTGGCTCACTGGTTTCAAAATGTTGTAATTAGTGGTCATATCCTACCTGAAGGACATTTAGAAAATGGAGTTCCTTCAAGAGTCTGTTCTGAAGCCTATCTTGTTTGCTACCTTTATCAGTGGTGTAGAGGAAGAGACATAATGCACCCTTGCCAGGTGTTTTTTTGAGTGACAGAAAACTAGGGAATGCAACTGATAATATTCAAGGGCAGATCTGCTGTTCAGATGGCTTTAGACCAACTAGTGTAATGGAACAACAGGAACTTCAAAATAAAATCAAGACTAATGCAAAGTCCTGTACTTTGGAACAAACCTCCTGCAGTAATACTGATGCTGTAGAGTTTTTGATTTTTTAGTTTTTATAGACTTTAGAAATAGTTATGTAGTGAATGCAGATTTTAAATGTAGCTGTATGATTTTTTTTCTCAGGATATTATATCTTTTACCAGTAAAAGTAATGGCAGTAGCTTAACAGTTGCACATACCAAACCCCGTCCCATATCAATCCCTCAAAATTCTGTTAGCAGTTTAGTCTTCTTATCAAGGTAGAATTGCAGAAAAACAGGGGAGGGAGAGTTGCTGACTGGCTGGGGAGAAGCTCTGCTTGGGGTCCTGGAGAACAAAGAGCTGAATGTGAGTCAGTCATGAACCCTAGCAGCCAAGGTGGTCAACAGCACTTTGTCTGGGTTGTGGGAATGAGTCTTAGGCATGAAGTAAGTCTGATTGTCCTGTAATTTCCTGGATTCTCCTTTAAGCCCATCTTATAGATGGGGGTAACATTCATTCAGCCTTCTGGGATGTCCCCTGATCTTCATGGCTCCTCAGTGATTATGGAGAGTGGCCTTGCAATGACATGAGTCAGCTCTCTTAACACCCTTGGATGGATATTATTGGGGTCCATCAGTTTGTAGATGTTCTTCTGACTAGATATGGGGGCATGGGAAGAAAATAACTGTTATGACTGCCAAGCACTGGAGCACATTGTCAAGAGAGGTTGTGCCATCTCTGTCTTGGGAGATATAAATCAAGTAATCCCTGAGCAAATTGGTCTAAATTCAGAGTAGTCCCTGCTTTTAGCAGGGCATGGGATTAGAGACCTCCTTCCTTCCAACCTGGGTGATTCTGTGAATTGAGGCTGAGTTCAAGATACTAAAATCTTGCATTTCAAGCTTTTTTGTCTTGCATATGGCAGGAAATACCCAAAACTATGACTACTATAGTGTGTCTTCTTTTGAAGTACTGTCCTTTCAATAAACCATGTTATCAAACAAACACCAAATCCCAAAAAAACAATCAAACAAAAATGTCTTAAAAATGAGTGGAACAGTAATACTTAGGCATCTACTGTGCTTCATGCAGCCACTGTTGTATCACTGTCTCCTTGTATTCCTGTCTGTCTGCACTTTAAGTGCCACTCTCCAGATTTGTAGCATCTTGAACAAACATGGATCCTTTTAAAAGCGTTAGTGCTCTTAGGCAGTTCTATTTTAATAAAAAATAAATAGCAGCTGAAACAAAACCTCTTCAGTATAGCAGGAATAAATTCCTAATGCAGGATAACAGTTTATGTGTTTGGACTAGATTAAGAGGGTCACAAGGGATGCTCACAAAGTGCAATGCAAAAAGAAATGTTTGATCACGATACAAATAATTGCATGTGTATTAATTTGAAGACCACTACAGTTGAGCCATTGTAAAGCTCAGCTTATGGTATAAGATTGTTTGAAGGAGTTTATAAAGGCAAAGCTTCCTAGCAATTTTCAGCAAGCAGTGAAATGCATCTAATATAATTGTTTTGTCTTTCAAATTCTAAATCTTGCAGGTACACTACTATTTCCCCGTAGAAATCTGAGGAAGATTCAGAGGGTGGATATGGAAAAGTTAGCACAGGGCATGTGAAAGTTACATCAGTTTCTGAAATAAGGACTGCAATGTCTGGCCTCAGATGTGATCTCCCAGATGCAGGATCTATAATTGAAAGGCATGATTCCAGCTTTGGCTATATCCTTGTATGCTGCAGGTGTGCTAGTGAATGCTTTGTCATCATATCTGTGGAGTGATGTTAAGGAAAAAAAAAAGAACAGTGGTATAAATATAGTGTAAGAGGGGAGGAAATCATTGCTGCTTCACAAAACAAAACAGGTCATCCAAACCAGCTGTTGCAGCACGTCTGTATGTATAAATATTTCGGTACTGTTTACTCATCACCATAAATTTGTTTGTGGGTTGTTCTCAAAAATATAAATTTGGATCCTTGCCATCTATTAGCAGATTTAACAGCTCTAGAGGTCAGAAATTATGGATGCAGAGTGGATTATTTTTATTGGTTTAATTTCCTTATTTACATATCTGTGACCTATTTTTCTGAACAGATGTGGTAACAGACTCCATATGGGCAAGTGATTTCTAAATGGAAACCTCAGGTGACATATTTTTGGCTTACACCAAGAGAGATACACTTTTTAAACTAACTAAACTAATGATGTTATATCCTGCTATTTTACTATGCTCTTTACCTAGTTCACCATAGTTCCCTTCTGGTCAAGTCTGTCAGGCAGAGTGGCTTGGGAAAAATGATGAACCTTCTCCTGATGCTTCATGTAACAATCTGTAAGTAAATATAACACAGAAGGTGCAGACTCGAGTATCAAATAATTTTATCTTGAAAATAAGGATATTTTTGAATGACATATGTAGTGGGACATATGCTTACTTTTACTTTCTTTCTGTTCTTTCAGGAATGTAACTTTCATATGGAACATATAGTTGCTGCTTTGCCTGCAGCAAAGTATATATATATATTTTTGTCCAAACTCTGTTTAAAATACTTGGGTTGTATCTTTTGATCACTGCAGCACAGAAATTAGCCAAAGACCTAACTGGTTTATACTGAGATAAATCAAAACTACTTCTGAATTACCTCTGCTACTCTGTAATCATTGGATTAACTGCATGGAAATGTGATGATCCCCTGTCCTGCTGGGTAATATTGCCCCATTCATTGTGTAGCTGAGTTTCGTCCTCTATCAATCTAATGATTAACTTTTGCCTTGTGGCTGGATGTTGTTAAAGTGTTGTGTTTGGATAGCACTTAGTAGAAAAGGATCACTGACAGAGCTATAAGGGGAGATAAATGAGCCTTCAGAGATATTAAATGCTGGAAGTTGATACTATTGAGTTGGTACTATTATTGGGAATAAGAGTTCTTTGGAAGTTAACTGGGAAGGACCGTTCAGCAAAGATTTCTTGTTTTCCCCTTCACTTTAACCTAAATTTTGTGGAACGTATTGACCTACCAAAATAACATATTTGCAAAAATGGCATTGTATATATGCCATTTGGTGCACTTTCTGTGTCTCTGCTCTGCCTCAAACATAAGATCTAAACATTAAATTTCAACAGCAATCACATGGCCTTGTCTGTGGTGATATTCCTTTTTGCAACCATTTGTGTACTCTTCCAACTTCAGTTATTTTCTGTATGGAAATAAGAAACCAGTTATTTGGTTTTTGACTGGAAGCCTATTATTTTTTATTTTGTGGAATGCTACCTGTGTTGGAGTTCTATTGTGCCAGACTAGCATTTTGGGTTTCAGGAGGAGTGCCAGCAGAGCATTCTGGGAAACCAAGTCTCTGGGACCCCAGTGCACATGAGCAGTGAAGTATCTTAGCAGGATTGGTTGAGAGAGTTACGTGTTGTGACGTGTTACAATTCAGAAGTTCTACTTAAGCCTTTGTTCTCTCTCAATAAAGCATTCCGTTACACACCACATTGGTGTCTACTAG
This sequence comes from Pyrocephalus nanus, assembly GCA_038380795.1. Classification (NCBI taxonomy): domain Eukaryota; kingdom Metazoa; phylum Chordata; class Aves; order Passeriformes; family Tyrannidae; genus Pyrocephalus; species Pyrocephalus nanus. The sequence continues at coordinate 13,932,547 of CM076261.1, read as the reverse complement.
TCCATGCTGACTTCTTATTTATTCTAATAATAATTCAGCTACACCATACTAGATGTCTCTGTATTCCACTCCATGGTAAATTAACCCAAATAGCTGTGGCAGACTGGACAATCTCAGGTCTTTCTAGGTCACCTTTACTTTGAAGATAACTATTTTAAGGTTAATAGGGCAGATAAAGACTTTTTTTTAGATACATGGGTAAATTTAGATTGCACCTTATGAAGAGATGTACCCTGAAAGGTCTCTGGGTCTTTAAAAAGGATGGGAAAGAAAATTAAATTATATGTAACATGCCAGTAGACCTTGATAGAAATACTGATGATTAAGATTTTGTATCTCACAATTAGGTGAGATTAGGCGACTCTTTCCCAAAGTAGTTCTTTGTCAGAAAAAAAAAAAAAAAAAAAAAAAAAAAAAAGAGATCATTTAAGAAGAATTTTTCCATAATCTTTTAGTTATTAAGTAAGGAAATTTACTTTGGAAATATTGTCAGTAAGGTTACAACATCCCTTCATTACCAAGCCTATGGCATTTCACAGTTTGATGCAAGGGTGTTTGTGTTACCTGCATTTCATTTTCCCATTGTAACAGCAGAAAATCTGAAAGTAAGCAAAAGTTAAAATGTAAATGCCATGGTCTTAGCTGTAATATTAAATGTTCCCCATGGTTTTACGATTACCCTTTACAGAATCTGTTGATGCATTTTGGCAAGCACAATATTAAAAATTTGCTTGGCAAAAATCCCCTTAGCAGAACCTGACAGACAGTAAGGTCAATAAAGTTTTAATCAACAAAGGAGAAAATACTCTTCTTCCAGATGGATACCACAGCGCAATACTTGCATGAAATATTTATGATTCGCTTTAGAAACTCAAACTCTGCAACATAAGTAAAGGTTGGTGATTATTTCTAAAGTAAAATGTGTTCATCCTTGGAATTTCTGAGGATTAGATTGCTGTAAAATAAATGCTAGTCTTGTTACTGGAAGTATGCAATTTAGTATTTGACAGAACACCATGTTTATTATTAAACTCTCTTGTGTACATAACCTGCCATCACTTTTTGAGAAAACTTAGTTGCTTATATTTTATGTGATGATTCTTAAGGTATTCCTGTCTCTTAAAACTATAGATTTTTTTGGATGAAAAGCAACTATATATTTACTATCCATAAAGATATCATACTGTCACTGAAGTTTTGCTGTTACTGAAGTTTTTTATACTAGAATTGTACAACTCACACAGTGGTATTCTAACAAGAAGGTTTTGTTTGTTTCAATATGTGGTCTGGCCTCTGTGCTTGGGCAACTAAAAAAAAAACCTGTTATGAAGAGAATCCATACTATAGGGAAATTTTCTCCCTGAGTCCTGATCCTGCTGCCTCACTCATTCTTAGACTCAGACTCAGGGAGGAGGAAACTTGGGAAAACTTTGACACGGTGAATAGATGAATGGCTTCCCTTACATACTCCCAAAGCAGTGCAGTAACTCTGCTTCCTAGTGTAACTTAAGTGGTCTGGTGACAGGAACTGGAATATTGGACTGAATTGTCTGATACTTCTCTATTCCCAGCAGAGAATTAAATCAAAACCTGCCCAGTCCAAGCCAAATAAGACCAGTGGCCATGACTGTATTCTGAATCTGCAAAAAGACTAACTGAGAAATACCAAGTTGTGTAGATATGCCAGTCACTCTTTTAAAGTGGATAATCAAGGACGGTCTGAATGTATTCTACATTCACTTCTGCTTCTATTTTAACGCTTGTTAATTAACAATTAATGCAGTCATTAATTAATACCTACAGCAAGCTTCTTAGCCATCATACTGAGAGTTTGAAAGCACTGAGACATGATTTGTAGTTTTGAGTTCATTATGAACTCTGAATAATTCATCTTGTTTTCGAGAAACTGCTGTTTTGTACAGTGGAACTTAAATTACAGGTGTACAATGAGTTGAATTATCAGATACATTAATATATTTGAAATCCAAAATATATTGGTTTAACTCTGTGACGTTAAAGATGACTGAAATATTTACTTAGGCATAATTTAGCAATAACATTTGACTTTTTAAGAAGCAGTGTTGATGAGTATGCATAATTTAAAAATAATATAGAATTACTTCTTTTGGATGAAATTAATAAAAATATTAATATAAAATGATAAAAATGTACAATGTTGTTAACTTTTCTGTTATCCATAATTGGACTATTACACTTACACTCATAGAGATTGTCTGAATTCTCTGTTAAAATAACTTTAAATCAGTATTAGTTATGAAAAATTTGTCTCTTCTGAAAAGGAATGGATAAAATTTCTGTGTCATCTGGATTAAACTCATAGTTAATTTTAAAAAATTCATGGCAAGTGTGTATTTTATGTAAATTTCCATTGTGTTGCCATAAAAAATGTTCCCTCCGGTTGTTTCCTTTCTTTACCTTTATCTTAATTTTAAAATTCAAAAAGGAGTGTTTTTGATGATGTGTTTTGCTTTGTTTTTCAAAACATTGAGATATAGATTTTATGTACTTTTAATGAGTATGTTATTACTCTGTCATCCACTCTATAATTCTCCCTACAATGACTGGCACTATCCCTGTATCCCTTCATTCATTCAGAGCACATGCAAATACACCTGAGTCTACTTAATTGCATTTTTTCCTGTCAAGTCTTTAATTTTGTCACAGGCAATTTGAGATGATAAGTTTGGGGAAAACCAGAATCTTATCTTCTACCTAACATGCATATTTATTGCTCTCTACAAGTGGATGGAGTCCAAACAGTATATCAGTGTTTTGCTAGAAGACAGTAAAGTGCTACCTGGAGCTCTGTCAGCATAAATTTTCAAATCAGGCAGATCTCAGTTCTTACTATACCTACCTTATTGTGACTGGGATGTTTTTGGCATCTGTAATAAAACAGCACTGCGGCCACCAGTCTGATACAATTGCACATTCTGGGCCTTCAATTCTAGCATGATCCTATAACGCAAATTTACCATTTAATAACTTGTTACAGCTCTGCAATTCCTACATCTGTGACTTCTGTTATTTCTAAAATGTGTTGTTAGAGTCAATTTCTTTCTTTGTAAGTTACTCAACCCTGACAGTTCTGGTTGGCGCCATTATGTCTACTATTTGTCAAAAGAAGAAGCCAGCTGTGTCTGTCTCTTAACAGAGCTATCCACTTGCTCTCTCTCTTCCAGTTGAGCTTATTTCATATTATTAAGCTGTCTTACATGTCAATGGAGTCCTTCATGAATCAGTGTTTCCTACTGTAAAAGCTGTGGTTGCAAGTCAGAGGTAAACATGGCAATCAGCCCATTCATTGCACACAGATATAAAGAATTTGGTTGCAGTAATGTAGACTTGCACCATGCTTAGGCACCTGCAGCTTTCCTACACATTGAGATCCATGGAAATATATAGTTCCAGTTCACTATCTTCTACAGGGAACACACACTGAGCAAAGCAGATGTGTTTCACTTCGCTGCATGAGACTTTTGCTCTTGCTGAGTAACTGCATTCCTCTTTGCAACTTTGCCTCAATGATAACTTAATTTATTAAAACAATGACAACATCAGCTAACAGAAGAGGCTTGTCTCTGCTTGAGACTGAACTTTTACCAAAGTCAAAATCACACAGTAATAACACATTTCTCAGATGCTGAGATTAATGCAAAACTCGATTTATTGCCCAAATTGTTCTTCAAAATTACTTTCCCAGACAAAGCAGTGTTATGGGTTGAGAGACAGTTCCAAATAAATTTAATATTACCTAGCACATGTTCATATTAACATTAGTCTGATTATTTAGGATTTTACTTTAAAAAATCATGAATTCTTGGGCAGCAGTTTTTTATTTTCTAATCTGCTGTCTTCCTCCAGGTTATTTCTTTGTTTGAATTACTTAAAAAGTGGAAAAGAAAAAGGTTAAATTAGGAAGAAATAATTCATCTAATTTCTAGAAGTGTATGTAAAGGTACCATTGTTGTTGTAAAACTACTACTGGCACATGAAATCAGCCTGTTTTGGAGCCTGGTTAGTCCCATTTTAACTAAACAGTTTTCAAACCTAATACTTCCTCTAACAAAAAATAAGCTTGATTCTGGTCTTCTGTGTCAAATTTTGTTCAGGCTAAAACTGCTGATCAAAATTTGAGGGGCATCTTGCTCCTAAGTAACTGATACCTTGTTTCCATACTGACATACAGAAGACCTGAGTGACCTGTCAAACTCATTCACTCTTCTTCCCTCAGGTGGTAGAACCACATCCCCGTGCTTTGTAGATCTTCTTTACCTATTAGAGGAACATTTACTTAAAATCAGAATGGCATAATGAGTTATTGTGAGATATTTGCCATTTTCTGACACCTCAAGTTTTCAAAAAGCCTCATGATCCTACCTAGAGAAAATATAAAGTATTATTAGCCATACATGGCAATAACTAAGAAATATAGGTTCAGAAGTTATAGATTCAGAAGTAAGGAGTCTGCATTTTACCTATGGAAAATGGAAAAAAAAATCAAACAAAACACCCCAAATAAACAAAACTCAAAATCATTCCCTTGTTAACACTGATGGTGTTAGATGATGTTTTAAAATATTAAATATCGATTACTTTTAATTTCTTACTTAATATTTTTATTTATTCCACTTTGATTTGAAATCTTTAATTTTTACTCAGTACTGAAGTATTGCATGCAACAAGTGGTCTCTACAACTTTCCAACCAACCATACTAAGAAACTTGACTCCTCTGGTATTAAGTGAAGGAAAAAAGTTTTGACAGGTTTAGATATGAAATGAATAGTGACTTTCCTCTGAAAATGTGTCAAATTAAAGCAGGTGGGGTGAGAAAAACAGCTACAATATGTCAACTTTTACAGGCTTTGATTTATTTTTAATGATGCAGTGCACCTTAGGAAGTCTGAAGATGTGCTCATTCACAGCCCAGATCTCATGGTGTGCTGTATTGTTCAGTTATTTCTTCTAAGTTGGGTCCAAGATAAGATCATGACCTAGAACTCCTGTAAATAGCAATTACTTCTTTGGAAAGAGAATGATTAAAGTTTAGTTGAATGTCAGCAAACTATTCACTCCTCTCTCTTCCTCCGTTCTGTAACTTGCTTACACTTCCTAACCCCACATCCTCCCAAAGTTTTTTCTATTCCCATCTCTCTTCATTATTTATTATTTTATCCATTTATTTATCTATTTATTTATTTATGATGGGCCACATAGGATATTGTGAAATAATAAGATTTTAGTAAATTATCACATAACATAATAATGAATCACATAACTAATAATTTCAGGTTCAAATAAAAAGAATAATAAAAAATTTTAAAAAAAGGTTTGTTGAATAAAAAAGTTTAAATACTTAATCAAAATTGTTTCTGGGGGAAAAAAAAGAAGGATCCAAAATAAGATGAATCCACAAAACAGTGTTCAATATGAGAACAAAGCTAATTCAGCCAGAAAGATCATGGAATTGTTTTTGGTAAAATGATTACAGCAAATGTCGCCTATCTCAATTTTATGAAAGAATTTTGCTCTATAAATGTAAATTGGCCAAGAACCTGACTAAAAGCCAGATCACGTTTGATTACACCAAAAGGAGAGAATAAATAAAACAAACATTCTTAAGTACCACCACATAATGTCTTTATATCATTATTTTGACATACTTTCATCAATGAACTGAGCATAAAAGTTAGAGAGCTATGGTGCAATTTGTTGATAGCCCAAAGCTAGAAGACCTCAGTATTAAGAATAAACTGTATCACCTTGAAAATTACAGCTAGGAATGAATTAAAAGTGAACATTTCCAAACCTCAAACTATGTGCCTAAAGTATGAAATAATATTTCAGTTATGAAGTGACAGATAAGAGGAAGACCTAGTGTACTTATTGACTTGGTTGAGGAGTGATCAGAATATCCCCTGGAAAATATTTCCCCGGAGCCAAGGTAAAGAGCTCCACAGTGAGACAAAATCTCAATTGCTGTACAAACAAGTCTACTTTTTGATGTTGATTTTTTTGGGGGTTTGTTTGTTTGGTTGATTTTGTTATTATTATCTTTCTCTAAAGAGGTTTGTTACACCCTGTCAGTTATAAAATCAAATCAGACAACTTCTGAAATTCCTCTTTCTTCATATCAGATTGCCGTGAGGGGGCTCAGATTGGGGAAAAATTTACTAGGAAATAAGTTGCAAAGTAACCATATGCATGATTGTCAGGAGCATATGACCTGGAGCAGCAGGTGAAGCCTCGAACTGTTATGGGCATGGAGAAAGAAAAGGTAAGTATATCAATCCACATTTCAGATGCAATGATAAGAAAACTGTGAGGAAGTACTTTAAACAGCAGACACCAAACCTGACACAGCACCAAGCTTGCCAGAGTTCAAGAAGCATTTGGACAAGGCTCTCAGGCACATGGTGTGATTGTTGGAGTGTCTGGCACAGGACCAGGAGTTGGACTCGATGATCCTGATGGGTCCTTTCCAACTCAGCATATTATGTGATTCTATGATTTTATGTACATGGAGGAGGTAGAAAGAAAGTAAATAAACCAGTGTAGGCAAAAAGTCCCAAAATTTGCAGGCCTTCAATCAAGATTTTCTGGAGGAAAGCTTTAGAAATGTTAAATCAATTGTCCAATGAAATGATTACTGGACAACAGCAACCCTTACTGAGTTGTTAATTGTGTTCTGGAAAAGTAGCTTAACTTCTGTAGACTAGTTATAGTGCTCATAACTTTAAAAGAAAAATATATGTTAAGACAATTATTATTAGTGTGATATGATACTGCTAGCCATTCTCTAGGCAGCATTGTGAGGACTGACATATTTTATTCAGAGAAATGTCAATGTATATAAGACTTCATGTTTAAAAATTATGTGATAACGGTTTTGATACCTTGAACAGGAGTTTTTGATTTATGATCTATTAGGCAGAAAAAATGTGACAAAATGCTGTGTACCTTAAGGAACAATGGGCTTACTCAAATAGGAAAACATCTTAACGGCACACAAGACAAATTCAGTGTGTCCAAATAAAGGTGTTTTATCCACGTCTCAGCTATGATTTGCAGTAAGGCAGAAAATACATCATTTGGTCAAGTGAGCTAACTCTGCTTCAGTGTAAGCTACCATTCTCCGTAATCATAGGTTACAGTGAAGCAGATATTACTTAATTGGAGTACAGCACGTGTTACTTAGATGTTCGCTATGGTCTAAAGGATAAAAGCTGAGTATGGGAAAAACTGTTGAAAAAAATAAACCCATATTACCTCTAATAAAGTTGGGATTTTATTGTTTTCTGCACAGGAAGAAGACAATTTTAAACAATAAAGAAAATAATTTTAGATTATAGGAAGAAGAAGATGTTAATTAACAAAATAGTGAGTCAAATAATAGATCATAAATCAGAAAAAAAAATCAGTTTTTGAAGTCTGAAATTCTACCCCAGAGCAAGCTAGATGTTGTAAAGTATATAGAAGTAACTCAATAATAGACTTAAATTGCTGCACACTCACCCCTACTGCCAAACTAATTCTGGCACTTGCTTCTCCTGCAACACTAGGAATTGCAGGGCTGCTTTTCATTCTTGCTGGCAAGTGATATACTTTTCCTGTTAAGAATGAATGGAAGATACCGAAATCTCTAAAATACACTTTTTCTGGGTGACAGTGGTTTGGGGTTTATTTTTCTCTTCCTTTCTTTTCTACTTTGTTCTTTTAAAGGGAGGAGTGACTTGTGAGATGGATCTCTCGGTGAAGGGAGAGGGAAGTCAACCTCAGAATGAATGGAAAGAGCTGTCTGAGAGACAACAGGGGATATAGCACAGTTCAGTTCAGCTCAGAAAGTAATACAGGTATATAATAACAAACCTGGAAGTAAGGGTCTGCCTGTAAGAATACAGTGGGCAGGACAGCAGATATAAACCTTCTCTATTTCTAGTCTGGCAGATTTGTTAGCTTAAACTTGTCTGGATTTTTGTGTGTATGTGTGTTTTGTTTATTTGTTTGGTTTTAATTTAGAAGCATTCCAATGTTATTTAAAGAATGCAAAATTAGGACAGTCTAGACAGATTTAGCTTGTAGTTGTAGCTGACTCAGGATCTCATTCTCTAGGGCTAATGACCTTTGATTAACACAATTTGCCTGGCAGCCAGCTCTGCCCAGCATGAATTTTAGTTTTCACTGAAATGTTATTGAGCAATTAATATGGTCTCTGCAGTCCAGGTACAAAAGTGCACAGAAGCATGAGGCACCAAGGGCCTTTACAGCAGGAAACTAATACTGCAGTGTGATGGACTGAAAAATTGCCTTGATGAACTATAAGACTGCATTAGTGCCAAACTAGACCAATGGCATAAAAAAACCCACAAGAAATGTGTGACTTCCAGATTCCACAACTTGCCATGTGTGGGTTTGTATGTGGTGGAGTCAAGAAGTTTGTTTCTGAAATAGCAGATTTGTTTCTCAGATGTGGTGTCTGCAAGTTCCTGTGAATAAAGGTCACTTCATATACAGAATATATGATTACATAAAAACAACTTTAATGTTGTACTGAGCCTTAGCTTAATTTCCTGCTTTGCCACAAACTTCCTTTGTGGCTTTTAGTACGGGATATTAAGCAAATGTATTGAAAGATATCTGAATGCCTGCATGTGCTTGAATTCATCAGAATCTAGTACCCTAATTTTGCATTTCAATCTTTTTTCACTAAGTGCTTTGGATTTATGTCTTGTTTTTGAAAAATTATGGTTCTTTTTCTGGATTACTTGTAAATGTATCAGTTTGCTTTCAAATCAATATTCAAAATTCAAAATCATCCATTCAAACAAAAAATAGCATAGTGCATCATAGAAATTTCTAGTAAACTCACTTGCAGATAGTTTGGAAGCAGAATAATAACAAAAGACAAGTCCAGCTATCACATCTGCACCAAATTCAGCATGTAATAAACATTAATCTGATAAAAGTATTTTCCATTCTCTGGATAGCAATATATAGCTAATTTTGTGAGATATAAACTGTAAGCTCAAGCGGTTATATATGTATATAACTTTTTCTGGGTTTAGATCGAAAATATCGAAAAGGTAATGGAGCTGATTTTATTTACTCAAGTAGACTGTTGTTTTTATATGACATACCTTCTTGACCAGCTCAGATTACTTCTCTGTTTTGGCCTAGATCTAAGACATTTTAAGCAATTACTACCTATTTTTTCTCTTCATTTTTGCTGTAAAATTTCAACCACAGAGTCCCTTCAGGGGAAAATGTTTTTTTCTGTCTTCTTGATTTTGTACCTTGCTTTTAAGCATCCTTAATAAATATTATCCTCACTTTCTTCTGTGCCCATCTGCTATTTGTAATTTTACCTGATCTTTAAAATTACCTTGCCGTTATTGCTTGATGTTCTTTGTGAAACAACTCACATTAAATTGATTCCTTGTAGAAAATGTCTAATTCAATGTCATGTCACATTATACCTGTAAATGTAATTCCTTTTATTAACAATTTTAATTTAAAGAACAATGACTCCCCTAAAAACTGTAGCTAGAATTCTGTCACCTTCTTGGAAAACACTGAGGTAGTGTCAGCTTAAGAGTGATACTACTATTTCATGTACAACATTGAAAAGTTTTAAGTTTTCTTGAGTAGATATTCTTATAATCATCATGACCAAGCTGAGTAGTGTTGCTAATTTTGTAAACATTTCATTTACATTTTAAGTTGCAAAAGAAATAAATAGGCAAAGTTTCATTTTTTACTATTCCGTCCTGTTTCTGCAAAGCCAACATTGGTTTCTTCTCTGTTTGTCTGTGATGTATTGTTTGATATGGCACTGCATTTTGCAGCCCAGTAGTTTATGTACTTGTAGCACAGGTTGTTTACAGACACTGCCCAACAAGCGTCAGAAATATTGATGCTTTATTCAGCCAACAGTGTGTAACACTGAACTGATATTGTAAGCAATAACTGAAGCATTGACATCAGTGCTTCAATTTGTCATCATTTGTCCACTGTCACTTTGAGCTCTTAGGGTGACTAAAGTAACAAATGAGTTGTCTCTTCTCAACCTTATTTTCTTCCTTAGGGAAGAACTTGTCCTTTAGCCCCATTTAAAACCTCTTGATCTGGAGCCAAACTAAGTTTTATGCACCTAGTTTTCCTCTTGGGAGACTCATTTTGCTCTTTTGTTCAAAGGTTAATCCAAATGTGTAACTAAATTTTGACTGATGCATCTGAGATTTGTTTTCTACTGAACCCCAAATATTTGTCCTATTGATGTTCTGTTGGACATTTTAATCTGTGAATAAAATGAATGAAAGAACTTATTCCCACAGCACAGGAAAAACTTAAAAGGAAGAGCAAATTCATGTATTGGTTTTGTCAGATGGTCAGCACAACTGTTCACCTGTAGGAAAAAATTATTTAGTTTGGGCCCTGGGGAAAACATGAATGGAGTCCTTTTGAAGTATGTTTCTGGGTCATGTGGGGAGAAGAGGGCTGATGGAAACAGTCAACATGTGTTTGCCAAGAGTGAATCACATCTAACACACCTGAGTGTCTCCTAAATATTCTTGTATCCAAGTTAGGACGTTATAGTCTGGAGGGATGGACAATTGCTAAAAAGCCAGTTGAATGATCACTCCCAAAATTTTGCCAAGTTTTCTACTCAGCTAAAGTAGTAAGCTATGTTCTTATACTGTCTGACACTCACAATATAGTATTTAAAATGGATATATACATATGAAGTTAATTTATTGGGACCTTGGAATTATGTGACAGTTTCATGGGGAAACAGAATGATCTGCTGCTGTTCAGTAGTGACAGGAGTCTTCATTGTAAGAGTCCATATAGCAGCAGCATCTTTAGCTGAATCAGACGATATTCCCCAAACTGCTCTTCTGTTCAGTTCTTACACTCCTGTTTCCCACAGTCACATGTGACCACTCCAGCAATAAGTGTAATCCATTGCTATTGATTATCTTAGCCACAAGAACAGATCCCTATTACCATTTCAGTAGGAGCAGTTTATACTGACTACTTACAAATATCTTGTTTCTGAGTAGTTTGACCATTTTGTCAGCAGGAACCACTCAGGGGAGATTTTGAACGCTTCATCCAGGATGTCAGTCAACACATTTAACCAGACAAATCGGATGAGACAGAGCAGAAGCTGCCTTAGGGAATTTCAAGAACTGTACAAAATTCCCATCTGGAGGCATCATGTAGCAATCAGTCAAATATGTGATACTGAAAGCTCAATCAATCACCTTGTTTCCAATTGGTCTCAAACCTGTCTTGTCTTTCATCTGCGCAGTTTGCAAGATTGCCCAAGGACTTAATGGCTTGAGTGAACTCACTGGGTGTGCTAACTAGCCCAGCATAGATACCCAACTACAAAGTTGTAGCTAAAAAAAAAAAAAAAAAAAAAAGTGATTTTCATGCTTATAATTTAAGCCTTATAACTGTATCCACACCTAATATATAAAGATACAAGATGAACGGGATACTGAGGATACAGTGCTACAGGAAAGAGGATTGTTTTGCTCTTTCTGCTGCTGAAGATTTGTTCCCCATTATGTTACTGATGCTGCAGATTTTGAAGTGGGCCGAAAGGTTGGTCTTTCCACTTGTCTCTTTTCTAATGCCAGTATGTCAACAAGAAATGATGTCCCAGATTCATCATTACTTATGCATGCTTTGCTAAAAGACTTCTTAAGAATTTGTATGCTATGGTACAAAAGCCCTTAGCATCCTTTTTAGAAAAAACAATATTTTTTCAACTGATTTCAAAGATGTATCACATCGTTGCTCAAAGCCCTTACTTTTCCTTCTGAAATCATATAATCATCTTAAAAAGAGCTAACTAGACAGAAAGACTGTGGCATAAATAATGATGGCTGGGTTTGAGAACTTTCCTCATATTTTGATGGAATATCTCTTTAGCTGTAACATAGCAAATGACGGTCTACTCTAGCTTTTGATTTTTGTAGTTCCATAGAAACACCCATCTGTATGTATTTCTTTGGCGTTTTTAATCTCATATATCCTGTATAGTAGATATATACTAATCTTCCCACAAAATAAGTATACATGCTTTAACATAATAAATTTTTTAAAAATATTATTCTAAAGCTTCACAGGTAAATATTATCTTTAGATTTTATTTTATTTAAATACTTCAAAATTTATTCTAGTACTCTCATATATTAAACACTAACCTAACTCAAAAAGCCTTGTCCTGACTGTAACTGGGTCTGTGTCTTTAAAAATGCAGCTATGTCCCTAGAACTATTTTCCATTTTCCTTTCATGCAATATGTGCATTCTGCTTTTGTTAGCTTTTAGATGTTCAGCACTAAGCATATGTTTGAAGAAAAGTTGTACAAGACTATAAAGAAAAGAAGTCCATCATACAGTTTTATAAATTCTTACTGGTTCTCTTTCTTTTTGATCTACACTATCATTCCAGTAGCACAGATTGCACCTCCATATTCTTCATAAAATCCAATGGTAAAGCTAATTTCTGCTGCTTCATTTGCATTTTTTAAATTCTGCTTTCCTGTTCTTTTAAAGAGAAATGTAGGTCAAGAACTCATAGCATAATTCTATCTTGAGAAGTTTCTGTCTATTCTCAAACATGTTTTTAGTATTTTGTTAGTTTTTTTTAACTGATTTCTCATTAAATCCACTACTCAAATTTTAAATAAATACGTATATATAAATCAATAAATATATATATACACATATATGCTGCTTTTGTTGTTTTTCTGCTACAATTTCTAAGCTGTCATAATGAAAGATTTTTTAATTCACATCCATTATAAGTAACATCTGGAAAATCTTAGGATATCTAGAACCTAGATAGTCAGCGACTTAAGACTTTGAAGTAGAATTACAGGAGATATTGGTCATGATTGCTCCCTCCCTTAGTGCACAAGACATTTACACCCAACTGATTTCAATTGTACTGGGATTTTTTCCCCCTTGCTTGCAATTTTGGAGAATTATAGTGGTTCTACTATTTTATATTTTTCTAAAATTTATATCACATATGTTAGTGCTTTGTATGCATACTTTAGGAAGCTTGTTTTATTATTCTGGGCTAACCTTCGTTACTTATGGGGAAGAACATTTGCTACTTAGGTAATTTTGCTGACTCAGAAAAAGGTGGTGTCAATAAATCAGGAAAATGCATGACTAAAATCCCCTAGACCTTTTATAGATGAGCATCTGTATTTTATCTTCTGTGCTCACAAATCATCTGGGATGTTTGATGAAGTAGTTTTACTCTGGACTTGGTCTCTAGAGGGAAGTTATGAAATAATAAAGACACTTTTTTAGAATGCATTTAGGGAATGGCGGGTGTTCTTCTTTTCCCATTTCCATGATGACTGTATGGTGCACAGAAGAGAGCAAATTCTGGCACATTGTGGATTTCAGAGACTGTTTCTGTCAGAGTATCTCTTGTCAGCCAGTTCCCCAAGACTGTACTAATATTAGTTCAAAGAAACTGGCTTTATCGTCTTGACTTAGTGGGATGATGGGAAAATGTTTGAAAAGAAGAAAGCAGTAATAGTACAAAGGCAGATTGACAGTGAGAGGCAGTCTATGAAAACAATGATGACTCAAAACTTAAATATAATTAACTAGATGCTCTTTTTGTGAAAATGCATACTTCCAGTCACACATCTTCCATTATTTTTTGTACAGGTGGGTCAGGGTATGTAGTCTATGCATAAATCATGAAGAAGGATATCTATGTTCATCTTTTTGTTTCTGACCCAAAGTTTTTTGCAGCCGTCTGGACATGAAGGTACCAGATGCCATGAACTATGTGAGATGATAATCAAAAGACCCTGAGAAATGAACAGGTTGAGTGAGATGTAAGGCACAGTCCTATGAAGCAAATATTTCCCTTTTTTTTTCTCTAAGCATGCCTAAATTCTTGGGATGACGGGGGTAGGGGCATAATAAACACACTTTAAATCCATGCTACTTACAGACTTTTTCACTTTTTTTTTTTTTAATTTTAAATTGTCAGAAAGAAATTATTCATTATCAAACAGGACTCCTTGAACCAACCACTCTCTTAAAATACCTAAGAAACTAAGTTAAAAATTACTTTGTTAAACAAACAAAATTACTGTTTTGTCCAAATCCTTTCATGATAGCACAGAGAGCTCATTTTCTGCAATGAGTAGATCCTTTTAGATGCCTTCCATTGAAAGGAAATAAACTGAATTTCATACATCTTGGTAGCAAATCTTAAGCCGTGTCCCCAGCTGGCTTGCAGCCACACAAATTTACTCCATATCCATAAGTCTAGGGCAAAGGAAGCTGAGAACAGGGGTCCTGTAAGGGCTAGGCAAATCTGATGTGGCTCTTTTTTTTTTTACTTCACAGCTGTGAAATGGAGCAAACCTTTGCATCAGGTTTTCCCTTAGAGGAACTGGAGGTCTGGAATGCTATGAGGACCTCAGTGTAGATGAATTCAGGTAATTGAAGCCAAGTTCGCAGCAGACAGGTAGATGAACTAGTGCTGGGGAGCAACTGACAGTGCAAGAGCTTCTCTGTTGAATATGTTTTCCCCTGCTTTAACATGATCTTTCTGAATTGCCATTCTGATTACTGTTCCCTTGCACTGTCTCTGGAGATAAGTTTATTTCTGGCATATCTTTACTGGAAAATTGTTTCCTCAGGTCCAATAGATGGATTTCAACTTTGATATTCCATTAGCATGAGATTCCCTGTGGTGAACAGGAGTAGGATTTAACTTTTTTTTCCTCTGCTGTTAGAAATTCTCTCTTCCTCAAAAAAATACACCCAGTGCATGAAAAAATAAGAATCAATTTCACTGAACATATACTATAACACTGAAATGCCTTTTAATTACTAAAATATAATAATATCTTACTAAATTTATTTACAATTTTATGTATTCAGAAGTCGATACAATTATCCATCTACAGGTAGATGGAAAAGATTCTTGAGTTTCTGTTTTTTGCTTTATTCACAGTTTGACCACAGAAATGAAAATGCTCTAAATCAGCTACTCCTGTTCTACTACTTCAATACTTTAACCCATTTCATTCAAAAGTAAAAAAGTAAAAATCCTGATCATCAACCTGTAATTAAATTGTGAATGTTCAATAGAATCAAGAATAACATAAAATTATTGATTTTGGCATTTGACTAAAACTGCAGGTAAATCCTAGTGCTTTGTGCAGCTGATGCAATAATTCCATTTTACAGTTGGAAAAATCAAAAAAGGTAGTGACTTGACAAAATAATTGTACCAGGGGATAAATGCTAGTCTCAAGCTTGAGCTGGTAAGGTATAATTAATTAAATTTAATTAAACTATGATGTAAGAGTATCCATACTCTGTAAAAAAATGTTGCAATTTTGAGTCCCTTCTGTAGTTTGAGATGTCCAATATAAAACTGATGTTTCTCAAATGGAGGAATGCAGTATCGTTATTCACAATGCAGAAAGCTTTATAATGAGTTAATAGGAACCCAGGCTTGTATGCCCTGTATTATTTCAAATAATTGCTTTATTATTGGTACACTATATTTTCCTTGCACTTTATGGACCTGAAAGACTTAATAACTGTAACAAACCTTAGCTTGACAGCTATATCCGAATGTTATTGCTGCTACTGTTTATACTTCAAGGAGGTAGTTTTATGTGTTCAAAGCTACTGAAATGTACTTCAGGGAATGAGATTTGTGTGGTCAAATCTGCTGTAATACTACACCTTCTCCCAGACATGTATTTCAAACCTCTGGAGGGTCCCTTTAATTTCTGTTAACAGACTACATTCAAATACTTCATGCAATTGTAAAGATGTATTTAATGTACCAAATCTTGACAGAACCCTAACCTTGAGGCCTGGGGAGGGGGAACTTAAAAACTCCTTCATTAAGCAAAAAGTTAATTTTTATGAGAAATAGTCTTTACCCCTGAGAATTTTGGAAAGCTAAGAATGAAACAAGAGATTGCATTGCATAGTGTAGTCACGGAAGAGCTGCTCAGACAAGCCATTTGCAAGCTGGGTTTCAATGCTCTTGATATCTTTCTTTATGTATGTCTCAAAAACCCAATTGGATTTTAACAGTGGACAATGAACATAAACCATCTCATTTATATGTATATATGTATGTATGTATGCATGTGTGATGGTATTTGCCATCACATTTAGCACCAGCGAATAACTATAGAGTTTTCAAAGCAAGAAGAAAGATATTCCTTTAGTCAGAGTTTAATCTCATGAGAGCAACTTTCTCATAATTGTAAAAACAGTAGTCTTTTAGTTCCACACTTTAGTAGTTTTGAGAATAGAAAACAATTCATGGCCAAGCTAGAGGTGAGGAAAGCAAAACCCCTAAGGAGTTTATACGACAGTATTTGAAAAATTGTGTATCTAGCTATTTCTACTCTGCTAGTTATATCATTATCTCGATGACACTAATCGGTGCAGTAATCAGTATTAATCATCCCAAGTACTGCCAAGTTAGGAAACTCTTGTTTAGGTAACTTTTTGTTATCACTAAGAAAGATGAAACATAAAAACAGATTTGAAAAGAAAACAGTCCTCAGAATACAGCATTCTTTTTTCGTCCTCCAGCTCCTTTTCTACTTCTCACATGTACAAGTCACTAATTAGTGTATCTCATTAATGGAAGACTCGTGCTCAGTAAATCATTCGATATTGCATAGGGAGCTTGCAAAACATCCATATCAGAGAAGAGATTGCCTGTTCCTCCATAATATGTTAATCTCCTCTATCTGCATGATATAAGGACTGCTTATAGGGAGTAAAAGTGACTTCAAATTTAAGACTGAAACAATATATATATTTAAGAAATGTGAAGAATAAACACAGACAAGACAAACTTATAGGCAAAGCTTCTTTCAAAATGTTTAAAAATAGATAGATAGATAGATAGATAGATAGATAGATAGATAGATAGATAGATAGATAGATAGATAGTCTATGAACAAAAAGTAACTCTGCTGCTCTATCTGGAGAAAGAATTCAAGGGAAAGGTATGGGTGTTCTTGAATTCTTCAACAAGGTGCTAGCCCTGCACAGTACTTAACCCTGTATTTAGCCTTTGTTTAGTGAATAGATTATCTCTTTATAACATATAACTGAATAGGACAACCCTGAAAACTAGCTGCAACTTTCTACTTGGAAACTGGCTTAAAGTCAGCTAGGAAATTCCTCACTTAAATTTTGGTATGTAGAACCTGTACACGAGATGATATGAGATGAAATGTTTCAAGGTGTGTGAATTGAGTCAGATGTCATAATTAACAGTATTAAAAGGAAGTTAACCTTTCTTCAGTTTGTTCTTAATTCTTACTCTTTAGTGTATTTTAAATTCTGAGGAAAGCAGAATTTACCTAAATTAGAATCTACCTAAATTATACTTTAGAACTTGCAAAAAGTCTTTAACTAAGTTACTTTCTTATTATATTTCTGTATATTGTTTTGGTTATGACAAGAAATCTGGTACAAATTATCTTGTACATTTCTTGTGTTAAAAGGGTCTTAAAAGTGTGATATTGAGGATGTTACTGTTCCAAGGATATGAAAACTTCTTTTGTGCAGATTTTTGGTAAGCTCCACTTTAATGTAAGATGGATGTTAGGTCACCATTCTTCACAGCCTCATAACACTGACAGGTTCTGGTGCCACTCAGGTCCTTACATCAGTTTTTCAGCAGATTCTGAGTGACTGATACAGGATTTTTCCCCACTCTGAAGCTGAGAATTCATGTGATGCAGAAAATTTTTCAAAAAAAGCCAGCATAGAAAGGATGTGGGATGGAATAAAGAACGCATATTTGTGGAAATGTCTCCTTTGGCAGCATGTGCCTCTCAGTCTCTCTGCTTTTTAGCTCACGATTCTTCATTACTCCTACTATGGAAGATGATGTCTTATTCTAGGAAGCAGATGCACTGCATAGACCTCTGCTTCCAAGCCCTTCATGCAGCACACATGCCTGGGAAATGTGCCAGCATGTTACAGCTGCTTCCCAAAGCTGGGAAGCCAAGCTCAGTATCTACAGAGAACAGGAAGATGGTGAAAGCAATAATTATCTCTAAAAATGGGATGTTATACAGGTCTATAAGAGGCCTTATGTGCCCTGATCTTAGGCAAGATTCAGGCAAAATTTGCTGATAAAAAGCTTTCAGTTGTTAACTATCTCCACTAAGGTTGTACTTATTACTTAAAATAAAGCAAAGGAAAGCAAACCAAACCACCACACTCCCAAACCTTCACATTTAAAACACAAAGGAAATGATGAGCAGCAGACCATGTACAACACTGAAGAGAATTATTTTGTCATCCATTTGACTGCTAGACTAAATCTCTGCCATTCAGGACAATAGTGCTTGCAGTGACAGAAACTGAAGTCCAGATACTGCATTTTGGTCCCAGTAGTTTGAAAATAAAAACAGGGCAGTATATCAGTTAATTTAAGGATCCTCCTTTTTTTCTTTACAGTGTTAATACAATTGACATTGTTAAGAATTTTAATTGATTATTCTCCTTTTTTTTTTTTTTAATAAGTAGTGAGATATCTTTTCTTTTTCTATCTTATTTTCTAGCTACATTTGTGTATTTAAAAAATTGCATCATGGTCTGTATTTCTTAAATGGGTGTCTTAAAAAAAGTATGAAAGAGAAACAGCCACAGAAGCCACCTAATGGGCTACAGTCACATACATAGATGATTTTTAATCTGGTCTATAATCTGTTATTTCCGTTCCTACTTCAGTATTTTGTAGCCTTAGTTTCTTTCTGTAGCATATTTATTGTTCTGGAGGATTCCTTTCTGCTCTCCATTTTTGTTCTGAAACAGTAATTATCACTTCAGGGAGGATGGTGAGAAATGCACAATTCGTCCTCAAGAAAAATTCTCACCTACTAAGCAGTTTATATCAAGTATTACAAGTATTCTCAACTAAACTAAGCAGTTTATATCAAGTATTACAAAATTAAAAGAGACACATTCCTATCTCAATGGTTTATATTCTGAAACTTTTAAGTTTTGTACTCTTATAATGTTCCTCCTAATTCATTTTACAAGATTATCTTCATTTTATGACATTTGACTTCCAACTAACAAAGCAAGAAGCTTCTTAGGGGTTGCCTTTGACACTTAGTTAACCTGGTTACATGCCATCTAAGAATTTTAAAGATTACTAATTTTTAGAATATATTTTAAAAGTCAATAGTGATATGATCTGCGGTCTGGAATCTGTGCTCAGAGAGCTTTTCAGAAAAACTCTGGATTAGTGTGTAGTGCGTTCTCTGCTGCTATGCAAATGAACTCCGAGGCACCCTGCACTGCAATAAACTGTTGAACTAACTGAAGGATCAAAGCCATAATTAATCCTTTTCATTTTATTAAGTTTCTTTTTATAATCTCTTTCACAGTTATATTGTAATCAACTCTGTAATAAGTTTATGTTGCACTGAGCACACAGGCAAATCCTATGCTAGGATAATGGTTCTGTCTTAATAAGAAACTACTTACTCCACATCAGTATCAATTTTGCAATTAAGTTGTATTAAGATGTATTTAAGGTAAAAAGAAACCAAATAAATATCAAGCAAAAAGTAAATTCAGTCAAACAAAAATATTTTTGCCAATGCATGTCACATTTCCCATATGTTATGCTGGTTATGTTGAGGAAACTGTCATTGCACAGTCAACACTGTCAATGCGTGTTTGTGAGCACATATTACACTTTGTGGGAAAAGGGCAATAATTCATTTTGGAAATGCAACTATTCACTCTTAATGAATTTATCCGGTTATATTTTCATCTGAACCATGAGGATAATATTTATTTCTTACAAATTAACTCAAAGTGACAGGCAAATATCCCAGGTATTTTCCCATTTGGTCTACAGCCATGAAGTAGCAATGCAGGTATATAACCATACGCAAAGAGGAGCTGGATTTTGCTTGGAAGGTTCTGCAAGGCAGTATACTAGTTATCAAAAATCCTAACCTTCCATAAATTTATTTGCTTCCTATGATACTGTTTTAATCATCACTGTGAATCCTTACAATGGATCTTTGCATTGCAGGATTAAGCACCAAGACATCAAAGCATTCATTATGAGGTCACACCACTCAGGCTCTAAAGTAGAAGGGTTTGATGATTCTGGGTTTCTTTTAAATTTGTGTTACTTAATATGTACTCTTTGTTCAATACTTTTTAGTGCCTTAACTCCTCTAAGCTTCTATGCTTCTCTCTGTGCTTAATTACCAACGCTCGAGTTTCTTAGGGAAGAAACCTGTCTCCATGTAAATAATTCACCAAAATATTTATGAGCCAAATTTTCTATGCCACATCTTAAATAATCACTGAAATAGGGTAGAGCTTTATATAGCTGGATGGATAATTTGCCTTTTTAGCTATCATTTTATTGATTTCTTTCTTAAAAAGTAACACAGAAAGACATAACTTGATGTGTTAGAGCAATTTTGGCTAAGAAAGGGAAGCAGAAGTAGTTAGAAATGAAGTGGTAATTCAATAGAAATGTTTTATACATATTTAAATCATTTTAATATGATTAGAAATTTCAGCTTTATTATAAAAAATAATATAACTGCTTACCCCACAAGCATTTTCTTTTTAATTATTCATACATCCTCTCTCTTTGCTCTTTTCTATTTGTGTGGGAAGTTGGGTGCTTGTTGGATTTTCTTATACTCAGAATAGCTTTCTGGATTCCTGTAGCATATATTATGTATTAGCTGAAAGCGTAGCTTCTGTGGCTAGTCATGGTCTCTTAAGAATAAATTAAACCACTCCTAAGACTCAAGATAAGCAGTCTGGATACGAATAGTCGGAAATGTTTCAGCTTCTTTGATTTTGGTTAGAAACATTTGTATTATAAACTTCTGAGTGCTGAAGTTGTTTGGCACTGATAGACTAAAGTTTGGCTTGTGCCAGGTTTATCATTGCTTTGTACCAAATTGCTATCTCAGATGAGGAGAAGCTCCTCTTAACATTCTGTCTGATATGACTGAAGGGGTAGTCTGAATACTTCAGATCTTCATTGGTTTCTTTACTGTGATAAATAACCTGTTGTGTTCTAAAAGCACTTGCAAGTGGAATCACTTCCAGCTCTTGTATGTGCCATGTAAAATCAAAGGATTTTAAAGAGAAAGGATCAACATTTATGGATGTTTAAAAAATTTAAAGTGAGATTCAATTTTGTTTTCCCCGTAAAGTTCTATTAGTATATTTTCCCTCTTTATTTTTTTCCCCCTCCTGAATAAAACTATATCTGTGTATGTGCAGCTATGAAAACAAACTCTTTGCCAGCATGGGGGACTGGAAAGTAACGTCGACTTCCTCAGGCTGGTTCCCTAGTAAGAAGCATCTATGTGTTATGGTGTTTACTACACAAAGATCCATAAACTACATTTGTCTATTTATTCTAGGCATCAAAAGCCACAAAACAACTCCCAGTATTTCATTATGGGTTTAAGATGGTTCAAAATATGAAAAAACAACAACTATAAGAAGCCACAAAAAAAGAAGAGATGAAGGTCATTTCAAGAAGTTTGCTTGGTATGATGCTAGGAGGAAGTCATGTTCTTTGCTATAGACTGAGGGGAAAATCTAATAAAATGAAGTAGTTTTTTTTAATATTTTTTTTTTCCACAAAAAGCTATCTAGGTTACTTGAACACTGAATGAGTGATCAAGATCAACTTACTAAGAACTAAGGAGAAAGAGCAGTACCAAGGAAAGAGAGCAATATCACTGTGAGTTTCCTGTGCAATATCCTGTCCAAAACTGAGGCAAAATTCTATTCCTGCAGAGAGGGGAAACCTACACCTGAAATGTCAAATTATGCCTGAAGAAAGCATAATTCTAGCTCTGTAGGGTGTAAAAGTTCCATTCTGTTCCATATAAACAACAAACAGAAGCTCTGAAGCCTGTGGTTAGTTCAGTATAAATATGACACAAAGACACAATCAATACAAAGAGACGAAGTTCCGTATTAAAAAATCAGAGACACTAAGATGCAGATTTTGATTCTAAGGTAAAGACTAAGAAATCCACAACTCTCATTCCAGGATTAATCTTGCACTATGTCATTGCATCTACATTTATTTAAGGGCAAAAAATCAATGCTTTTATTGATGTATAGATGTTTGTACACCTGAACCTTCCTGTCTGAACAGGAAGGTATTTTTGATTATGGAAGGAGAAGAAAGGTATAGGGAAAATGCTTTGACTGAGGTCTTCCAACACTTTGGGACTAAATATATATTGGCTAAAATTTTATTTTATTTTCTGTAAATCACCCAGCACAGTATAATTATACTGTTTGAATATATATGTATGTCTGTGAATGTGTGGGTCTAAATAATTTTTTACATGCATCTTATTAAATAAGGGATAAGTATCAGAAAAGTTAGTAGTTATGTATTCATCTATCATGTATAAAATGTGATTATTCAATAACCTTATATTCCAAGGACTTTTATTTTAGGAAGGAAATTTAATTTCTGCCTTGAGCGTTTCATTATTTCAAAATTTTTCTTGAGTATCTAGTAATTTCAATATTAGAACAAAGCTTCATTTGAGAGTAGATTATTATTTTTCTTCTTAAAATGAGCCTGCACTGTTTCAATCCCTTAAATATTTCAGCAAATCATATATCATTGTAAAGATACATCCTATATGTCACTTTCCATGTTAATAAGATTTATTTGAGCAGAGGCAGTTTATGCTTCATGACAGGCTGCTTACAAAAACTTTTGTATTGATAAAGGTATAAATGATTATTGAAGAAGGCTGAAATAGAACAGATCCTTGCCTTGTTTAGACCCAATATGGCATGTAATGATAGCATCACATTTTCATATGTGAACACATAGCAGATATTACCTATATGATCTGTGGAAAAAATATGGCTGGGATAAGAAAGCTGTGACAGACACTGAGGCAGATTCAAGTTAGTTGCATAGAACAAGAATATGACATGATTTTGCTGATTGGTACAAGACACAGGTGAAGGTCTGTTTAATTTATTTTTCAGAGGTTACTTTCTTGAAAAATTGTGCAACTGGATCTGTGAACTCCCCATTTTGTCTATCTAGCCATTCCTGTTTTTATTTCCCCACAGATATGTGCCAGTGTCTATTTAGAGTGCTATAAAATGGCTCCAGGGAGGGTCCAGGGACTTCTCAAGGGGTCCTGCAAAGGCAGGGGCTCTTGCTGCCATGGGGCCTCACAGACAAACTGACAAATTCATTTTTAATTTCCCAATTTTGTGTGCACTTCTGTAGTGGGTTTCTGTGGCTGGGTTTTGGTAGTGGGTGAGGCCAGCTACAGGGATGGCTTCTGTTAGAAGCTGCCAGAAGCTTCCCCAGTCTGGTGGAGCCAACGCCAGCTGGCTCCAGGATGGGCTTCCTGCCGCTCGCCAAGGCCCATCAGGAGTGACAGTAAGGCCTCTGTGACAAGATAGTTAAGAACAGAAGGTTGCTCCACAGTTAAAAATTCCATCCAGGGAAGAGCGAAGTGAGAACATGGGAACAGCGACAGAGACACCAAGGTCAGTGTAGAAGGAGGGGCAGGAGGTGCTCCAGGCACTGGAGCCGAGGCCCTGCAGCCCATGGTACAGACCATGGTGGGGCAGCTGTGCCCCTGCAGCCCGTGGAGGAGCCCATGCTGGAGCAGGTGGATATCCAAAGGAGGCTGAGACCCCATGGGAGGCCTGCTGGGTCCTGCTGAAGACCTGCAGCCTGTGGAGAGGGAAGCCCATGCTGGAGCAGGTTTTTCCCAGGAAGGACTTGTGGCCTCTGCAGGGGACTCATGTTGGTACAGCTCATTCGTAAAGGACTGCACCCCATGGAGGAGTGATCCATGGGACAGCAGTTTGTGAAGAGCTGTTGCCCTTGGGATAGGCTCACAGGAGAGGTCCATCAAGGACTGTCTCCAATGGGAGGGACCCCATGGGAGCAGAGGAAGGACTCCTCTCCCTGAGCAGTGGCAGAAACAACTGACTGTAACCCTCATTCCCCATCTCCCTGCACTGCTGGTGAGGGGTGTGGGTAAGGTGTTTTTAAGACTATTTTACTTGTCACTTTTTGCTCTGATCCTGTTAGTAATAAATTTAAGCAATATCCCTACTCTGAGTCTGTTTTGCCCGTGATGGGGATCAGTAAGTGACCTCTCCCAGCTCTTAACTCATGGAGGAGTGAATGAGGATTCATGGATCTCATGGAACTCATGAATCCCTAGCTGTTTTTTTTTTCCTCTCCTCTATCCAGTTGCAGGGGGGAGTGAGAGAGTGACTATAGTGGGTACCTGACATTCAGTCAGGGTCAACCCACTACAACTTCTTTTGGGGTTTTCTGATTATTGGAAATGATCTCTTTCTCTGTTTATTAGGGGAGGGAGAGTGTTGAAAGGAGTGAAGTCTTTATTGTTTTCTGCATGGAAAACAGCAAGCTTTTAATGATCTTAGTATAACTGAATTTGATGTTGCAGAAAATTTTGGAATTTTTTTCAGACTCCTTAATGTATTCTGAATAGGCCTAAAAATAAAGTACTCAGTAGACAGAGATGCATACTCTTCCTTCGCCTTAAATCATGAATTACTGAGGGAGAGAAATCCAAGGCCTGAACAGTTCTAAAGCTAAACCTCATTCAAAAACTCAGTCATGGTTTGCAATAGTGTCAGGAGTTGAGAAGATTTTCTCTTCAGAGGTTCTATGCTTTTCCATTCTTTACAAACTACTGCACTTCTGTGCATTCACCATAGCTCTGTTGAAGCCATATGACTAATGCTTGGCAAATTAATAGATTGTATTAGCTTCTATAAAGATTATCTGCAGTAGTGGTGGGAACCTGCCAAGATGCTTCTCCATCTCTGTCACGTACATGTAGTCTTGGCCTACAATCTGAGCACTGAGAATTATGTTATGGTTTTTGATCTTAGGAAACAATATTTTCTATTTTTCATGTTTTCAGAAAAAAGGTATGTTAAACTCAATTGACTATTTGCTAAGTCCCATATGCTTGTTACTTTATGTTACCCCATAATGACTAAGTGAAAAAATAGCGTGTCATTACCAAATGCATACCAAATTTTTCAACCAACTTTTACATGTCAACTGCTCTTGATTCATCACAGCAATGTACTAATTAATGTTCTTAAAGCAAAAGTAAAAAACCAAATTGTGCTGGCCACAGCAGCTGCCACGCATCAAGTGGCAAGCAATGTGATAAACAGGTCATTGAGAGCTTTTATATGACCAGCGTATTCATGACACAAGCTAACTTGACAACATTGACTGAATAATTTAATCTTGTCATTTTTATGAAGTAGTTTCTAAAATAATAAATTGCTGCAGCTTGGTAAGTTACTGAGCTCTCTTTCCTCAGGATATCTGTAAGTTTAAAGCAGTCTCCTACTTTCCCATCCCTCAGCAGTGACAGACGCTAGTGTGTTCATTAAAGCCTGCCACTCTTTGTGACATGCACATGCTTTTCTCTTTACCTATTGTACAGTAGAGGCTATTAATATAATCCTACCTTTCAAAATCCATAAGCATATAGCAAAAAAAAAAATTATTCTATTATAGAATCTATTAACACCATGTTACCTAGTTGCTGCTAGGGCTCTTTGTGACATTTCTTAAATATTGATAAGTAGTCTCATTTCAGCTATGGACAAAAAGACCTGATGCTGTGAAGTGATGATACTTGTGGAAACTGCTGAGGAAAATTACAAGGACAGCTCACCTGTGTGAAGGAACAAGGCTGAATTCTTGCCAGGCAAGGATTTTCCAACACATGCTTGAAGCTTTTGTGCTCTGCTTTGTAACTGCTTTCACGAGGTCGCTGTGCTGTTCTTGGTTAAAACACACTTGCTCTTGTTTAAAATTGAGTATCTAGGAAATAGGGACAACAGTTTGCAAAAGGCCACAGGCTAGTTTCTTTCTTATGCCTTCTGAAGGTCTACATCTTCTGGTTTGAAAGAGGGGGCAAAGATGATAGAAGTTGGATTAACTATTTTCAGAATTCAGAAATCCTGATGTGTGAATATTAATTGAGAAAAGATTGCAACATTTCACTCCTCAGCATGCAGAATTGGGTGCAGATTGAAAAAGAGGTTTTCACTACATCTTCATTCCCTCACATCCTCTCACCCTCATCTGTGGGCTATGGCAGTAAGTGGGCAATGCATCCTATGTGCATCATCAGAACAACTCAGTCAGTGTGGCCTCCTTTGGCAAGGAGCTAGAAAGGACTGTCATATTACATTGACTCCAATATGACACAGCCCACTTTATCCAGAGAAATTAGTCTTTCTTCTTGCCTCCCTGTTATCAACCTCTGAAACCCCCAAATGTCAAAGTGTTTGGCAATTTTCCAAGTAAAGTAAATTGGTCAATGCTGTTTTCTAGCTATTTAACTTATTTTCAAAATTTTTCTGGAAGTGGGAAAGTTGCAGCTTAATAAAGGAAGCATTTCCTAAGTGGTCAGGAGAGATGATATTTTTAATTTTTTTTCTTCTCTCAATAAGGAAGGGCCTGTTAGAAAACAAAGCAATGAAATCTGATGGGTTTTATTTTCTCATTTGAACAGTCCTTTCTAGATTCTTTACAGACTATCTGAAATTTCATGAAGATGTTTTGGTTATTCAAAGATGAAGGTGTTTTAGTAACAGATGACTGTGAAGAATCAAGAAGGCTAACTGAAAATCTGTGCAGTGAATTTTGACTGCAAGATAATGTTAATTGCCAAGACTTGGATTTAACTAGACTGGGCTAGGGTCACTGTCAGCAGGAACTCTAATGAGCTCCAGCAGAAACCAGAAAAATATGGATTCATGTTTATATCTTGTCCAGCACCAGCCATTAAGAGAAAGAAATGAACCTTACACTCTGAAAACATGGTGAGTCTTCACCACAAATTGAAATAGATACTAAATGGAGTTTGCAGAGCCTATTATT
The DNA here is from genome assembly GCA_038380795.1 of Pyrocephalus nanus. Lineage (NCBI taxonomy): Eukaryota > Metazoa > Chordata > Aves > Passeriformes > Tyrannidae > Pyrocephalus > Pyrocephalus nanus. The sequence goes on along the minus strand of CM076261.1, from coordinate 13,905,513 downwards.
TATTTAGTGCTAGAGGTGTTCACGGTACATTACAGAAATGTAAGAAGACAAGGTCCTTGCCCTAAGCAGCTTGCAATCCAAGTTAGATAGCAACAGATAATAAATACAGACTCTAAAACTGAATGAGCGAAAAGGAAGGACAGGATGCCAGATTAAAAGAGGGGATAGTGCCCTCAGGAGAACACTGTTTTCATAGAGGATTTTTTTTTGTTTTTTGGCAGGGATGTGTGCATATATTGGAGTCTTTCACATATTTCTTGCCAGTTTATCTGCTGATTCTTTTTTAAATTTTTATTTTGGGCTTTTTGAAAGGTCAAAATATGAGTATCAAATAGATTACAATGCCAGTATGCAGTAGAGTTAAATTATTTTATTGGAATATACTCATTCAGGGCCAGAAACACTAGAAAAATTTTAAACCAGTTGGGAAGTCTTTTAATCATATAACTAAATTCCTTTTATTCCCCTTGAAAATACAAAAATATCAGATTCTTTTCCTGTTTGCATTATTTTATAAATTCTTTGAGGTATAGAGTATCCTGTGTCTCATTTAAAATGAGATTCCTCTCTCTAATACCATTTCAGTTAAGTGGCATTTTATGTTTGTTACTTTTTAGAAGTAAAAAAAGAACAGAAAATGTAAGTTTATATTATCTTGTGGAACACGCTAAATCAGTATTAACGAAGTTTGTTACTAAAATTTAATATTGCCTGTTAAGGGAAAGGATTTAAAAATAATGGCTCACACGGCTGGTCAAATGTAAAGAAGGGTGAAGAACATGTGTAGTTATAGAAGCTGAAAGCCCAGTTCAAAAGTAGCAAAGGTTTGGTCCTTTATTCTGCCTGGGACTTTTCGTATGTCCAGTAGGAGCTTCAGGTCCACAAGAGGCTTCCACCAAGCCTCTGAGTTTCTGTCACATCAGCAAAGGCAGACTCAGTCCTGGGTCAGAGAGAGGGGCTGGCAACTGCACCGCTGTCTCTGCTCCCTAAGGGTCTTTTCCCTCCTTAGGAACTCTGCCTAGTCACAGAGCACATGAGCATCAACCTGCTTGATATCATTAGTTGAGGCAACGTAGACCTCTTCAGGAAAAGAATCACCATAACATTTTGAAGGTTTCTAAGTTGTTATTGTAAGAATCCACAATGCAATTCCATTATTAGTTGCATTTTTATTATCATATACTGCAGTAGGTCATTATTCAGTATTTTCCTGTGTGATATTTTTCATGGCTATATGCAGATCTGCATATAGCCCAGTAGTCAACACTGCCTTGTTAAAGGTCAAGAAAGCTGTCTTTGTAGACATACTATCATAGGATTTAGGCAAAAAGAATAGGGGATGACTTCTGGAACAATTCATGCTCTAGAATTTATCATTGAATGAAATGATAAATCCAAAAATGAAAAAAATCTCCCTCAAATGAATCACCTTCCCCTCTTAATTTCAAAATTATTAGGCATAGAAGGAGTCCAGCAGTAGCTTTATAAGTTATTTGATGGTAAATTTCTCCCAGTTTTGGTTAACTGATTTTTTGCTTTAAATTCCAACTCATTTCCAATTTGAATTTATGTAGTTTCAGCTTCAAATGTAAGCTGAATGAATCTCATAATCTTTACCAAAAATTTGTCCAATATATTTAGTAAATGCGTATTAATACATATGCAGGAATTTGCTCTACTGTACAGATGAAATTAGGCAAGTGGGCAAAGTCGCTAAATTCTGTGATATTGACTAATATCAGTAGAATACTAAAACTGACTGCAAAACCTTGCAGGCAAGGCTCAAACTCCTGAATCATTTGCCGATCTATCAAACAAAGGGAATGCAAAGCAATGCACGTGGGAGAGTGAGAGGGAAAAAATACCAACTCTTCACATATAAATACATACCTGAAGGAGATCTTGAAGTGACCAGAAAAATCCTCTAAAGCCATTCAGTCAGTTTGACAAGTCAAAAGGACAAAACTAATGCTAGATTTTCAGGAGAAGATATGTAATTATTATGCCACTATATCTATCGTGTTTCACATCTTGAAATTTTACAATTTCTGTCACCGTTCTCAAAAGTTTGCAGCAGATAGAGAAAAGTAGGGAAAAGAGTGATTCATTTCACAAAATAGCAAATGGCTTTCTTAAAAGCAGAGGTTACAAAGCTCAGCACTCTTTATTCTGTAAAAAGGTGGTGAAGGTCTTTAAAAGCATGACTGTCTCACCAAAAAAAGTACTTGGAAAACGTAACAGACACTGCTTCTCAGAGCAAGTGAACTATTGGTAGCCAAGAGTTTGAAGCATTGAGTTTAAAACAAGCAAAACACAGAGCCAAAGATTTTGTGATCTTTTTGTGGAATTCTTTGCCATGGGATCCCATTGAGAAGTCACAACCTGGCAGATGTAAAAAAACTAAGGTATAGGCTATTGCTGTAGCAGGGGGGAAGGCAGAGAGGAAAAGAGAGTTTATTTTTCATGACAGTGTGGGAGTGGGGCATTTGCTGGCACTATAGTATAGTTTCGACTAATTGTAATGCAGAAGGACCTGGCAGGAAGAAGGGAAAGGGATAGGTTACTGCTGTGACAGGAAAAAACTCAGAATCCAATTTTGCTTTACTTGAGGTCACATCACCTGCTGCTTATATATATATACATATACACATTTTCATGTATATGTATATATGCGTATATGTATATATATATATATACACACACATACACTTTTAAATGATTGGGCTTTTTTCTGTAAGAAATTAATTCATTTAATTGTTTCCCTCTGAGTGGAAGCTGGACTTGGATTTTCTCCAAGGCAGAAAATATAGAAACCCAACTTTGTAAGAAATACCTCCTCAGTCTGATGTTGCTAAACTGTAGAAAAGAGATTTGATGATGTCTTCAGGCTGGCCACATGGAAAAAGTGACACACCAGGTAAAATTGTTTGGTTTTATATTTGAAGGCACGCTTTTGGAAATCAAGGTCAAGGTCAAAAGGTCTTCTCTTTCTTTGGGAAGAGAGCAGAATGAATGGCTTTGGAAAATGTTGCGAAGGGATTGCCAGCAGGATTTAATACAGTGCCAAAATGAAGGGATAAGGAGAGAAGAGAAAAAATGACTCATGCTTACCCTCTTATCTGACATACCCTGCAATCTCAGTCTGCTCTAAAGGGGTGTGCACTTCCTCCTGATAAATTCCCTTTCAAAGGACAAATCCTAGCATCTGATTATAGGTTAGATCCAAAGTAATTAACTTAATTGAAGCAAGCTAGGGGCAGAAATACAGTTAATGGGATTCTTTCACATTTCTGATATGATGTGGGACGAGAATTGTCCCCTACAGCAGGGACCACATACGACAATACACAAGAATGTCTAAGGTAACATAAATCCGTAAAACCCCAGATGATTTCAGAAGCATGCTGTGCTACGAGAAAAACGTTTTTCTAGCCTGTGTTGCTCGGTGTCTGCCTGCTACACCTTTTCTTTTTATGCCAGATGGGGTAAATCACTTACTTGGAAGTGGGGGTTTTTACCAGTGTGTGAACAAAGCACAAACGTTTGCACATAATGTGTTCTGCACTTCTAAATTGGTAGCTGCAAAAACATATGAAAACATAAGATACCATTATCCTACTATTTTAGTTGAGGAGAGATGTGTGGGTGAAAGAATAGATGTGCACTATTTCTGTTTCATAACACTTCTGTCTGTCCAACACAGCATGAAAAGTGCTATGCTGCTTAAAGTAGGGATTATTTCCTGACAGTCAGAGTTCTCAGCTTTGCTCCCTTGTAAACTGTCTAAGGTAGCTTGTACCTCACCATATGAATTATGATTAAAACCAGGAGGGGAATGGTGTGACTAGCAAGTTTTTAATTGTGGAATCATCAAGTGGTCCTACAGGAGATTTAGATTAGGTGATATAAAGACAATTAGTTTAATATGTAAATTTCACTGTTTTATTAAATTTTGTTTTTAGTAAAGCTGTGATCACTTTTTAAAGATTGCAATCTGTAATTTATGAATGGTTGGCATGTTTCTTGGGGCAATACACAAGACTGGAAAATGCACTGTATTTTAGTATAATACAAGGCAATATGGATCTTGTAATCTGGCATTACATGTTGTTGGCAATTATCAACCTCAATTATTTTACATAACAAAAGCATGTTAAATGGCTTTGAAATAGCAGTGCTTTCTGTATGAGTCTAAATGGTATGCTTTTAATAATAACCTAACTATTTATGGAATCAGTCTTTTAACGATAGTTACTGATGCACTTGCATTACACAGGGTTTTACAACATTCTTTTCTTACATTTGTCAATTCACTGTGGATGTATGAAAATGGCTGCTCAATTTTGAGAGAAAAGTCAGGAAGTTATTATAATAAACTATCAGGTTTACACTTAATTATTATTATTCTTTGTTATTCTTGCTGCATTTATATCATCTGATAAATAGAGAGAGATTGGATCCTGAGGCTTGCCATGCTAGAAAAATGTACTGGTATTTCTCAGCTGTTGACACAGACCAGAAGGAAAAGATTTTTATAGTTTAAAATTAGGTGTTGAATATTATGGAAAATCTCTTGACTTTTTGGTCTACTTTTAGTTTTTTACTTTTTCTTGTTTGGTTGTTTGGCTGGTTTTGTTTTGGATGTAGTGGTGGTAAGGATTTTTTTGGTTACTCCTTTGTAATGCATACATTCACCTTTTTGCTGCACTACAGTGCGAAAGAGGGCAACCCTCGCTGGTCTGTTTTCTCTCCTATGAATTACTGAACCAGGCCAAGAACTTCATGTGGCTTTACTTCAGCTTGTGGATAAAGTTGCCGAGATCTTGTTTGATTGGTGTTTTTTGCTTGTTTGTTTTTGTGAGTTTTGTTTCTTTGGTTGTTTTTTTGTTTGAGTTATTGACATAATGCTCACTATCTTGAGCAGCAACATTTTGAAACAAACTTTACTGAGGGTGACAGTCTTTACTTTAAGCTTGTCATTATGGTTGCTTTTATTGATCTTGTCACTTGGCTTCTTATCATTAACCTTACCCACATCAGTACATAGAAAAAAAAGTGGTCTAGGGAACATTATTACCCCATATATATCTCTTTTAATTGTTCTTCCCAGTTTAATTTTTACAGGTAATTTTATTCTAAGGAAGTCAACTTGTCTACTAAAGCACTGCTGTTTTCCTGAGAAAGGAAAAAAGGAATCACTGACATTTTTCCTGTAAATAGACCTCATTACACCTGCTCTGTGAATACTTTGGAGACATCATTTGGTACTGTGTAATTTCTACTGTGCACTTAAAATTATTAATGCTGAAATAATTATCCCTAAAAAATAACTATGGGCTAACAGGTCCAGACTTTATTACAGTACTGAGTATGCAAATCTAGTCTTAGTTTTATAGCAGGCATTATGCCCAGTACCTGAAAAAAAAACACCAAAAACCACAAAAAAACCCACCAAAAAAGAACCTAACTTAAAAATAAGGCCTGTAATAAACAGGTTATTTCAATAAAAGAAGTTTTCAGGAAATTATATCTTACAATATCTTTCTTCTGTGTAAGGCATGTTGTTGCTCAGCAACAACATCTATTTGGACTATAGATTTAGATGGTAAATTAACGGATTCAAAGGAATTAAGGTGTTGTTTTCATGCCAATAAGTGACTTTAGAATTATCCCAAAGGATGCTGTATGTAAGTGCTCCTTCAAAGGTTTATAACTGAACCACAGGAACAAGTTTACTATACAAAATAGAAGAAAGATAATTCAGATGATTAAGTCTATAAAATTTATCTTGTTGTGGTAGACCTGACTGACACAAGACACAAGTGTAGTGGTCCATACTGTCTCATAAAATTCTTTGGCAATATTCCTGGTAGTGGGAGTTACTATATCTGATCTTAATGTTTTTAGAAATTAATGCAATATTAATAATATAATAATAGTTATTACAGAGGCCATAAAAATTCTTTTGTATTTTAAAAAGTACGAATTGAACTTGAAGCAGAATTTCAAGGGTATTAACTGATATCTGCTATCCTTAAAAAACCAGCAGTTTTTTAATAGCTGTAGTAAACTAGTGATAATTGATAAATTAATTTACCTAAATATTTAGAATATTGATGTTACTAATAATCTTGCCTCTTTCGTTCAACAGCACTGAGCATACACAAGACTTAAAATATGATTCATACCCCAAAAGATTTGCAATCTAAGCACATTCCAGGGCTGGAGAAATTGGATGAAAAATAAAGATAACTTTGGCATCTATTTTTCAGTGATCTATCACTGAGCTCTGAAAGCCTGAAATAACACTGAAATATTACGAAGTGTTCACCTTTCCCTTTCTTTCTTCACAGAAGTTAACTGATATGTTTGGATGTCTGCTCATTCAAAAAGATGTCCCATAATATGAAATATCTGGCTAAGATAGGTCTTCAGCGATTGCATAAAGCAAAGCTGTACCTCTTCTGTTTCAGGGACTGAGCTCAGTAAAGTTTTTTTCCTATTTATGTGAACAACAGAATGTATTTTGATTCAAATCTAGGGAAGCATTGTTTGTTTAATTTCTTAATTGTTTTTTGGGGTCAGAGGCAAAGTGACTCATATCTCATTCTACTGGAATTACTTGTGGAGTTACTGGTAGGGAGGCAGTAGATGTATGAGATTTGAGTCATTACCATTGTTAGAAATCTAGTAACTTTCAATCATCAATACAGCTGAGCTTTCATTGAATATCTAAAGTTAACTTTCTCTTTTCTATTAATATTTTTGTCATGTATATGAGATTTTATTAATGTGATGAAAGGAGACTTAAAAAACAATATTGACCATTATAAAAAAATTATGAAAACTGTAATAATTCTGTTAGGAGGCAGAAAATTATGAAAAATAGTTACTTTTTGTTTGGGTAAAAAAAAAGTTATGTAATGATATGATAAGAAAACACTTTAAACTTAAAAATTACTTCCAAAGAAGTTTAGTAGTCAATACTTAAGGTAGCTGTTCTCTGTTATACAGGCTCAAATATTATGCAGTAAGGTGGTAAACAGTATTTCCTACAGATAATCTCATAATCTAGGTATTTACAAAACAAAAGAAACACAAAAGAAAAAAAAAACACAAAAGGAAATAATATTGGATGTTAAATGAGATACTAAAGAGGTGATTGTTATGAATACCAACCATTAACAGTTTATGAAAAATATAGTCTGTCAAACTACCTTGTTATTGTTTTTTAGATGATTTTTCTTCTTGACAAAAGTAATTTTGATGTATTAGTCTTAGACTTATATGAGCAATTGACCTTGTGCTACAATGTATTTTGTTTAAGGAAGCTGGTTAATTCCAAATCAACCTGGCACATAATCAGTGGATTAAAGGCTGGCTGACTGACAGGTCATAAAGCAAAAGTGTTAATGGGATATTAAGACAGTTCATTCTTCCTGAGATCGTGCAGGTCGAGCTTTCTGATTTTATACTATAAAACATTCTTTTTAGTTATGCTAAGCTGACAAAAAAAAAGTAGAAGGTATGTAAAAGATGTAGTGGTAATTAATCTGATCTTCTTATTTGTAAAGAGGTCTGTAAGCAAACAACACTTAAAATTGCTGAGCTAAACAGCAATTTCTCAGAGAAATGGAGGCCATTAATAGCACAAAAGGCTGTTCTGAAACACAGTGGCTCTGTGGTTCTTGGTACCCACTGTCTGATGAGAGTCATTTTAGCCTGTGGCTAATATACAAAACCTAAAGATTTATGGGTATCTATGACACAGGGACTCTTGAAGAGGGATGAAGAAGGTTGCATCCCCTGTGTATTTGGAGAGAACATCACATATGTGTATTGAACATAGATTTTAATGTAAAGCATGAAAAAGCTCCAAGGTTTTGAAAATACACCTGTTCAGAAACATAATCATGATTTCAAAAACACATAGTTCATAGGCAATGCTGTGGAGTACATCAGTGGAGTCCTCTTATAGTAGCAGCAGCAGCAATATAGACCACTTTATGACCTTAAAACCATTGAAGTGAATATTGTTTATTGAGTTTTTTCATTGTATTTAAAATTTATCTTTTTGTTATTTAATGTAACTGTAGTTTTTGATTGCAATAAGGAGATAATTAATTTTGCACTTTTAAGAAACATTCACCAGATGTAGCTGAAACATGGATTTTGGGGAAAAAACGCTGGTTGAAACTCAGCCACTGTGTGAAATAGGCCCCTTCTGAACTCCTTCAGCCTTAGTGTCTACTGAAGAACACATTTGTAATGATTTCCTCAGAAAAAATTTTCATCATCTCTGCCTTTAACTTCACTCCTAGACAGTATTTTGATTGAAGGCAATAAATTTGCTATGTTTTGGCTTATAACTACATCCTTGCTAATGCAGCCACACATTTTGTCTCTTAATTTTGAAGTAGATATTAAACCCCCTCTAATTTCTTTCATGGTAATGCTTGTAATCAACACATTAGACTTGATATGATGATTATGACTACTGAACATTAGGGAGAGTATTAGATGAGGAGTGATGGCATTACAGTAATTTTCATGGATTGGGAAACAACAAATTTGCTTAAGAGTGGCTTCACTTGTAGTTTCCTCAGAGCATAAGCACACAAGCTTTACTTGCTCTACTTGCATAAGCATGTGCTAAAACTTTCTTGCTTCTTACCAAAATCACTTGTTAAGCCTCTACTAAAGTCTAAATAGACTTTATTACTTTTTCTAGATTATAGAATTTAATTTGTACAGACAGAGCATGTCAGTAACACTTTGAGAGACTTCTGGGAGCAACACGATATTTTCAACACTTATTTTATTTTTACTAGACCAAGGAAAAACCAATATATAGTTTAGAAATAAAAAGCCTTTTTTTCCTTTAAAATAGTCACAAAAGAGTCTTAAAGTTCTCTTGAAACTTCTCTAGATGGTGAGGAAACCCATTTGTTTCCCTGAAATTTTTAATTGAAAAAACCCCAAAATGTTTCTCTGCAGATCCAGACTGTATAGGTTGCCATTTGAACAGATAGTAGAGAGACAGTTTTACCTTGATTTGGTATATACCATTGCAGATTTTAACCTTCTGATAGTGCCTAGTGGTCATGACCACCATGGCATCCATATAGTAATATATTTGTGCTAGAGAAAACATAACGTTATGGGTTTTATATATATCTATTTGAGCTTAGTTGGACTTAAGTAGATGTCAGTAAGACAAGAGAGAGACTGTTGAATAAAGAATGGAACTATGATACTTACTTAATATCAAAATTGTGCGTGATACTAACATATCATGGAAGAATATCTTCAATCTCATTTCAAAGCATCATATGCCTTTTCTGAAGATAGCCTATGGACCTCAGCAGGTAAATTCTGAATCCATCTGATACAAGAGGAAAGACACTATAACTTCCTTTTGATCTTTGGCCATGTGTTTAAACAGTCTTTGCTTTAACCTTTTATTTAACACTGTAATTTTACATACAAAATTACGTACAAAATTTTACATACAAATTTTACATACAAAATGCTTTACAAAATACAGCCCTGTATTTTGCTGTGAGCAGATGGAAGGTACCACCACATTACTGATCTGCAAGTTCTTTGTTGTTTTGGCAGATACAGCAGAGCTTATGTACACAGGTGCAGATATCTGCAAGCAAAGCTTCTGCTGGTATCAAAACATTGATATTAAGAAAGTAAATTATTCCTGTGCAACAAATTCTTTGTCACATATCTGTTCCTTAAAATAATCACTGGTAAACTTTACCCGTCACTCTTTATTTAAGCAAGCCACAGAGCTAGGATGCGACTACGGCGTGAAAGTGACACTTTGGGTTTACGAGGTTGATATTCATTCTAGAACTGTCTTACATAGACAACAGAGGGAATTAATCTCAGGTGTAACTCAGATAGGATGACACTGGAGATAAAATTTGGCCTGATGTATCGAACTGTCTGACCAATTGTCTTCACAAGTCTATAGACTTTCTTTTATAAGATGTCTTTTAGCACAGACTGAATTTGGAAAGGTGAATTTTCTTTGGCAAGGTGCTGGATCTCTTAAATTGCATCGTTCTGCAACAGTGAGAATTTAGTCTAATTAATTTAGCCTCCATTTTCATACAATGAACCCTTGTGAAACAGTTTCTGTAAGCGTCGTAGTTAAGCATCCGCTGAGTAATTTGTATGCTCAAGTGCCTGTTTGGAAAGTGTTTGTCTTTTTACTGTTTTTCTTATTTGGTGGTATGTGATTGACAGGCATGTCTGAATACTTCAGATATTGTCTGCTGACTGAGCAGTTACAGCATTCATTTTTTTGATGGATGAGTGAAAAGTTAGCACTGACTATCACCGTGCATGAATGCCACATTTCACTTGCAAAGAGGCATATTCATGGCTGCCTGCCATCCCCAGACACTTTTTCAGAAAAGCTATTATTGCTGATTTAACTCCCTTCACTAAATATCTGTTGATGCAGAGTTCTACAACAGAGGGAGACAGTGAGGATTTTCCAATGCTGCTTTTTACCACTGGTTACAGGAATACATTTTTTAGAATCAGTACTGTATGAAATTCTTTTCTACCTAATTGTGTGTGTGTGCCGATAGGTATGGTATGAGGACAGATCACTGTTGTAAATATCAGCTGGAAATAGAAAAATTTCTCTCTTTTGTTTCCTAGCAGCTGAAGCAAAATGTCCAGACTTTGGAATGTTCCACTCTTGAGCTACATGCTTTCTATTTATTTATTTTCAGCAGTAACTAGTAAATATAGCAAAGTGTAACATAAGCACAAATTGCTAAGTGTTTATTTCATTTTCTTTATTACCTGTGGGTCTGTAAAAGTAACATATTTCATCTTTTAAGTATTAACCTTTTAAATATTGATCATGCTATGCAGTTCTGTGGTAGATCTACATCTATCTTCTCTGAGGTTTAAGTTTTTTCTTACTGTTTCCCAGCCTCTCTAGTATTGAAGACAACCAAGAAGGAACTCATGTGGAGTAATACCTTTTCTTTCAACTGAATCTGTCCTTGCAGATGTATGGTGCTTTTCACCCTTTCCCCATCTTTGCCTTTACTGTCTGGACTTCTGCTCCAGCTAGCAGTTTATGAAGGGTGTTATCAAACAATATCCAGCTAAAACATCCAGACAGCAACACTGGAATTATTTGTACATACAAACATATAGGCCTAAGCCCACAAGTCTTCAATTTATAATATAATAACTTAGCATAGAATTAAATAAAATAAAATAATATAATATAATATAATTAATACATATGAAAGTTAGCTTTAGACTGGTTGCTGCCCATCAAGAGCTTGCTGCAGCCCAAGTTGGCAAGGTGGCAGCTGCAGCACCCAGACTCTCCAGCAGTGGTTGCAGAAGGGAGCTCTGGGCTGCTGCAGTTGCACTCCCACAAACTGTTGTACCTTTATCAAAGTATGCTGCAAACCTTAATCAGGATGATAAGCTTAATCAGGACAAACCACTCTTTTAACTCACATTTTTGTGATCTATAAAGTTAATGTTTCAACTTCCAACACTAAAAGAATGGAGGCTATACACTGTATGAAACTAGCCACTGGAAAACAACTGCTGGTACCTTGCTTAAATCTTCTGGGAGCAGCATCTCTATGAAGCCCTTTAACTTTCCTTTGAAGTAAAGGTCAAGTATACAGTTTGCTTTAAGCTAGCCAGAAGACTCTGCACATACCCATAAAGCTGTGCTCATTTGTTAGAAGAACTTGCACAGTCCTTTGAAATTAAAGTACTGAATAAATGATTTGTTAAAAGTATTTACTGGCTTTAGGGATCTCTCTTCAAAGGTGGTGAGTCCTTTGATATCATGCATGACTTCTAACGTGATTGTTTATACCATAAATGACCACAAATGAAGCATCTGAAGATGTAATTTCCTTTTCAGCAAAGCAGTTTAATTTTTCTAGATGTGCCAATAGTTACTTGAAAGCCAGTTTTATGGCAAAAGGTGAAAGAGACTATAATAAAAATCAATTAGGAGCATGGCCTAGAGATCTTCCTTCTCCCTCCAGGATACAAAAACTTTTTACATTTGCTCATGAGCCATCACTAGATGATTAGTCACTAAATGGAGAGGTATCACTCTTGCTTTGTTAATAAATAAGCAGAAAAATTGAGAATGTCTTTTCTGAAAACCAGAACAAGACCAATAATAGATTAAATCTATAAGATACTGATCTTTTACTCTTAGTTCCTCAGCCAGAATTTGACTTCATGTGACACTTTGAACTCCATTACACTCAATTTGTGCCTGCTTACAGAATGTAAAATGCATTGCATGCATTCTCTGTTGATACACATGAAATAGGAGTAAACAGATTTCTGTTGCAGAGTTTAAGTACAGATCTGAACTTTTTCTCAGTGGGAATAAAGATTACCAATATTTAAAATTATGGTTTCAAGTCTCAGGCTAATTGGAGTGGTGTAGAGATTAGTCTCAACTAGAACATTCTCTCATGATTAGGCTACATGAAATGTGAAGTTTGCAAAGCAGTAACTAAATGATAAAAGAGGCTCAAAGGATGCATAGAACTCTCCTTTGGATTCTTTTAAAAATAGTACTTTGGCTGACTGTATGATCATATAATAATCCTGTTTCTCTCTGACAGAAGTCCTTCCTCATTCATTGCTACCCACTTGGTAGGAAGCTGTAAGGATTTTATCATCATAGCTCAAAATGTGGCCGAGTGTTTTATTTCCTGTAAATCCTGTTCTGATAAAGGGATGAAATAATTTTCTTATGGTCTCTGTTATCCTATGGATCATGGTTGTATCTAAGTGATCCACAAAAGTCAATAATTACCCTTGCAGAAGTGGACTCAGCTGAAAAAAAAAGCCAGATAAAAGATTAAATATTGTTTTCTAAGGCAGACAAACCCTGATTTTTGTACATAAAAATTATAGTTTGATGGGCATGATTTCAGCTGTGAGTAGAACTGAACAAAACTTACTATCTATTTCAAAGAAAACATTGATATTTGAAAAATTAGTGTTCTAGATTATAATGAAATACAGATTTTTTTAAATTTTTTTTTTAAGAAGTAAAAATCTTGCTTCAAAGGAAAAATTTATATTAGTAAAATGCCCTGGAAAGTTGTCCTATTGAATTTTCCCAAAGTCAAAGAGATCAGCCAGCTTCCCCAACTCAGGGAAGATCCTTGAATTGCTTTGCCTCCAGTCACCACAGTCGGAAAGCCTCTGAGCTGTCAGAGCTCCTACGGCAGCTCATATGAGGCTCTCTGCACCGCAGTTCTGCTTTTGGGTAGGCACCACAGTCTCCCCAGGAGCCTACATCTTGCTGGTCATCCAGGCTTGACACTTGCTGAAATACAGCTCTTGCCCAGCCCTTTCACTTGGATTTCTCTTTTTTATACAGCAAGGCATTCAGGATGTGTGGAAAGGATGTCCAAACCTCCACCCGATCTGATGTCTCCAACTCCTGATCCCTATGTTTAGATGTATCTTGAGGGTTTCTTATCATATTTCACTGCCTTTGGAGGTGCACATAATGGCCAGTTAAACCCTGAAAATCTCTGGGTATAGGGAAGTTTTCTGGAAATTACAGTTCTCAGAAAATCCATAAAATTATATGGCAAAAACATTCTGGTGTAATACTTATTTCTTTTACAGAATAAATTCTGTGAAAGTTTAGACAAATATTTTAGCAGTTCACATGTCAGTATTTCCACAGGCTTTGTTAAGATGTCTCTTCTTGTCTGAGACAAGAGGTGGTGATACTTGATATTTCTTCATAGAATGGACCTTCCTGCTGTGATTGAAATGTCTGCTGTGAAAAGGAACAAAGAAACAACTGCACCTTGAAGTAAGGATTCCAAGTTCTGCGTGAGGCAAATGCAATGGGACCATTAGTGATGTAAACTGATGGGAATTTCTGATAGCTGCAAACTTTTTCGAGAACTGGTACAAGGAATCAAGGTGTAAATTTAGGGTCTGTGGAGAGGAACAGTCACCACTGAAGAGCTCTTGTACAATATTTAAATACCCTTAGTTTTTATCTGCAGCTTTAATTCTCCATAAAATACATTCTATCAGTACTTACCTGCCAAATTTTCAGATGCCTCCAGCTTTGTGTTTTATATTAAGTTTTTATTTCTGTCAATTTGTATTTTACATTGCAAATCAAGAACCTTTCAAGATAGTTTTGATTAATTTCGGGCACAATGTAGCCTCATTTCTTTTTTATGTTTTGATGGTAATTTACCATGGCATAAAATTGTTTTGCATTAAACTACACTCATGAATCAAGAGTCTTTTCCATTAACAAGATCCATTTAAAGAATAAGGCCATCTACAAATCAACTATTTTGTGTCAGTTTCTGTAATTATTGTTTAGCAAGAACTGGTACAATGGCACTGTGAATTATTCAGTGGATAGATGATTTAGACAAATAGAACAGAAATATTAATATAACTGGTACTGTGCTAAATTACCTGGCAGAGGCCATGGTTTAGAGTCTGTTATTCCCCGAAGTGGAAAAAGAGAGCTTTAGTTTATGCTGCTTTAGATTGCAACAGTAGGTTTTAAAGAGGTTTTTATTCATTAGGAAATTATTCAGGGATACCTTAGCTTTCTAGGTGGGAAGCAGAGTAATATGTAATGACAGGAGCACGTAGGGGCTTTAACTCCAACCTATGTTTTAAAATATTTATATATTTATTAAATATTTATTAAATATATGTGTGTGTATGCTTATATGTGTATGTAAATAAAATATTCAGAGAAACACACCCTTGTACATAAAGTTGTTTTGAAAGGCTGACATATTAAAAGTAGATCAGGTAGCAACCATGGAGTTTATTTGTAACACGTTTGTTCTGAATACCCTTTTTAAGTTATTTCAGTTTATTTCAATGTTGACAATATTTTTGTAGTATATTCAATAGTTATGCATTATTTACAGTAGTTCTATGTGTCACAAGATTATAAATAATAAAATTATCCCATTAGTCCTCCTGTAATTTTTACTATTTATTTCTGTCTTTGTCCTCATGATTCCAGAACATGCAGTTAATATAGCAGATAAAATTTTCTGAAAGAATGGATGGAAATCAGACTGTACCTTTTTGGCTTTCATCAAATACCTAAAAATAAGTGGCTGAGGCACTGAAACTACTATTTTTATTCCTCTCATTACAAACTTTGCAGTCTTTTACTATCCATCTTTTAGGTTGCTATAATATGAATGAGTATGCTTGTGAAGCATTTTAAATTTCATCATTCAGAGCATATATTGCAAAATTCTGACAAACTAACATCTTCAACCATAATAATTGTAGAGGTAAGATTCTTATTCTGAAAGGAAATGGTTGATATTAAACAAGAATATTTTAGAAGCTATGATGAAATGTAATATATCTTGTTGTAGTTGAAATGGTTTCAGTGGCTGATGGTCAAGGTAAGCCCATTTGTTTTCATCCTGCTAATATGTTTTAATCACGTGAGCAATTCCCACCAGTCAAGATTTAACTAGAGCTGCCTGATGTCCTCACAATAATCTGAGGTAATCGATATCTTCTCTTTACAATTAGTTATAGTTTTCAGGAGTGAGGCAGTAGGTAGTCTTTTCCTCAATGCAGGTGAAGTGGTGCCTCCTTATACCTGCAGACTGACATCAAAGCTCTGAGAAATAAGAACAAGCCCATTTATCTCTGTAGGTGTTAACTTACATGCCTCAAAATGATTGCTTTACATCAAGTTTCTCACCATGCCTTAACACTTCAGAGTAGTTGAAGTATATAAGGCCATGACTGCTGGTTAGTTGCTTGTAGTATATCTGGGGACTAGCTTAGGCCACAGAGGATGTGGGATCAGACAGTTTCATCTTTAAATTTAACCTGAGCTTCTATTTCCCTGTTGGATATCTTAGGAGAGTGGGAGCAAGCATCACTCAGTTACTTGGCTCATTTTCAAGCTCTCAACCGCAAGAAGAGAGAGAGGTATCTTCATTTCTCTTTGCTTCACTTCACGTCTTGTGTGATTTCTCATTTTATTTTCTGGCTTGCCTAGAGTTGTGTCCAAATCACCAGAGCAGAGATCTCAAGACTGAAGAACATTGAGGCCATATGTCGTGACTGTTGCTCAATATCTTTTTTTAATTGCTTGTCATTAGGCTTTGGAACAACCTGATATAAGACCTGTCACTCAGCACATTTACTAGCATCAGAAGCCAGTCCTCAAAGGCCAGCACTGACAGAAGAGCCTGATTCTGCTGTTAGGGGTCCTGATGTCTGTGCTGTAGTCAAACCAGAATTTGTGTCACCTTTAGAGAGCTGAAAAGAATAATTGATGTTTTTTATTGTATTACATTTAACAATAAAAAATTCTGTTATTTTACTTTACGTGAACATGTGCATACAGACAAATTCCCTTTCAAAGTGAGCACTTTCAAAAAGAAATCCAAGACATGAAAGTCTGAGAACTTAATCTTGTCTTGAAATCTTTGTGAAATTTCAGGCTTCTCTCCTCTGGATGTAAATGTCTTCCTAATGAACTCCTGAGGAGGCTCACAGATTGAAATCTCCACAAAGCGTGCTTAATACTGAAGGGCAACATTTCCATCGTTCTCTCTTTTTTTTTTTTTTTTTTTTTTTTTTTTTTTTTTTTTTTTTTAAAGTTGGCTTCTTTGATGGCTACAAGGATTTCTTGGTAAGAGTAGCACATTGCTTTACTATTTTTCTCAATTGAGCCACCCTTCCTGCTCTCAAAGGACTAGTTGGAGCTCCCCTACCACTTTCAGTGGTTAATAAAACATGTATCTGACAAGCAAATCAATTCCACTGATCCTCCTGCCTAGGTAAAAGCTGTTAAGCACAAATTCTAGAAATTTGAGAAAACACTAAAAAACAAGCAGTCTCTATGCCACTTCACTGTAAAATGAGATTAGCTATAACGAATGTTCTGCCAAAGCCTAATACAGAGCAGTGCATTTTTTTCCCTGACAATGTTTAACTGCAGTTAAATATGCTAGTTTGACATTTGCCTGTAATTATCATGGAGCCATATTGAGATTTTTACTCTCTGAAGAGATTTTGAATGACTATAGTGTCTTCTAGGATGACATGTCTTGTTTTCATTAATCTTTGTAGTGACTTTTGCTGTTGGCAACCATGACTTGAATCCAGCTTCTGTCTTTCTTTGGGAGCTTGCATAACTTTTTCTGTGTAATTAAAAAAAAAGAAAAAAAAAAAGTCCTGAATGAAATTCCAAACATGAAGCATTATTAAACAAGAAAACAAGAAGATGATTTCAGGTCCTCACACAGTAGGTCCTTGTTTCATTCAAAGCTTTTATTCTATGTCCTTTGTTGCAATGTGATCTAAAAAACTATATGTATATTAAATATTAGCTAATAAAAACCACTTGAAAACTCTGTGTATATTCTGACTGTAACTGAACACAAGACTGATATTGTATTCGGAAGTTATGAGAAGGATGTAGGGAGAAAGGCACACAGAAATTTTCTATTTTCTCTTCTGCCTAGACAAGCTCAGTATTTTGAAATATGACAATTACTTTTTAATTTACGGGAAAGTCAAACTACTTGAAAGGCAAAACTTGTTTTTCATCCCTTGTAATGCCTGCCAATATGTGTTTTGTCTGAATTCATAATACTAGTGGAATTTCACTGTCTAAAAAAACCCATTAACATTGTATTTGTATTTGGAAAAAAAAAAAAGAAAATAAAAAAGAAAACATTTCTTGGAAGTTCCTAACATATGATTGTCCATAGTGGTTGTCCATGTATTCATAATTCTCTTTTAAGAGTGAAATACAGGACAGCTCCTTCTAATCAAGGATATTAACCAGAAATCTATCAAACCTGCTAACAAACTACAGACATAGACATGAGCTGTGTAATGCACACTTGAGCCGGCAGGAAGTTACGATTTGAGAAAGGAAGAAAAACACTGTGTACGTTTAGTTATATCACATATATATGTCAGGTACAATTCTAGGAAGGATGGACTCCACAGATTACCACTCTGCAGTAACATTTGTTTATTTGCAGCTCACTTAGAATTTCCTTCCCTTGTCCTGATTACTTAAAATAAAACAACAAATTCTTCGCAAAATTTGTTGACCTCTACTCAAAAAACCCTCCAGGTTTTACAGAAGCAACTGGATACGTGAGAGAATTTGCTGTTTTATATACTACAGACTGTGAATGATTTGTATTTCTCATTTTCCTAGAGATAGAAATAGGAAGTATATCATAGTGATATCCTACCTTGCTTCAAGAAGTTGTAGATAATATGTTAAAATGGTGAACTGCTCAGGTAATGATATACAAGGTGTAAAAGCAACAGAGGGATGCTCCTGATTTCTGAGCAGCACTTTCAACACTGCCATCACACACTGACACATTTACTTTTTTACTAACAAGTTGTGACAAGACTCCAATCTGGCCAGATCCTTGAAGAGGAACAATCCTCAACTTTTTGTTAAAACAATATTGTGGAAAATCACTAATGGCTTTCCAATTACTCATCCACCTGGTGAGGCTGGGTAAATTCAATGCCAAAATGACTGGGAATCTTGTAGATTCATCTCGACTGGCAAAGCCTGTTACAGACCTTTATATCAGTCTATTCAATGAAAATGTTGGTTATTGGCTCTTGGGGGCAAGAACTTGTTGGTCATAATGGGCTCCTGAACACTGTGTGCAGTCTGCAGAAGAAAATACAATTGAAGTGGAAGAACGCAGAAACAAAAGTCATCTTTTGTTATGTGCTTTCATTGCCAGGGAAATAGTTTGGTGGGGGTTTTTTGGTGTGTTTTTTTGGTGGTTTTTTTTTTCTTTGTTTTTTTGGTTAAAAGGGTGGGGAGCTGTTTGTCTGTCTTTGAAGCAGATATTCTTCGGTGGACCTGACCCAAAGCCTCTCAGAAGCATAGACAGAATTCATTTAATTTTCTTCCATGGATGAGAGCTGGTTCATTCCTGTCACAGAAAGAAGTGAGAAAGGTAGAGAAAACAGACAGAACTAAGATCAAAATCTTTTGCAGAGCAGGCTTTATCTCCTGTGTAGAAAGAAGGGAGATATTTCTGCCTCACATTTCTCTGGCCTTCGTTACCCACACTGTGTGAGGGGAGCAGTAGGAGTTTATTTTTATTTTCTTTATTTTGTATTTCAACGCCATGATATAGACAAAACAGAAAGAGGAACAGTAATTCTCCTAGCAACTGCCTGCTTTTGCTGCATGTAAAGCTAATCCTTAACTTTTATCTGAATGCAGAACAGCAGAAGGTTTAAAATGATGGTGTGCCATAGACATAAGGTTATTTTATATGTTATCTATACAAAGACGTATACATACGTTGATTTTTAATTATGCCTCCCCCACAGCTTTTTGAAGTTTTAATGTAGTGTGTAACAAAATATTGTGATAACTTTGTTCTCTATTGACTGGTAGATACATATCAGCCAAAGAAATAGCAGGTTCCTGACCTATGATCAGTCGGTCTTCTTCACTTTATACAACTAATTGTCCCACATCATCCTAGCTCTAAAGAGAACACTGAATATGAAAAGAGAACTTTGGTGTTTGTATTAGACACATGATTCGGTATCAAATTCCATGTTTACTTGGGGAAGGGACAGAATATGAGAGAGCCTGGGCTCATTCTCTGCTCAGTCCTCCCTGATTACCTGTAAGCTCTGAATTTGCATCCTATTGGAGAAGTGCATCATGGGGAAGCAATTGGGTAGTGTTGCTCTACATGTATTTAAAAAACTATTAAGATACTCCACCATTTTTAAAAAAAAAAAAAAAAAGATATTTATCACTATGCAGCTTTACAATTCAGATAACTCCTTAGCCTTTCAGAATTAAATGCAGAATGAATAAAATAAAACAACTAAATATAGCTGATTGCCTGAATTTCTTTTTGGACATAAGGAGATATAACATGATCTCATATGCTGTAAAACATATGAAGTCTGAGCTGTCTTTAGTCCACCAGTTCAGGACATAAAGACTGAATAACTGAAAAGTAATTTTTTGAGTGTGCAGTGTGTTGCAGAGTGTGCAGTGTGTTGTCCTGGAATATGAAATGTTAATACATTCAAAGGCCACTATAAATTAAAATCATAAAAGTAGCAAAATTCCATACTTCTCAAATAAACTGCAATTACAAATAAACGGTAACTACAACACCTTTTTAAATGCAACTTTATAGAACTTGTAGTATTTCCTTTTGCAGGATGACTTTTTGATTAGGGACCAAACATGGTGGATTGTTGATAAAACTGCTGTTGAAAAATGTGTACAGTTCTGGAGTCTCAGTGGGGAAGAAGTGTAGGTCTCAGTCTGTCCATAGCTGCTGGCTCCCCAGCTAGCAATCTCAGCAGGGACACCAAGTACAGAATCAAGCATTCACCCCTAGAGGTCTCCCCAGGTCAGAATTAAGAAATGATGGCAGAATAATGTATAAAATTTATATCTGACATTAACCATTTTTATGTGTGCTACAGTGAAATATCATCAACCACTTTCAGATATTTGATGTTTTTCCATTGAAAAGTAGCTTAAGCTTAATAATATTCTCTTTATTATGACTGTGAGGGTCATTCATGGTCACAGTTTTTCAAAAACAACTACATTTTAAACTTCTGGGGATCCTTGCCTTTCCTGTATAACACAATTAGTTGTACTTTATCTGTTAAGGTTTTGTTTTCAGTGAATCATTAGGATCATTCATTTCAAGTCTAAATGTGAAGCATGTTTCAATTTCCTTTCCTGTAAAAGGAACATATATCCTGATAGCTCATTAAAATTAACAAAAAAAAAAAATTCCGCTGAGAATCTTAAAATTCATTTTCTTTCTTCTCACTGTGTTTGAAGAATTTTAGGTATCCACATTGAATCGGAAATTAAATGAGGAGAAAAATGTTTCATTCTGGAAAGTGTTCAGATGCTGTCATCAGTGTTAGAACCTGAAGATAATAGAAAATCTGTCACTTTTCCAAAACAATAGGAGGGACACGCTTTATATTTGTTACTAGAAAGATCAATTTTTTGACAGCACATTGCAGAAGAATGAAGTATAAGAATAGGGTTAGAATGTTAAAAGCAAAGCAATAATACTGATGTCTGTTTTAATACATCGAATAATCCAGAAAATATTTTCAATTTACTTTTACCTGTCTAATTAAGTCCAAACCCACAGATTTCAAAAACATATCTGAGAAGTTATCTGTACAGTCAAATCTGACTTTTTTCTTTCATGGTCTGCATGATTCTCTACTTGTAGCAGGATTAAATAAACAGTTCTACCTAATTAGGTGAGACCCCTCATCTAGCTAGTTTATTCAATTGAATTTTCTTTGTGTGTAGCATTAATGGTCACAGTTTTAGATGTAGGAAAAGACTCATACCTTGAATTTCTCAAGGTTTAAAAAACAGGACAGGAGAGGAGGGACTCCCAGTGTTTGTGAACCTTGGTATTTTAGCCCTACTTTCTAATCAATAGCTTAATAGCAACTACTGCAGCCTTGAGATCCCAAAGTGAGAGTTGGCATTTAACTAATCTAATCAGTTGAGAACATTTATATCCGTGGAGTCAGAGCTATTACACTTACTGAAAAACAGAATACAGAGTTGGAGCAAGGGACACATCCATCATCTAGAGTTGTGTCTGAGGTAGAGCTTTGGATCTCACAAATGCATTATTGCTTTATATGGTAAACTTTATTGCTAAGTAAAGACAAGTTTATACTATCATGAATTTTACTTACCAAGTACTTCTTCATAAGGTGAAGAAACAATTTTCTTTTTTTTTTTTTTTTTTTTTGGAGGGGAGGGCATTTACTTAAGTTCGGAGTTTTATTGACAAGGAAGAAAGTGTATCATTATTGTTGTCTTAAACACAACTGATCTTTAGAGGCTCGTAGCTAAAAAGTTACTTCCCCCTTCTTGAGTTGTTTTCACTGATTAATTTTGATTTCATACAATGTGCAGAAAATGGTTATCTTTTATTTTATTTCTCTGAGCCTCCTTTCCCCTCAGGCTGGACGGAGGACACAGTGGGAAAAGAAATAAATCAGTTGTGGTTTTTCCAATGTCCCTTCCCAATGACCTGAATATTTCATAGGAAAAGTACAAAACTTCATTTAGTAGGACAGAAAATGAAGGCACAAATCTTTTGGATTGTAATCTGGCTCTAGGAAGAACAACATAAGGATCACAGCATTAGTGTTCTGTTAATATTGGTTAAACCAAACTATTATGTATGTTCTACAGTGCATCTTTCTACTTCGTATTGCTTTTTTGGGAGGAGGGACCTACAAAAGTTTATCTAGGCCATCTGTGTATATTTGTGTATGAGGTAGGGGAGGAGGTGTTTCGATATAGGCTTTGTGTTTGTTTGGAATTTGTGGGTATTTTGGGTTAGTCACAAGGAAATGCTGGCAGGCAACAGGTAGTCTAGCCTATCATTAACCTAAATTTATTCATTTTCAGTTCTGTGTTCACTTCAAAACTTACTATGTTAAATATGTAGAAGTTTTTTTAGAAGCTCATTATCAAGAGGTCACTGTATGGAAGCACTACACCTCTCTCTTTCTGCTGGACTCATAGGGTGAAGTATTAACAACAACAAAAAATACATTAGCAGTAAAATATATGAATAATTTTCCATTCAAATTATATTTATTGTGCAGTTGTATATAAGATGTGCCCATTTGTGAAATAGTCTAACATCTTAGTTGAAACAGGCTTGATTTCTAAGCAAACAGAGTTAACAGTCTTTTAAACTAGATCAAAGAAAGAGAAGGGATATAAAGTTTAAATGACGTACTAAAACATAGAAGTACAAAAAGTCCTTTAACAACATCTCAAAACTTCATTTTTATTTATAAGTATTTCATGTCAAGTTACAATTTACATTTTTCCATCCACAAAATAAATATGTGTAAAGATACATACTAGCTTTCAACATGGATTCTTCTAATTCAAAATCAAACAGCATTTGATATGCTGGGATTGTGTTCTGTTGTTCTGAGGTAATAATTTTGCTACTGTCCTTTGAGGCTTAGTAAAATTTTATAACCCAAAAATTAACAGACTACATATTGATTATAATTTCCTGGTTAGTAATGCCCATGCTAATAAGAAGAACATGAATATAATAAAATTGTCCTTCTCCTGTTGCAGCATAACAATTGGAGGCCTTATTTTCCAATTCTCAGTGATAGACTTACGCTGCTTTTGTCTTTTGTGTCCTGTTGAGAACAGGACACAGTTTTTGTTTCATTTATTAGCTTTCTCATTCAATACTAATTTATTTGCAGGGATTTCAGGTCAGTATTATTTATTTGGGATCCACAATGTTGGAGGACTCAGCAAATGAGGAAATCTGTTAATTTAGCCAATTCTAAGGTACAGGTAAGGTTTTGATTGCCAGCAGAAAAGTCTTGTCTTTCACTGTCAATTCTTCTTCAGCATTTTATGTCTGTGTGTACATATGTGCAAGCATTAAATAATCTTTTCCCTTGATTTCTCTAACATCTTTTTATGTTGTGTGAATGATCCAGTTTTCTTTCAACAAGTCCTAGAAGATTTATCAGGAAATATCTCGACCTCGCTAGTTCTGCCAACATTGTTCTGTTTACCACTGTTTTGTTGGGATATATGTCACCCAAAAGGTTTAACAGGGATTTCCAAAAAGTTTTTTGATGTTGTTATTGCATTTGTCTAAAGTATAGGCATTTTTTTATGAAGACATCTTAATCAGCTTGCTTAGCTTAACATATTCATTAAAAATGAATGAAAAAATTCATTTGCATATATAATAATGGTTACTGCATGTTTCTACAATATATTCTCATTCATGGGCTTCCAAACCCAGTAGACTCTTTCCTCTTTTTTTTTTTGTCATGTGAGGTGCTGTTTTGTGTATTTCTTTATTTTATTATTGTTATTAAGTTTGGGGTTTTTTTTCTTTTTTAATTCTGTCCTAGAAGGTTCATTTGATTTCTTTAAGGAAACTTCATGCCACTCTTAGATATGAGGAACTCATTTTGATTAACTTATTACTCTGAATGGTTCATTTTTCCTTTGAAACTGTCCACGTTATTCATTAGCCTTCTTTTGATCATTATATAATCTCACAATCCCCAAAACAAATTTATTGTATATGTTCTGGTATATGTTAAGATCCATGCAGAGTTTAGAGGCATGTTTTGTCTTTTCTACAGCAATAATCAAAACTACTGCAGCCTGTTGACTTCTTCTCCACAGGTGCAAGCCATGTATTGATTTTTATGGTTTCTTTCTGTGTGACTGCCTGATTCTTGAGTCTGATTCCTAAAATGTAAAGTTTCTGCTACTTCCTGCTGTTATATCTACTGAAAGCATGCTTAATATAAATCACAGAATCACAGAATCACAGAATATGCAGAGATGGAGGGAACTCACAAAGGTCATTGAGTCCAACTCCTAGCCCTGCACCCGTTTCCAAGAGTCACACCATGTAAATTCATTAGAGAAAAAATGTTCTAAAATCAACCAACAAGGAAATTTTAAAAATTGTAATCCACTTCTAGATTTAAGCGTTGAATCTGTTTGCCAATCACTCTAGGCCTGACCTCTCTTGGAAAGACATCAATATGGATTTCTGAATGCTGATGCTGAAGAGCGGCACTTGCCTAATATGAAAATGTCCCTTTGAGCTGATATAAAAGACACCTGGAACATCATCCGTTGCTCCAGAATATTTACACACACATGTGCGAGGTGAAATATAGCAAGAGGGCAGAGAGGCCCAAGAATGCTGGCTGATTTTCAAGGACCACCTCCTTCGGTACATCCCACAAGGAGGAAATCGGGCATGGGGGCAGCAGCTCCCTGCGCTGCAGGGTGGCTTCATCCTGCATGCCATGATAAACAATGTACCTACACTTAATAGATGTTATGAGAATGTGTGCGATTTTTTTTCCACAAGAGAGGTATAGTAAAAAGTCATGAAAATGGGTATTCCATGCCTTTGTATAAATATTTTCAAAGTTTCAATGGAAGAAAATTTAAAAACAACAATGAAAACCAGTGTAATTAGGGAAAACTTTGTGATGCTGCTTTTCTGTGCTGGGGTAAAGCACACTGTCAGTAACTTGAAATGTAAATATATATATTGTAAAACACACATATATGTGTTTTGAAACCCCTAGAAGATGGGACATTACAATAAGTCAAAGTTGAACTATACCAGAATAGGTTGATAATAGGTGTATTCCAAAGTTTCTGTCATGGTTTTGCCCACCAGCCCATCCCTGGGGCTGAGGATGGTTTTGTCCAGGTAATTTCCGGACAAAAAAGGCCAATCAAAAGTCCAGTGACGCCTTTGCTAATTACATCTTTAAGAAAACGGAAGAGAAGACTTGTGGCGCAGTTGAAATTAGGGGCAGCAGCCATGTAGAGAAGCAGCAGGCCCAGAGAGGGCCAAGGCCCTCTCCTGCCCCGGCTTGGGCCGGGGGGGGGGGAGCAGGTGTAGCACTGAAGCCCTCCCTTTCTCTCTGGTAAGAGAGTGAAGAAAAAAAAGTTTAAAAAACTGACTACTTGAATGAGAAACCGCTGTGGAAGAATTCGAGCCGAAAGATAACGGGACTTCCAAGGTCGAAGCTGGCAGCCGGAGGAGAGAGAAGAAATTCAAAGGGGGGAGAGCTGTTTCTTCTCTTTTCACTCCCTCTCCTCAGCAGGGAAAAGACTGAAAAGTAATCCCTGCTACTTGTAAAATTTGTTAGAGTAAGGAGACTTCCTCTCCTCACTGCGGCTGATGGAGGAGCCTGTGGATGTACCAAAGAAAACTGAGACTTCATGAGAAGGACTGAGGTGAGGCAGAGTCCTGTTGAAGACTTTGTGACCCTTGAAAGGGATGATGCTTATGCCGGAGCAAAGATGGCTCGAATAAGCTTGGGATCCATGTGTGTGTGGATCCATACTGCTGTTGAAGATTTATAACTTTATGAGAAGAAAAGAATCTCATGCTGGAGCAAGATGGCTCATGTGAGATGTTGGGATCCGTGTGTGTGGATCCGTGCTAAACCCATGCTGAAAAGTCTATCAAAGACTGTTTCTCCCATGGGGAGGGACCTCCATAGGGAAACAGGGGTGAACTCTTAAGCCATTATCCCCTGTAACCCTGTGGTGAAGATCCATAGTAAGCAAGTGTCCCCTTGCAAGCCTATGGAAGAAAGACCCTTCAGGACCTGGGTAACCCCCAGCCTTTGGTCTTAGCCCAGGAGGGGGGTAAGCCCAGCCCTGGAAGCTGACACAGAGCAAGAGAAAGAGAGAGAAAAAATTCCAGCTGCAACGAGAATGCTACTGCTACTGAAGATTTGTTACTGGAGAGAGAGAGCTGGAACTCCGAAAATGGAGACTGAAACCACTTCTCCTCCTTGGACTGGTATAATGGGGGGAGGAGTATTTCTGTAAATATATAACACTTTAACTTGAATAGAAATTGTTGTAGATATAATTTTTTAGTTTTTAATTTATTAGTAGTTCTTGTTTTACTAGTAATAAATGTTTATACTATTTTCCCCAAATCCTGTCTCTCTTTTGTCTGCAAAAACCTTCTCTCAACTAGTAGTAATTGTGTGGGGGGTGGAAAGCAAATTAACCCAAAGCAAAACCACGACAGTTTC
Organism: Pyrocephalus nanus; assembly: GCA_038380795.1. Taxonomy (NCBI): domain Eukaryota; kingdom Metazoa; phylum Chordata; class Aves; order Passeriformes; family Tyrannidae; genus Pyrocephalus; species Pyrocephalus nanus. Next base: position 13,878,804 of record CM076261.1, on the reverse strand, counting down.
ACAAAGTCAAAATTATGTTTTCTTCCATTTGTATTAGGATTTAAAAACTGAAAGGGATGAATAAAAAAAAATAAATAAAAAAAAAAAAGTGGTATTTTAGGAAAGTACAGCTCGTTTGGGTTTCTTACATGTTCTTTCTTTGAAAAGAATGGCCTAAGAATTATGTTGTACCCAAAAGTAAAAGCTACTGTATTTTATAGCCCTTTCAGTGATAAGAACATCAATCTATGAGCAGATGCCCATCATGCCTTACCTTTTGCTATAAATATTTATCACTTAAATGTTGTCTGTATAATTTAAGAGGCCAGTATAAAAGGCAGCAAGTGAATGTGCATAGCTTCAACAAGAAGGTTAGTAAATAATATCCTCTTCAATTTACATATGTGAAAACTGAGGTGTTACAACATTTTTCAAGTCACAGTCAGATTCAAGGAAGACACCTGGGCTACAGCTGTTAATTTATAAATATTTATCCAGTAGATTTCACGAACACATAAAAATATGATCAGATTTGGCAAAGTAAAGATTTCATCTCTCTTCTTTCAGCTGTTAGACTGCACTGCAGTCAGGGTTGCATTTTATGAATGGCGTGAAGGAGCTGGGTATGTTACAAAGTGAGTTTGGGTTGATGCATATGTAAAAACACATTTCTTTGGTTATTGCTTCCCACATGACAGTGCTTTTTCTGAAATTTAACATCTAATGTTGGAGAACTGTTTTCCAACAGCTATGAGTGTCAATAGATTGGGGAGATTGCTTGCTTTTGGGGGATTTATCTTTGTTTGTTGGGGTTTGTTTGTTGTGAAATAGGACAGCTAACTGGAATTTTTAGCTTTCTGGAGATTTTTATTCTGATATTTAAAATTAGTTTACCAAAATGCCTCTTATTTAATTTATTTATCATGAAGAAATAATGAAAAGCAGTTAGTGGTCACCCTTTCTTCTTTCATCTTTTTTATTTTGCCTTACTACTTTAAGTATAATTTCAAAATGACAAATAAAAAGGCTGCTTTGGTTGGTGGACTCATTTTTTAGCCAGTGAAAAATAATGAAATGCCTTTTAATGTTAAAACTTGCTGGAAAATGTATAAATAATGAAATTTATTTAATTGAGAGCTAAATAATTTATGTGTTCTTGTTGTTCATTTTTACGTGCATTTTTATTACTGCAACAATTTATAGTATGGAAATTCTACTCTCATCTTTTAATTTCTTTTTCATCTTCCTTATTTGACTGGATTCTTTTAACTGAAAGACAATCCCTTCAACAATAAATTATGAAAACTTTAATAAAGAAGAAAGCTAGTTAGATATTAAAATGTATAAATCTCTCTCATTTGACATCCAGTGTGTCATTTTGTTTGTGACATCAGGTTTGCCTGTTTGGAATTTCATATTTCCAAACAGATGAGAATGTAAGAGTTCTAATTCAAAGCATCAATCACAGAAAATGAACATAACCTAATGTCACTGCTGAATCAGGCCATCAATTTATTGCTTTGTAAAAGCAATCAGCAAGCTATCAAGCAATAAAGTGTATGGGAAAAGTACTTCTTTTGAGACAGCACAGCCATTGACAATGATATACTGATGGAGAACAGCAACTATTTTATAGCGTTGTGTGCATATTACTTGTTAAAAGCTCTGAACTGTTCAACAGATGTGAAATATGTTTCTTATTATTATGGATCAATCTAGTTTGTTTAATAGTCTTGTATGCCACTTAGATTCGCTGTCTTATTTAATGAGGTTATATTTGCACTCACTGGCTCTTTTGTTTTAGTTGAAGGTATGACTTCAGTTTTTCACTTGGTTTTCCAAGGAACAATGATGACTTGGACAATGTTTTTTTTCACTTGCTTATTAAGTCAAGTGTCACAGAGCAAATTGCAGAGCCATTCAAACCCTGTTACTGTACCAAAAGAACAAATATTTTACACTGTGCTAACAAGATGCTATGAAGTTTTTCATAAACAGCTAAAATGCTTGCCTTTAGCAGTGATTTCTTTTGTTTCTGTAGTTTTTTCTCTCTTTACACTCATCTCCTGTTTGCTTGTGACAAAAGAGGGAGTTAGAAAAAGAGTGGGATAGCATATAGTCAGCTCACCTGATCTGTGCTGATGAGGTGCATATGTTATATTCGTATAGTGAACCCTGCAACTGTTATCTGCTCTAAGCAGGAAATCTAAAACTCATCTGTGTCACTGAGGCTGGAAAAGCTGATGTGGCCTCAGGGACAAGGAACTGTTAGAATTAAAGTATTACAAAAGTCTTTGCTACTCTTAATAGGTCCTAAAGGATTGGTCTGGTAGTTGGTACCACACCGTTAAATTTAGTAGCCTACTACCAGAAGTTCTGATGAGATTTCCGGCAGAATTTTTAATCACTTAACCTTTCCCATTGCATTAAGATCAGCTGTCAGGGGTCTCTTTTCTTAATGATTAATAAAATTCTCTTTTGTCTCCACATTTTCTTTACCTTTTAAACTGCAGTATATTCCTAGAACTCTTTTGTTGCCCAGGGAAATTGTAGCCACAATTTCAGGTAATACCACACCATATTTGCCTAAATGCACAATTTCAAAAATTTGCATGACGGTAGAATAATCTACTATTTTGTGCTATCTTTAGGTAGGATTTAATTTTGGAGTTTCTAGATAAAGAAAATTTATAATACTTGACAATTACAAATAAATTAAGGATTTTCCTATATAGCAATTCAATATATGGATTTGTTGCCTTTTTTTTATACAGGTCTGTTCTAAAAAGGATATGTTCAGTTTCCACTTACAAAATATGAATTAAATAAAAATTACAAAATTCCTTTGAGGATAAACAGTATGGTTATTACATTAATAAAAGTATGTGAATTGAAGAATTGGTATGGTAACACTCTCTTATGGTAGCAAAATAAATTGTGGCAGGCTAGGAATAGGAATCACTAATCTCCATCCTTTTCCTCAGTCACAAGGAGTTTTTAAATGTGCAGTTTATGTATCATTCAAGCACTATCTTATGGTACATGAGGTGATATGGCCAACAGCTTTGTCATACTGTTCTGTTTCTCCCATAAAGCTTCTGAAATTTTACATTGAAATGTGCTGTGTCCATACTGTTTTCTAATTTAAAGAAATGTGCATAATACAATATCTCTGTTGTAGGGAAAGTACATTCAAACATACACATTTCAATATTGCTCCTGGAAGTGATGACTGACTTAGATTTCCATGCAATGTCACTCATCAATTTTTGGCCATCTTTCAAATAAATTTTAAGTCTTGTACTTTTTTCGTGGTTATTGTCTACTCCTCTTATCCCTCAGCTTTTGATCTCTTGAGTTTCTGTACCATCCTGTAAAAAAATTGCTAATGAATATGGGAGTAGAAAACACTTCTATCATTATAACTCTGGGCATGAAAGTTCAGTAAATAAAGGTAATTAAAATGAAATTTCTTACTTCCTGTTTAAAATTTCTATTATACACGTGCAATTAAATAACACTGAACTACTTGAATATCTGCTTTATAAAACTCTGATCAAGAGACTGAAAAAATAAAAAGCCTAGCACTAGGAAATTTTAAAAGCAAGGTGATTTTCTTTTCTTACACATTCTAATTGAAAGTATCTCTTTCTCCCACCTCTGAGTTCTTTGTAATTGCCTATTTCTAGGAAGAGCTTATTACTTCTTAAAAAAGTGAGCCATTTCTTAGGTGACTATGAACTGAAATATTCAAATTTTAGAAAACACTTCTCATTTGATAAGTTCTTTGTTTTTACAATACCTCCAGTTTGCATGTAAATTTCTAAGTGTATATAGGTAGCAAAGTTAGGTAAATGACAGTTGGCAAGCTAAGGTAGGTTTAAAATAGCTTTTTATAGAGGATACTTTGTGGTTCTGAACAGCTCAGTCTGATTTTGACCACTCAGGTATTTTTTGAAGTTATTGCTCCATTCACTCCTGACTTTCTGGAGATAAATGGTTTCATCAAGATGTATGCTGGCTGAAGCAAGTGCATTAAATACTGTGGCTTGATGTCAGTAAACCTTCTGCAATGAAGGGGAAGAAATCCAGGAAGGTCTTTAATAAACATATTTCAAGATATTCTTTCTAAACTTCTCAATACAAATATGAGATGTGATTCTGTGACCCTAATAGACTTTGTATTCAATTAAATTTTAATCCATTTGTAAAAAAATTTAAAAAATACTTTTAATTGGCCTCTATGGGATATCAATAGTTTTATTCCTCTGATGTTTAACTGCAACATTAATGTTTCTGCTTGATGGCACAGGGTCAGCTAAATTCACATAGAACATAATTTATGTGTTCTGAAATCTTACTAAAAACTCAAGTAAGTTCCTAATATAGTATTGTTTGAAACTTCCATAATGAACATGCTTCACAGAACAGGACTAAGAAACACATTTTGGAGAAAGAAAGGGAAAAATGTATTGTTTAAATCCAATGTTATCTTTTCAAAATACTTATTTTCCAGTTTTATCTGTGTTCAAGAGGTTTAAATTACATGCAAGAGTGATTATTTTTCAAGAATAACAAAGCCCACAGAAAGCTATTACATATTGATTTAGCATCACTAATAATTTAATACTTGAAAACATTTATGATACTGACACTACTTGCCTTTTCATCTTTACATTAAACACTAAAATCTAATAGGATATGTATCTTTTTATTTTGAGGATTTGGGAATTTTTGCCTTTTTCATGTTTTCTTGACCATAAGCAAAGGAGTAAGCATAGAAGAGGTTGTTCTCCATCCTGATGAAGTCATCTAGAGCACTTTTAACTCACAGATTTGTTTAAAAAGCACTCTTCTTCAACACCTACACTTTTCCAAGTAGAATCTAGGAAAGTTTGAACATTTTTCCAAATATTTTTCTGCTTGTTACACTTTTTTCATGACTCAAGATTATGGTTTCTTTTCCTACATGCTTAATTCATAGTTACTGCAGAAATCTTAAACACCACTTTATTGAAATTAGATAAAGAGATTTGTAACTTGTAATATTCATACAATTTGTAAATCTTTTTTTGAAGAGGGATTAACTCCCTGCAGTCATGGATACTTCTGATCAAATGCTTTGTACTCTATTTACTTTGTATCTTATTGAATAAAAATTCCTCTGTGAAACAGAACAAAGTGGTTTTGTTTGTTCCAAAATGCACTCAGTTATACCTGATACCCCTGCAACTGCTACAACAAAAAAAGAAAACTTTAAATAGTCATTTTCTGCTCTGAAGAAAACAATTATTCTATGAAAAAAACAAACAAAGAAAGAAAAATCAGAACCATGTACTTTTAACACAACCATGTACTTTTAACACAACCAGACAGAGACATTTAAGTTTTTGAAGAATTACTTGCTGATACAGATTCTCAGCAGAGGAAAATTTGCACAGTGTTTCTGGTTTTTTTTTCTCAGCTTTTAACAGAGACTCAAAGGATTTATTTTGCAAGACTAAGACATGCTAAACATTGTACTTATCAACTATATGAACATCAACTATATGAGCAGTTGTTTGTTTTTTTCTAATGTTTTATACAACTTGTGGTTGGATCAAAGTGAAATTTCCTTTATGCCTCTGTTGTTTGTGCTTTGTTCTGTTTTTTTCATTACTGAAATTTCTGAGATGTGTAAGTGTGCATTAGATTCTTATACTTTCCCCACATTGTACTTTCACGCAGAATTTTTCAGATTTATAGGCAGATACCTAATTTTGAAGAAAATTTATATTTGAAGTACACTGTTGTATAACAGCAGACTTAAGTGATTTAGAAAAATTTAATATGATGCCACATCTGTCACAGCTCTAAACAGCTTCTATGCCTCATAATAAATGACTACTACATTTAAAGTCAAAATAATTATACGCCTGAGAAAATGGCCTGTGGTAAAAAAACTTCTATGGCATAAGGAGAAAAGCAGACATCTAGTCAGAAAATGAAAATTTTATACTATCTGGTGTGCGAGATAGTCACAAGTCTGTCTTCACCACTTCACCAGAAAATTGTAATGTACTCATCTTCAGATATTTTTCATACATTTAAGAGTCAATGTGTTTTTCCTAGGAAGGTTCATGTAAGTCAAAAATGATTTCTCAGCATTTCTGTAATCATTTGTACTTACAATTCACTTGTTATCAAAATGTCTGCATCTCTTATTTGATATTTATCTATATTTTACTGAATCATGAGTAGAGCTTAACCAGCAAGACTTTAAAAGGTATGGTGGTGGTTGTTTCTAGATTAATGTGTAAGATCCATTTTTCTTAAGAGTACTTCTGTAATAAAGCATTAGAAGTGATATTTTTTTGTTTGGTTGGTTGTTTTTTTTCCCCAAAGTGCCTTTCCTGAGTAAGACACTTTGCTCAGAATAACTGCTTTTTAATAGCTAACAACTAAGTAACCAATTATCAGAGATTGGGACTGACAGAGACAGGTAAACCAGGACCAGATTTATTTGTGAGTTTGCTTTATTTGCTAGAGGCCTAATTATAGATGAAGATAGACACAGCTTTAGCAGTTACAGGTTTTTTGTAACATTTCAAAGGTAATTACTTCTTTGAAAAAAAATGTGCACGAATGAAATTTGTGCTACTTCAAGGTCTCTCTTCATTAATGTATCTATTTTATTCTACAAGGATTTCCTCTCTGTTTGTAAGATTGATTTAAAGACCAACATCTGCTTAAACAATTTCCTCAGGAGAGAAGGCAAGCATTCACTCAAAGCTATTCTGAAAGCTAGCCAATTTTGGAAGAAGGAATATCCAGCAGTTGTTAGAGGAGAAAAGGTTTTCTTGTTTTTGGGTTTTGTTTGGGTTTTTTTTTTACAAAATGCAATGAAAAAGAATCTTTCTATAAGAAAGTCAAGTTGGAGACAGGTTTTGGGATTTACAGCAGTAATATTATCTCCTTGATAGGGGATCTGTATTGATCTGACCCTTTTAGAACTATGAAATTTTAGTATTTGATGAAAGGCAGATTCCTTTTGTAGATTTTTTTACTTACTGTTAGATGTGAAGAATTTCTCATTTCTATAAGATCTCACAGAGTTGCGGAACTGGCCCTGCTCTTCTTGCACTAAGGTCTCATGAGTTGAGGGTTTAGGAACCAACAACTCTTTATTATGCACAGGTGCACTAGCTGATTTTAAAAGACCTGAAGGCCTGTGTTAAAGCTTTTTATAAGAGATACACACAATGGTACCTTTTTCCTTTACCCCAAATATCAAAATTATCTCAAGGCAAAGCTTGATATGTAGTAAAAATTTTCTTAATGAAGACATTTAATACTCATTTTTATGAGCAATAATAATTTCTGAGTAATATAAAAGCTTGAATTTTTTTGAAGTCTATTTGTAGTATTTTCTTTTTTTTTTTTTCCCATCCACTCTCTCATCACATGCAGAATCTCTCAGTCTTTCCTTTTGTCATATTTCTCTCCATCATAGACAAATATGGGCTTTGTTAGTTTTTGTCAGGAAATGAAAGTGGTTGTATTTGCTGAAGCAGAGTTTAACCAGTGATATTTATCTTACACTGCTGAAACCCATTCAAAACTTCCTGTATCGACAGTTCTGTAGCTTTTTCTATAAATAGAGAAATTCTTATACACAATAGAAGAACTGTCTTTTGGGGCCTTCCAACAGTAGACATCAGGAGTAGACAATATTCACATTTTTAGCCTCTAGTCTGAATAGAATGCCTTACAGTACTCCTAAATTATGATTATGTTTGAAGCACTTTAATAAATTATAAACCCACAGGGAAAAAAAAAAAAAGGATAAGGAAAGTGTTTGAACCTTATTTTCACCTCACATCTTTGGATAAAGGAAGATACTTACTTTTTTTTATGTTGCTTTAGGAGAGATCCATCATGACCCTGTAGAAAACACAGAATGACTCAGAACCAAGGGCCAACAGTCTTCTCTTTACAGGCCCTTGTCTACCTTGTGACTTTCTGTGGTAGCACAGGTAAGGTGTGTCATAACATTTTGAAAGACATAACTGTGATGTAAGATTAGAGAATGATCATTAAAACCTTTACAGCATTGTTATTATCCCTTGGTCTTCATGGTTGTTTGTTTTGTTTTGTTTTTTTTTTTATTACATGCCATATCTCTATGGCCCTAGAAATATTCATTGTACAATTGCAAGATAAACATCAATCAAACAGCCCTTATGAAATATTATGTCATTATGTTCTGAGTTGCATAATAGCATGCTAAATCTGACTAATTAAAAGACTTGTTTCATTACTAACTGGTACTGGAAGATAGGATATTACATCAATGTCATCAACGTTATGAAGTTTTCAGGAATCCAAATTCATGTTTTTGTGTTGTTCAAACCCTTGAGAGTGTCATCCTGACTTTAAGCTATTGTTATGCATTGCACAAGTTCTACTAGAAAGGCTGCTATCAAGCTATATTCTGCTTTCTTTTCTTCCTATACTATGAGACTATGTTTACTATCACGACATTATTGTATGTTCCTGTACCATGGATCTTCTGTGCATGGAGACTTTTTTTATCAGTGATTCATGTAGGATCTAAAAAATGGGTCACTGAATTTTTGGTCTCTATTAAACTGTAAACAACTAAACAGTTTGAAGAAGTCTATAATGAAGTACTGTGTAAAATGAAATGAAAGAAAAGAGAATTGGCTTCTTCATGATTTCTTTTTTGCCTAAAGGATGTTTTTTCTCAGTCTGTCACTCTCCAACAACTTGCAAGAAGGAGAACATTTTGTATTAGATTTTTAGATGCCAGTGTAGTTTACTTTGATGACTGTCTTCCCTTTGCTCTTGAGTTGGAATTGCTCACTATGAAAAGCGTCTCAGCCCTTGACTGCAAGAGAGTGATACTATTTCACGGCCTTTTCATCAACCATCTCCTATCCAGAGGGATCAGTGCTATTAAGTATTACTCTGGTACTTTAATATTCAGCTCTAAAATGATGCTTTTTATAGTTTTGATTTAGTTTGTTTTTGTTGGTTTTTTTTGGTGAAGATGGAGGGGAAGTAGGGGGGAGGATATTTAACTCCCTCTGATTTTCTACTTCTTGACCTGACTGCAGACTGAACTTTGAAAGACGTTGTTAAAAGTTATTAAGCTGTATGAAATGTGGCAGGAAAAGTAGTGCTTATTATATGAATTCTGATGGAGGTAAATCTGATTTTGTTGGATATGAACTAACACAAAGCATGGACCTAAAAGTAAATATATTCAAGAGATTATATTCCTTCCTTTCTTGTGTTGAGGTAATATGACATCTGTGACTGCCTTTCTTCAGGGACCCATTAGAGTTTAAATTCCAGTGGTGCACACTCTGGGATGAAGAACAACCAGTTCTGCAACAAAGCATATTTACTTTGTAACAGCATTGGATATAAACAACTCATTTCTCATACTTGGTCTCTCTCTTTGAGCATATTATAATATATTCCAGAGGAAGTGTTTTTAAAATTTTCTGTCTGCAATGTAATATTCTCAAAACTGTAGAAGTAAAAGGCACTGACTGGAATTTCTAGTGAGCCATTTACTTCCTCTCTTGCCAACCTCTGCCTAACACTGGAAGAAACTCTGACATCTAAAAGTTCTCCTACTAATGTAAGATTCCACATCATATAATAATAGAAATATTCTGTGCATAAAGGAAGGATGACCCCGTAAGACCAACTTCCTTATTTTTATGGGTCGTCAAAAACCACTGAAATTTGCTAATGCTGCTAGAGACCTCAGAATCTAAATATTAGGGATAAAGTTGGTCCAAGTTTGAAATTCACATAAAGATTTCAAAACATTATTAGAATTCTGTTTGTTTGTTTGTTGTTCTTGTGTTTGTTTTTTTTTCTTTTTTCTTTTTTAACTACCTCATCATATTTTCAAAACCTGGGAGAGCAGAAATGTTTTTCTAGCCACTTGCAGATCTAGAGTAATTTTAAGGAATGCATTACATCATTTTGGTTTTGTTGCACTTTCTCCATCATATTACATTTTTTGCTTTTTATATTATTCCTTTTCCTTCTGTGTTGCAAACCTTTTAGTCTTTTTCTTCTTTCACAGCTACCACACCTCTATGTTACTCCCTTTGGACAGATTAATTCAGATCTGGTCTGGAGATGCTCACACTTTCCCCTCCTGTTTTTCCCCTCCTTTTTTGTGGGAGTAGAAATTTTGAGTTTTTACATTTTTCTTTTGACCCTCATTAAAAACAGTACTCACATCCTGTGTTCTACTTAAACACTCCTCCCTGAACATTATAGCCTTGCTGTTCAGACTGTTATAGATTTGAGAACTTTATCAAGAAAATTAACCTGAATACTTTAGACTGAAGAAGGGACAGTTATTGTGTTTTCTGTTGTACTAAGTATCTGCTCTGATAAGCTTACAGGTAATGTCACTTCTGGAAGCTGTGAGTGATGGAAAATGCTGTCATGTTCGTGGCACCACATCCTCTTCAAAGGATCTCAGTGCAGTTAAGACAAAATCAGTACTAGTGGAATAAAAAATTGTGGTGTCGTGTAAAATAGTCGTGTTGATCATCTGCATAATGATAGGATGTTTATGTTTCATATCTGACACTTCTACATCTTTCTTCAAGACAGAGGGAAATGTATCAGAATTTCATCTATGCCTAAGCAAGTGTCTCAGTTTAATGAGACACAAATGTTTTGCTGAGGATGAGTCATGAGGAAGACCCAAACTCCTCTCTCTAAGTAATTGTAAATCTGAAATTAGGAGGCTCCAATAGAGAAAAATGTGGAAAAAGGAAAAAAATAGCAGCCCTTTAGTAAAAGATATATGTGTATTGGCAGAACAAAGAAAGAACAAAAATAAAACAACCAAACAATAATCCTATACCCAAAAATAATGCCCTTCAAAACAAACAAACAAACCAACCAAAATAAAACTAAAAAGTGAACAGTTCAGTTGTGCCCTTTGTTGCAATTCTAACCACAGTCAGCAGGGGATGCTGTTGAATCACTGATGGTTGCCACATGGGTAGTCCCCCCCAAGGTGTGCTGCAGAAGCCAAAAAAGGAGGTCTTCCCTCCCCCTCACAGGAAAAAAAGGAAGAAAGGAGGGAAAGGTAAAAAAAAAAAGGTCCTTCCCAATGGGAACTCATTCTGTCCTGCTGGATGAGTTGTGTGGTTTACATTCCCCTCTCCTTTGATATGCACAAGAGCTGCTGACAAAAAAAACGGAGGAGGAGAGGCCTCCCAAACAGTTCCTCACTGATAAAAATCCAAGCAAAATTCCCAGCTGGCAGCCAGGCTGAGAACAAAGCCATCTCTGAACTCCTGCCACTCGGACCCTGTTCCAGCTCAGGCAACAAAGAACTCCCTCCCCTCTCCCAGGAGAGGAGAAAAAAAAAGTAAAAAAGAACTCCTCAACCTCCCCACAGACAAGATCTTGAGGGCCATCAACTTGGAATGTGGTTTTATCAGCTACTTCCTTTGTGTTAGTCAATTGCCTGAGCCACAGTAAATCTGCCCATTCAACATTCCCTTCACACAGTGGGCAGGGGGAAGGGAAAATTCCTGCTTAGTTTCCCAGAACAAGCAAAACCAGGACAGCAAGCTAGAAACTTACCCATACATTTGAGAAATTAAGAACTCATTAGTCAAAAAATGGCTTAAATCCCAAAAAAATCAATAATATATTTTCACACTTTGTGAATACTTTTAGCAAGATGAAAATAATCATAATAGTGTTCCAGTTAAAAATATTTTCAATTGCTTTGTTGATATCATCTGAAGAACAGAAAAGTTTGCAAGCGCTATTTCATGAACAGACTTCAAATGAGTTGTCAAAAAGTGTAAATAAATGTATTATCACATAGTTTATTCTACTGCTAATTTCACCCAATTTATTCCTGATAGGTTTAATAATATAATGCTTTTTATTCCTAGCACTTATTTAACCTTATTATAGTTGGAAGAATTTCCTCTAATAAAGTAAAAGAGGAATGAAAATAAGTAACCTGATCAAGTTGACTAAATATCAAAAAGAAGATATTTTATGGAGTTTTCTCCCTGTGTCAAGTAGATATTTTTATTAAATTGGAAGATTTCTGTAATAATCAAAAGATGACGGTTTACCATTTTGTTCCATCTTCATTACTGCCATGAAAATAAATTCTAGATTAATATTCAAATATTTCAGATAAAGTAGATTCATTTATAAATTAAACTGTGTGAAATATGCCCTGTGCTAAGCTATCTGTGAACACTGTTGTTAGATGGTCTCCTTCCTCATAGAAAATATGAGTAGGTCATGAGTAATCATTAAAATAATCATATTTCAATAGTCTATGGTATGGCCTATGTTTCAGGATATTTTTTTTAAATACTAATTACTATTTGTTTTGGTGCTGTGAAAGTGTGAGAAAAGAGTATGTTCAAATAAATGTTCTGAAACCATTTGGATTAGATCTAATCCTGTAGAGTTAAAACCTGAAGAACTGAATGCTTTGATCTTATTGATCTCACTGATAGTCTATATATACATCTTTATGTTGTTGTTGTTGTTGTAATGAAAATATTTATCTTATTAGTACCTCTACTTCTAGTTCACAAAAAATTCTCTCTGTCTTGCTCTTTCCCCCTACTATGTATTGCTCATCGTCAAAATACTGTCTGTATTCTGGTAAAAAAACCAGGACAGTTGAAGCTCAGTAATCTTGCTATGCCTTCAGTTGTTTTAATGAAAGAGAAAAAGGCCATTGTAAGGCAAAATACTGTGTTATGTATGCAACTTAGTATATTGCATAACCGAACCCTTCTCATCCTTGCTTTCTACAAGCCAGAGCATCTGTAATGCAGTTTCTTAGGCTGACAGCATTAAGGAATGTGGTACCTGGTTAATTAGGGGACAGAAAAGCCCTGCTGCAGACAAGGGTTAAGTTTTTGTGCTAATTTCTTAAATTGATATTGGGTAGCCTTTCTGATAGGCTGTGTGCTCCTTGCTGTAACTGTTTGAATGGAATAGGATCTGTAGTTTTGCCACCCTATTCTTGGTACATTTCACATTTACCTAAGGAAGATGTAGCTTTTTGGAGAAAAAATAATTAGGTCTAAATAAATGTCTTTGGATGAGATGTGTACAGTACTGAAATTAAAAAGCCCAGACATTCTGTCTGCAATTCCCTATCTGTTTCAACTGAATATTTCTTTTAGCATTGCTTTTTGACTTCTTTAAGAAGTCAATTAGTTTTAAAATTGTAAGCCTTTTAGTTGTCTCATTGTGCCCCATGACACCAAAGAAGAGTATTTCAGTAGAAGTTATAATATTAAGTTTCTAAAGCAGTGTATGGTCCTTCAGAAAGGCCTTAGAGAATGTTTGATTCAGTCTAAGGGAAAAGAAGAATGGTAACTGAATGACAATTTCCCCAAAGCAAATACTTTAACAGGAATAGCAACATAAAAGATCTTCTGTGTTAAGGGCCATATAAAGCAAATACACTGTCTAGACATTATCCAATCTGCCTAAATTGAAAAGATGACATATTTTTTAAAATATTTTCATTGTTATGGTTTGCATACCAACAGAAAATAGCATCAAGAGGAACTTAAACATTTTATACCATTTGTGGAAACTCAGTGAGCGTATTTTTCATATTCTGTCCTTAAATTCTACTTCTAGTTTTTATATGTTAACATTCTCATCTCTAACCAAAACCACACTATTTGAGGGGATATTGTCCCTGTTTCAAAGATGGCACATTAAAAAAAAAAAAAAAAAAAAAAAAAAAGGCATTAAGCCATTTATTCAAGGTAATAATTAGAAGCAGTGTCATGTGCCACCTTGAGCAAGTCCATCACATGAAATTGGTGAAAAGGAAAACTATGTGAACAGAAAATGTCACAGGAATCTGCAGCAAAGGTCCATTGAAGTCGGGTCTTTCACAATCATCTGGAGAGAAATGAAGAGTTTGATTTATACACAAATCAGCATGGTAGGTATGGTAATTTGCAGAATTTTTTTGTGAAAGCACAAGTCTATATCTCAAGTATGAATAATGGCCATTTTGCTACACACTGCTCTCTTCAGGCCAATCTGCTTTGTATCTACTACCTGTAGTCACTGTGAGGAGAGCAATTTCTTTTTTTAACAACTATTGTTTATTCTGTCAGCTTCTCTCATGGTATCTCTAAAGTTACAGACATTTATTTCTCTCTATATAAACAGTTTCACAGAGTAATTTGTGGAGAACCTATTGTCAACAACTATGAATAGGAGTGTTTTCTTTACCTTCAGAAAAATGTAGATAATTGCTAAAACTAATAATATAATAATTTATAATAATATAATTGATTTTGGGTATAAAACTTAGGAAGACTTTTGGGGTGAGGAAAGATGTGCAAGGTATGTATCTGAGGAAGGATTAATGAATTAACACTTCAGTTTTATTTGCATGAAAAACATTGAAAAAGTACTGGAAGCTCTGTTCTGACTTGATATCATGTATTACCTCGTTGTATCAATGTGATTTCACGTGATACTGCACAATATAATTAATCATGCATTAAGTTAGTAAGGCAAGCAGCTGCCAAAGAAGACACTGTCCCTTTAAAGATGTATAAATGCAAAAGGATGGCTGAAGTCTATAACAAAGAGATTTGAATATGTTGTTTTTCTTCCTTTTTCTGACTAATGATGAACACTGGTTCCTCACAATTGAGCAATTTTTCCTGCTACTTTCAAAAAGAGGAAAATTGAATATAATTCTTCTTGGACCAGGGCACATCTCTAGAGCCAGTGAAGTTTCAAAGGAATTGATACACAGCTATTATTAAGGAGAATAAAAGAAAAACGAAAGTATTTTCCATGATCACTCTGTTTATGTGCTTTAAGAATAGAGCACAGATCCAGTGTTGATAAACTCCACCATGAATGGCAGCAAAAATGGACAATCTTGGTAAAGTGAAAGGAAATACAGGAGCCCTGTGTGTTTCAGTATATTTTCTATATGTGAAAATTAATGAACCATCATCCATCAGAAGATAGCGTTTCAATAGTAGAAAAAAGGATATATTTAGTTCTATTTATGTCATTGAGAGAGTTCTTAAGACAGCATTACCTAGGAAGGTGATGGGACACATCCCTCAGTCTCTGTATATGACAATGTAGTGCTAGAACCATTTTTGTCACGAATTTAGTGCAACTCGTAGACAGTATTATCTAACTGAAGTGTGCTTCTTCACACAACCAGTAGATCTGCCTTCACTTGGAAGCATGGGTTTTTTTCGAACAATAAGGAAGGATATGCAAATTCTCTGTTTTCAAATTAGAGCATCTGCATGTGTTTGCAATTAAAGCCTGGCACAGCTGTGTTTTTCTCAGATGTTCATGCATTTGCCTTATTATTCTTTGTATTTAATATTATACTTAAATTTGTAATTTCATAGTTCCTGTTTTGCCGGTTGTGAGTCCTCTTCAAGTTAGGTCATATAATTAATTGGGAAGACTGAGTCTAATCACTCAGTTAATTTAACAGACAATAATAAACAGACCTTCAAGGTATCATAGTATGGTTTGCACACAGTCATAATTCTATCTAACATTTAAGATGATCTGTTTCAAGTTGCCTTGTAAGCTCTTTCTTCCAAATCGTCTTCTTTAAATCTCCTTGCAGTCCATGCATATGCCTGTGAATCAATTATTTTAACAGAAGTTGTAGTAAGGACAGCAAATAGCGTTACACTAAGGGGGGAATTTAAAGAGTAACTTTGTTACTTTTTTGTTTGTTTGTTTAGTTGGTTTGTTTTGTAGCTTCTTGTGCTAAATGAAAAAAATGGGCATTTCATGACACCATACTAAAGAGTGGTATATTTAGCCCATTATAGATGTGCCCAGTGGACCTGACTTTGTCAACTAAACTGCATAAGGTACATTGCAAATGTTTTTCTGAAGCAGAGTGGTTATACTGACTTCAATCAAGTTATTCTAGACTCCTGATGATGTGGTGATTTCTGAGTGGAAAAGAAATTCCAAACAAGCAGGCATATAGAAAATGTTGTGTGTTAACCCCTGTTGGCAGCTAAGTACCACACGGTCAGTCATTCTCTCCACCCAGTGGCGGGATGGGGAAGAGAGTGCAACATGCAAATTTACTAGTTAAAGATAGTTTAATAAGCAAAAAAAAAAGATAAAAAAGAAAGAGAACAAAATAGAATAAGTGATGCAGAGGCAATACCTCACTACCTCCTACTAGTAGATCATTGCCCAGACGATCTCCAAGCAGTGGCTACCTAGCCAAACTCCTATCCCTCAGGTTTATTATTGAGCATTGTGTTATGTAGGATGGAATATCCCTTTGGTTGGTTTGGTTCATTTGTCCTGGGTGTGTCCCCTCTCAGTTAACACATTTTCAGCATACTAACTTCATGGACATAGTGGGAAAAAGACAAAACCTTAAAGCTGTATAAGTGCTGCTCAACAATAGTCAAAACACTCATGTGTTATCAACACAGAGTTTTAGTCACAGATTCAAAACATAGCACCATATGGGATGCTATGAAGGAAATTAACTCCATCCCAGCTAGAGCCAGTATAGGGGAGAAGACCAAATTTTATTTGCAATTGCCGTGCTTATGATAGCATATTTGTCTGTGCTTAGTGGATGCTTATTAAACTGGGAGATCTGCAGAGAAATCAAAAAAGAAGACTCAGCCTTTATACAGGAACTAAATATAGAGATGATTATTTTTTGTCCGTGAATTATTTTTCACCCTTGCTAATTTTAAATATGTAGTTTTACTTGATCATTCTTTTCCTTCTCCTCCATCCTTTTCCATATTTTTTTCTAGTCTTTGCACAATCATCCTTCCTGTTTAATCTGAGCCAAATCTTATAACTTATTCCTAACCTTTCCAATGAACTTAAGCTGTTGAAATGACCTTAATGAGCTGCTTTTTCTGTTGCTGGTCTTCTAAGATTCAATTACTTTTGTTTGTGTTTATGTACATGTATTTCAGTTAGTGTTTTGAGCTATTTACTTCAGCAACTACATTAGAAATTCTTTTGCACATTTGAAGAAACTATGAGAAAAGACCTTTACCTTTGAACATATTGCATATATTTTAATATTATTAGTAGTAAATACTTTTTGGTTCTGATACCTCCTTATAAGTGCATCTCATAGATTAGTCTATAAATGCTGATTATATGGAGGTTTTTTCTTGCTCCAGAGTTTTCATAAAAGTTTTTTGTTTTGTTTTGTTTTGTTTTGTATGAAGAATTCAGATTTCAAACAGATTAAGCTATTCTTGTCATCATGTATACACTGTAAAAAAGGCACTGAGCTGGCTGCTGATATTCTCATGTTGCCCTGAGCACCCATAGGCAGAAGCACTGGTTTTAAGAGCTAATGGGGCAAAGCAGTAGCAAGATTAAGTTCTAAGATGAAAATTTCACATTGTCTACAATACTCAAACTCTTTCCCTCTGACTGTCTTTAACTGGAGAGTAATAACTTTGGATCCAACTGGGATTGGATGACCAATTTACACAGTCTGTTGTGTCAGAATGGGTATTTTGCTCCTATGAAGTAGCCCATACTTTTTTCTTTGATGAGCACTGCTGAGGACTAAGCAGGAATACTTTAGGACTACAGTTGTGATGGATTGTCAAGTTCTGCTTCTTTCCCTCTTTCGGTCTAGAGCAGAAGTGGGATTTTGGTTTGAATGTGCTTGACTGGAGACACTGTGATCAGAGAACTGAGGAAACATTGTTTTAGGCTCTGATGTTTTCTTCTGCTTTCAGGAGTAAAGGCTGCATTCTTTTGGAAGGGGCCAACAAAAAAAAAAGGAGAGAAATAATTTGTTTCTTCTTAAACATAATTTTTATTTTTTTGTGCGGCACAGAATACAGTACCATTACACTCCTTCCTCTGAGCGTATTTTGATTTCTGTCAGTGAGATGAATTTGTTTCACTTCTAGTTTTTATGAGTGGAGTTCTATAGAAGATACAGTTTACGTATCTAATTCAGAAAAGAAATATGGAAATGAAGATTGTCAGATAAAGTTGTTTGATCCCTTTCTGATGCCAGCAATAGTCATATGAGGGTCATTGGCACAACTTGTTATTTTTTAATGAAAAGTTCCTTCTCATTAAAAATGTATCTACTGTGCAAATAATATTTTCATCAGGGACTGGAATCCAGAAATTTTTACCCCTATTGAGCTTCTTCTCATGACTTCTCTCCATTTTAACAAAACTGGAATTTCTTTTTCCTATAATAAGAGAAGAGTTCTCTCTAGAAAGTCGCATCTGTGGCTAGGGCAGTGCATCCTCTTTAACCAGAGTACTCTAGATGTTCAGTATTTACATTATCTTGAAACTAAAGCATATCTCTGAATAAATAGACTTTTTTTTTTTTTTTTTTTGGGGGGGGAAGGGAGAAAGGGGGGAGAGGGGTTGCATGGGGGAAGAAGAAAAAAGATTGAATTGTGTTTTCCCTAATAGCTAGAACTGTAGTTTTGCACAGCAAGTACATCTGAATTTGATTTTCTTGTTTCCTGAGAGTTTCTCTTTTTCTTGTGACTTAATTTTTTTCTTGTATACTAAATGTGTCTCATTGACTACATATAAAAATACGGAGCAGGACTGGACCAAGGTTAGAAATTACATCAGCTGATAGTCTACAGTCAGTGGAAAGACAGAGATCTCCATAGACCACATTTTTTCTTTTCTTAAGATGAATGACTAAATCTAACAAACTGTGTTCCGAAAATACCTAATTTGCTGCACTGGCTATACAGAAATCTAGGCAAGCAGCCTAATGATCAGACCTCTCTCCTATGAGGATAGGCTGAGAGAGTTTGGGTTGTTAGTCTAGAGGAGAGAAGGCTCAAGGGAGACCTTATTGTGGCCTTCCAGTATGTAAAGGAGGCTTATAAGAAAGATGAAGACAAATTTTTTAGAGGTGACATCTTTGTGATAGGACATAGGGCAATGGTTTTGAGCTAAAAGAATATGGATCTAGACTAACTATAATGAAGAAATACTTTCATGTGACAGTGGTCCTGGACCAGGTTGTCCAGAGAGGTGGGAGATGCCCTATCCCTAGAAACATTCAGGATTAGGGCAGACAGGGCTCTGAGCAACCTGATCTAGTTGAAAATGTCCCTGCTTATTGCTGGGGGTTAGGACTAGATGACTTTTAAATGCCGCTTTCAGCCCTAAACAATCTATGAGTCTATGATTCTATGATTTATACAGTGTATGTCTGCTGTTAGGTGAGATTCCTCTAGCCTGCAAAAAGGTTGGCACTAAGCAGTTCCCTGCCAATGATGCTGGTTGTCATGAGGCAGAAAAAAAAAAAAAAAAAAAAAAGAAAAAAAGGAAAGAGCATAATGAAAAAAAAAAAAAAAAAAAAGGAAAATAATTTATTTATTTTAGGGCCCATATCTTCCAGACATATCACACTTCCTAAGAAATTTCATACATCAGTGAAAAATAAGTTATGATGCTTTTCTGCTCAAGAAAATAATTTGGACCATAATTCACAGTTGTGTAAGACAATTACTGAGATCGATTGCATACTATAGATGTCTTGCTATAGTTTTTCCTAGTCTTTCCTACTGTGCTGATTCCAAGTAAATATGCTTAGCTGAAAGATACATGCAATGCAGAAAGATTCATCTCATTATTAACAGCTTCGTTTCTGATTTAATTTAACCTCAATAATGATATGTATCTTAAACTTGCACACTAAAATTTTCTGTCATGAAAGTGAGAGTGGGCTGAAAGAGAAGTCATAGTTGTGTCAGTGAGAAGATAAAGAATGTAATGGCTGTGTTAGTGGATTTCATTTAATCAGTGTGAGGAGAGGGAATAGGGAGTTAGACAAGCTCTGGTTAGTGTTGACAAGAAAAGGGAAGGAAGGTGAATGGATCATCCAGCCAGAAAGCATAAAAAAGATGAGTGTGAGGCTGAGTTTCCAGAAGGTAAAGTTCATAGAATCAGGATTGTTTGGGTTGGAAGGCAGCTTAAAGATCATCTAGTTCCAATCCTCCTACCATGGCACACCTTTCACTATATCAGGTTGCTTAGAGTTCATCTTGAACACTTTCAGGGATGGGGCATCCACCACTTCTCTGGACAACCTGTTCCATTCCCTCACCACGTTTACAGTCAAGAAATTCTTCACTGTATCGAATCTCAGCTGCCTCTCTTTCAGTTGAAGCCACCCCACCCAGTCCCGTCACTACATGCCCTTGTATAAAGTCCCTCTCCAGCTCTCTTGTAGGCCC
This sequence comes from Pyrocephalus nanus, assembly GCA_038380795.1. Taxonomy (NCBI): domain Eukaryota; kingdom Metazoa; phylum Chordata; class Aves; order Passeriformes; family Tyrannidae; genus Pyrocephalus; species Pyrocephalus nanus. Next base: position 13,858,522 of record CM076261.1, on the reverse strand, counting down.
TCTTCAGGTACTAAAAGGCTGCTGTGAGGTGTCCCTGGAGCCTTCTCTTCTCCAGTCTAAACAATCCCCCAGCTCTCACAGTCTGTCTTCACAGGAGATGTGAAGCCCTTTGATTAAGTTGGTAGCCCTCCTCTGGACCCTCTCCAACGGGTCCATGTCCATTGAGAGCTGGATGCAGCACTCTGGTGGAGAGTGAAGTAGAGAGATAGAATCACCTCCCCCGATTTGCTGGCCACACTTCTTTTGATGTAGCCCAAAGTACAGTTGGATTTTTGGGCTGCAAGCACATAGTGCTGGCTCATGCTGAACTTCTTGTCAAACAGGGATGCCCCTACGCATGTGCAGGACCTTGTATTTGGCCATGTGACTTCATGAAGTTCACGCAGGCTCACCTCTCAAGCCTGTCGAGGTCCCTCTGGATGGCATCCCGTTCCTCCAACGTGTCAGCTGCACGAAACAACTTGCTCTCATTGAAAAAACTTGCTGAGGGTGTAGTCAATCCTACAATCCATGTCACTAACAAAGATTTTAAATAGTGCCCGTCCCAGTGCTGACCCCTGAGGGATGCCACTTGTCTTGAGCAAAGAGGGAGCCTTCCCCTGAGGCAAATTTTGACTAGAGGCAGGGAAAGAGATAGTGGTGCATCAGGAGGCCCTGCTCTTTCTTTGGTGCCTTTACACCTCTACTTGCTCTTCTCTCCCACGTTTCGATGTCTGACATAGGGTGGGAACAAAAGAGGCCACTGAACTGGAATTGAGACCTTGACAAGAAAATCTGTGGAACCAGATTTTCTGTGCCTGCAGAGAAACAGAGAGGAAATATGTATTGGAAAAGTAATTGACTGGTTTTGGTGATGGTAGGATCAAACACTTCGATACTTTAAAATTGTTTCAAACTTAGATTTCAGTAAGCCTTTCAGTATTTGCTGGTGTACAATAACATTAATAATACCTAATTCCTGGTTTTTTTCTCTGTAATGAGTTGGATGCTCTAAGGCATCCTTTCCTTCTGGAATAGGAAAGAAATTAAAACAGCGTTGAGTGTAACGCTACATCTCAGTATGCTGAAATTTTGGAAATGATTCAGAAAAACAAAATAGCAAAAAGGTCAACAAGAAAAACAGGCCAATAAGGCAGAGGAATCTCATAAACATATGTAAGAGTTGTTCAGAGTCTGGAATTTGCTACAAAACGGCAATTCCAGAAACATGAAATAAACAGTTGAGCTAATGTAAAAACAGAAAATACTGAGACCAAACACTTGGTGCTAAGCAATATATTCCTCTTATCAGAGAACTATGCAGCCTGCTTGTCCTGTTCAGACTTTTGAATTTAAACTGTAATATGTATCAACAGATTGTCATGGCTACAGTGTAGATCAGAAATGATCACAGACCTCTGTACAGATTTAGATAATGTCTGTGTTCAATAAAACAATGATATTTCAAGGAAAACTGTCATAACCATGTAGACAGAGATTCATATGATCACATATATGGATTACTATATGCAGAGCTTTAATAGTGAGGGCATTCTGTTTATTTTTCTAGCTGTTTATGATTTTGTAATCCTATTTATATCTTTCTCAAGATAATGACTTGCAGGATCTTCAAACTAGGTGTAATGAACAATTATTTTTAATTTTGTAAATGAGTCTTCAAAGTAGTTATCAGCATATATTATGTCAACAAACATTCTAATTTTCCTTTAAATCGTTTGGGTTGTGATATTTTTAAAAGGAAGAATAATGTTACATAAATAGAAAGTGAACTGTCCTCTACTCTTGCACACATCTGTCTGGACATTATGCTTTGTATGTTTAATGTTGTGTTATTGACATTTGAGATGGGGCAAATTATTATGCAGTAAAATAAAAACAAATTGTGACATTCTTTAAATTCAGTCAGGTTGTAAATTATGCAATTGCATCTGCATTATTTGCCACCTGATTGCTAATTTCATATGCACAGTATTTAATTTGTTTCTATGTAAACTTACTGTAAGTTATCATTTTCTCAACAGATTATAGATTGCATTTATTATTTAACAAGGTCCAATGTGAAATGTTTACTGAAGGAAAGGTGTGGAAAATGTTGTTGTTCTCAGTCAAATTAGATTTGAATGGTTGTGTTGATTCACGCAAATTGTAAGACAGAAAATGTGTCCTTTAGAAAAACAGCACATAGTACATTTTCCAGAGATTACTGTTCACACTGGAATGTCTTTGCTGATCTAAAGCTTATTAGTAATGACATATTTGCATTCTTATAAGAACTGTGACTAGCAGAAACTGTTTTTCTTTATTGTGATTTACAAAAATTCCAATTATTATCACCAATATGATTAATTGGTCTGGAAATCTAAAAATGTGCTTTATAAATGAAATTGATCAGTGAAGAACTTTAATTAGTTGTAAATGTAGATTGCCTCAAGATGGCAGGGTGATGGAAAGCTTTGCAGTTTGATGTTTAGACAGGATATTTCGAAGACTCTATTTCTTAATGCAACATTGGACATCCTCTTTGCATACAGTTGCTTTACATTAGGACCATTCAGTTAATTCTTGATCACAGACTCTTTTTTGTAATTATTAAAACAATTGTGTATTGTTTCTACTATGTATAATTTCTTTGAACCAAACTTGGTCTGATAAATAGGCTGTGGAAGAAATCAGTGATGTTGTTGAAAAAAAGTGCTAGTATTTGACTTTCTTCCGACTAATTTATGGAGCAATAGACTTTTTATTCAACTAGATGTAGCCATGCTGAGGATGGAAAGTGTGATTATCATTTTAATACATAATTAAAACAATAAATAAATCAGATATGAATTCCGACAACAGTGAGGAATAGAAGAAGAATCTATCCTGGGGCTTTGCAACTGTGTAGGGAAAACAATTAATTGCTGATTAGACAGTAAAAACCTGTACTTAACTGTACTGGGATCTCAATTATTTGGTGCAGGGAACCAAAGGATGAGTCTCTCTTCCCAAAAATATTCATGCTTAGTTCTAATAGCTGTAATCATCTCCTTTCCCTCTGTTAATTCTTCTGTGCTCTGAGGCTATTCAGGGCTTAAACTGCATTTCACTCTACTCTAATCTCTAGCTGATAGCACTGACCTTTCACCAGTGAGGCCAAGCAGGACCAATGGGGAGAAAACCAGGTCTCCAGATGTTACTTCTTTATATAACTTTGATTCTCAGGACAATGTATTTTTTGAGAACTCAGTGCGGTGAGTATTTATCTTTAAAAGAGATGTCTTGCTTCTCCTTGAGACTCTGGCCAACAAATTTTGAAAGAATGAGTTTTATGATGCCCCTGAATACTTACCTACACACAAATACACTTTTACACTTTAAGTATGTGAAAATACATAAGCTGTCAATTAATTATCACACTTTTACTGGAAAAAACAAAACAAAACAAAACATACACACAAAAAAACAAATCAAAACAAAAAAAAACCACAAAACCAAAACCAAACAAAACCAAACCACCAAACCCCCCCCCCCCCCAAAAGTGCACAAAACAGCAAAACTTCTGCTTCTATAAGTAAGAATCAGTATGCACCTCTCTCAAATTGGACTTTACAACTCATATGTTCCAGTGAGAACAATGGGTGCAGGAAGAGCTAGTGATAAATATCCAATCATTTCACCTTAGAGTGTTGGACATAATTGTCAACATGTTTAAAAGTTCTGTATGTTCACCTAAGTTACTTTGTATGTAAACTATGTACATTACATGTGGGATTAAGTTGTCATTGGTCAGAAAACAAATTTCTTACTATGACTGACAACTCCTTCACAATAGAATTTATTTATTTACCTTACTGTCATATTTGTGACTGTTTTGGATTTGCAACTGTTTAACTGCAAACATTATGCTACAACACTTAGCAGCTGTATGTCAGTCTTCTTGTTGGATTATTAGATAGAAAAATATTGGGTCCTCACTGGTGAATATCCCTGTGTATGTTAGTATTAATTTAAAATCAGTCCTTGTTGCAGAACATAAATTTATCTTTCATTACATTAGAAACCATACTAGAAGAATGTTAAAAGTCTGTATAGTGATCAGGTAACATGTGCAGGTATAAGATGCATGTTGAGGAGTGCGTTTTGACAGGTCAGATTTACCAATTCGATTACCATTTAAGCTACTTTGTCTTCATTTATAAATGGGCTCTTGTAGTCCTAAAACACAAGACCTAAATCTCAAGGAGTATTTTAAGATATGTCTTGATTTATACATTAAGGAGCTATGAAAATATGTATTGTTTTTTCAACTACTGTGCACTGTGTCTATCCTGTAGCAGTGGTTTTTAACATGTGTTGTAATTGCACACACAGGATGTTGTTTTATGAGCAGCAGTTGAAAATGTTCATGTTAATTTTCACGTCAAAAATGGTTGATGCAATTATATGCTCTGAAAGGTAAAATCCAGTTGTTTGTAGAAACAAAAGTCTTACATCTCCCTTGGGGTAAACACACAGTTAATAAGAAATATCCCTGTAGATTAGCATTTCCCAGTTTCCATATTTTTAAAATTATAATTGTTCCCTTAGTTCAGACAACATTAATACTTGAACTGCATAACCTGAACCCTCATGCACAAAGCTTCACCATAAAATCTTTAAGTAAGTCCACTAATAAAATGAAGTATGAAAAAGCATGGTAACTTATTCTGGTAGCAATAGAAAGATTTTTTTTTTAAAAAAAAGTAATGCAACAGGACTGTTACATGAAGTCCTACTTTCCTTGAAAAACTAACTGTTTAAATATTTTCTCTTTCTTACAGAGATATTGATCTGTGTTTACACAGAGTTCTTTACATATTAACCCTTTTCTTTTTATCTTTAAATGCATTTATTTAGGAACTTTGGAATTCTTTTGTCATGTTCCATTCATTTATTTCCATGTGGCTTCATTGTTATGTCAAGCTTTTACCACACAAATTGCTTGCCCCAAAATACCTAAGGACCTCTAATTACCAAATATTCTTTTCCATTTTGAGAGGAAACTGGAAAGGTTGCGGATTTACTTTCCTTTTCCTCACCTTCTACTGCAATAAGTATGTCTGATTTACTTAAATACCCTAAATTTTTTTCAGGAACTGGTTTTTATACACTTCTCTATGGTAGTGTGTGCTAAATTAAGCACATACTTTCATTTCCCTGGGGTGTTTGGGTTTGGTGGTTTTTTTGGACACCACAATCATTCTTGTAACTCTCTGGGTTACACTATGCAATCTGCCTCTCTTCCTGATCAAATATTCCTCTAATATGCATATTTCTAAAAGAATCCCTGAAACACATATTGTTCTTGGTAGAAGTGAGATATCAAGGAGGGAAGGCTTATTATCTTCTTCCCAAATAGTTTCTGGGATTGTAAATCTCAAGGACAGGAAAGTGTTTAAAGCCCTGAGAGAGGAAGGTTCTGTAGAAGATTTCTTTCCTGACCTTTTCTACTGAATAACACATTACTTATAATGGGTTTATTTTCTTTAGAGACAATAAAATATCTGAATTTTTGTTCACTTTACCACACCATAGTCTCTAGAAGACACCAAATACATATTAAGTAATATAGAATGACAGAAATAGAATAATCCTAATGGAATTGAAACAAAGAATTACTTAGGCATGCACACACCAGGAATTTGGAGTTGCACTTCCAGCAAGGTGTAAGCAACATACATAAAGCTAACACAGTATACAAAGCATGTGTCAATCAGAGGTCTTTACAATGGACATGGGAGTGAATGTGTTTGCCTGAATGAGATTAGGTGATAGGAATTAAACATAAAGCACAAACCCACTAAAATGTTTAAAATATCCCTTGCTGCAAAATCACAAAAAACATTTAAAATACCCCTTTGTGCAATCTCTCAGTAGTACTTCAAGGGAAGAAAAAGATGCTAAGTTTCAAGGTAAGGTGAAGAGAACTAACATTGAATTACTCCTTCAGAATGAAAACAGTAAAATTATTACTTTATTGTGCAGTGAAACTTTTAATTGCAGCACCGCAGAACATATCATTAGCATTCCTTATCTCCAATGTTTAATTCAGACAGATTTATGTAATTGTGTGGTGTGTTGAATTGTCTGGCTTCTCTCAGATCCAGCCACAGATGAGCATTATGACAGTCCAGCAAAGTTGAGCTCTTTCCTGTCATTTTAGGTAGCAAAGTGAAAAGATCTGCTGTCTTTCTAGTGAATTCACTTCTCTGCTAATTGCCCCCTGAGGAGTAGAGTGTCAGCAACAAATCCTACCAAATCTTGCATAATGATTAAAAATGGAGAAACCAAGGCAGCTAAAGTAAAGGTCACTGTATAATCTCCATTTATTGAAACAAATAGAGTTAATCAAAGTATTCCATCTCTGATAGATATCTTGGAGTGAGTTTTTTTGGTGCTTTTATTCTTTTTCCTCAAGAACTGAAACTTGCATATTTTTGTTTCAACACTGGGCTTAGTGTTATGTTTATGAGATTTCCTCATTGATAATGATGAAATGTTAATGACCTTTTCCTTACATGAAAATCAACTTTTAAACCAGTCTTAATTATACTTATGTTTACCAATGACTATGGAGACAGCCTTTTAGAGAAAAGAGAAAAACATGGTACTGTGTCCAGTTCTGGGCCCCTCAGTTCAGGAGAGACATTGAGGTGCTGGAGCAGGTCCAGAGAAGAGCAACCAGGCTGGTGAAGGGACTTGAACACAAGTCCTGTGAGGAGAGGCTGAGGGAGCTGGGGTTGTTTAGCCTGTAACATGGTGTTATTCAGATATACAAAAAGTGTTGCAGTACTATTCTGTTTCATAGTTTCTACATTTCTGTCTTTCTGTGCTGTTCCTTCCATTTTAGCTGAAATTTGGAATTCTCATTTATCCGGATTTTTTTTTTTTTTTTTGTTTCAGTAGAAATTTGATTTGAGTTTGAGTTGAACCAAATCCGGGGGTTTTCAGCATTTCACTGAGCTGAAATTTTCAGGAAACTCTTGTTTCTGGGGAAAATTTATTATTGGTTTGAAAATGTGAACTAAAATCTTCTCTTTGTGGGATGAAGGGATTATGCTGGAAATATTTTTTTTTGTTTGTTTCATTCCCTTGCTGATGCTTTGCAGTCTCTAACTAGTAGAATTTCATTTCATATTTTTTTTTCATAATTTCATTCACATACAGTTAACCTGAACATGCTAAACAATTGAATAATGAAATTTAAAAACTAAGGATAACAAACATAGATGCTAGCTGGGTGACTTGGAACACAAGGTTTAACAGAGAAACTAAAATATAAATTTTTCCAGCACTATCCTTAAAAAACTTTCTGAACTCCTCTGGTGTGTTTCAGTCTGAGAACCTAGATAACCTTGAAGAGATGATGACTCAGTTTCTGAGTTACCCCATCACTGAACTCAGGATCCTCACTGCAACTCAGAACTGGCTGGCTTCTGCTTGTTTTAGCTCGTAATTGTGAAAGACTACACTGCCTGTTTCTTTTAAATGCAAATGTTTCCTCTCTGTGACTCACATCTCCCACTGCAGGTTTTGTCCTCTCTTTTCATCCGTTTTAAATGGTTTGTCTTAGAAGTTTTGTAGGGGAAAAATATTACTCCCACCTGGAATCATGATAGGTACTGTCTGTATGTGTGCAGAGTCTGGTGTCCAGTGTGTTTCTTCAGAACAAATTCAGAACAGTTTTCAGAACAATAGGACAAACGAATTTCAAAACAGATAATTCCTTTTATGAGAAATTTCTGGAAGTACTTTTCTCAGACCCACTCAGAACCAGCCTGCGGCTCCCTTCCTGAGTGAATGTCATCTTGTGTCTAAATGGTGTCTTTTTTGAACAAAATAACTCCCATACGAAGTATCTGTTGATGACTTTGGATCCTGTATCTGTTTCATAAGAGTTGATAGTTACCATCAGTGAAATCTATGTGGATTATGAATTTTACCAGTTCTAGGAGAACACAGAAAGCCCTGCCACGACAGATGTTTCCAAACTACAGAATGTGCTGTGAGGCTACACCTGTACTTTTGAACATAGCAGGAGCAAGGTCTTTTCATTGGTCCTGGGCCACATGGTATGATCTGGACCTTTCAAAAGACATGACGCTTGTTTCTGGGTCTTTACTAAGATATTTGGAACTATTACTCCTCTAAACATATACAAGCTCCCTTTTTCTTGAGAATAGTACTCATACACACAGGTATGTATCATCATAGAGTTTCATTGTTGTGCTGGGAGCAGTCTGTGTCATATGCTGTTCCAGGGGTCACGCGTTGCTTTGGTGCAGGATCATGCCAGGGAGCCTGCTAGTAATGGAGTGAGACAGACAAGTGGCTGAGCTGTGACTGAGCTTGTCTGGTTTATTAAGCAGCAAAGTCAGAAAGTTGTTGCAGTGCCAGTTTGTGGCCACAGGATTTGCTGTCCCCTTCTGTGGAGAGCTAAACAGCACTTTGTGCCCCAGCTCCTGGGGCTGCTGCTATGAGGAAAAGAGCTAGGACAGTCTGGCTGAGCCCTGTCTCCCAATCAGACTTGTCAGGCAGAGGACTCCTGCGTACTCAGAAGTAAATAGCTGGCTGCTTGCTCTGATTTTGATTTGTTGAGGTGTTTCCCTGAGATGCAGGAACTCAGTTCTGTCAAGATCTGCTTGGTCTGCACCCAGTCCTGGCCAACAGTTCATTGATCTCGAAGTGGATTAAATTAAACATTTCATGCTCTCTGAATCAGCAAATTCAGCTTTAATTGTATTTTGTTTAATTAAATCCTGTAAACAAATTATTCTTTCTGCAATATATTACCATTTGCAGTACATTTTAGGTATTTATTGTTATTATTTAATTGTTGTAACTGCAGTACTAAGACAACTGTAATAGTTCACAAAGCTACACTGGTTTAATAAAGTTCTTTACTTTTAGAGGATTTTTTAGTCATCTGAGGGGGACTTTTTGTTTGTTTGTGCTGTTTTGGGGGGGGTTGTTTAGCTTTGTTTATTTTATTTATTATTTTATTTGCTTTTGCTTGGGGTTGTTTTGTTTGTTGGTTGGTTTGGGTCTTTTTGTTTTTCTTTGGTTTTTTTTTTTGAGGTTTGTGTGTTTTATTGATAATAAGATGCTGTTTTATCCATTTTCATGTCATCCAGAGGTTGACACGGACAAGTGGCAAAACAGCATTGACACCTGTCAATGTGTATTTTTACATTTAGTAGTAGTCCAGTTGAAATGAATTATTTCATTGGGACAGTGTTTGTATATGACTGTCTGTAAGATAATGTCTGTTCATTTTTACCACCTTTTTGGAAAGTATCAGAGCATTTTCTCTCACAGACAACCTTGGGCAATTTGGAGGGCTTTATTTTTGATTTAATTTTTGTTATGTTCACATAGGATTCTAAGATCTTTAGATAAAAGACAGTAGAGATGTCAAAGCATCCCTGTCCACCATCTCCAAAGCAGCCTTCTACAACAGCCTTCCTTGGCCTGCTAATGGCTGGCAGGGAGCCAGTGGCTGTATCATGAGCTGTGTGAAGGGCAGGTAGCCCCTGGAAGAGAATTTTGACAGAATAAAGGCAAAGATGAAACTCCTGTGACCTCTGCTCATGAAGAAAACAGCTGCTACACTTAGTTATTGTAGTCTATATTGAATAGATTGAAACTTGACCTTAATTTTAGCTTCCTTTGGTTTGAAAAAAAAAAAAAAAAAGTATGTTGGATATGTTTAAATAAGAGAAGAATGCTGTTTCCAGGCAATCAATAAATGGAAATGTTCTTCAGCAGCAGAAAAAAAAGTTATACTAGGGTTGGCTCTGAAGTAACCTCTTTGTTGTTTGAAGTCACAATTATTCTCTTTAGAAAGGATGTAAAACTTTCATATTCAGAGTTTCAACATAGAAAAATGAAGTGCAAGAAGGATCAAAAATTAGTGGTTTAAGAAGCTCTGTAAATGTTCTAGAAAAAAAAAAAATTCATAAATACCTCTCACTTCTCTGTCTCCCAAACAGATTTCTTTACATAGTTGTGATCATCTGTGATAACAAGTGAACTTTTAATGTTATTGTGTTAAGGTGTTGGAAGGTTTTTGTAATAATGTCATATCATGGAGAATGTTTGGGTTCTGATTTTCTCCATTTTGTCACTGCCTTTCTTTCAGTAATAGATGTGTAAATACCTAATTTTTACTCAACCATAGTATATTGGATCAAACTCTTGAAGTTTTATAGTTAATTGCTTAACATATAATATAAATAAGAAATGGAGTATGATTCTTAAAATTTTACCTGTATTCAAACTTTCTTGTAGCCTTATATAAAAGCTTCTAACACTGAGATATGCAAAAAATTACTTCAACCCTGTAATACTATGGTTTAATCACTGCATATTTACTCTCAGGATGTTATGCTTTACACCTGGAAATGGCATTTAAGTCTTATTTGGCAAATTAGCTAATGTGTTTGTTTGTCAAGTTTTGAATTAGATGATGGAAACCCGGCTTCCCATCAGATCAACATTACTTCAAAATGAATAGTATGAAAGACAAGCTGGGCTTCATTAAAGGTTTTTGCCTGGGATGCAGGACTAGATTCACAGAATATTATGGGAGTTGTGATGTCCCAATAACTACTTTGCACTAAGTCAATCCACTACCTCTATTAAGCTCCCACCTGAAGTTGTTTAAAATATATCCATTTTCATTACTGATTTTTGTCTTCCTGACAGAAAGACTTCTTAAATTCTATGAGTCCTGTGCAGCTAGACATTGATCTCATCAGACTTTTCATGATAATTATTGTTTACATTGTTTGTTTCTGGTCTCAGAGCTCAGCTACTAGATTAGACCCATCAAAAGTCTCTGGGATAAACAGAAAAAGGTTGTGAAAAGTAGAGGAACAGGTTTTTTTCCAAGCAAATTAAAATAAACAGAGGGTACTAACAAAAGAACTATTTCTATATATTTACTAACTTATAGGCGTACTGTGGAGGCTGTAAGGTGAAGGGTCCTCTCTGGACCTACCACCAGGGAATCTTTTGCAGCAGGGAACAGGGAACAAATTATAAATAAAAATGTATTCCTCTGTGCCATGTGAATACACAGAGAGATCCCTCATGCCTTGCAACGTGGGGATGATGCAAGACCTCCCTGTACGAGCCCAGGGGAGATGTGTTACAACCAGCCAAAAGGTAACACCCACCTCCAAAGCAGGGAAATTACCTTTTAAAGCAACAAAAGGACAATAAATGAATATTCAACAGCTGATACTGAAAGGTACAAAAAAGCGTGGCTTTCAAACAGTGGTGTGCTCTTTGTATGATTCAGAGGTGCACCCAGCGCTGAAAATGAGTACCCAGCGCTGCAATAAAAATGTCTTGCTATATTTCTTTGTTTTGCAGGTATTTTTGCCATCTTCAAAATTCAAGAGAAGAATTAACTTATAACAAAGGTGATGGTAATGTAACTGACTTAGATATTTTAGTCTGGTATAATCAAATAGGGTAGCATAGAATAGAATGTGTTCTGTGTTCCAGGTGAATGGTTTCAATGCTATCTTTGTAAATTTCCCTCAATTCCCTCCCTGGATGCTGTTCCATTCTGTGGGAAATATAAAAGGAAAGAAGTATTTGTGAATGTGGTTCATTGACTCTGTCTGACCACCTGATGCTCACCAAAGCCCTTGTGCCACTCCCCTCTTCAGCTGGATAGGGGAGAGAAAATATAATAAAGGTTCATGGGTTGTGATGAGGACAGGAAGAGGTCACTCACCAGCAACCATCATGGGCAGAACAGACTTGACCATGGGAAATTAGTTTACTTTATTATCGATCAAATCAGGGTATGATAATTAGAAATAAAACCATATCTTAAAAAACCTCGTTGCCTGTCCCACTGCCTTCTTCCCAAGCTGAACTTCACTTAACATGCAGTCAGTGAGTCTGAAAGCTTCACAAATAGGATAAAGTAGACTCCAGGTTTTGTATCACGTACACTGCTTTTATATTAAGTATTTCTTGACACAGGCTTTGAATTCTAGCAGTATTAACTTCCAGTTGTAGGCTGTACTAGAGGATTTGCTCTCTTTTAGGGTCAATTAGTATTTAAATAGTCAATGCTTTAAATAGTTGAAGCTTTAAAAGAATAGGGCTCTCTCCTAGTCTAAGAGAATACAACAGGAGTTTTAGGACCACCTTTTCTCTTCAAAGTAGTCTTTTCTCTATTGATTCAAGCATGTTATATCTGCAATGGAAGAAAAGATGAGAGCTGTTTTCTGCTATTTTGACAAACATTTTGAGCAAGATTTATGTTTTCTTCTGGTTTTGTTCCATTTGAAAAAGAAGCTTTCACTAAAATTCAGAGGAGAAAAGGAAGAGGCGTTTCATTCACCCAAGAACTTCTGTAGGATTACTGTATGAATTCACTAACCCTACTACCCACCTCCAGCCCAACATTCATTTCCAAGTGTACTCTGCATACCTGGCTCTGGGCTGTGTAGGGGTAATAGATTCTTCTTTTCCTCCAGCTGGAGCTGAGTGATTTCGTACAAAAGACATTCTTTGAATTACACTGAAAAAGAACAGCCATCTGTGTTCAGAGGAAAAGAGGAAGCTTTTTATTCTAGGAAGAGGTTTTATATTCTGTTTTGCATGCTCAGAGAATTCTCTTGCTTTGGCTTCAGCAAGTACTCTAGGTGCGGATACAGCATAAAAATACCATCTGCTATAATCTGTCCAATCAGGAAACTAAATAATAATAGTGAACACTTAACTCTCTTCATCCATGTTGTGAGGGAATGTGAGCATTTCATCTGATTTTGTAAATTTGAATTTGAAGTTGTGCATGTGTATCATTGTACACAGAACCTTTCTTAATTTATTCTGAAATTCATGGAGATGGTGGACTAGTTGTCACAGCATCTAGGGTATTGCATTTGTGGTTTATGAAAATCTGTGTCCAAAATTGTTTGATATCCAAGTAACTTGTTTTTAGTGTCTGTGAACTACCTTGAACCCTGTAAAAGCCCACCAACTAATTAAGGAGAGGAGTCAGCTGTGTTTGAAAGCAGTATTCTTAGGTACAGCGACAAAAAGCCTTGCTCTGCATGTGTAGTCCTTCTGGGTCTTAGCTCACGGATCTGCATGGAGTTGTGCCATTTGAGCTCACATAGCCACTTGTTTCAGCTTTCCATCTAAGCATCGTGCAGAGCACAACAGAATATTTTAGGTGCATTTGTAGAATGTTGCTGTTCAAGGGATGTACTGATCATCGGATGATTTATTCAAAACCAGAAAAAGACACTCCTTGTAAGCTCAGTCACAGAATGTCAACCAAGATTCTCAAACATCTGGTATATATCAACTTTCTGTTGGCACACATAAACAGGACCTTTTCTCAGTAAAAATTAAAAAAAAAAATATCGATAATCTCTTTATCAGGAGAGCAGATGCATTGTGTTAAGGAATGTGTGCTAAACATTGAGCTATTTAATAGCACATTGTGTTATTGTTGCCTCCTAGGAGTGGACTCTCAGGAGTTCCAAAGCATACAGTGTTTGATCTGCATTGAACCTGGCCTCCAGATGCCTCTGGTTTAGAATTTGCTAATTTCTTGTCAGCCAAGTAGCTTCTTACTGGGAAACATTATGACTTGAAACCTGACTAGTTTTCCTCATTGGGATGGCAGCCTAAGTAGGTGAACATTAAAGTTCAAGAGGGGCAAAATGGCTGCAAGGTTCATGTGGATTTCTGCACTTGGAGAAAACAGCTGACAGTCTTTCCAGAAAACAGTGTCACCAGTTCATTTTGCATTAATCCTGTAAAGTTCCAGTTAGCTTTCTTAGTATTTCTTTCATTTAAATATTGATGTGTTTTAATTTTGAAAGAAATGAAAGCATTTCAATATTTGAAAGAGTTACAGTAGAAAAAAGCTGTTGTTGCATTTGTTCAGATGAAAATAATAAACTAAATTCTTTCCATTAACAAATTCAGCAGATAAGTTCTCAAACCTCATTTTAGCTAATGTCTATTGAAAATGCAAAATATTTCAGTCATATAATTGATTATAATGGTAATTAGTTTATTGCCAGATACTGCATGTCCAATTCTTGTTTTCCATTCATGTTTATATTTCAAATAAGATGCTAAATATTTATAAATACAAGCTATCTCTGTTAGAGAACTATCGATAAACAATTTTCAAGTCATCCTTTTGTTCATTCTGTCACTTATCATATTCAAGAAGCAAAATATTTTTAGATACAAGCTGTCTCTGTCAGAAATTACTTTCATCTGATGCTCTCACTGTTCCATTCATCAAGGAATCAGAGAAGTGGAGAATGCTCAGAAGAGGCTTAAATAATAAAGAGCTGTGTATTGCAGCAAGGAGACTCGCTTTTTCTACCTCAAGCCTTCACTCCAAATTTATCTGATCAGGACATTCCTTTTAAATTCCTTCATTTACATTTCCACAGTGGAGATTTGAAGCTCTTATGTTACATTAACACCCAAAGTCTTCACTTAGTGAATAAAGGTACTTTCTGTCTTTAAGCTATTTATTATTCCTTGAGAAGGATTCCAGTAAAGGAAAGTTAGTGCTCAGTGCTATACCCTGCTCTGCTCCTAGTGCCTGCAACTCTTGTAATTTATCCTGGAAGAGGTCGAATGAATTAATACTGATCCACTCATGATCTGGAGTTGGGGGCATATTCAAACCACAATGGGACTTGTAATAAGATCTTGTCCTTCCTTTCTCTCTATGTAGCTCTGACACTGGCCTATGCTCTAACTGAATAAAAACTTCATTATGTTTATCTGATTCTTTCTAATGATGAAAATGAAGAATAATCATGAAGGATGACACATTACAACTTCTAATATGATTACCAGTGTAATTCTGACTGGAATCTCTCTGCAGCACAAAGTTTGACACATAAATGAACCAGACTAAAATGATTCTCAATCACCATTTCTATTACTCTAGAAGATACCTACTCTGAACTTTGTGCATGTTTCCTACCAAGTTTAATTTGTATCACTTTCAGTGTAGGGAAGAAGAAAGAAGAGTTTTGACACTATAGCATAGCCTTATAAGCGTGTGAAAGACCAATGTATTTATAAGTAGTGACAAGTTAGGAATGGAAAAAAAAACACAAAAGAGGTGAAACCAAGACTATCTGAGACAAGTAAATTGAGATATCACTATTTTATTAAATACTCAGTTTGTTTATTTCCTACTGCTATCTATGCTGTTACCACATACAGAGTAGTACAATATGAAAAATAAATACTGCTGCTCTTTGTATCCCCCTTTTCTTAACAGATGCTTAGCAGGTCAGAATAAGAATAGACTTGTGGCAAGGCTAGTAGTCACAGAATGGATGAGGTTGGAAAGGACCTTTCTGGTCCAACCTCCCTGCTCAAACAGGGCCACCTAGCCTCTGCTACTCGGGACCATGACCACATGTCCTTTGAATGTCTCAAAGGATATAGACTTCACAACCTCTCTGCGTCACCTCCTAGATCATAGACTCAGCTCTTATCCTAGAAGCAAGATTTTTGGAGTACAGTAAAATACACATTTGGCTAAGAGTGATTATCTGAATTGCTCTCAAGGAACATTAACTAAAATCTTTGTGAGTGGGGAAAAGAAAGAGGAGAAGGGAGAGGCAGTGAAATAAAAATAAATAAATATCTTTATGAAAATAAAAAAAATCCATTGGCTGTTATTGCTAATTATCCGGCTGGGTGAAGTTCCCTATGACACAGATATATATATTTCAGTATGTTACAGAAGTTTTGTTAAAAGAATTCACCTGGCTTTATCTACATGGCGTACCACATGTATTGGTGAACTCATTCTAACCACACAGAGCTGAAAAAAGAACCATGACTGTAATGAGCTATAAACTTACACCTCATTGACTTATTCTGTGTTAGATTATGAAATTTTAAGAACTCTAGAAAACTGGATTGTGTTCAAATAGGCCTCTCAGAGGACAGGATAAGTAAACACAATATTAGATATATTCAGCAGGCTGCTGTTGAACACTACACTCTCTATTTCTCTAGGTTACCTGAAGAGACTTATAATCGGAGGACAGGCAATGATTTACATTTAATTTCTTGTGAGATTAAGAGAGCCTTAAAGCATCAATTTTTTTTAGAACAGAGTGATTGATCAAGTTGAAGTAATGTTCACCACTGTGAGACAGAATTTTGGCTACTGAGCTATCTAAATCATAGGCAAAATATTTCTTCAGTAATTAGTAATTAACAAGAAATAAAAAAAAGAATAAGGACAACAGGGCTAAGAAATTGTCCTGCTGTAGCTGCAACATCTGGAGTTGTAAAAAACTTTCTGTGCCTATATAGATCTATAAAATTTAGCCTAGAGTTGATTTTTTAATATACATACCACCAAAACTGTAGTTTCTTTCCGTTGTTAGTGTCATAAAAAATCATCAAAGTCCACAGTCAGTTTTCAGATTATGTTGGACGTTATGTTGTATAAAGTCATGAAGAGCTCTTATGTTTATAAAATATTCCAAGTGCAATATCCTAAAAGGAATTGAAAGAAATATGTGAAATACTTCAATTAAACTATTTAGTTTCTTTAATATTCATCCTTCTCTTTTCAAGTTCCAGGCTCTTGGGGTATTTTATTATACTTCTTTCCAGACTGCCATTTGAAACATATATACATATAATATACACATATGCATGTGTATATGCAATTCTTACATTGTTTGAAAGCTGTTCATGTTGAGTAGAAACTCTGCAGAGTAGCAAACAGGCAGGCAACTCACAGTTATCAGCAGAGGGTTTACAAAATTCAGGAAACAAAATGGTTGAGAGAGAGTGCTTTTTAATCTCTCTTCCACCTAATGCTGTTACCAAAGCTGTTCTTTTGTACAGTCTTTTGGATCTTGTTGGATGCAGGTAAGATATGAGACTCCTTGTGTCAGGTTTCTTCTGCTTATTATGTTCAAAGCCCCATAATCTGCCCATTAAGAGTGTATTTAACTAAGGCACAATCAATTTACATGATGTATGTAAGGAGTTATCACATTACAAATGCAGTTCTGTAGGTGTTGCTCTGATCTTTGCCCTGTGCTGCTTATGAAATTTTGCCTGTTAACATAACATATTTATGTATTAAAGGCATTGGTGGTATGTTTACACTGTAAATGTTCACACCATATCAAGTGCTTCTGGGACACAAGGGCCTAGGGAATGACCTAGGCTGAAGATGTTGCTAAACTTAAAGATCCACATTCTTTATTTAGAAATTTGTTACATTTTGAAGCTTGCAACTAGGTTCTGAGATCTGAGTTTTTCTAGGCTTCTGATTTCTTCAGGATAACAGTTAAAAGGAAACTTGGAGAATGACATCTTGGATTTAGGAAGATGCAAAGTTTCTCTGTCCTTTTTAATCTTGTATTTTAAGTATTATTTTTCGATAGTTGGATGACACTTACCCAAGTTAGCTCCACGGAGTTTAAAGGTAACTTTTTAATTTTATTTGACCAATAGAAACTGGAGATTTTTCAAAGGAGTGAGCAGTGGACATTATCTACCTGGATTTCTTCAAGGCTTTCAGTATAGATTCCCACAGTCTCATGCTAGAGAAACTCATGTGTGACACTCTAGACAAGTGGTCAATGCATTGGTTGGAGAACTGGAATCGACCCAGCTGTGAGAGCAGCCCTGTGGAAAGGGTTCTGGGGATCCTGGTGAAGAAAAGCTCATTATGAGTGAACAGGATGATGCTGTAGCAAAGAAAGCCAACATTTTATTTGGTGTTGTGGCTAGTGTAATGGCTAGCTTAGCATGGCATTTAGATTCCTTACACCTGTTTTGATAACCATCATTCCCATAATAACCCAAGAATGGAAGAGAAGAAGTACTGAAAAGCAGCTTCAGTTAAAAGACTACAATAACAGCAAGAACATGAATTGTACCTCCTTTGAATAACCTGTAAGCCTTCAAACATTTGTGGTTAAATAACTTCCTGTACTTCCCTTCCACTTCTCAGGTACTTCACAGGTTTTGAGGGAGAGATTGTACATCACATCTTCTTGTTCATCTGATTTGCCATCAGATCTCTAGGGCCTTGGATGAAAATGATCTGCTCCTGGCCTCTCATTACAGTCTATTTTTTCTGAAACTCTTCTTAGGAGAGATTCAAGTTGAAGCACATCTTCTGAAATCCTTTCCTGATTAAAAAAAAAAAAAAAAAAGGAAAGAAAAAAAAAAAAAAGAAAAAAGGGTGGGTGGGGTGTTCTGGTGGGAAAATTTGTACATGTTCTTCAACTGTGAACACAGCCACAAAGTGTCTATTCAGCTTTCTTCTCTGACTTTATTTTTTCTGAAGGCTCTTTTTATAGCCTGGTAATCTGTGGGATTTGAAGTTTCTCAAACTTCTTGCTCCTGATGTGTTTGAAGAAAGAATTATCAATTTTTATGAATTTTGACTGTTCTGCCTCAAACTCTTCTTTCACCCAGATTTATAGGATTTTTAAACTTTCCAGATATTACTTTTCTTCTATTTTCTTCATTTCAACATGATCCCAGTTCTTTGAAGACTGCTTTCAAATAACTCCCCTTGCCCCTGCCTTTTAGACGGGCTTGCTTCTTTTCTCAGGACTTTTATGAGTATTATAGATTTGTTCTGTGCTTCTAATACTGCTTCCCTAAGAAGTCTCCAAGATGCATGTAAGGTTTTAATTCCCTTAACTGCCTTTTGAACTTCTTTTTTTTTTTTTATAACAACCTTTCAGATTCTAAAGCTCACACGACATTAACTTGTGGAGACATAGAAGCAAAAATTGGTTTTTATTTTAAGAATTCATGTGTTTTAAGTGAAAATTTCTTTTCTTTTCATTATCTCTTTTGACTTGATCTTGTTAAGGGTCAATGCCACACTTCTATCATTAAATGATATTGATGTTAGGGAATCATAATGCTCTCAGTTTCTGGTGGTTTGGTTTCTTCCCCAGGCAGCGCATTAGGACCGGTTACAGTACATTTATTAGTCAGCCATGACTGACAGTGTATCTGCAGCTGTTCTTCATGTAGAGATGATGACTGTTAGTGTCCCAAGGGGCTATCTGTTTAACTTTTAAAATATAACATGTGCTTTTTAATGCTTTCCTTCAAAATCGGATTGTAGATGAGAGATGGTATTTTTCAAAAGATTTAAAGACCTCTAGGGAAATGTTAAGAAGGAATCCTAATACTAAGAAGGTTTTCAAATCACACGAGTTTTGTTTCCAAAGTTCAGTTTCCATAAAGCAGCACTGAAATCCATTAAATTCCTTCTTTCAAATTTGTCCTTGGCTCAAATAACTGTTTCCAAATATTTATTTCTTAACCACCATTATGAGGTAAAATAATAGGGATTTGTTCCTAACTTTCTCTAGTAACAGTATCAGTCATGTTTTGTTTGGTAGCTAGTGGTGGAGGAAGTAGGATTTTCTCTTTGCATGCTATCTTAAGAAAATACTCAAGGTCAATGTGGTGATTTGGAATTTATAATTTCAATATAATTTTTCTTTTAGTCCCTGTGTTTTGAAGACTTTTCTTCTCTTCATATTTCCTGCACAGGCAGGTAAAGCACTGGGGAAGCCATAAGGCAGTCTACGTAAAAAGATTTAAAAATTATTATACAAAATTACCTAAATAATTGTAAACACTCTCAAATTAAAATAATTCCTCCTCCTTTCCACAACTGTTTAACGTATAAATATGTCCTTAACCAAAGGGATATGAATTTCATGAGTTGAAATCTTGGTGGATAAGGAACCAGCTGATTTGTCACACACAAAGAATTACGGTGAACAGCTCAATGTCCAACTGGAGATCAGTGATGCGTGGTGTTCTCCAGGAGTTGGCATATTGTTTAAAATCTTTGTTCGTGACATGGACAGTGGGATTCAGTGCACTCTTAGCAAGGTTTTTGATGACACCAAGATGTGTTGAGCAGTTGACATGCTGGAGGGAAGGGATGCCACCCAAGGGAACCTTGATAAGCTTGAAAAGTGGGCCTGTGCAAACCTCATGAAGTTCAACAAGGCCAAGTGTAAGGCCTTGCACCTGGGATCAGGTCAATCCCAAGCACAAATACAGGTTGGACAGGGAATGGACTGAGAGCAGTCCTGTGGGAAAGGACTTGGAGATGTTGGTAAAAAGGACATTGGTGTAATTTAGCAGTGCATGATTGCAGCCCAAAAAGCCAACCACAACCAGTAGAGGGAGGCAATTGCCCCTCTCTTCTGCCCTCATGAGATACCAGTTAGAGTGTTATGTCTAGCCCTGGGGCTCCCAACACAGGAAGGGTGTGGATCTGTTGGAGCAGATCCAGAGGAGGATCATGAAGATAACTAGAAGGCTAGAGCAAGATAGTCCGAGAGAGCTGGACTGTTGAGCCTGGAGAAGAGAAATCTCTGGGAAGACCTTCAAACAGCCTTCCAGTACCTAAAGGGGGCTCACAAGAGCTGGAGAGGGACTTTTTACAAGGTTAGTAGTGACAGGAGAAGGGGGAATGGATTTAAACTTAAAGAGGGCAGGTTGAGATTAGATATTAAGAAGAAATTCCTTACTAGGGGGATTGTGAGACACTTCAACAGGTTGTACCAGAGAAGATGTGGATGCTGCATCACTGGAAGTGTTCAAGGACAGGTTGGATGAGGTTTTGAGAAACCTTGAGTAGTGGAAGGTGTCTGGCCCATGGCAGGAGGATTGGAACTAGATGATCTTTAAGCTGCTTTAATCAGAACCATTCTATGATTCTATGATTTGACTGCAAAATAACACCAAAAAAAAAGTAGATTTCAAAAGAGGTAAAAATCCTTTTAAATTCACATGTGTTTTACAAAATTAAATGTGTACAGCTTTCTATTCATAAACTAGAAGATATCTGAAATAATGGTAAGTTTGCTGAAGAAAAGGAAAAAAAGTTAAAGCTGCAATTTCTGATGCTGTACTCTATTTATGAAGTTAAATGCTGTTAGAAAAATTTTCTCTTTAGATTGTACTAACCCAAAGAATATAAATTGTATTGATGATAAACATACATTTTCTAATTGTCCTAATAGTCTATAATGTGTGGCCTTTGTAAATCTTCTTGTAATATTAATTTTAATGTTTTCTAGTTGCATTTGTTAATGAATTTATGGATCTAACACTCAAATTTTCCTTCAAAGTTTGAATAGATATTTTACCCTGACCATCTTAAATTAAACAGGAAATTTTTTGGCCCGTACTTATTTCTGAATAATATTTTATAATCAATATTTTGGCCAAATATTTTGGCACAATCTTTTTGTATCAGAACAGGAAATTCCTTTTCAGATAGACTGGAATTTCCAGTGATCTTGGTGACAAATGCAGTGACTTCCATGTATTTTGGAAATATCTCAAACCTTGAAAAATGGAGAAAAGATGTTTGCTCTTCCAGACTAGTGTTAGTTAACTATACATGTTGACACTTGACCCCACTTATTCTTGTTTTTTTATAGTTACATCTATATAAAAAAAAAATTAGTTTTGATTAAACCATGTACCTGTCATTAGGATCTTGCTCTTGGTCAGAGAAAGTAGCTGTTTATTAATGAGTCTTGTCTCTCTGTTTTTCCACAAAGTGTTTCTGTTTGACAACCCATACTGACCTTTGGCTAGGTCTCTACTTAAACTTAGTTATCAGCAGCTGATGAAAGAGTTTGCCACAGGTAATCAGACACCCTTTTCTATCAGTGATAGATGTCCAGTTTATTTATTTATTTACTTATTTACCAAATTAATACTGTTCCAGAGGTCATGCTCCAGTCTCAGACCTAACAGATTCACTGCAGTTCCTTGCCTGGTACAATATAACAGGGTTAGTATGTTCTTGATATTTCAGTTATGAGTAAGAGAATACATTAAAACACATAAAGAAGTTTTGCCATGCTTTTACTACAAAAGAGATGTCATGTTCCTCATCAGAATTAGGCTCAATAGTTATCTGAAATTTTAATCATGGTAGACTTTCTGTTAGTTCTTCTGCTTGAGTCTCAGATGTGTTTGTCAAAAGTATTTCAGTATGTGCTTTTGAATGGCACCTATACTATTCTGCTTATCTGTCTAAATTCATCTTAACATTTCAATACTTTATTACTGTTTTACAGTGCAAATTTCCTAAGGCATGCCAATAATTTTGTTAGAAATTGTTATTCCAAAACACTAACAAGATTTGCAAGCAATAATATTTAATATTAAATATCAAATTAATTTCAATAAATACTGAAGTACAGTATTTACACAGATCTAAACAAAGAAAACACTGTCAAATTTCTGTGCAAACTACTGAGAGCTTTGTTTTCCTCTCCTGTGAATCTTTTGTATTCTCAGATAGTAAGCTTTCTGAAGAATTTCTAACATATTGCAGATGAACAACTGTCAGCTTTATTGCTTTGTACTGTTCTGGATCAAACAGAAGAAAACTGAGTCTAGATGAATATAAAATATTATTTTACCAATTAAATCAAACTCATTTATAAATAGAAATCATCACATGGGAAGCGCTATACAGCTGTATGGAATGTACTTTACAACAATAAACTTGTTCTTTTCTGAGGTGCTGACAGAATGAAATGATTTCAAAACTTACTAAAACAGTTATAATAACATACACATTGAAGAGTTTCATCCTTTTTAAGAAAACATTAAACTTTGAGGCAAAGAGCTGGTGGACAGTATAAAATATTATACTAAGAGAGCATATACTAAAACTATTCCAAAAGTCTTATGTGAACATCTGCAGCATTTTAGAGAATTTACATTTTCTCTAAAATTATGTTCTAACATTATGAGGATTCCTTTTTTTTTTAATCAGATCATTACTCAAAGTGAACACTTGTTCTCTGTAATCTCTCAAAGCTGTTCTATTTTAACATATTTATCCTTTAAAAAAAATGTTTTTCTCTGCTTGATATGTCCATAACTCATATAATTATTTTAATATAGTGAAAACTGTAACATTTTAAGACAATTAAAACTATGAGCACTGAATTACTTTGCTTAGGTCATTTAATTCTCTTTCTTTTGTGCTTTCTTATAAAAACAATAAAAGCACAAGTCTGCTTTGCGACTCACTGAGAATACTAAATAATGCTTACTCTAAGATAACAACTTTGGCTTGTGTACCCAATTAAGTATCCTAATGCAGGTGAGTCTGCGCACAGTAGAAGAAAAAGTTTTAGAAGAAAACACGAAAAGTATTGTTAGGCATTACTGTCCATTGTCCTAAAAACCTATTACAATTTTAGACATTGAATCAAATAAATTACCCCTGCCCTCACTCTAAGTATAAACTCAAAGGATCATTTGTCTTTCTAAAAGATGAGGTTGCATTGCAATAAATTTAAATGTGCCATGTAAATTTTTTATGTATAAGGCAGCATAACTAGATAATTCTATTTTCCTCTAAAGGATTTTCTCACTTTAATGGAAGTTTATAGGTTAATTAAATAGCTTTCCTTGCATAGGTTCCCAGATGTCTTTTAGTCATACGTGTAGTTTAGATTACACCCAAAATATAGCACTTCCAATCTGACTGTTCAGTAGAATTTATATTAAAATAAATAAACAAACAAACTACAACAAAACCACAAAACACATTCACAGTAAATCAATACGTGAGTGATCCAATGTCACTTTCCATAGTCCCACTAACAGGAATGCATAGAAGTACTGTTCCAAGGAATGCTTTAGTACTGATTTTCTTTCTCAAGATGTTCCTTTTATACAGGTTCTGCCCCACTGCTAATTTGAGTGAAAGAAGAGATACGAGGAAAGTTTTGTAATTATATTTCCTGTAGATTTGGGACAGACCATTACTATGAATTCTAGGGATGTGTGGCTACTCAAGACCAACCACTGGCTTTCTGAAATCTATGAATGAGGAAACTAGTTTGTGACTCTTAGAGCACTTGCTCTGTCTTCTAATAATTCTTATTATCAAAGAGAAATGCTAGAGCAGTACAAGCAGGTGCATAGCTATTCTGTTGAACTTGAGAACTTATTTAATCTGACACACTCTATATTAATCTACGTAGTTGTTCTTTAACATGCATACAGCTAGGGCTGCCCCTCCTCCTCACAATACTAGCAATGATTATCATTCCTAGTATCAAAATACGCCTTTGGCATATTATACAATTTACATGTTATGATCACAGTTAGCGTTGATTACAAAGTAACTTGTTTCTAAAAATCATAATTGTAGATATTACAGCCTGACTGATTAATATTAAAGGTTGGAACTAATAATGTTGTTTCCACAAGAGGCTTGACACTTTAAGGACTAATCTGTTTTTATCATACATCAAAGCACAGTTCTATTTGTTATCACTTTTCCTTCCACCCCTCCCTTCTTCCTTCTCCTTCTACTTTTTAAAAATTATTCTATAAAATTTATAATTGTTCCTTTTGTTTGAATTTTGATCACTTATTTGCATATAATTTGTCTCAATTTAAAATCCAGCCTCCTAGTATATGTTATCATGAATTTTTCATTGCTGTGCATATTAAGCATAGAAACAAATGACAGTGAACAATAAGTATGTTTCAAAGTATTAGTGATCTATTTAATACTGATTCCTTAAGAAAACATGTTGAGTATCAAAACTCAGTATTTTAAAATAAGAGAAAGAGGAATGT
This sequence comes from Pyrocephalus nanus, assembly GCA_038380795.1. Taxonomy (NCBI): domain Eukaryota; kingdom Metazoa; phylum Chordata; class Aves; order Passeriformes; family Tyrannidae; genus Pyrocephalus; species Pyrocephalus nanus. The sequence goes on along the minus strand of CM076261.1, from coordinate 13,833,823 downwards.
AAACTTAAATATATATAAAAAATCATTATAATCTTTATTAGGTTATGACAATACTGTTTCAACTGGTTACTGTATATCTTGCAAAAAAATACAGCAGTTCCTTTGTAACCTTTGACTTAAAAAACTATCTCTTCATGTGTGTAGGTTGTATAACTCAGTGTATGCCCAAAAAATATATTATTATTCCACAACCTTTTACATCTTTTACATAAGGGTATATATTTTTATTCTAGGAAATTATACAAGTGAAGTAATATTTATACTTTCTTTTATTATTATATGTAATAATAGAGAATTATTTAATAAAGTAGAGTTTGAAATATAGTTCAGCTACTCTATCTTTTGGCTACAGGCTGAGACTAGAGATACACATCATTTGTCCCTACCTTTGAAATCTAGTAGAAATTACATCTCCTCAGACTTGTTGTTACAGTGTTTCTCATTCTTATCATTAGAAAGCTTTTCTCAATCTTGCTTGTAAGATTTCCTGTAATGAAGACTACTGATGACTTTTTCTTGTCCTTGGTGGCCTCAGAAAAATAATGTGTCACTGGTACTTTTATAACAACCCTTTTAACATTCCATACTGTTATCCCACTCTCTTTTGTTCCAGACAAACCACTTGCCAAAACAATATGCCTTTTGAGATGGCTAAAAAATACTGTCTTCCTTCTCCTGAAACCCAAATTAATTAAATTGTTCTTGAATTATAATCACACTGAGTAGAACTATTATTTCCCATGTTCTCCAACAGATTTACACACAAAAGAATGTTTATTTCATTTGTAGAACTTAAGGTTGTTGACTCCTATCCAGCCTGAAGTCTGCTCTAGAACATAGCATGAGTTTCTTTTGATATCTGTCAGATATTCCTTATTTTATATTTATTCCCTTCTAAAGCATAGTACTCTGCACTTGTTTTCATTAGATATTATCTTGTTGATCTCAGACCTTTTTGCACCTATTAAAATGATTTTCATCCAGTCATAGTGTTTGCACCTCTACCTATCTGTTTTCCATCTTTGAACGGTCTAAATGCTGTCTCTAGTTCCTCATTCAGGTTGCTAACAAAAATGTTTGAAAGGATTGAGCTGAAGGCCTTCTTGGGATATAATTTATGGCTACTACTTCTGTAGAAATGTTTTGACATATAATACATATATTTTTTTCCATGGCTGAATGCAAATAGGTGGTTGCTTTTAATGTTTTTGTGGAAGGATGACATGTCAAAAGCTTTATATGGCATTTTGACTTCTGCAGCTTGTCATCTTATAAAACTACTTTAGTACCCTATGAAAGGAGTAAATTGGATTTTACTAGATTTTTTTTTTTCTTACATTTTCTTTTGTGTTGTTTTTAAATCGTCCTTGCAATTCCCTCAGTACTTTTAAAAGAACATTTGATGTTTAGTTATCATTCTCTGTCTATTACATTACTCTCTAAGAGTAACTGCTTAATAATGCCTTGTTGTTCTCCTCCCTTCATATCCTTTGAAAGACAGCTCCCCCCTTCCTGGTTCTTAGTGATACTTTAGCCACTTTTGTGATAGAAACACTGTTTTCTCTACCTTTTGTTATCAACACAAGATGGAATCCACAAATGGAATCACTTTGCTTAACAGATGGCGTCAGAGTTGATATTTGTTCACTGGCTATTGAAGTCTTCGTCAAATATCCCTATTTGAGTACTTGTCCTAAAAGCTCTTCCAGATGAGTTGAAAGCATTTTCTTGTGCTATGCCACGAAAAGTGAAATATCCATACTGATTTATGCTTTGCATCATACAAAGACATAGCAGTTTATCCATTATTAAAGCTCTTTCTATCTAAATAAATATCATCCAAGAATTTCCCAGTAGATAACTCAGCTAGTGTCTGCCAGAATATTTTCATAAATTCCTCTTAGAACTCCTCTCAGAACTCTCAGACTTACCATCTAGGTAGTTTATTGGTTTTATTCACATGGAAATAATAATTCTGTGACACACTTCTGATCTAAGCAGCATTATGTCCTTTCTTCAAAAGGCAATATTAAGGCATAGACTCTGAAGTAGCTTTTCAAAGATTACCTGAGTAGAGCAGCAGCAGAGCAAGGATTTAAGGCCTTTATATTTTGAATTATCTTCTTCCGTTAAAACTAGAAACTTATTCAAATTGTCAGAGTCTATGCATTGTTGTATCTAGGGATCTAATGTTGCAGGTGATGAGGAAATCTCAATTTGAAAAACACAGTAAACCTACAGAAATCTATAGAAACAGAATTAGAAGCAATTAGGCAAAAGAATGACAGGAAGCTGATTCAGTTCAGAAAGTATTGTGACAATATCTGGTGTGAAAATGCTGGTTTTTCAAGTCTTTTAAAAACTTACTACCCTTTTTTTTATGTTTAGCACTGTGAACTTGAATGTCTGTCTCCCTTTTTTCCATCTCAAGGTCTTATTCTGTGTTGATGTTAGATTGAAAGCTACATTTGAATCAATCATGATTATGACAATAAGAAACTTTTAATGGCTTACTATATAATTTTATATTTTTTATCATTGTTTTCCAGCCTAACTAGGATAGCTAAAAACTTAAAGGGATTTTCCCAGTTTTAAAAATTCCCTTACTACTAACAAAATATTTTAAGCTGTTCCCTCTCACCTATCCCCTTTTTGGAAGACATATTTTCCCATAAGTGTTAAAAAAGTTATCAAATGCATGTTTTTAATAATGCTGGATTTATAACCTCTGTATTATAGTGAAAATTTTTTCTTTCTACTTGAAAAAACAATATACTTTGTTCAGTAACAGTGTTTAAAATATAATAACAAATGACCAATCGCTGTTAAAATTCCTCTCACTAACTGCCATGGATATTCATTACTGATTTCAGTAGCACTAAAAATGCTGTTGATCAGACTAGTTGATCTATATATACCAGGAAAATTCTTTCTTTTTAAACTCAGAATCACAGAGTGGGATAGGTTGAAAGGGATCATCAAAGGGTCATCTGGTCCAATCTCCCTTTTCAAGCAGGGTCATCCTGGAGCACATTGCACAGGATTGCATACAGAAGATTCTTGAGTATTTCTAGTGAGAAAGACTCCACAATCTCTCTAGGCAATCTCTTTCAGTGTGCTGTCACCTGCACAGTAAAGTTCTTCCCTATGTTCAAGTGGGACTTCATCAGTTTCTGCCCATTGCTTCTTGTCTTATTGCTTGGCACCACCAAGAAGAGCCTGGCTCCATCATCTTGACATTCTCCCTTCAGATACTTATAGGCAGTGATGAAGTCCCATCTCAGATATCTCTTCTTGAGACTTACAGGCCCACCTGCTTCAGCCTGTCCTCATAATACAGATGCTCCAGTCTCCTCATCATCTTTGTAGCCCTTCACTGGACACATTCCAGGAGCTCCCTGACTTTCTGAAAAGCCCAGAACCAGATAGTACTCTACATGCAGCCTCACCAGGGCTGAGGAGAGGGGCAGGATCACCATCCATGACCTGCTGGCAATGCTCTTCCTAATTCACCCCGGAATACCACTGACCCTTCTTGGCCATAAGCCTGTGTCCATGATCCTCAGTTCCTACTCCACAAAGCTTCTTTCCCTTTTTTTTTTTTTTTTTTTTCCCTACCACTATTTTATCTTTCTTTTAGTTATCCTTCTGGGGTCTAAAACTTGACTTCAAATTACAGTAGTGTTAGAAATGTATATTCCCATTACCTGTCTTCTTCAAATTAGCTCTTAAGTGGAAGCAATGCCAGAGCTTCATATTCCAGTTTCTGAAATATACCCCTAGCTTAGCTGTGCTTTTGCTATTTCTGCAGTCTTTTCAAGTTAGTCTACATATAGATCTTTTCTAATGCACAATATAAAGAGTGGGAGAACTCTTTTCTAATGTGCAGTTATCTGTACTCTGTGTAGAACTGAGAAACAAAGCTCATTCTTAGCTTTAGAAAATGTACATTACTAATCATCACAGGAAAAGGCATAAAACACGGATATGCTTTTGGGAATTATATGAGACGTGGAGAAGCCAAGAACTGACCAGGAAGAGAAACCCTGAAAACTAATTTCACAGATGTATTTATGAAATACTCCATCAATCCCCAATTGGCTCAATGTGTGAACTACTCTGCTAAAAGACAATCAAGGTAGTGTTAATGAAAACATTAAAAACAAATCGCGGTGATGTCTTTATACTCACTGTCCTGCAATAGAATAATATATCTAACTGATGAAGATTGTTCATCTAACTTGTTCCAGTATTTTTAGAATCAATGGACTGAATTCCTTTAGACTACAATCTGTACTGTTTAAACAACATTAAAAAAAAAAAAAAAAAAAAAAAAAAAAAAAAAAAAAAAAGTTAAAAGCTATAGAGTTACTATCCTGCATTTTTCAGAGAGTAGACTTTAGGCTGCTCAAATGACTGGTTAGTAAATTTTCCTGAAAATCTGATTTTTTACTGTAATGGGGTCACAACTGTTAGTCATTTTTTAAGAAATGTTTTAGGAGTGCAGAAGCAGGCAGTTCCAATGTGTTGGAAGTAAAGAAAGGCAGAAGGCTGGCTTGGCTGAACAGTGATCTCCTTCAGAATTCAGGCGTACAAAGAAGGTGTACTGACTATGAAAGCAAGGTCAGGCCATACAGCAGGACTGTAGAGATCCTGTTAACCACTATAGGAAGAGAATCTGTGCAGCCAAAGCTCAGCCAGAGTTGAAGATGGCCTGTATATTGGTGGATACCAAATTTAGGTTTAGGTATATTGATGGCAAAAGGTGATCTAAAGAATCATTGATTTGCTACTTGATGAGGCTGGTCACTTCAGAAATACCGATGAAGCATAAAATTTTGATGCTTTCTTTAGTTCTGTCTTTAACACCAATGATGGGCCTTAGGACTCTTGGAACTCTGGATTGGAAGACTATAATTGACAAGAAGTGATTAACTCCCAGCTGACTTTGAATTGGTACACCATTTACTGCTGTAACTGAATGCACATAAGTCTATGGAACCTGATGGGATTCATTGCAGGGTAATGAAAGCGTTTACTGATGTTTTGCAAGACCTAATGTAGTTATGTACTAACAGTCAGGAATCTAGAGAAGTTCCAATTTTAGTGGGAGATGGCACTCCCATTTAGTGGGAGATTTTCCAGTTTTCGAGAAGGGCTAGGAAGAAGACCTTACTACTTATAAGATAGACAATCTCACTTTTGTACTTGGTAAAATTATGAAGATTTTTCTGGGAGTTACTGAAAAACTCTCAAAACACCACCAAGCAGTGACTGGTCAAAGCCAACATGGGTTCATGAAGGTAAGCCTAACTTACTAGGATTCCTTCCCTAGTGAATGAAGGGAAGGCAGTGAACATGGGGTTATGGATTTTAGCAAAGGTTTTGATACTATCTCTCACAGTACCTTTATGGAAAAAGTGTCTAGCACACACAGCTGAACTGAAAAGTGTCCAGCTGAACACGCACACAACATGGTAGGTGAAAAATTTGCTTAAAGGTTGGGCTCAAAATGTTGCAGGAACTGAAGAAATATCTAGCTGGCAGCTAGCCACTGGTGGTGTTTGCTCAGAACTCAGTTTGAGAGACAGTTCTCTTCAAAGTTTTGTTAATGACCTGGACACAGAAATTAGTCACACTGAGTTTGTTGAAGATAATAAATTAGGAGGAGTCATTGATTCCTTTGAGAGTAGAGCGGCCTTACAGAGCAATATTGATGGATTAGAGTGATGGGCGAACATCATTCACATGAAACCGAACAAGAACAAATACTAGATTCTACACCCATGAAGTGTAATCCTTGGTATCTGAGTTTGTGTATAGATTAGGGGGCAAGAGCTGGAATGTAGTCCTGCAGAAAGGAATCTGAGGGGTTTGTTTGATTGAAGGTCAATATGAACCAACAGTGTTCCCTGGCAGCCAAAAGAGCCAGAAAGATCTTGGGGTTCTTTAAGCACACTTTAACTAACCTGTCAAAAAAGTGTCTGTCCCACTGTGTCTCAGCATTGGTCCTGCCTCACCTCAAGTTTTGAATGCAGTGTTGGGCTGAGTAAGACATCAGCTTGTGAGAAAATACAAGCTGACAGACATTTTGAAATAGTTGCAAAAGAAAGTATGTGAACTAGCAGCTGTCTTTTGGAGGAATTAATATTTAAACTTAATGCCATACTGCTCTGCTTTGAGCTGTGTTTCATCGTGTATCAGCATGCGAAAAAAAGAAACATGGCTAAAGGGAACACAGTCATTGTTTCCCCAAATGATTGTATTAATTACTCTGGCTTCTGGGAAGACAGAATTGTTAACTATCAGACATAGAAAATCTTTTAAAAAGTCATAGAGGCAAAAGCTTAATTCTATTTTCAAAACTTTATACAGCAGTGGTTTTCATTCTCTGTGGTTCGTGTTTTCTTCCCATCCCTTTTGTTTTCCACACAGGACCACGGGCTGTCTTGCAATTCAATACTCGTTGATATGCATTTTTACCCATCAGTAATACAGATTTTAAAATCAGTGTTAACTGTCAATTTTGTTGATGATGCACAAGGCAGAATAGAGCACAGCTGGTGGTTTTACTGCTTTTTGTCAGCAGTATTGACAGCAGTAAAACCCTGAAGCAGAACCTACACAGGAAGCAGATATGTGCACTAACAAGATGTTATTTTTAGAGTTCCTTTTCTGGCTCATAGCTTTTTACTGGCAATATTTTAATTGGTCCAATGCCAACATAAGAAATATGATATTTTACAGCTGTATTCAAACAACACTTGGGAACTATCTGACCCAGTAATATAATTCCCCTTCTGTCTTAATACAAGTTCACCTAATTAAATATGCTCCAGTCTTCTCCCAATAGAAGACATATTTCAGTTCTGAGAAGTCCACAGGTTTTATATAAAGTTCAGGCTTCTGATTATATAGCAAAAAGAAATAATGAGAGAAAGAAAACAGGGGAAGTTTACATTTTTTTCCTTCTAGTATTTTAAAAGCAAGTGTAGAATCAGAAATAAAAAAATATGTCTTGAACAGATTTTTTTTTCCCTTATAAAATAGTAACTCTAGCTTTCTCAAGTTTCAACAAAATTATTACAGCTAATACCATGAAATTTTCATTACTGGCAAAATTAACTTTTAAGAATGAATAGTGATGGTATTAGTTTCCACATACTTAGTAACTACACAGCAACAGTTTAAAAAAAAGCTCTTTTATGAGTCATCAACAAATTTAACCTGAAAATTTCAATTTTTTTGCTTATATCTGTAAAACATTTGATCATACCTTGTTTAGCCAACATAAGAATCCAAAAATACTTTATGATCTTACCCACAGCCCTGCTTTTCTCAAGGAGAAGGATCATATTAGTCAAAACAGTGGTGCATGTTTTCACACTGTAGTTCTAGGATTGCTTGTGTGGGTATGATATGTCCTAGGATTCTTTAGTCAACATTGCTGAGGCCACAGTGGGAGTGCCATATCCAGTTCTGAGCTCTTCCGTACAAGAGAGGCCTGGACTTTGTGGACAGAGTCCAGCAAAGGGTCACAGAGGTGATTAAGGGCATCTCTTCCATAAGGAAAGGCTGAGAGGCATCTCAGAGAAAGGAATGATCATGGGGGGAACTCATGAATGTTTTTAAATACCTGAAAAGGAGGGTGCAAAGAGAATGGAGCCAGGCTTGTTGCAGTTGTTCCTAGTGACAGGGCAAGAGACAACAGGCACAAACTGATATATTGAAGGTTCTCTCCGAACATCAGAAAATGCTACTTTATTGTGAGAATGACTGAGCATTGTCACAGCTTGCCCAGGGAGGTTGTGGAGATATTCAAAATGACCTAGGTATGGCCCTGGACAACTGGCTTTAGGAGACTTTGTTTGAGCAGGTGGGTTGGACAAGATGAAGCCCAGAGGTCCCTCCCTCTGGAGGTCCCTCCTCAACCATGCTGCGATTCCAAAGTCACAGTCAAAGTTTCCTAATACGTCTTGTTATAATTTCAATTTTTTTTCAAACCCCAAGCATCAAGTAAAATTTTACCTGTTGGGATATCTGCTCCTTGATAAAGAAATTATAGTAATAGTAACAACAATAATAGTAACAACAACAACTACTTATAATCTTAGCAAATAAGCTTAAAGAAAAATGTTCTGATTTGCAGGCAGGGAGAATAAGAGGCAAAGAAGCAGAGAGAGAGAGAAGGAGGGAAAGAAGGAGGGAGGGAGTAAAGAAGGAGTAATTATAAAAAATGAGACAGAGAAAAACCTATTTCTGCTCAGATTTGTTCAACCACAGCCCCATAGACTGAACATGCCAGTAGCCTGACAGAAACCCCGAGGGTTGCGTGGATGGAACAGAATGGGATGTTGCCCTGCTTGATTTGTTAGGCACACAGATGGTGGCTGTTGAGAGCACCCTCCAGAACAACTTGTACAGTACAGTAGCATGGCAAGCCACTAATCATATATTGCTCAGCTAATCAATCATTCACCTAAGAAAGACCAGATGGCACCATTCAGAAGGAGCCAATTACAAGTGTACAAAAGGGCTCATTGGTATTTCTGACCTATCCCTGCAATCAAAACATAGACTTGTCTGCTTTATGGATTGGCTAGATGTTCACTGTCAAATTGAATTCACTGGCATGCTTATCTCTTCAGAAAGATAATTTGAAATAAATGTATCACTAATAAATTCATTATCCATAAGCTCAAATAAGAATGAGAGTCAATAATAAACAATGTCAAGATAAACTAAATAAACTTTGGGAGTCCCTGTAAGAAATTATTAAAGTGAGAGTTCCAAAAGTTCTTACAGTGATAGCACAAGATCTGTGATGACTTTAACTTGATGTTACTGACGGAGAGACTGCAAGGCGGAGCAGCTTTTCTGTAGTCCATCAAAACCATAATAAAAAAATGATACTATGGAATTTCATTTGTAGCCTTAGTCCTAGAGAACTCTCATGAAAGCTGTTCAGGCTCCTAAAACTCTGTTTCTAGACTTAGTTCATAATCAATCCAGTTACACAGAGTAATCTATTACCTGTCTTTCCCTTGTTATCATTATGCTTCACACATTGACCACAGGTTTTCATAAACAGCAAATTTCCATAAAATAAACCCTCCAATATAGTGTTGCACCAAATGTGATGGCAAGAAATATTTGCCTTTAGTGTGACAAAGTGGTTATCACTTCCCCATGGATGACATTTTACATGAAATAAACATTGGTCGAAATTTCTGAAATTAATAAGGGATCCTATTCAACCATAAAGAGTGGGTTTCCTCCTTTTTATCTGGGAGAAGTAAATCAGAATTAAGTTATTCAACAAAGATTAAAGAGGTTTCACCTTGCAGAGGGAGGGAAAGAATAACCTTAGATTTGTTCAGTAGAGGCAATGAATCTGAACATCCCACATCTTACTATTCTGTTCTATACACTAATGAAGGAATAGCAGTGGCTTCAGCTACAAGGCAGATCAAGCCCATGTGTTTAGAAATAAATGTCCTCAGAACTTCAAGACAGTGTATGTCGCTGTAGATCCTGCCTTGTTGTAATACTATCCCTAAGCAAATAAGGTAAAATCAGCCACAGATGGGCAGATTAAATTTAACCAGCTCCACTTTCTCATCTTGAATAACAGTACAATATACAATAGCAAAATTTGTTGTCGTTTTTGTATTTGGTTTATTTTTCTTTAAAGGCAAAAGCAATTAAAGTGTCATGCTTCCTCTAGACTCAGAGACTCATGAGCTACCATAAACCCTGTAGTCCTATTAAGTCAATACAAGTCTTTATCCAAACTTCAATCTATAATAGCCCAAAATCTTTACAAGAAAGGTGTGAGATTGAAACTTGAGTCATATAGTGTAATCCTTCTTCAGTCCATGTTATAACAATTTCTCACAACTATTTACACTCATTTTGGAAAAAATTACTTGCAAGGGAGTATATCTAAAACCTGCATCAAGGAGAACATCAGTATCATATGGTTAAGTGGTTCATCTGTCAATGTATCTGCTCTTATAATAAGTGTTGACTCGGTATCACTGGAGCCTGAATATACCAGTATTTGGGAACCCAGTCATTCCAGAAGACATATGAAGACTACTAAGATGTGCCCTCCATATATATATATGTTAAGGATAAAAGAGAGACAGAATGTGTTAATAACATTTTTAAATCTATAAATTGAAATGTATTCTCCTAACTGATTTTTTCCTCCAAACAATTACTTCTTATTTGGAGATGCAAATAAAAAGACTAGAGTAGAAAAAGATGTTAACATTAATCCTATAATGTAACTTCATCTGTCAATTTACACTTCACTCAGGTATTTTTTGGAAAGTCATAAGTTTACATCTGAAAATATCTTTTTCCGTATCTTAATAAAGCTCAAAAGTAATAATATCAATGGTCTTAAAAAAAAATACAGTTTTTGAATTTATAATTATCACCATTGTCATTAAAAAAAAAAGGTAAATATTTTGGTAATATAGTAGGTTGTTAGCAGTTATTTCATTAAGAACTAGTATGAGCTTGCAGCATTATTATTTGGATTCATTATTCAGTGAGGTAAAATTTGGTTTGTAAAAATAACTAGTTAAGTAACATTTGCTATTTCATGCAGCTCATTCACCTGATCATTGTTTTTAGTGCTAATGAAACTTGTGTAGTTAAAAAAACCCCTGGTATTGTTTGCACAACTCTGAGTGTATTTTAGCTATAAACAAGAGAAAAATGGAGAATGGATTTTAGAGTATTTTTCTTTCTTCTTTTTTTACACTTCATTATTCTTCTAGGTGGAAGTACCTTCAATAACAGATTTCTTCTAATTGCCTAACTGAATTTTGCAAATCACTCTCAATGAAAGCACATATTTCATCTGCTCTGCTCCCAGCCAAACTACCAATAGTCACTGAAGTAACTGATAAATAGTATTATTTCCTCTTGCCCCATCAGTTCTGCTCACTGGGGTTTCTACTCCTGAAAACTCACGTGTTATACAATCGCTCTAGTCTGAGATCTATACTGACTAGAGTAGAATAAATGGACAACCATCTGTGAAAGAGAGAAACAGATTTCTCATTGATTTTTAAACACTTGAACACCTATAGCTTAACTACAATGTTGAATTATGGCTTCTGGATTTAGAAAGACCAGTTTGTGTTGCTATAACTTCTGGCCAAGGAAGTTCTTACGACTTGCTCTGAACTTCTTAGATTCAATAGCCACAGTTCTAAATTTTTTAATGATTTATATAGCATGAGTATGTATTGTTTTCCCTATGTGTGTTGCAGTACAGTCACTTAAATACTTTGTTAATGAGAAAAAAATAAAGGAGCTTATCATAAAAATAAGTTCAGCCTAAAGTTTTACACTGAAGAAAAGATACAGTTGTCTAACACTGATATGCAATTCAGCTTTTGCCTTATTGAAATTTAGTCATATGGCTACTTGTGTTCTCTTTCTTCTGCATTGAGATGAAGAAGAGTCACAGAAGTCTTTTAGGGAGTTTATTCAACCTTGCTTAAGATGAGTGTCTCTCTTTTCCTTTTAAGGATGCAAGAAATGTTATCTCCCATGTTTCCAACTGTGTTAAAATTTAAAGCACATTTCAGAAGAATGCTCTGGCCATGTTGTCACTTTTCACCCCTCCTGCTCTCTATAGGCAGAAATACAAGACTAATTTTTTGAAACTATTTCAGGAATTCAGTTTAACAACCTTGCTATAGCTGCTAAATTCTTTTTCATTTCACACCTCTCTCTATCTTTTTCCGTCTCTCCTCTTCCCCCCCTTTCAACTGCCCAACACAATTTTAAGATCAATTCAATTCATGACATGTACTTTGATACAGTCATGAAATGTATTGTATTTCTGTCTTGTACCACTTCTTGTACTATATCTGAGTATTCACACTGGAAAACCTGGCAAACCAGCAGGCTGGATTAACCATCTGGGACACATAAGTGTATCACGAAAATATTAGACACATAAGTACAAGCAAGATTTGGGCAGACTGAACTTTAAGAATGCTTGTGAATACATACACACATTTGCCAAAGGAAGATACATAGGAAAGATACAGTGCATAATTCTGTTTCTTTATACAACTGTTAATTACTGCTCCTTCTATATCAAAAAGAAAACCTGTTTACTTCACACTTACTCGTTTCTTCTTTGGCTCCAAAGTACTAGGTTAATGCACTCTAGCCATCATGCTGTAACTCCTAAGAGCCTTTCAAGACACACCTTTCTATGTTTCTTTTCATCCTCTCCACATAACATGAATTTGTCAGCTCACAATACACTTTTATAAGGCTGTAGAAAGTATCACATACCTATCATGTACCATTTTTTGTACCAGAACTTGATACAGTGTACCTTTGAAAAACGTATATGATTGTTCATACATATTCTTTTTTTAAAATGTGTTACCTTACATGTGAGCTCTACAGGACCATTTGTGTCAATATTTTCCACATAATTTTGGCCCTAAAGTTAAAAAAATATATTTAATATCTATAAAACAAAATTAAAAAGTGATATTTTCTCTATTTGATTCACTACTGCTTTAGTATATGTAGGTATATTTGCTCTGCATACCATTTTCTCTGTTTATTTTGCTCTTTTTTGAATTTTTGTTCAGTATTTTCTCAGATTCTACAGGTTGAATATCAACATCTACTAACCAACTGATGTTAATACAAACGTAAAGATTACAGTTATCTCAAACACTGTTGGGATCACCAAAGGACTTTGCCCACTGCAGCAGCTGCTCTTCTGTGACCACCAAAGCCCACCCCGCTGAATATACTTACTGGATTTCTGGAATTTGGACTGTGAGTTAAGCCACCTGACCAGAACTTGAGATGCAATAAAGCTGGTACTATTGTCCAAATTATCTCAGGCCTAATGAAAGATAAACAAGACTGTGGGATGCTGGAAAGCAGTGCCATGGAAAGGGACTTGGGGGTCCAGGTCGACACAAAGATGAATATGAGTCAGCAGTTCCCTGGCAGCTGGGAGGGACAACCATATCCTGGCAGGCATCAGGCAGAGCATAACTATCTGGTCCAGGGGGGAAATTCTCCTGCTCTGCCCTGCTCTGGTGCAGCCTCACTTTGAATATTGTGTGCAGTTTTGGGCACCACAATAAAAGAAGGATATTAAACTATTACTGAGTGTCCAAAGCAGAGCTATGAAGATGGTGAAGGGCCTTGAGGGAAAGCTGTATGAGGAGTGGCTGAGGTCACTTGGTCTGTTCCACTTGGAGACGAGGAGACTGAGGGGAGACCTCATTGCAATCTACAAGTTCCTTGTGAGGGAAAATGGAGGGGCAGGCACTGCTCTTTTCTCTGTGGTGACCAGTGACAAGACATGAGGGAATGGCCTAAAATTGTGTCAGGGGAGGTTTAGGTAGGATATTAGAAAAAGGTTCTTCACACAGAGGCTGGTTGAGTACTGGAATAGGGTCCCTGGGAGAGTGGTCACAGCACCAAGCTGGACAGAGTTCAAGAAACACTGGGACAATACTCTCAGGCATACGGTGTGACTCTTGAGGACGGTCCCGTGCAGGGCCAGGAGCTGGACTTGATGATCCTTGTGGGTCCCTTCCAAATCAGCATATTTTGTGATTCCGTGTTTCTGTGATGTGTCACTACAAGGAGTCCACTGGGAAGGCCAGTTCAGCAACTGTACTGGTTCTGGCTGGGTCTGGCGGAGGGAGGCCATGGCCCATTGACTCTGAAATAGGTCAGAAGGTATTCATCCCTTCTGACAGGGCATAATTAGCTCAGCTATGCTGATGTGAGAGGCAGCTGTCACATCTTAGAAAGTGTCATAAACTATCAAAGACCCCCAAAGTACCCCAAAGCATCATTTCTGAGGCCTTCCATCAGAGGACTGCACATGAACCACAGTGTTGCAAAACACTGTATAAAACTCTCCCTCCCCTGAGGTGAGGTGCTTGGGCATTGCTAGGTATACCTGAATGTATATTAAACCATTGAACTTTATGTTTTGAGGGACCTCCACCACTGAGAAAACCAGAAGAGGACCAACAGAACACTGTCTGCATCCACTGGTGGTGATATCTTTCGACTTAATCTGTTTTTCTCTCTCACTCTCTCTCCCTGCTGCCTCTCTTTCCCTATTTCTTTCTATCTCTCCCTGTCTCATTTTTACTCTTCAATAAAATCTCTACTATTGACTTCAGCATATGGTCTCATTTGCACCCTACTTCAGGCAGAGGCATCTCTAATAATCAGATCTTAACAGATGTTTCATCAGTATTTGACAGAACTGTTAAACATCAGAAATACTCTTCATGTGAAAATGTTTCACTCTAAGCTTAATTAAGAATGGATAATACATTTTGGTATTAAATCTATTGTCTATTCCAACTAATATATATCCAGAAGGACATGAACACTGTTCTTCCTGCAGCGGATGATAACAGATGCCTGTTCAGTACTGGTAGATAATATATGACTTTTGCTTAGAGGCTCTTTAGGTCAGGGGGAAAACATCATTAATACTAAAATAATTTTTGTTTTCTTTTCACTAGCTATTAAGTAGTGAGATTTTATTTTTCAGCTTTTGTGTAGACGTAGTCACCATAGTCAGTACCATAGTCATATAAATCATGTGAAGTTTTAATGTAAAGTTTTTGGAAGGGGTGTTATAAATTTCCGCTTTTCAAGTCCCATTCTGGTAAGTATATTTTTAAGGAGATAGAACTTTGATTTCTTTAATGTCATGCATAAAGAAAAATTTAAAACGAGTGTGATTGTACCCAGAAATTACTTTAGTAAAGAATATTATTGACATTCTAATTCATTTGAGATTTAATCAAAAGACACTCATTATATAGTTATACATTATGTAGAAGCCAAAGTCCTGCCATTATCTTTGTTTTTTCAGACTTTAGGAACTGGTTTAAAAATAATTCCCATACTGCAGGAATTGAGCTGTTTACTGCTACATTATTTTTTTCCTAAACAGCTACATTAGGTGAAAAGGTATTTTTTTTTTTTTTTCAATGAGAGAGTTGCTTACTAGCATCACCTAAGAAATCATAGGTATGAAAACTTGTTACATGATAGTCAATCCATCGTTAAATCGTAGCTGTCCCTCAAGATATCTAACTTTGACTTATGTTCCTTCTTCAAGAAATATATATACCTAAGGGTGCTTTTCTAACTACTGAATTAATCTGTAACCATAGAAACAGCCGAACTGACCTCTAACTGAGATATTCATCCTGACAGAGGGCTCACCAATTCTGCAGAGGTCTGGCTGTTTGAGGTTCAGCATTTCAGGTTCAGAGGAAATGTGTCTGACTAAATATTTTTAAGTACAAGGGGAAAGAAGATCTATGGATCACCATGCATTCTCATGCAATACACTCTTCCCATCACTGAGTTAAATATGGTTCCTGGATCATCCTAAGTGCAATCACACAGCACCTACAAGATAGACAAGGGATCAGACCCAGTCAGCACGAGTTCAGGAGGGGCAGGTCCTGTCTGACCAACCTGATCTCCTTTTATGATCAGGTGACCCACCTGGTGGATGAGGGGAAGGCTGTGGATGTGTCCACCTGGACTTCAGCAAAGCCTTTGACACTGTCTCCCATAATATACTCCTGGAAAAGCTGGCAGCCCATGGCTTGGACAGGGGCACTCTGTGCTGGGTTAGGAACTGGCTGGAGGGCCGGGCCCAGAGAGCGCTGGTGAACGGGGATGCATCCAGCTGGCAGCCGGTCACCAGTGGTGTCCCCCAGGGATCAGTGCTGGGCCCAGTCCTGTTTAACATCTTTACCGATGATTTAGATGAGGGGATTGAGTCCACCATTAGTAAATTTGCAGATGACACCAAGCTGGGGGTGGGGGGGAGTGTCAATTGGCTGGAAGGCAGGAGAGCTCTACAGAGGGACCTGGACAGACTGGAGAGTTGGGCTGATTCCAACAGGATGAGGTTCAATAAGGCCAAGTGCCGGGTCCTGCACTTTGGCCACAACAACCCCCTGCAGTGCTACAGGCTGGGCACAGAGTGGCTGGAGAGCAGCCAGGCAGAAAGAGACCTGGGAGTTTGGATTGACAGGAAGTTGAACATGAGCCAGCAGTGTGCCTAGGTGGCCACGAAGGCCAATGGCATCCTGGCCTGCATCAGGAAAGGTGTGGCCAGCAGGAGCAGAGAAGTGATCCTTCTCCTGTACCCAGAACTGGTGAGGCCACAGCTGAGTGCTGTGTCCAGTTCTGGGCCCCTCAGTTCAGGAAGGATATTGAGGTGTTGGAGCAGGTCCAGAGAGGAGCAACCAGGCTGGTGAAGGGACTTGAACACGAATCCTGTGAGGAGAAGCTGAGGGAGCTGGGGTTGTTCAGCCTGGAGAAGAGAAGGCTCAGGGGAGACCTCATCGCTCTATGATTCTATGATTCTGCCTTTTCATTTTCCTCAATTGTTCATAATGTACAACAATGCAGATTTTTACTATAAGAATTTTTAACATGAGATATATTCAGGACTACTAAAGTTTGGACTCAAAAGTGAGTCTTTAGTTAGTGAGTTTCTATGAAATAAAACATATTTCTCTTCACATTCTACCAAGTTTCTGTTGACAACTTGTCGTGGTTTTGCCCACCAGCCCATCCCTGGGGCTGAGGATGGTTTTGTCCAGGTAATTTCCGGACAAAAAGGCCAATCAAAAAGTCCAGTGACGCCTTTGCTAATTACATCTTTAAGAAAACGGAAGAGAAAACTTGTAGCGCAGTTGAAATTAGAAGCAGCAGCCATGTAGAGAAGCGGCAGGCCCGAAGAGGGCCAAGGCCCTCTCCTCCCTCGGCTTGGGCCAGGGGGGGCAGGTGTAGCACTGAAGCCTTCCCTTTCTCTCTGGTAAGAGAGTGAAGAAAAAAAAAGTTTAAAAGACTGACTGTTTGAACAGAAACTGCTGTGGAAGAATTCCAGCCGAGAGATAACGGAGCTTCCAAGGTCGAAGCTGGCAGCCGGAGGAGAGAGAAGAAATTCGAAGGGGGGAGAACTGTTTTTTCCCTTTTCGCTCTCTCTCCTCAGCAGGGAAAAGATTGAAAAGTAATCCCTGCTACTTGTAAAAATTTATTGGAGTAAGAGACTCCCCCCCACTGCAGCTGACGGAGGAGCCTGTGGGTGTACCAAAGAGAACCAAGACTTCATGAGGACTGAAGTGAGGCAGAGTCCTGTTGAAAACTTTGTGACCCTTGAAAGGGACGATGCTTAAGCCGGAGCAAAGACAGCTCGGATAAGCTTGGGATTCGTGTGTGTGTGGATCCATACTGCTGTTGAAGATTCATAACTTTAAGAGAAAGAAAGAATCTCATGCTGGAGCGAAGCGGCCCATGTGAGATGTTGGGATCCGTGTGTGTGTGGGATCCGTGCTAGACCCATGCCGAGAAGTCTATCAAGGACTGTTTCTCCCATGGGAAGGGACCTCCATAGGGAAACAGAGGTGAACTCTTAAGCCATTATCCCCTGTACCCTATGTTGAAGATCCACAGTAAGCAAGTGTCCCCTTGCAAGCCTATGGAAGGAAGACCCTTCAGGACCTGGGTAACCCCCAGCCTTCGGTCTTAGCCCAGGAGGGGGGTAAACCCAGCCCTGGAAGCTGACACAGAGCAAAAGAGAGAGAGAGAAAAAGTTCCAGCTGCAACGAGAATGCTGCTGCTACTGAAGATTTGTTACTGGAGAGAGAGAGCTGGAACTCTGAAAATGGAGACTGAAACCACTTCTCCTCCTTGGACTGGTATAAAGGGGGGAGGAGTATTTCTGTAAATATATAACACTTTAACTTGAATAGAAATTGTTGTAGATATAATTCTTTAGTTTTTAATTTATTAGTAGTTCTTGTTTTACTAGTAATAAATGTTTATACTATTTTCCCCAAATCCTGTCTCTCTTTTGTCTGCAAAAACCTTCTCTCACCTAGTAGTAATTGTGTGGGGGGTTAAAAGCAAATTAGGCCAAAGCAAAACCACGACACAACTTTTTAAGGTCATATGTTTAAAATCTAGAATAAGAACCAATCTTTGCTGTCCCTTTTAAATGAGACTTGTGGCTTGATGGTTGAGAAATGCTGAATTTTAGGGCATCAGAGCTCTACACTGAGCTGTTTTTCAGGTTACTTACTTTTTGAAAAAAACTCTAATATTAAGGGATTTTCTTTTGTTTGCAATTTTTGGTTTGGTTGGGCCTTTTTTTTTAAGTCAGTACAGTCCATCTATTTAAGGGACACACTAAGGATTTATTTGCTGGTTGATTTGATTCTTTTGATTAATGAAGATTTAGAGGTGTGCTGGTTTTTGGATGCACACTTGTTGCTGTTACTTAAGTCTTCTAGACAGAGAATATCAGTATATTTTTATTTTAGATTGATTTTCAGAACAAGTCACTTCTAAAAGTTCCACCATTTAGTGAGAGTTAAGCAGTCTAGATTGCTCCCCTAGTTTATAAAATTATCTTCCAACTTCTATTTGACTCCAAAACTCAAGGAGTGCAAATATTAGGAAAAAAAAACCAAACAAACAACAAATTGAGAAGCATTTGTGTTTCTGGCTTCATACTGGGCTATCAAAAAAGGGCTGCAGCTTGTGTGATTTTACCCAGGATATTTTATTTTTACAGCAAGGCAAAAGTCATGCACTTGATTAAGAAGGAAAAATGAAGAGTTCATTTAAACATGAAGAAAAGCCTAGCCATTGTGTTTAGCTGCCAAAAAGACATAAGATCATGAGGAACTGGACCTCTGAAGCACGGACTTCTGTATGTGGATATGTGCGTGACTGTGCTTGTAGATGTAAACAAAATGATATTGTTTTAAAGTTAGAAGTTTTAACAAAACTTACTTGCTAAACAGGAAGGATCAATAGGGCTCAATTCAAGTATCCTATGCTACCTCTAGGTGGGAGAAATTAGCAGCTAGCTCTTCCCTGTGTGTGTGTTTTTGAAGGTAGGTAAAGGGTACTTCTGTAAATTCTGTTGTTTTGGGGAGAGAGGTAAAAGGTGGTACAGGAAAACAGTGGTATTTCAAAAAGAAGTCTCTATAAATAATTGAACCAAAAGGCCTCAGTGCACCTGTTACCTGACCATGCTTTGATAATATGCACTTAACTTTATCAATATTTCTCAGGAGGTCTGAAATATTCTGTACTTAATTTCTGCTGAATAGCAGCATTTCAGAACCAGGCAAGTGTCTGAAATGTTTCTACTATTATATGTTCATAGATGCAATATGTATTATTTGCACTCTGCACCTTTTTTTTGCTTGTGCTCATCAGTATTTCAAAGTAGTTAATCTGTAGTTCTAATAAATAAATTTTAAAAAGACATAAAAGTATTCTTGTATAACCTCTGGTCAAAGTGACATCATTGCTGCCTGAGCTCTTGTTAATTTAATAATTTATTAATTTACTTCATTCAATAATAGATATATATATATTCATCCCAAAATATGCATCAGTGAACAGGAAACATGCTCACATAATCACAGAATATTCATTGCCATGTCTTTCTCTCCTTGTTCACAAGGTAGTCCTGGTCTTTACCTTGAAACAACAGTTTTGCCTTGGTGTTGTTCAGTTTGGTTTGATTTTATCATAGAATTTTGTTACCATAGTAGTGCATCTTAGTTACTAATTTTTATTCAGAGCACATTTTCCCCTTTTTACAGATATGAAATTGCAGGAGTGGAGAGCCACAGGATAGCAGCATTCATTTTTACATAGATTTTCTATCAAGAAAGAAGGAATAGAGATTGTCCTCCTGTATCTAGGACATAACTAAAAGAATGGAACACTCATTAAAAATCTACAGCATCATCCCTGAAATCTGTAATTGATATAGAGGACATTTTATAAGAACATAATTCAGTGACTTTACTATGAAAATTCCTCATCTATTCTTAGATGGATTTCTTCCAGTCTTTAAAAATAATTAACTGGAGATTCTATAAGTAACAAGCTCTTGCTATAAAATAATCCTCCTACTTTCCTCCTGGAAAAAAATAACATTTCTGAACTGCTTGAACTTGCTAGAACTTCTCTCCACTACTCTGGATACTTTCTTCTTACATATGTGCATCTCTGTCATCCTCTTTTGCCTGTGACTATGTGCTTATAAATGCTATGCAGGTTATGAAGCTTTTTTCTCCTTTGAGCCTCCTGACTTTACAGAATGAATAAAGTAGTTTGACAGAAATCCTTCTTTCTTTGTCAGATCCCAAAAAAACAAAATCAGAAACAAACATACCATCATATGATTTTTCAGTAGTGTTGTCACATTTAAGGCCCTCCTTATTTGATCTAATGGTATAAATAATTGTATTTTTGTGAGTAAACTGTAGAAATTGAAGAAGCTACTGTCCCCACAGATTAGTTCCTTCTACCTGCTAAGGTTCATGCGTCTGAGGCTAAGTTGCACGTATCAGTTGTAAGACACAATCTGAATTCATATTGATGTCAAATCAATCACAGGACTTATATCTGCTTTAATTGTAGTTTCAGCTACTTGTGCACAGAAGCAGACATATGAAGCCTTCAGTCATGGGCAGTAACAAATGACCATGGAACAGTAATACTTTCTGTAGAGCTTTCAAAATTATCACAAATATATGTGCTCGTTTTGTGAATGAGAGATGAATGACAAGGTCGGTTTCAGAATGAGTTTTGTGGATTATGCTTAGAAAGATTTTTGCAGTAATTTAAGTTAGTTCTGCCTGTGCTTCAGGCCAGTGGTCAGCCATGCAGAGTGCAGAAGTGTAAAAGCATACACTGATACACCTGACTCCATACATACCCTTCCCCAACACTGCTTCTAGGTAAATCATATTGCCATACAGCTAAACGTTTTCCAGGTGCTTCAGAGTATCATCAGACTGATTTCAGATCTTCTTGGAGATGAGTAAGACTCAGTTGCACATGCCTGCGAAAACATAGCAGGTACCACTGCTGTCCTCTCATGTTCATTCCCTACTGCTCAAGTTTCCTGCCACTGTGCTGGTATAAACTCTACGTGTGTCCTCCAGCTCTTTCTCTAGCTCTCTTCTCTCTGCATATGCTGGTCCTTGTGCCAATCCCAACTGTTATCAAGTTGTCTTTTATTACATCCATAGTTTAATTGGTGCTGGACTAATGCAGAAAGAGGTCTTTTCTGAACTACTTCTCTGCCAGCTCCGTGTTATTTTAGTATGATTTCAGGTCTTCATCCATGTCTGATTTTTCCCCTTTCCTGTTTAAGAAGTGAGGAGAGTAAAAGATGCTCTGGTTTCAGGGATGCTTGAAGATATCTTTTTCAAAATCTAGTGGATCTCTTTGCACTTGTGGTAACTGATATTATTCTAAGGTCTTTAAATTCAGATGGGGTTTTTATCTAAAAAAAAGTTTTCTTTTAGTCTCTATTTCATTCAACTGTGCTTTTTTCTTAATGTTTGAGTTATCTATGTTGAAAGGCACTGAATTCTCTTAAAGCATAAATCTTCTACAGTTTAAAATGGTTTATGTAAAAAAATAAACTGAAAAACTGAACAAAATTTTTAATATAGAAATATACAATAAATGATTTGTTTTGCTGTTATTACAGACCATATCTTCATCATTTTATTTGTTCAAATAATCTCTTTAGGTAAAAAACTACTGAGATGGTAGAATGAGAAATTTACATTTGATGCATATTTTCATATATGCATATATACATGCATATATAAATCAATCAATGTTCATAAAGGAAAAAATATATATTCCAATTTCTTATATAAAGCTATGGAGCAGTATGAGTTCACATATTATTGAGAATTCATGCCTTTTCTAAAACATATTACCCTAAACTTTGAACTATCCTCAAACTTTCATTTTTCAGGTGTAGTGGGCTGACCCTGGCTGGATACCAGGTACCCACAGAAGCCATTCTCTCACTCTCTCCCTGCAAATGGACAAAAGAGAGAAAAGAAATGTCTGGGGATTCATGAGTTGAGATAACAACTGGGAGGGGTCAGTCGCTGATTACCTTCACAGGCAAAACAGACTCAAAGTAGGGATATTACCTAAATTTATTACTAACAGTATCAGACCCAAATAGTGACAAATAAAACAACCTTAAAAACACCTTCTTCCCACCCCTCCTTCCTTCCATGTTCTCCCTCTTCCACCCCAATGGTGCAGGGGGACAGGGAATGGGGGTTATGGTCAGTTGTTGTTTCTGTCACTGCTCAGGGAGAAGAGTCCTTCTCCTGCTCCCGTGGGTTCCCTCCCATGGGAGACAGTCCTTGATGCACCTCTCTGGTGTGAGTCCATCTCTCAGGCAGCAGTTCTTCTGCTGCAGCTCCTTCTGCACTGACCTTGGTGTCTGCATTGTTGTTCATATATTCTCACTCTGCTCTTCTCTGGCTGTAATTCTTTCAGCAACACAACTTTCTCTTCTTAAATATATTATCACAGGGGCCTTACTGTCCCTCCTAATTGGCTTGGCCTTGGCCTAGAGCCAGCTGGCATTGGCTCCACCAGACAGGAAAAGCTTCTAGCAGCTTCCAACAGAAGCCACTCCTGTAGCCCCCCCCACCTCTACCAAAACCCAGCCAAAGAAACCCCTTACATCAGGTAAATGAGGAAAGTAAATGTTAGATTTATTAGTTTTCACCCTCCTCTGTCCCTAGAATATGAGTGGTCTCATTTGAAAAGCTTGATCATTCTTGTTCATATCTAACAAGACTCCCAAAGTCTCCTTGGGTAAGAGCAGCAGAGAATGATAAAACAGGCTTTTTTAAACACAACTCTTTTTAAATTCAAAATAATTTTTCTTTAAGTAGAAACTACTTAACTTCTCCTATTTGCATCATTCTGAATAGATTTTTCTTGTGTTTCTGCTGTAATTTTCATGGAGGTCAATGGCAAAAGTATGCAAATACCAGAAAACTGTGTTATTACCTCATCAAGAGTGAAAGCCTGAACTTTATTTCAGTGACTTTTATGTGTGATTAAAGCTCAACTTTCCCAACAGGATAATAGTATGTTTAATTAAAAATGAAGTTCATAATAAGCATATACAAACCACTAAATCAAATGAAAACATCCTTGCCTCATAGACTTACCTTCCAAACTTACTGATAAAGCATGAAAAGGAATTTTGAACTCTCACCTTTTGCTTCTTCAAACCAAGCAATCTGTTACTTGTTCACTTCGGGAAGATTGGATTCAGGCTTAAAAAGATAAAATCTGTATTATGCAAATAATACTTTTTAAGTCTTGCTGTTGTGGTTTTTTTCTGCCAAGTGATCAAAAAAAAGTAAAAAGGTGATCTGTGGCCCACCATTAAAGTAATTAGTATTAAATTAATCAATATTCATCGAGTTATGTGGACACTGAAATTCACAGCTATTGTAGGTTAACCCCTGTAGGCAGCTAAGCATCACTCACTCACTCACTCACTCACTCACTCACTCCCTCCCCCCAGCAGAATGGGGAAGAAAATCATAGAATCGTAGAATCATGGAATCAAATGGGTGAGAAAGGACCTCTGAGACCATCAAGTCCAACCCTTGATCCACTACCACCAAAGTTACTAGACTATGGCACTAAGTGCCACATCCAATCTCATCTTAGAAACCTCCAGGAACAGAGAATCTACCACTTCCCTGGGCAGCCCATTCCAATGACTGATTACCTTCCCTGTAAAGAATTTCTTCCTAATATCCAACCTAAACCTCCCCTGGCAGAGCTTAAGACTTTGCCCTCTTGTCTTACTGCTGGTTGCCTGGGAGAAGACATCAGCCCCCACCTGGCTACAGCCTCCTTTCAGGTAGTTGTAGAGAGCAATGAGGTCACCCCTGAGCCTCCTCTTCTGTAGACTGAACAACCCCAGCTCCCTCAGTCTCTCCTCATAGGACTTGGGTTCAAGTCCCTTCATCAGCCTGGTTGCTCTTCTCTGGACCTTCTCCAACACCTCAATGTCCTTTCTGAACTGAGGGGCCCAGAACTGGACACAGCACTCAGCTGTGGCCTCACCAGTGCTGGGTACAGGAGAAGGATCACTTCTCTGCTCCTGCTGGCCACACCTTTCCTGATCCAGGCCAGGATGCCATTGGCCTTCTTGGCCATCTGGGCACACTGCTGGCTCATGTTCAACTTCCTATCAATCCAAACTCCCAGATCCCTTTCTGCCTGGCTGCTCTCCAGCCCCTCTGTGCCCAGCCTGTAGCGCTGCAGGGGTTGTTGTGGCCAAAGTGCAGGACCTGGCACTTGGCCTTGTTGAACCTCATCCTGTTGGAATCAGCCCAACTCTCCAGTCTGTCCAGGTCCTTCTGCAGAGCCCTCCTGCCTTCCAGCTGATTGACACACCCCTCGCCCCCCAGCTTGGTGTCATCTGCAAATTTATCAGTGGTGGACTCCATGCCCTCATCTAAATCATCAGAAGAACAAAAGCACGTAATTACCCATGGGGCAATATTAAGACAGTTTAAGTAAGGAAGAGAATCTGCACCTACAGGCAAAACAACAAAGGAGTTAATTCATAAGTTCTCATAGTTAGACAGCTGTTTATCCATTTCCAGAAAAGCAGGGCTTCTTCATGCTAACCAGCTACTTGGGGAGGTAGATGCCATAGCCACAAACAACCCTTTCCTCCTACATTTTGCTGTATCCATATACCCTCTGAGCTAAAGTAATGCTTATAAATGTATTATATGCATAAGCAGATTACAAACAACTTCACTGATCTATCAAGGACGCACAGTAGTTTAGTTTTGCTTCAGCCTAGTACACTGCAGGAGAAGCTGAATGACATGTAGGGTAAATGGGAAACACTGCTGTTCCCCTGACACCTAGTGACTTGTGGAACTGTGGGAGCTGCAGTGCACATCTTAGCTCTGAGATCTCAGGCCCTCCAAAAACCAAGACAAAATTAGGGGGCAATTTTAGAAGTAAGACACAGGAATATATACGCATGGTACAAACTCCTAAATCTACTACATTTGAGACTGTCTTACATCTGACATCTTAAAAATTTTTTCATAGTTATATCTGACAGTTTCTAACATGAATACCTTCTTTGAATGTTTTATGGTATTTTGTGCTTCTGTGTGCTCTCAGGTAGTGTACTTGGTGTCAACTATAGTTTTAAATCTTAAAAATAATGATAAATATTGCACATTTCTAGTCTGCAAAACAGTAAATGTCAGCTGCACTCAGACTGTAACTCAAGGCAATTAACTGGAAGACAAAAAATTGCTTTTTCTTTCCCCTGCTGCCAGAGCTGTAAAGTCTTTGCCAAATTGCCTTTATAAGAATTTAACTTCCCTACTGATTAGTTTGACTCACATTAATTTGAAAAATGTCTCAACTACAACTTCCTAGGCTATAAAAATATCTCTTTTCCTTGCAAGAAGACATTGTGGTTGTTATTTTATTTTAGTTAAAATCTTTTATAAATAAATAAATAAATATTTCTGAAATCCCAATAGAAAGAATATTTCTACTTGATTATCTTTTCATTAAAATCTCCCTGTGGTATCTTAAGGTAGTTTTTAAGAGCAAGATTTTTTCTTTTTACTCTCCAAAAACTATTATAGCTACAAAACTTATACTTACAAAGGAAGAAAATATTCCATTTTAGATTCCAAATTCAAAGTACATTTTCTATTTCTATTTTACATTTTCTATTTTAAGACTAAATTAGTCTCTTTTGACTATATGGAAGAATATAAACGTTGTTTCCTGGCTGTTCATCTTTTTTTTTTTTTTTTCCCAAATGTTTCTAAGGTGGGATAATGTTTTTGTGCATCTTTGCGTAATACTAATAACCAGAATAACCAGAGGAAATACAGTGAAGCAAATTCAAATCATAACCTTTGATAAAGGAATACAGGACTGAGTTAGATGATGTGCCAATTACTAAATGATTCAACTTTGTAATTCAAAAGAGGTAGTAGAGGCACAGATGTACAGAAATTACAGGTTTAGATTGGTATGCTAAAATTTTAAAAAAATTGAGGAGGGAGATCAGCTAAAAGAAGTGGGCTAATTAGTTTGGACTGTAGGCTTGGAGGTGAACTTGACTGGAACTAAACAGCCAAGCAGAAGGCAGGGGAAGCAAAAAGGTTTGAATATGTTGGGGAAACAGTGGATAACTGATAAGGTCAATGGTTAGTTCAAGAATGCACTATGTAATATCTTTTCAATCTGATATGCTTGACTGGGCAATCTCTTTGTGCTAAAAACAATGTGGTGTGAACATAGCTGTTCTTATTTTTTTAGGATTTTTTTTTTTTCCTAGAAGTAATACAGTTATAGATTCAAGAGATTCTCTGTCTTCTTAAGAGACAATATAGTTGTTTTGTAATGTCAAGAAAGTGTGTTTCTACAACACATTTTACTGCCCTTTAAATATATTTTGACCATTTGCATTATCCTGCATTTAATACTTATCAAACCTGACTTATAAATAGCAGTGTACTTCATCACCAGCAAAGCTTGCATTAATAGAAAACTTATGACTCTAAAATGATAATTACCACAATCTAATGAATCACATAAATCATTTATAATGAAGGGAAATAAACAACGACTCAGAAATGAACACATTAATAACTTAGGGTGTTTTTTTTCCAAGAGCAATGAGTAGTTTAATTTATATAGTGTGTCCATAGACAGTATAACTGGAATTCTATCAGTGAAATAATTAGTAGTTAATCTAAAGGGATAAACATATCTAGCAGAGTCTAAATTGAAAAATTACTATTAGAATGATCATTAAACTATGAACATTACTATAAAATTATAGTAAATGGCCAGCATGGCTATAAAGAAAATACAATATCTTGAAGAGATCATTTACCAAACATAATATCTCTTAGTCCCTCATCAAACCCCCTCCCCACCATGTTTTGGGGTTTTTTTAAGTTCCTAAATGGGAAATGGAACTATTTAAATAAAAATTTACTAGTTTACAAGAGAGAATTAAAAAAAAAAAAAATTACTGGGATTCTCTTTTCGTAAATTTTTCTTTCGGGTGTATTGGATAAGTATGACCTGGGTATGACTTCAGCTATTGAAGGCTTTGGCTCAGGACCATTATGTGGCATATTGGTGGTGATTCAGAGCAGCATCCATCTTCCTCAGTGAGGTAAAGAGATGGAAAACAAATATCTACAGCTATAGTGGTGATATTGAACAGTTGGTGGATTGTATTTCAAATATTTTTTTTAAAGTCTGTATAGAAACTAGTTTTGATGTGTATGAAATGGTGACTGGATTTCCAAACTATGGAATACTGAGAAAGAAACAATAAAGTAGTAGAACATGTTAAACTAGATATATCAAAAGATTTTAATATACTGTACTAGAATTTCTAAACCAAGAATAGTGTAATATTGCTATATTATGTGTAATAATTTAGCATATTATTTTAATTTATAATGAGTGAGAAAATTATTGTATATTTAGAACACTAAAAAAGTCTATCTTCTCATTCACTCCTTGGTTTTAGTATTTATGAATATTCAATATTAGACAATTTTTCATTTTAGCTATAAATTTTATCAACTTTATTATTTGGGCTTATTAGTTAATAAAAGATCAGATTTCTTGAAATACGGCATGTTACCATTTCCTTAAAATCATAAACAGACTACTCAAATTCCAGTTCAAATTAGGTGGATTATCATAATGCATGATTAATATGATCTGTTAGGAAAAACCCACTCAGATATGTAATATATAAAAAATATATATTACATATATGCATATATAAATATAATATGTATATTTAAATATCTATATCAACTTACACATATATATGATCCCGATGATTGGTGAAGTGTCATGGAAGTTTTTTTTTACAGAGTGAAATCACAATTAGCCAGTTTAACAAATTTCAAGGGTCCTGGGGAGCACGGGCAAGTGCACCAGCGCTGCTCTGACCTTTCTGTCACTTCAGTCAAGACTGCAGTGGATAAGTTAAGAAAGTGTAGGCAACACTCAGAAACCTGTAAAGTCTGGAGATCTGGAGTAACTGAGGGAATCCCATAGAAATGCGTTTCACTTTAGTCCAGCTGAAAGAAGGCAAATTTTGTGAGTTTACACTGTAGTAATGAACACCTTGTTGTTTCCACTTTCCAGCTCCCAACACCTAGCCACCACTTGCCAGCCTTCTCTCTTGTTCAGGACAAAGTTGATTGAGCTTTTCAATGGGTAAAGGATGTTGTTGGCACTTTATTTTGTTTTTTCCTCATCTATCCAGATCTTTTCATCAGAATTGGCACATTTCCAAACAATTCACAGAAGACAGCAAGGCATATAATTCTTGTAATTCTGTAATTCTGTAAATCTTATAATTCTGTAAATTCTTGCGACTGTCAGATGTCATTCAAGTTTGTACCTGATAACTTGTGGAAATGCCTTTTCTGTTTAGTAGGATAATATAAATTTGTAACTCTACACTCAGCATTACAAGCATTAAAAGTATTTACGATCTTTGAATTCTACACCAGTTATTTTTGATATCAAGTAGCCTGATGAAAACTGATTGTCATTTTCAATAAACGATATTTCTGATCATAAATGCAACCATGCTAGTGAAAATTTAATTAAGATAAATACCCATCATGTATTCAGTTATATCACTATAAAAATTTTCAAAATTATATGAACACCGAATCAATAGGTCTCAAAATGGCTTAACTGCATACAAAAGACTTTCTGTGAAGCTTCCAAAGGCACAGCTTATTTTCACCCTGATAAGTAAGTCATATTTTATATTACTATTACCTCTACAGTTCACTTAAAAGTCTATCATTATTTCTGCTTTTTGAATAACTTATTTTTTAACTTTTTTAATAATGAATATTACATCTTAATCATGGGACCTGATCCAACACCACTCTATTTTTTTGTTGTTGTTGTTCATTCTCATCATTCAGATTGGTGGTCATGATTCAGTCACACTTTTTTTTGTGAAGTTCTGAAGTTCTGTTACACCATCCAATAGATGAAATGTCCTAAAACCAAATTCTTTCCTTAATTTATGACACACCATTAAAAAACTATAGCAATTTTTTGGTATACCAAAAAGTCATGCAGCTGACATGTTACTATAAATATGTCTTCATTGTTATAGTAATCACTTTTAACAGTTTCTGTGCTTTAGAGAACACACGCTAGTTTTGTACAATATGCTGTGAGAAGAGACAATATTCGTAGGAATAGGAGCTGTGATTTTAGCTTATTTTTTAGACTTTTGATACCTTTAGAAATTACAGATATCTCACAGGTTCAGTTATGTGAGGACCAGATGGCTCTGCTTTGGGATAGTAAGAAATACAATTTCAAGAGAGCATTCAGCAGATGCCTAGGCAGCAGCTCCAGCTGACCAGACAAGACAGGTTTGCTCTTCCACATCATACCTGGCCAAAGCCAGGAATGACGTAAGACAAGGGAATAAGCCACAAACACCATGGTTACTGAGAACACAGAAAATTATTTAAAGACTTAAAGAGAACAAATAAACAAATAAAATCCAAACCTCAGACCTATGGTACTAGAGATTTTCTCTTTTTTTGGAGGAAAGGAAAAGGTAGGAAAATGGCATAAGGAAAGAAAAAATAGGATTTTCCTTCTTAATAAGAGAGAAAAAAATCTTTTGTTTTGATGCAGGTACTTATTTCCTTATCAACTAAAGTCACTGAATTTGACAACTGCTGCTTTGATGAAAAGTAGATTGTTTCTTTTCAAAAAACATTCTGAATAGATGTCCAGAAGCCCTAACACAGCACAAGTGTGTTGAGCCAAGCAACATTTTTGAGTTTTAAACTATTTGGGGATCATGTGACACCACTTATATTTAATTTCAGATTTTTTTTAATATATATAATCCATGAAGAAAAAGATTGTACTTTTATTTTGGTGACTGACATTCTAATAGAAATTAGATTCTGAATAACATGACGGCTAGAATACTGTAGAGGGATTACAGAAATGAAACCAAACCAACCAACCAAAAAAAAAAAACCAACCAAAACCAACCAATCAACCAAAAATAACAAAAAAAAACTCAAACCAAACACCAGAAAAGGGGGTTTGCCAGTAAAATAAGACTAAAACCCAAGGGATTTGGTTTTACTCACAATCTTGTTATGTATTATCTTTTAACTCTCAGCAAATTGTTCCTTTCCTCGCCATTTCAGTTTTCTTTACTTCTGGATATGTAACAGATAGGATAGGACAAAATTAAGTTCAGTAAGATCTACATCTGCTTTTGCCTTTCCAAATCCAGCTATGTCTCATGAAAACTTTGGACAATCACTAAGCTGCTGTTGATAGAGATGTTT
This sequence comes from Pyrocephalus nanus, assembly GCA_038380795.1. Classification (NCBI taxonomy): domain Eukaryota; kingdom Metazoa; phylum Chordata; class Aves; order Passeriformes; family Tyrannidae; genus Pyrocephalus; species Pyrocephalus nanus. The sequence continues at coordinate 13,803,488 of CM076261.1, read as the reverse complement.
TGTATCATGATTTTCATGGAAAAACAGAAGAACATCTTCCAAAGGAAACTCACAAAATATGAGTCTAAATTAGCAGAGGATCTGTGGTTTTGAGATGGCCTAGATAGAGGTGAAAATGGTCTGATAATGTTGTTTGTAAATATGGAAGGGAGAATATTTCATGTATGTCCTATATATTCAAAATGCAAGTTGATTTTGCTGACCTAAAGTATAATATTGTTTTTCCTGTTCTCCATGCAGAAATAGAATCACAAAGTATCTCTGTTGCAGACTGTATTTTGTTGACAATCCTCCTAAAAAAAAAACCATTGGTGAAAGAACCATGGGTAATAAAACATTTTCTTTCTCTTATTGTTGGTCCTTCTAGAATAGTCTAGAAATTTTATCTTGCAATATCTCTACAAATGATGCAATTTCCTCCTGCTGTCTTTGAACTTTTTTTTTTTTTGGTAAAAGTTTGTTATCATTTGTTAACTTATTTGCAACTTTTTTTTTTTTTAGAAAGGTTAAATCACTCTTGAATTTTGGATTTTATTGCTGAATTGCCTTATGAAGAGGGATCATTCCAGTCAGACTTGTTGCAGACTCCTAAACCATCTGTTGTTGGTAGGGATTACACATGCAGGATTTGATCCGATCTCTCATGCATAGACACATATGACATCAGCATGATTAGTTCCTAAATTTGAATTAATAATCCATTCTGACAGTTTATGTCAGTAGGTTAGGACGTTCTTAGATACTTTGATTGGAATGTTTGAACTATGGGTGTAAATCTAGAGAAAACGTAACTCTCTGAATGGATGACACTCTTACCAAGTATATTTATAAACAGTATCTGACATAGAATTGATTACTATCCATATTCATAGCGTATTTGATATTTAATAGTTACAAAATCCTGTAATCTATGTGTATGCATTATGATAAAATTATCATCTTCTGATTTTATGTAAAGACTCCATTGACCTCAGTGAACTTTTGAGCCACACACAAATAGTAAGGCTGGGGATGAAAAATGTGCACGAGATTGTAAATAACAAAATTATGTACGCATGAAAAACATTGCACCAACAATCTTTATAATGTAATTTCAAGGCCTCTGGAATCAAATTTGGATGAACATTGGTCACGCATCATAGATTTGCTTACACTCACTGTGTGTAGTTGGGCTTCTCATTCTTCCTTCCTTCCTTCCTTCCTTCCTTCCTTCCTTCCTTCCTTCCTTCCTTCTTCCTTCCTTCCTTCCTTCCTTCCTTCCTTCCTTCCTTCCTTCCTTCCTTCCTTCCTTCCTTCCTTCCTTCCTTCCTTCCTTCCTTCCTTCCTTCCTTCCTTCCTTCCTTCCTTCCTTCCTTCCTTCCTTCCTTCCTTCCTTCCTTCCTTCCTTCCTTCCTTCCTTCCTTCCTTCCTTCCTTCCTTCCTTCCTTCCTTCCTTCCTTCCTTCCTTCCTTCCTTCCTTCCTTCCTTCCTTCCTTCCTTCCTTCCTTCCTTCCTTCCTTCCTTCCTTCCTTCCTTCCTTCCTTCCTTCCTTCCTTCCTTCCTTCCTTCCTTCCTTCCTTCCTTCCTTCCTTCCTTCCTTCCTTCCTTCCTTCCTTCCTTCCTTCCTTCCTTCCTTCCTTCCTTCCTTCCTTCCTTCCTTCCTTCCTTCCTTCCTTCCTTCCTTCCTTCCTTCCTTCCTTCCTTCCTTCCTTCCTTCCTTCCTTCCTTCCTTCCTTCCTTCCTTCCTTCCTTCCTTCCTTCCTTCCTTCCTTCCTTCCTTCCTTCCTTCCTTCCTTCCTTCCTTCCTTCCTTCCTTCCTTCCTTCCTTCCTTCCTTCCTTCCTTCCTTCTTCCTTCCTTCCTTCCTTCCTTCCTTCCTTCCTTCCTTCCTTCCTTCCTTCCTTCCTTCCTTCCTTCCTCCTTCCTGAGGAGTTGTCCAATTTTCCACACTACAACCATCCCTGAAAGGAGAAATCTGGAAAAACTGTAAAAGAAAATTGCAAATTGTGGATAATTTGAAAAACTGGGTATGCTTTGTAGGGGAAGAAAAGAAACAATCAAGGCAGTAGTATATCTATGAAAAGTTATGATAAAAAGATGCTTATTCAATAGTCTTTCCTATTTTTTTCTGACAGCAAAACTGAGGCAAAAATAAGCACATAAAGAAATCAACGTTGATTTAGCCCTGTGTTCCCTTAAGGAGTATAAGACTGGAAGGCAGATAAACAGTAAAATAGGACAAGATCATATCTCAAATTATCTCTTGCCTTTCAAACAATGTTTCTCCTTATTTGCTCACTTTTATAACCAATTTTATCTTTGTTATTATCCCTCTCTTCTCATATTTCATACAGACTAGGAAAATCACCAGTGAATTAATAAAAGCAAAGGAAAAATTTCCAAGCAGAAAACAGTCATGCAATTTAAATCCTAAGGCGATGGGTTGCAGAATCACTGATAATCATAGATTTTGTTAGAACAATTTATTCTACATAAGCTCCCAAAAGAAGTACCAAACTATCTCTCAGGTTTGTATGTAATATTGAGAATATATTAGAGACTTAATGTAGTCTCTTCAATAATAGAAAGCTTCTGATCAATCTAATTAATTTTTCTCCCCTGTGTAGGGAATCCCTATAGCATATAAAGAACAATTTAGACATCACTGAATTTTGATCCAATCTTTGCAAAATTTTTGCATTACTATAACAGTACTTGTGTATGACAAATCATCTATAGGAGGAGAGGCAAGGTCATAAGGCTGCATGACTTCAACATACACAGCTCTTCAAGGGCAGGCAGTGTTGGTTGACAAGGACATCAGAGAGCTGCTTTGAAAGGTGGAGGAGTTGCCTGAACCTTGTGAATGTACCAAGGACCAGAAGTAGACGCTGCAGCTGAGACACTGAAATGTGGTGGAACAGCAACAAGAGAGGCATGCTGGAGTTATATTGGCTTCCCCACCATTTAGGGTTATGTGACTTATATTTTAATAATTTGAAGTTGAAATTAAACAAGAAGAAATAAGCTAATTATGATAGCTAGTAGTAACTAACCATGTGTTTGAGGTATGTATCACTTATTTCAATAGTTCTGTTCTGGCACAGGATGGCTTAGAAGCAGCTGAAAAGGACTAGATCAAACCCTGTTGGCTGCTAGGCTATTTTACCAGTCAATAGATTGACTGCATGTGTAAAAACTTACTGAATATTAAGTAACTTGATTTCTTAACAAATATCTTTTCAGACTGCACCGTCTCTCAGTCACTAGGACTTTTTGTATTTCATTATCTTTTTAGGATACAGTAGAACAGATCTTTACAATAAACTCAAGTCCTGTGTTGCTTACAGAATTCTGAGGTAGAACTTAATAGACATTTTAAAACCTACATCACCACATCAGAGCTTTCCATCAACATTCCTCCAAAGGCAGACAGGATATTTTTATTTTTAAACAAAGGCAATCTTGATGGAAAAAAATCTGTAAAGGGAGCAAATAGGTTTTTGTCTTACTTCAAGGCAAGGCATGGCAGAATTTTGAAGTCTGACCAACAGCTCTTTGCAGTTCAGCTAGGAGCACTAAATCATTTTAGTAAGATTCACCTGATTATAATTTGCAGCTGATTGCCAACTTTTGATTGGACTAGACAATCTCCAGAGGTCCCTTCCAACCCTAACAATTCTTTGATACTGTGATTTTGTGACCTTTGGGTGTAAATAATGTGAGATGTCAATAAACCACAGGAATCACTTGCCCTTTTGCCAGATAATGCCACAAAAGTAATACATACTGTACCAGAATGGGAAATACTTCTCAAGCCCTGCTTAGCAGTGGGCTTTTTTTCTGGGTAGAGTGATATTCTTCTTAAATACAGTTTTTAGAAGGCTCAACAAGGATGCATATAGATCCCAACTGTTAGGGTATGTTTTATACCTTTATGGTTCACTGGAGCAAGAAAGATCTAATAGGATGCAAATGATCATCACTGTAGATAAGAATTGATCGGAAAATTCACAACTGGAGGCCTGGTAGTGGGGAATGACTGTACAATGTCATTGAAACCAAGTGAATTTTGCTATAAATAAGCAAGACATGAAATATTGGGCTTTTGTGAGAGCTAAATTGCATTGCATGGTGGTTGTCAGCCTGTCAGTGAATGAGATTAAAGCAATTCCTATTGTATAGATCTTTCCAGAAACATAATCTAGGATAAAATACTTAGATGAAAACTATAAAAACTACAGTTAGACTGTAAAATCTAATCAGCATCGATTGGCTAAAGGTTTAGGTTTTGTGCACTATTTTTTTATTCTTTTTTTTTTTAATAAGTCTTACAGTAGGATTTCAACGGAGCAAAACTGCAATCTTTATTGATTTTTCTGTTTAATCTGGCATCTGTAAATATTTACAGAATTATGATTTTTTTCTTTTTTCTTTTTTTCTAATTATTTCCTTTCAGGAACTTCTCCAGTGTCAGCACTCACACATGCTAATCCTTTACACTCTTCATAATATTAATATTGTCAGATTTCTGACTTAATGACACTAACAAGACAACACTTTTGTCTTAAAGTAGTTCTTTTTTAGAAATATTAATCACAACATTGAAATTTGACATTAATAAGACAAAATATAGACATCACTTTAACTGCATGATTTATACTCACCTCTTAAGTGAGTTTTCTCTGCAAAGTAACACTGAGGTTGTAAAAGGTTTTAAGCAGTAGGCAAGCATTGTACTTTATGGACTTTTAAATCATTGTTCTGAGTTTATCTATTTTGTTATATTACATAGTTGATTTTTATTCCAACATTGTATGTTCAACATGCAAATTCAGTGTACAAAAATCAGAAAGTATCCGAAATTACAATACAACAAATAGTTCCCCAGCAAAAGCCAGTAATACACTTTTCATTGACTTCAAGGTAACCAAGCTAACCAACTCCTTTGGCATAGAAATAAGCTAGTTGGCTTTACCGTGGCCTGTCATATGTTTAAATAAAAATAAATACATAAATACTCTATTGTCTTAGAAACGATATCTGTACAAATCTTTGGACAAATATTTCCTTATTCTCCTTCACTGAAGGAAGTGTTCGTCATAATACCGGTGCAGTTAGTGAGGATTCAGAGGAGTTCCTCTCTACAAGGAAATGCTATCTTTCAGCCTTGTGTCCATCCTACATATTCAACATCTTACACTTAATAACATTTAAAAAATATTGAAAAAGTTCTTCTGATTTAATTGAAATTAATGATTTCATCAGGCTACACATGTGTAATAAAATAAGTAAAATGAGAGAGAATAATAATTATTGAAGTACACTGTGGGTTTTTTTTCTGAATTCCTTCAATCAATCTAATTAAATATATAACAGGAAATTCTCACTCTAAAGTTTTTTTAAGAATAACTGATGAGGAAATCTGCTGGAAGTAGGGAAATAATTTTGTGCCAATAATAATTTTTTTTCTGTATTCATTTCCATTTGCTATATTCCTGCTCTTTCAGCACTGAGCTATGTATAGAGAGACTGAAAATCTGAAGAAGATTAAATTTTCATCCACATATTGTTATCAATATGGATTACCTATTAAACTTTGGTTTTAAAATTTGGGAGTGGTTTACTACTGGCTACTTATTTATGCCCTAAATTAACACAGGAATGTTAGTCGATTGCTGAAAGGATAAATTTTTTTCAAGTTTTTAGAAATAGAGAGACACTAAAAAGTAATAGACAAAGTAGTAAAGATGAGAAATTCTCAGAAATGTTTTTTCTGATATTGTTTTCTAGCCTGAGTTTACGCATACTCAAAGCAGTCTTACAACTGTGAAGAAATGTTTAAAACCATTTCTAGTCACAACAAAGCAGAAAAGAAGCTGAACAGTCAAAACAGCTAAAATTCTTCAGTTACTTGAGAACAGGATTTTCAACTAAAATAATAGTCAGATACTAACTAAACATTCATAGTATTTAAATTCGTTCTGCCTGATCACAAGCACTGGGAGCTGACTGATCTCCAGCACAACTTGATACTTTTTAATGTATTTTTGTAAATCAAATTAAAAGATTTTTCCACCAGTGATAAAAACAACCTCTAGCAAGTAGTAGTTATAGGTGCTAAATACAGTAAAGTTTCTTTTCCATTGTACCTCAATACTCTCTTCCCTAGCAATTTATCAGGAAAAATACCCTTCATGGGAAAAAAAGTATGGAGAGAAAAGCAAAAACAAGTATGGAGATGAAAGAAAAACATGTTGGGATTACTTTGGTTTTTTGTAGTTGTAACAACCGAAGAAAGAATAAAGCTGACAGACTTTTTATGAGCTATTCTTTGGTATCACAGTACAGCGGAAGACTACAGTGTTAAGACATTGAATCCCTCAACTGCCCAGCTGTAGTTACTGCAGGCTTCTCAGCTCAGTTCTGCCCACACGTCCCCAGAACTGCCTACATTGCTAGGGTAGTGTCAGACCTCACAACTTTCTTTCTCCTGAATTGTCTCACAAGAGATCTATTTTAAAAGCAGGCTATCTGCTGAAGTGCTCTAGAGAACATTGTAATTCAGTTTCTAGTATAGGCAGAAATTTTTTTCAATTTCTCTTAGTATTTGTAGACACATGCTTCAAATAGCTTGAACATCAGACCAGTTGTCCCTAAAAATAGACCACTGGCTCATTAATCAAAATAAATGGTAACTGACCGGCAATTAAAAATTAAATAAAATTAAGAATATTAATTACACTTCCTTCAAAAGTGAAGAGATACTAACAGGTGAAGCAGTACTGCATACATTCTTGGCCTACAGTTGGTCTTTGCATGCTTCAGAATACTGAACTAATTAGACCCTCTAAAAAATCAAACTGCAGGGAGCAAGAGGTACAAGTAAAAAAGGGGGTAATGGATGAGAAGAGTATAAAAATTTTTTGCAAATATCATATACAAAAGAATTTATGAAAATAATTGGCAGGAGACAATCACTCATCTAAACAGAAAACAGAAATGAAGTAAAGGAATTATATGTCAGAAAAGAAAAATTTCAGAAGGAAAGAAAAGCAAAGAATCATTCTACAGAGATTTGAGTACATTGGGGAAATGTGTGAGATATTAGCTTATTAGGTACAAAGAGTGTAGAAAGAACAAACAATGGCAGGAGGAAATGAATGGCTTATCCACCAACCAGACTGAAACCTGGCTATTGGTATTCCTCAGAGCCCTATTCCTGGAAAAATAGTCCTTGCTGTTCACAATAATTCCTCAGCCAAAACTTGATTTCACAGCCTTGTTTAAGCATTTTTCATCATTTGTTTAATATCTCCCAGTCTCAGAAGCCTTTTCTTTGAATAACTAGTCAGCGTGATCCAAACAGTAGAGGGAAAACCTGAAAGCATTTTATGTACACAGTAAAATACATATTTCACTGGAATAATCTGAAAAAAAAATAAAACTGTGTAAACTTCAGGAAAATGTCTTTGACTTTGACTGCAGTTTCTTCTAACGAAAATCTTGCATTAAACTAGCTTAAATTCCACACTATCCCAAAGCTGTGTTTCTATCAATTTAATTTGATATGCCACAACATGGTGAGTCAAGACAACTTGCGAGCAATGTTTAAAGGTCAGATCCTGTTTTCTAAAAGTTTAGTAGCAAAAAATGTGCATGAAGCAATGTGATGTGTTCTAGGTACAGTGGATGGTTTTCTGTAAAGCGCACAGCTTTTCAAAGTTCAAGGAGTTTAAAGTCCCTGTTACCGAATGTCCCAGTTTAAATGGGACAAGGGTCTTCTGCTGAGGATGGATTAGGAGGAAAAGACCCCAAACTTTTTCCTAAGCAATTATTAATCCAAAACCAAGGAGCTTTGATTGAAGGGAAAAAAAACAAATTATGGAAAAGGGAAAACAAAATAACAGCCCTTTATTAAAAGGTATGTTTGTATTAACAAGAACACAAAAAAAACCCAAGTAAACAACCAAGCAATACTACTATACCCACCAATAATCCCCTTCAAGAACAAAACCGATAGCCCGGCAAAAGGAAAATTTAAATAGTTCAATTTTTAGCACCCTTTGGTGTAGTTCCAACCACAGTCAGCAGGGGGCGCCGTCGGGTCACTGGAGATGTAAAATTTGTAATGTCCTGTACCATTCACCAGGTGGCGCTGTTGGGTCGTTGGAAGTGCAGAACCTGTAGTGTCCTATGGTAGTCACCAGGTGGCGCTGTTGGATCACTACAGGAGCAGAGCTTGTAATATCCAGTGCCTGTCACCAGGCAGCGCTGTGGGATCCCTGGTCACTGCCACGTGGGATGGGGAAAACAAAAAAAAAACAACAACAACACCCCCCAGGGTATATCGGAGAAAAAACAACAAAAAAAACCTGATTCCTCTTCCCCTCCCGAGGAAAAGGAGGAAGGGGGGGGGCCGAAGGGGAAGGGGGGAGCGAAAAAAAAAAAAGAACGACACCGACAACACAGAAAGTTCTCTCAATGGAAGAAAAACTCACGAACTCCGGGGGGGGGCCCCGACGAGCAGGAATAGCTGGGAAAGAACCGCAGCAGCCAAAAAAACACTTCCCTCCGACAGGAAAAACAACAACAAAAAAAAAAAGCAACAGAACCAGTGTCTGCCGCTCACAGCAGCCTCTCCTCCTCCCCGCGAGACAGCCGACTCCCCCCCCACCTCCTTCCAGCCCCACACACCAGCCCCAACTCCTCCCCCTTCGTTGCTAGGCAACTAATGTTCGACCATTAGCGCTGCGGCTAGTTCTTTTGTTTTCACCTGAATGGGTGTGCTGAGCACACACACACACACAGGGGGAGGGGAAGGGAAGAAAAATTCCTTGCTAAAGTCAGAACTATGACACCGAAGAGAGCACATGCTTTAGACACAGTAACAAACTGGAGGCAGTATGGATCTTCTTACAAGGGTAATACCCACACTGTGTGAGTTGGGTCTTTCTTAAGAATTCGTCTGAAACCATGGAAAAGTTGCTCCTGACAGCAAGTCCATTATGAAACAGGAAGTACAATTGCTTTGTCTTCTGCATGGTAAACATGGATCACTGTGAGCATCTTTCTTGTTCTGTCCCCCCTCTCCTCCTTATCCTCCTCTGAATATCAGAAAAATTGATAAGTAAATTATATTTGGTATGAAAGCACAGAAGAATAAGAATGTATGTATGGAGAAGTGTTTTAGTTCTTTATAAATATTCAAAACCTCAGAATACTAGTGTGGTATGTGTGAAGGAGGGAAGATACCTGCACAAGCTCTAAAATGTGCCCCTTTCAAATATGATTTTTTTTTCACATTAGGGTCTGCAGCTTGTGTGATATATGATATTGATGCCCCTGAGCATCAGTGACAAAGGTTATGCATATAAATACAGAAAAACTTTAGGCTTCAACCTTGAAATTTGGATCAGTTATCATATTAAAGTATATAAGATTTTCCAGATTATGGGGAAGAAAAAAGAATGAAGAACTAGTAATTTTCCTGTATACATTCTCTAAGAAATGAATTTTTCTTACTGTTATTAAACTCAGAATTTTAAACCTTTTGTTAATGCCTAAACAGAGAGAGAAGATGGCAGAGATAAAGCTTATATGGTCTGCATGTCCACACATGCAGAGTGAAAACACAAAATATCCAATGGATCTGCTAGACCTATAGAAAAGCCACAATCTAAAAGACACTTACTTATATTCACATGTTATAGTTCACACTATGAACATAGCATCTAATGCTTATTTATTAATATTACAAAGAGAAACTTCCCAGTGTGCTGGTGTGACCAAGCCTCAGGAGCCTTCATTGACATATCTGGAGACTGATGGGGTTTTTGCTAGCTGGAAAGAGAAAAACTAAACAAACAGAAATAAAACAACCCTCCAAATTTAGTAGAATAGTATGTATCCTTCAATTTTATCTTGCATGCCGGAGGAAAATACAGAGAACTTCAAATAAAAGTAGCATGAATTCAATTTTTAAATAGAAGAGTCATAAAAAAAGTATATTTTTTTATCAGACATATATAAAGTGGAAAAAAAAATCTTTCTTCACATGTACCTTATTTCTACTTTCTATAATATCTATACTGTTTTTTAACCATGAGAAAACCTGCAGCCTCATCAAAACGAGTTGAAGCAGAATCAGAATTTCAAAGGTTATTTTTTAGAACTCGTAGCTGGTTTTGTTTGCTATGAATTACTCTGGTTTTACTTTTGTTCAGAAGCAAAATGAAAATATGCAGAGATTTTACTTTAGCTGCTCTGGTACTCAGTTAAAGCATAATCTTTTTCAGCCTTCATAGTTCACATATTTATTATAACAATCCATTTGTTGTCTTTTCCATTCCTACATTTAAGAACAGAGATATGTCTACTACTGCTTCTGAGTCCCTGTATTTTAAAGTACTTTAAAACTACTCTAACCCACTTTCTACAGTGAATTAAATCCACCTGGCAAGCAAAAGTAACTATTCTGTAAATGTGTACACCTTTTAAGCATCCTGAGACTGTTCCTTCCTAAGCCATTTAGAGACCTAATGTGGTTCTGACATTTAAGTCTCATTTAACCTCTATCTCAGCTGTAAGACTCTCACACTGGTGTGACTGCACATCATTTAGTCTAACTGGAAATGAAACATTATGGTTTTGTTGGTGATGAAAACATAGGTGATGTCTCTGATATGACTGTTATCAACCATAGATGTACACTTGTTTATCTGATTGTAGCCACAGAGCTTCAGTGCAAAAAGTGACTTTATCCCAAGGGTCTAAGAGAGTGATTTGAGAAAGGCAGACTGAACTTTTAATTAGCCTTATTGATTCCTTACAAAAGCAATTCTAAAGCTTGTTTTGTTTTGTCAGTGTTGAAAAGGGGGTAGAGCTAGTCCAGAGTCCACCTAACCTATGACAACTTGACCTAAAGACTTCAGTGCTTGTTAATACCAGTTCACTTCTCTATCTCTAAAGAGTATAGAGAGTTACAGAAGACCTCTTAGAAAAATCTGAAAATGAAGACACAAGTTATAGAAACACATGGAAAAAAGAAATCCATAGCAAGGATTACCTTCCCTTTCCTCTTTCCTTCACCCCTCCTCCCCTCCCTTCTCACCTCCCCTTCTTATTTAATTATTTTTTATTTTGTATTTTTCATTACTTGGAAGCCTTCTATTTTTCAAAGAAAAGCATTAATAGCCCAGTCAAGGCACACACATAAAATATAGAAGAGCTGTACAGGTTACAACTTTGGTATTGTACCTCAGTCATGTTGTCCAGCATCCTTATTGTCCCTGATGCTGGTGTGAAGGGATGAATTTCCATATCTATTGCATACTTTGAGCGTCACTGTGATGGTTTTGGTCTAGGTCTTCCTGGTAACCAGCTCATATCCTAGGAAGTGCCCATGTTCCCAGTATTCCATATGATTTTTACTTAAACCAGGGTATAAATAAGTTGGAGATTAGAGACCTCGCTCTCTTCTCTTCTGGCGAGGTTGGGGAGCAGTGGGTCCTTGTGTTGGTCTCGCTTATCCAGAGGCTGAGGCCTGCAGAGACCGCTGGTCTGCCACGGGGGAGGTTGGAGAGTGCTGGCCGTGTCTGGTGATCTTGTTTCTCTGAGGGACGTGGTGAGATCTGTTTTGCTAGTTGTTTATTTTGCCAGTTGTTGGGTTTGATTTTGTATATCTGTTTTGTGTCCCTTTTTGTCCCTTTTTCCCCTTTCCCTTCGGGAGGCGTTTGGATTCCCTTCCCTGTGTACATAGCATTTTAATTGTATATAACTGTTATATATGTAAATATATATTGATTTGGGGTTCTTCAATTTTGTAGTTCTTTTCCTTTGCCCTAAGGGAAAAATGGAGGGGAAGGGGTTGTTGCTGTGAGTTCGGGCATTTGGCAGGAAACCAAGTCCAGACCATCACAATCACTCTCTTGAGAAAAAACCCCACACAACAAAAATATCAAAATTTTTTTTAACTTCACTACAAGTTTAAATGTTCTGAACTTATGGTTCCTGAGACTGAGATCTTTTGCACGTAAAATATCACCGTAATTATCTCAGTTGTCTAAGTTTCATATGTCAGTGTATGCACAGGTGTACGATGCAATAACAATATTGGACAAATAGGGAATAACATTTGAATGAAACAGCTTTTTCATCACCTAAAAAGCTGGTCCTTTTCTGTGAGATAGATAAACCCCCACACATACACAAACATGACTTCTGGAGTTAACAGACACTTTTAGTGTATATCTGATGAGAGGATGTGATCTAGCCTCTGAAGCTTTCCTTCTTTTGCCAACTTTTCCCTCTGGAGAAAAATATTCTCCCTCAAAAGAAGGAAAAGATATGGAACACTGTATCTTCTAAAATATCAATGCCTCAGTTCCTTTTTGTTCAAATATAGCTGCTTTTAAAAAACAAATCTCAGCACCAGAAGATTTTTTAAAAAATGCAAACATCTTAGTAGGTAAAAGAAAAAATGCTCTAGTGGTATAGTGTCCGTCCTCATCTCCTTATAGTGGTTTCAAGTCCTTTGTAAAAATTAATCTGAATATGCATTTAGTGACTCTTGTTATCGTAATATGTCATCACATGTACCTTTGGTAGATGCTTTCTGATGGGTGGGTTTTTTAATTCAGACTTGGATTTTGGAATGTAAAGTCTAAAATTCTTAGTAGTCTCTTGCATGGAGAGTTCATATCTCTGCTATTCTGTGACTCTCTCTTTAGATTGCAGTAGATCCTTTTAATGTTTTTATTATAAGGATAAATTTTCTATTACTTGCACATTATTTTCACACAAATCTTGCATTTCTGCACCAATAAGGTAATTGTCAAGAAAATGGCATTTGAAAATACGTGAAATATAGGCTATGGATTAAGTATGTAGAACATAACATTCTGTATTTATGCATCAGGCATTTTCAAATTCAATTTTCAGAGGTTAAGCACATGTTTTGGCATCTCATCAAAAGATCTGATACTCTCTAATGGGTTGACCTTGACTGGGTGCCAGATGCCCACCAAGCTGCTCTATCAACCTTCCTCCTTACCAAAACAGGATTATGATTAAAGGCTCATTGGTTGAGAAAAGGACAGGGAACTCACTCACCAATTTCTGTTGTGGGTAAAACAGCCCTTTTTCTCTTTTCTCTTAGGGAAATTGACTGAATTTATTTGCCAGTCGAAAGTCAGGGCTGGTTAATACAAATAAAAACAGAGCTAAAACACTTTCTCACTACCCCTCCCTTCTTCCCAGGCTCACCTTTACCCTAGCACAGACTCCTTCCACAACTTGCAGACCTTCAGGCACAGAGCGGATCCCCCCCATGGGGTCACAAGTTCTACCACCAAACCTGCTCCAGCATGGGTTCCCCTCTCCATGGTGCCGCAGGTCCTCAGGTTCTGTCACAGGCTTCCCATGGAGTCACAGCCTCCTTTGGGCACCCACCAAAACAAAATAAAAGTTGAAGGAAGCACCTTGCTTTGTAGGTTAATGCAATACTGTATCATTATTTGGATAAACCATATTGTTGAAGAGTAAATAAGCCACTTACTCCCCTTTACTGCAGCATGATGGCATTTACTCCTATTAGCACTGACTTTATAAAAAACAAGATTGTACTAATTTCTTATGTTCTGCATGCATTCAAGGACAACAAAAAAACCCCCAAAAAGTAGAAACTAATCCTTGCAGACAGTCAGTTTCAATAGCAGGTTGCAAGAATATTAACAGTAATACCTTAGAGAACTCTTAAAAGTCATAAAAAGTGGTTAAAATTTTCTCCATAGAGCATAATATTGAAAGTCTTCTTTCATTACACGACCAGATAACACCATTGATTATCTAGGTTTTGAAAATAAGTAAAATTATAATATGGATACAAATTCTCAGAGCCAATGAACAGAGAATACGTAGAATTTTCAACAGTGGTTCTGTCTTGAGAGGAAAGAAAATATTCTCTTGAGATAGTGTCTTTTGTCGAGGTTCTCCATCTGAATGCTGATAATTACGAAGATCTGGCTATGCAAAAGACAAGAGGATTGCCCTTGATTTTTTCAAAGTTAAAACTTCACTAGTAGAAAATCTAGGTAGAATAAAGCCCATATATCTCTTTGCACTTCTCTTCTTTATAATCTTTTATGATCTGAACAAAATGGATCATTCATAAATAAAAATCATGTTTTCTTTTTTGAAGACAAAACTGAAGACCTTCAGCCATCTCTTCAGCGCTACTGAAAGCACTGCTCTTGGGGATCTGAAAGGAAAAGGCCACTGTGTCTCCAAGGTCATGAAGGTCATTGCAGTCTGATACTCTCACATATTAGGTCTCAGGCTACAAAGATTAATTTTCAGTGTTGATGGCAACAGTGGCTAAAATATTTTTATGAGATTTGAGGGAAGTTCTATCAAAGTAATTGACAATTTGGTGCACTTGATTCACGCAAATTGTAAAAAATTTGTTACTAAACTTAAAATCAGCTGATACAGGCTGAATTTTGCTTTGATCCACTGGACTATGGCTCTTTTAATAAACCCAAACAAGCTTATTGTGATGTCCCATAAATTCTATTGTCTCACATTTCACCAAAAAAATGTTTAGACACTCCTAATAACTAGTATACTTTTCATTAATTCCATATGTTCTTGAACAGAGCTTGATCAGAGGAAAACACAGTCTAAGGCTAACACTTTATCTAGGGAGTATTACTCCTGAAAACTGGGATCATTTAGGACTGAAGTTTTGTCCATAAAGCTCTTACCTTTAAAAATTTGTGTAGCTTTGTTTTATGAACTAAAAACACTGCTTTTTTTGTTTAAATGGGAAGTTAAAAATATTTTGACATTTAATGGCAAGTTTGTGTTGGATGCACCTGTATCTTGGGGGGGATTAAACTACTGAAAAGGAGAATTTTTAAAGATGAAAAACACCAACTTAACCTTTAAATTAGCAGCCTCAGATTTTTATTTCCAAAGTGGAATATTTTGCTACTGCCAGTCATAATTCCATGTTAATTTATTGCCCCTGAGTAACTCATTCGTTCTTCATATATGTGTTCTTTATATCCAGCTTCTTTGTTACTGGCAAAATAAATGACAGAAATAGCTTGATCTTTATAGCTTCTATTCATACTCCGTCAACAGATCAAAACTGCTATTGGGCTTTTAATGAGGGGAGAGCCTAGAAGAGACAGAGATCTTAAAGCATATTTTCTGGCTATGTATTAGTGTTTCTCACGTGTTAAAAAAATGAGACCATCAGAGTGTTTTACTGTCATGCTTCTCAGTTGAAGAGTATCCCACATATTAGTACTGCTCAAGCTTTTTGTCTTAGGAGCTTAGATCTCCCTGTTTGTCCTCTCATTATCCCCCAACAATTTCACATTTTATTTTTTTCCACCCTTTTTTTATCTCAAGGCAGCATTTGTAGAGCATAACAACTCATCATAATATTTTTCTGCTCATTATCTGGTGTATACGGTGTTCTTCTTTAGGCATCAGATTTAAAATAGAACTATGTGCCTGGAAACAAAAATAGTCTTCTAATGTGTTGTTTGGATGTGCATCTAAGCAGGTTAGACACCTAAAATCTTCTCACCTCATTTATATCAGCTCCTTGTGATGCTTCAGAAATCATTTTAATGTTCTCTAATACAAGAGTTTAAGACTTACAGTGGCTAAACCAGGAGAGTGAATGGAAAACAGTTGTATAAATGATATGCATATGTCATTGTGCATCCTTTTGGGGCCCACCTTTGAGATATTTATATGCATTAATAAGATGCACTCAATCTTCAGTAGACTAAACAGGCTGACCTCCAGCACTTTCTCCTCATAAGAAAGATGCTCCAGGCCCTTGATCATATTCGCTGTCCTCTGCTGGACCTTCTCTGGCAGCTCCTAATCTTTATTGTACTGAGGAGCCCAGAACTGGACACAGAATTCCAGATGTGCCCTCACTAGGGCCAAGTAGAGGGGGAGAACAACTTCCCTTGACCTTCTGGCCACACTATTCCGTATGCATCCCAGGATAGCACTGGCCCTCCTTGCCACAAAGGCACACTGCTGGCTCATGGTCAAGTTGTCATTCACCAAGAGTCCCAGGTCCTTTTCAGCAGAGCTTCTCTCTAGTCGGTCAGATCCCAACCTGTACTGGTACCTGGGTTTATTTATCCCCAGGTGCAGGACCCTACACTTGTTAAACCTCGTTAGGTTTCTCTTCGCTCAATTCTCCAGCCCATCAAGGTCTCACTGAATGACAGCACAGCCTTCAGGTGGATCAGCCACTAACCTCAGTTCCATATCATGAGCAAACTTGCTGAGGGTACATCCTATCCCTTCATCCAGGTCACTGATAAAAAAGTTGAATAAGACTGGACCCAGTACTGATTCCTGAGGAATTCTGCTGACTACAGGGATCTAATCGGATCCCACTCTGCTGTTCCTGACCCTCTGAGCTCTGCCATTCAGCCAGTTCTTGATCCACCACACTGTGCATTCATCTAACCCACAATTCCTGAGCTTACCTATGAGGATATTATGGAAGGCAGTGTCAAAAGCCTCGCTGAAGTCCAGGTAGACAACATCTGCTGCGCTCTTCACATCAACCCATCCTGCCATGTCATAAAAACATTACTATAAAACCTGATTATTGGTTTTGGGCTAGTTTTCTTGGACATGTGGGACAAGAAAGTTTCACTTTACAAATTAGACATTGTTTTTATAGTACTTATCCTCCATTTAAAAAAAAAAACCAACTAAACCAAAACAAAAAACAGAGGAAATGTTGCCCAGTTGTAGTATTTACATGCATCTTTAAACGCCAAAAAACCTATAGTAATATGGTTCAACTACACACACTCCAAAAGATTCATAGTATGGGAATATTTCCAGAGGAATTACATCTGTAGGACAGAAAATACTTTGGATATTGAATCGTAGCATTCTATAGATATTTACCCACACAAGTGATGAGAAATTGCATGCAATTTTTTTTAAATGAAAATTAAATTTTGAAAAATCATTTAAGTGTACAGTCAATTTAGTCAAATGTTTGTATAGAATACTTTCAATGCTGCTGCTGAAGGGCTGCAGAAGCACCCTAGCTATTAAATTATAAACAAGAAAGGCCCCAGTACTGCTATCTTTAGTTACATCTTGAAAATTAGGTAAAATAGTATAAAATTGAGGACTTTTTTGCTTTGTTTTTTGATTTGGTTTGGGGGTTTTTTTGCATATATGGTTTGGTTTGGGGTTTTTGGTTTTGATTTTTTGTTTAGTTGGGAGTTTTTCTTGTTTGGTTGGGGTTTTTTGTTTGTTTGTTTGTTTTTTTGTTTACTTCTGCCTATATTGTTGTATTCTTTTGTCTGGACTTCTTCACATTCATTGACCTGGGTCCTTTTCTATACCTATATTGATATCTAAGGTATCCAACTAAAGCATTTAAGCTCCTAAGAGGTTGGTCACTGATCAGTTGAAAATATGAAAAAAAATATAAAAAGGGGAGGAGTTTCTTTTTTAAGTGTTCTGACTAAATAAAACTTTCTTTTAAAGAATATTAATCCAAACACTAGGAATTTTAACTTTGCTTCTCTTTTGAATGAATTTCCCTAGTTTTAGTTGTTCAATTTCAGTACACTGGTATTCATTCTTCATCAAAGAAAATATAGTCTGTACTAAAAAGTGAGTCTACACATGCAGTTTCTGTACAGTTCTCTCATAATCTTAAAGGTCCACTAAGTTATATAGAAGCAATTTCCCTGCAATCAACTGTCAAACACTCTGTAGCTTTAATCTAAAACAGAGCAACATATATTTGTTTCTGGTTTCTGTCCAGAAGTAGGCATATGTAAGTCCATATGACTTTCAAGAGATTCTGTAATCTAAGATCTATAAAAAATATATAGTTATAAGAGACAGGTTGTTTGAAAGTAAAAAGTCGAGAACCTAGTTAAACTGATGCTTGGTACCCAGCTTTGCCAAAAAATAAAGTAAACAAAACCAGAAGAGCAACCAGAGGATTATTGCATGGAAGACATAAACTGAAGGAGAAAGTCAGCCAAGACATCATCAAGCACAGTGTGTAGCTTTATGAAAGCCACTTCCAAACTAACTGGATAAGCATTGTCTTCAGATTCATGAAAGCTCATGGCACAAATCCTAAGCTGTCACTTCGGAGTATGTATGCTATGTTAAGCCAAAGCTGTAAGTCTGTTTATAGGAAATAAGCAGCTCTTATGGAAAGTCCTATGGACCAGGGAACATTCCGTGCTGAGTCAGCCCTGTTGAAGGTCTACATCACCATAAGTTTTAAGACTTTCAGAATTAATTCCGCAACCCATATTATTTTTATAATTGTTTTTATATTATGATTTAGCAAACTGCATTATTCTTAAAATACTGTTGTGGGATATGTTCTACCATAAACTTTTTGATCTGGTATATAACAATGATTCATTCTTTAATTTTGATCACTAATAAAACAATAACCCAAATCCTCCTTTCTTGTTTCCTAAACTTTCTCATACTAAATATTCTGTCAAAGAAGCAAGACAGTGAAGTGAAAAAGGATGTAACAAGGAAAATGTTTCCAAGTTCAAAAGAGTCACTCTAAAGCATGTGGTTTATGTTTCCTTTACATTTTATTAGGCAGGCTTACAGACTCCTCCAGGATGACAACTAATAACTTTTGAATAATTACCCAGAAGGATCAAATTAAAATAGTAGTTGTTTCTCTCAGGTTGCAGGTCCACCATCTTAGTGTGCCTGCACTCCATTAAAAATGTTAAGGGTGTTTAAATCACCTATAGCTCCTATGACCTTTTCCAGCTGCCTTATTTCAAATTTCTCTTCTTCTTAATAAATCTTCATTCTGACTTTCTGTATGACTTATGCTGCTCTCATAAATTTTTCATTGTCTTTTTTCTTTATCTTCCTTCTCCAGTATTTGTATTTCAGTTTTGTTAATACAGGTTTTTTTACTTTCTTCTTTAATTACTTTTAATATTTTTTTAATTGTTTCAGAGATGTAGATTGATCCATAAGGAACTGTGATATCCTTGAGAGGAGGGAAAAAAAGACATATTTCAGTACAAGTCAGAATATCACAAGAAGATAGGGAAGCCATCATTTTCTGAAAGACACCATATTTTTTCCATGGGTAGAGGTGAATAAAGTTAGAATGGAAACTTCAGAAAACAAAAAAATAAACAATAGATACTAAAATACTATTTGCCAAAATGCCATTTACTTTTTTGCAATTCACAGAAAACTTGTTTGTTCCATAGCATAAGAAGTACTGCAAACAGTGATGCTTCTTAGAAGAGAAGCCACAGAAATATGCTTCATGTTAAGAAAAAATTGAACATAATTCTCAAAGTGACATTCCATTAAAGCTAAATCTTAATATTATCTATTTTGCTATGATCGGTTACACTGTTAAGACTAACCACTGTACTCTCTTTCTTATTTTAAGTAGAAGAAGCTGACAAGGGCATTGTGTTTGTTAGAAGTAGACAAAACTCACCAAAACCAAGGCAGTATGACAAACAAACAAAAAACCCCCAAATAACAGCAGTCTCCTAGACACACTCCACCTTTCTGTTTCTGAAGAGGAAGGGACAAGAGTGTTTATTCAAAGCAGTGTTTCTTGGAAAGTTTGACTTACACAGAATTTCTCAGATTTTGTGGTAATAGAGAAAGGGAAGTAAAGAAATTAAAGGAAATTGTTGTGTAAAAATTGCTCACTTTGTTTAATAATGCAGAAGATATTTAAAAGTAATCTGGAAATGATGTGGGCAGCTGGTTATAGATAGTCCTGCTTGAGCAGAGTTGTTGGACCAAATGATTTCCAAAAGTCCCTTCCAACATCAACCATTCTGTTGTTCTGTGACAAACCGTTCAGGCTTGTACTTGGGAGTAACTAATCTGTTAGATTTAGAATCTGTTTGTAGAGACTACTTATGCCTTTTTGTAGTGACTGCACATGGCACATTTAGGAATATTGATGGCAGATTTGATATTTCAAATGCCTTGTCCAAACCATTTTGTCTTTTTTTTTGTCATTTTAAGGAACTTGACTTGTCACAGATTATCAGTTTGATTTGCTTCATTGCTTTATTCTTCTGTCTCAAATGACTATTAACAGTCTGTACAACAGTTTTAACTCACTAGTTATTAAGTTTATGTCTAACTGAATGAATTATTCCAGAATGAGCATTAAACTGTCCTTTGGATACCTAAATAACCAAGCATGTCAAAGGAAGCTCCTTGCAGTAGGTGGCTTGATTTAAAGCTTATCTGTATATTTTTACTTTGTAAATGAACTATATTTTTGCTTGAAATCTCATGTAAAGACATTGAACAATGGCAACACCTGTTAGGAATTGCTTGAAATAGTAACCCACCCACTAAAACAATAGCCTCAAATTTTTTTTTTGCATTATTTTGGTGCAGATTAAAAAAAAGCGCAAATTGTTAGAATGCTGACAACCAGAACCGAAAAGTAACAGAAAATTCAACATCATTCCGTGGATTTGTTTGCTTCTATTTTCACAACAATGATCCATTTTAATGATCTGATTCCATATTATATTTCAAAATATCTTTCACAGAAAAACTATTTTTCAGTATTTATCTTTATTTTCTTTGTGTCTTTTCCATATACAACTTTGCTTCATACAAACCACCACAAAATACAAAAAATTTGTGAGTTTGGTTTTTTGTAGTGTTTGTTTTGGTTTCTTTCATAATGATTCTTTCTCAGGTGCTTCAACATCACTGTTCTTATTGCTTTCCAAAACCCATCTTCAGGACACCCATGTAAGATGAAGAATTACTATCCCCATTTTCCATAGTAGAGGAATTATATCAAAGCAAGTTTAAAGCTCAAATTGTTAAAAGTTTCTAATGATTTTGAACACAAAAGATCCATAGTAACATTATTCAGTATTTTCAGAGCAGAGATTTTAGTGACCAGCATCAAAGATAAAGTACAATGCATTTCTGCAAGCTGTTCCACAGGAATCTCAAATTAAATAGCAGCCATCTGTCAAAACTTTTTACATGAGTTGTCTGATATCACAGAGGGATCCCATAGCAGATACTCTGTTTCTTCAGAAATACATCCTTGTGTAAAGCAGTCATTTCACACAGAGTCTCCAGTTTCCACAAGAAATTAAATGAAAATATTTCTTTCAGAGAAAACCAATTTTTTTTCCTAAACCCAAATGAGATGGGAAGATTGACTCTCTTAAGAGGAAAAATATATTCTCTGGAGTCATATGCACAGTCTGAAAGGTGCTCTGTATCATTTGAGGGCAGCACAGGGGAGCTGAGCGGGGAATGAAAAAGTAAAATTTCCTTCAGTCTACTGGTCTTAAACATAATTCTGGCTGACAATAACAAAGACACAATTAGATAAGAACACTGAAATTCTACTAATTTTAAGAGTTATTCTTCACCTGCTTTTTAAGCTTCACCAAATGCCCATGCTATCAGCTAATGAAAAGCTTATATGTCAGAAAAATGTCAGACATTTCCGTTTTGCATGAGTTTTCACTCATTTGTAACCTTTTTTGATGCCCACAGGACGATGACAATTTAGATGTGTTCTTTAGAGATTTACTCCACGCTTCTCAGATCTACTCAGTCTTCACTCATTTTCTTTTCCAATACCATTACAGGCATGCAATGAAATAAGATGACATCATTCAAAACATGATCTCTGTATTATCATTGCAATTGATTTGCCTCCCCTGATTGGAACAGTTTGACATTTTTTAAAGGTGGCTTACTTGAATTGCTCTTTGTTCCAGGCCAGCCAGGTTAATAGCAGTGAGTTCTCATGTTTAGAGAGCTTTTGTTTGTCATGCTCTCAAATCTGAAGAGTAAGTTGCTTACCTCAGCTCTCTTAGTGCAAGAGTTTTTTTCTCTCTGATCAGAAGGCAGCTGGTACCTATCTTCTTATTTAGTTTTGTTGCTTATTAATTACAGATATCTTAATTCTTAGGGACTCAGACCAATATTAAAAATTTGACATAGGATAAAACTGTCCAGTTTCTCATGTGCCTAATTTCTTAGCTCTGTGTCTTTTCTTGTGAAAGTCATAAATTAAATTCATAGCTATAATCTGACATTATAAATTCAATTAATTTGGAAAACATGCAGGACACATCAAGTACGTGTAAATTGGTGTTAAAATGCTGTTACTGCCTTATAAAACACCAAATGATTTTCCCTCCATCCAAAAAACCCTATTATATCAACTCTCATGGTTTTAAAATTATTCTCATGACTGTCATTCCATGAACTATAACTGTTATGCAAAATCTTATTATATTCATGCTATGGACTTGTTTAATGGGTTTATGCTACTTGCAGCTTGGTTTAATCTCCGAAGTTATTTATCGGTTGTTAAAGCTCTATTGTTCTGTCCATGTGAAAGCTGTTTTACAGAGAATGTGACAACTGTTCACTGTCATTAATGAAGCAAGCAGGAATACAAGGAGAGTAAGAAACGTAGTGTCATTTCTGAGCTGCAAGTGTGACAGCTATAGCAGTGTCTTCACAAAACCTTCTCTATTCTTTTATCCACTGATACATTTTCTCATGTGTTTGAACAGCAGGGCAGAAGTCAGTAACTTTGGTAAAAAAAGTGGTCTGGAATTAACTGTCATAGTGCATTAATGGTGTTTAGTTTTGATGCATTGACCAAATGTAAAACCAATGAACGGACTAAAATCTTTGAGGGCATAGAACAAATAGAATAGAAAAGCCTTTGATACTTGTATTTTTCATATATTTTCAGCCTTTTTTTTTGAAGTAAGAATTTCTTGGTTTATTTTTTTACAACTACTTAGAAAAAGACGTTGATTTTTTTTTTTTTAATCTGATGAGTAAGAATGTTGTAGTTCATGAAAAAAAAAAAAGTTAGGGAGTATTAAATTGTGAGATGTATTTAAAAAAAATATTCAAAGTTTTACCAAAAATTACAGCATAGACAGAATCAAATCTTATTATAAAAAAATAAAACTGCAGTTGAAATCTAATTTTTTACACAGTGGATAAAAACACACATGCAAGCAAAAAAACTTCAGTTGGGAAAAACCCAACAGACTAAATCAAACTGTCAGAGTTTCCCATTTGTTATGCAGTAAATTCAGCATAAATTGGAAGGAGAACAAAATTATTTATTTATTCATTTTAAGAAAATAGAGAAATCCATCATTTTATTAATTTGCATAGTTATAAAGTTTTTGAATTAGATTTGAGTTAAAAAATTTCCTTGAAAAGTTTCAGTGATTATTTTAGGAGAAAAGAACCTCCCACAAGCTGAACTCATCTGCTGCTCTTTAATGAAGCAGGTGACTAGTAAGATGCTCGTGGAACCAAAAAGCACAAGTATCTTTGAGGTTTATAAATAAAATGATTAAGTAATTTTATTTCGGGTCTCCTCCTCAGTGTGCCAATGACAGCTATGGGAAAGCCATCAGTTGTTTATGTGGGAACAAAATAAACTTTTGGTGCTATTACGATTCCTTTTTAAAAACAGCCCTTCTAAGATGTTTTATTGCACACTGAAGGGCAAGAATGATGTCTGAAGGATACTTACTCCAAGATTTTCACAAGAACTAAAGTGAGATTAGTGTGTGTCTTGTTTTCCTGGATCGCTCTGTTGTCCCTTTTTGAGGACGGGTGCAGCATTTGCCTTTCTCTAGTTGTCAGTGGTCTCTCCAATCTCCACAAGCTTTCAAAGGTAATAGAGTGAGACCTTGTAAATACTTTGGGGTCTTGCTCTGGTTGAAATCTCTCCAGTAATTCCTGATTCAGTTCTCATCCAAATCTGATCATTCTCCTCCTGGAACACTGCCTGTAAGTCACAGGTATCTGTGAGATCTTGCCTGAAAAAGCTGTGTATCTCTGTCTAGTCTGTGCTCAGAGTCACTAAATTACCACCCTAACTGTGCAATAGGCTTCCATTTTCCTTACTCAGACATCTGAAATAATGCAGTGGTACAAGGTCTTATTGCCCACAGTGTCTCTTGCAAGTCTCAATTCCAGCTAAGCTTTGGCTTTCCTGACATCATCATTGCATGACCTGGGCAATGCTTTTAAATTCTTCTTTTATATCCTGTCCCTGCTTCTACCACCTATAGAAAGCTTCTTGTGTTGTAACTGAATCATAACATTCCTGTCTAGCAAAGCTGGTCTCCTGAAATACCTTGACTTCCTCAAATGTCCTGGAAGGGAGTTTTGAAGTTCAATTATGAGGCATATAAAGAAGTTATTTTAAGGTAACAGAAAAGCATTATTCTGACAAACCAGAAAAAACATCTGCCAAAAGTGGGAGAAATGGTTAGTACTTTACAAAATCTATAATCTGTTCTTTCCCCTTTCAACCTTATACAATATGAGAGAAATAGTGCTCAATTACAGCTCTTGTACCTAGTGAGATTGAGGATGGAGGAGATTAGTTGCCATGGCCAATGCTATGAAGTCATACTATCTTAAAATCCTATTCCCTGTGTCTTGCCTTTCTTTCTTCAGTTTCAAGGACAATTAATTATATGGCAGGAATTAAATTCAAATTTCATGTCTTGGTTAACTGAAACTAAGAGAGTTATCATTGCCTGTTAAATTTTATAGCCCTTTTCTGTAAGAAATTACCCTAAATGAAATGGCAATTAAATGTATGGTAAAATGTTAGGATAAAGTAGATTTTATAATGGCATACAGAATAGATACTTACCAACAGATACTGTGGTCCTTAAATTACATAAAAATGCAGCCTCACTGAAATACTTCTAGAAATTTAAATCTGAATAGCTCTTGTCTTTCTAAACTCAGACAAAGAGCAATCATCTATAGAAATTACATTGTTCATGTTGAAAGGCTGACAGATAGACATAGAGACTAAATTTCCAAAGTAAATTTTGTAATGCTATAAATTTAATCTATGTGCCATTAAGGATACATTTCCTACTGCTGATACTCTGCAGGACACTACATCATGTGCTGAAAGACCATTTCATTGCAGTATTTTGAACTGTAGGAAAGTATTACTTTACAGTATGCAAGTTAATTAAGTTGTTTTGGAAGATTAGCATAGTATGTTTAAAAATTTAAATACTCTATGCAGTTTTATAGTACCAGTGCATAGATAAAATGGCAAAAAATCAAAACATCAGCATGCCAAAGTAAAATATTTATTATATCATTTGAGTGGAGCAGCTTTAACTGTTTGCCAATATTTGCTAGCAAGTTGGCAGTCCTAGAGCTCTGCTACCACATTCTATTGACATCCCAAATATGTGCAGCACCAAATAGCATCATATTTTTGGGTTCCAGAGCTGGGGTATTATCCCAAATCCAAAATTTTGTGGTTTTCTGTCTATTGGGATAACTCTTGCACATGTGATAAAGATAAAAGGAAAAGAGAGAAAGAGAGAGCAGTATACTTTTATGAAAAGAATGAAATAACGTTTATTTTATGGCAACCTATTTTTATCTTTATATACTCAGGTAACTTTCTAAATCAGGACTTTCAATGGGCAGCTGCATTGTAAATACACAGCCACTTGAAAATTTAGAATCACAGAATATCTTGGGTTGGAAGGAAACCACAAGGATCATCAAAGTTCAGCTCTTGGTTCTGCACAGGACATCCCCAAGAATCACACAGTGTGCCCAAGAGTGCTGTCCCAAAGTTTCTTGAATTCTGTCAGACTTGGTGCTGTGACCATTTCCATGGGGAGCCTGTTCCAGTGCCCAACCACCCTCTAGGTGAAGAACCTCTTTCTAACATCCAACCTAAACCTCCCCTGGCACAACTTCAGACCATTCCCTCGGGTCCTGCCACTGTCACCACAGAAAAGAGATCAGTGTCTACCCCTCCTCTTTCCCTCATGAAGAAGTTGTAGATTTCAATTAGGTCTTCCTCAGTCTCCTTTTAACCAGGCTGAGCAGACCAGCTGACCTCAGATACCAGTTGAACTCATATGGCTTCCCCTCAAGGCTCTTCCCCATCTTCTTAGCTCTCCTTTGGACACTCCATAATAGCTTTATGTTCTTATACTGTGGCACCCAAATCTTTCTTTTTTTTTTTTACTTGCTCGATTCTGTTCAGATGTAGTTGATTACTTAGTTAGTTGTACACATGCACAGGCTTTGTTCTGAACTTTTCATAGAATCATTTTGTGGACTTTTTATAACACTTCTGGACCAGCTCTTGGGAAGCACTGGTTGAAGCCAGTTCTGAATATGACTTTAGTCTCCTTTCTCCATATTTTTGATAGATACCTTATCATGAACCACAAAAATTTGACTGGATCCACAATTGTAAAGGTTATCTGTATTAAAGTTTTACATGACCTCTCTGCCATTCTTAAAAATCCACAAAAGTTTTATGTACACACACTATAATATCTGATTCTAGAAATTTAATGGACTATTTTCCAAGCATGGGATGAGCAAAGTGAAAATTATAGAATGTGCTTTTCTGTTTTCTGAGTCTTTTTGTCTCCAAAATCCTACCGCCCCATGAAAATATTTCTTTAAAATAAAATGCTAACACCTGACACCCTTTTTCTGTTTTCATCTTTTAAATAACACTCTTTCAGCACTTCATTGCATTCAGCGTATCCTCTTTGTTCTGTGAAAAAAAAAAAAAAAGACAATAATCTGTCTGCTATTTTGGCAGGAAACAGGCATTCTGACAGGCTTAAAAAATACTCTTTACTCAGGAGAATACTACCTGCATGTCCCTGTCTCAAGTGATTTAGTTAACTTACAGAAGCATGCAACTTCAGAACCTTTTGAATTTTATTCATAACTAATGAGTCTAGGTCAGCCACTCAAAACAAAATGCTTGTGAACTACTTCTGAGATAAGGTGAAGCCCAGACTAAGTTAGAAAACCTTCTAGTCAAATATTCAAATAAGATTGCATGGCTGTTTTAAATATCTTTTTTTTTCAATCCTCACTTTCAATCATCCTCTATACTTCAAAAATATTATGCTTTTATCAAAACCATTTTTCATGTTGTCATGCACATTTTCAACACATAGAACCACAGTTACACAAAATGGCAGATAATTAGTTTTTAGTCATCTTCAGTGGAAATGAAAATACAAAAAAATGCTCTTCTTTCTGTTGATCACTATACCGTTAGCAGAGAAAATGTGAAAACAAAAGTAATACTTTGTGAAACAGAATTTACTCATGCACCCAAACTGTTAGTCAGGATTTTGAAAGGATGTAACAAATTGATGTAATAACCAAGCAAGTGAGAAATGTGATACTGGACACAGTACTCAGATGGGGTCTCACAAGAGCAGAGTAGAGGGCAAAAATCACCTCCCTGAATCTGCTGGCCACCCTTCTTATGATTCAGCCCATTATGCAGCTGGTCTTTTGGTATCTTGCTGTCATTGGTAAAGATATGAAAGAGCACCAGCGCCGAGACACAGCCCTGAGGAACATCAGTTGTCTTCAGCCTCCACCTGGACATAGAGCCATTGACCACAACCCTCTGGCTGTATCTATCCAGCCAATTCATTACCACTGAATATGCAACCTTTTGGATCCATGTCTATCCAATTTTGAAGTAAGGATGCCACGTGGTATCATGTTGAAGGCCTTACAGAAGTCTGGGTAGGTGATATGGGTCACTCTTTTGTTGTCGACCATTGCAGCAACTCCATTATAGCAGGATAACAGGTTGCTATGGCGTGATTTGTCCTTAGTAAAGCCTCACTGGCTGCCTTGGATCAATCTGTCTTGAATATACCTTAACATTGCTTCCAAGAGGATCTACTCCATGACCACCTCAGTCACAGAGGTGAGGCTCACCAGCCTATAGTTCACAGGATTTTTCTTTCTCCCCTTTTTTAAAATAGAAATCATGTTTCCCTTTATTCAGTCACCAGAGACTTATCCTGGCCTCCATGACCTTTCAAACATGATGGAGAGTAGATTAGAAACATCAGCCGTTGCTTTGGGAGGCATCTCATTAGGCTCTGTAGACCTCTGGCTGTTCACCTCCTTCAAGTGGTCCTGAACTTGCTCTTTGCTTACAGTGAGAGGGAGTTTGCTGCCCCAACACCTACCTGGAGGTTCAGAGACTTGAAAGATGTAATTATAAATGACATTTGAGCTTTTATTCTATAGGGAAGTTTACAGAATATGACCAAGAACATAAATGTATTTAAATGAAAAGCAGAAGAACTCTTTAGAAATGAGCCTTGAAGAGATAACAGTTGGGAAATGAATAATTGTTATTTGCTTTCAGTAGTTTAATTTAAAGGTCAAGTTCTAGTTATTTTGCTACTTTGAGCAATATAAGTCATGGCTGAATTTTCTTTCTGCTTCAAATCTATGCTGCATTACACTGGCAAAAGTTAGAATGTTCATATTTCAAGACCAAATTAGGAATGAGCAATGGAATAAAAAAACCTACGTGGAATGTTCTAGAATTGGTCTAATTCACATGAGAATTGGTGCAAAGATAGCAGAATATATATAGCAGCTTTTGATAGCCTTTACTTTATTACTGCTATATTTTTACAGTTTACATAACACAAATTCATTGTAAGCATTTACAAACATTTATTTTATTTAAGGTAGAATTTAGCTTCTCAAAAGTTTTTTGTTCTATAATAATTTTTTTAAATTTCTTTGGAGAATAAAGCAACTGGTTTGGGATTTTTTTAAATGAATACTAGTGTATCTTTATTGCAACAACAACAAAAAAAGAGATCTTAATCTCTTATAAATTGTTCTTACCACATATCAACAGATTTGTTTTAATTGTTTAGATAATTTAGTAAATTCAAGGACTTCATATTTTCTATTACTTCTTCCCTGCACACTTCACTCATGCCTTATCATATTTGTGGTAATTATAATTTATCAGTCCTTTTGTTCTTTCTGCACTAGAAAACCATTTTTGAACACACTTTTTCTGGGGAAACATAATTTCAAAATATTTCAAAATCAAAAACTGATTTCAAAATATTATGGTGTTGTGTGATTTTATGAAGCAAACAAATAAACAAAGTAAGGCACTTCCTTAAATTTTCACAGAAAATGTTGAATTCAGTGTGATGGGTTTGATATTGACTGTAAACATTTCTATGAGAGACCATGTCATATTTTCATAGAAACAGATTGCCCTTCAAGGATACAAAAATTAACAAAAAACCACAACAGAACTTTGTCATGCAGTGAGTGCTATCACAAAACCTAGTAATTGCATTCTGTCATCACAAGCAGAAAAAACCCCTGCAAGTCTATTAACAAAGGGGAATATGATAAGTTTGATTTAATTTTCAAAGATGGTTGGCAATTTGTGCAAATGGGCTTTGCTTTCTAAAAGTGTCTTCAGTCTGAATCGGCTGTATCAAGACATTGTTTTTCTTAATGATTATATTTTTTCTGTCTTAGCAAATGCAATACACAAAAGTGGAAGATATTTTAAAAATGCGTCGCTGCTATGAATGTGCTACAGGGTTACAAAGAAAAGTTTCTTTTTGTCTATAGAATGTAGGTAATTTCTGGTTAGGGAATTTTTGAGAAGATACTCATTAGAAATAGTTTAAGTGATACTCTTGTATTAAATATAAAAGGAATCATTGGAATTCTGTAGCATCTGAGTCTCTAATATTTGTTCAGATTCTCTTCCCATTGCCACTCATGCTTTTAACCAGCATTCCTGCATGCACAGAAGTGACTGACAGAGCAAATATGAAATGTTTATGGAATAATGTATGCAAATATTGTCAACATAAATCAAGGAGAAGGTGTTTGTTAAATTGAGAACTCAACAACTTTTCTGCAGTTAGAGACTTTCAATGAATATGGAATATAACTAGGTCCCTTCTTATTCATTTTCTTTATGCCTTGGACAAGTATTTCAGTATGAATTCGGAGGAGAGGAGGCTGGTAGGCAAATGGGAGAATGCTTTAACTGTCCTTAATAATTCATTTTTTTTCAGATTTTGATTTTATTGCTCATAACAGTAGTTACTGATTGCTTCTCACCAAAAATCAAGCATATATTTTATTGTAGGTTTCTGCCCCTGATACCAACTAGTAGAGAAGTAATTGCTTATAAGAACCAGATATGAAGTATTTCATCCACTTTGCTTTTGAAGTACTTTAATGGAATTTCTACTTCTGTCTGCTTTGGTCCCTTGCAAGTATACATAGAGATATAAATTTTGTGTATTGGTTTTTCATCAGTGTATTTCAGGATTAGGCTAAATCTTGTCAAAAAAGTTAACAGTGTAAATCACACCCTACATTATTAAGAAGTTAATGTCCGCTATAAGTGTTTTTGACAAAACAACCTGTTTCTCAGGCTATCAGTTAAATACACAGTTGTCCTTATTGTCAGGTTCATTGGTCTTCATATGTAGAAATTTGTGCCTTAACTAATTTATACTCTCCATTTGAATTTTGAGAATTATATTTTTTCACGTATATGTAATACATCCTGCAATGAGACATGTATACACACCAGTACCATAATGACTTTTTTGCTATGACTGTTGTCAATCCTCAAAACAGGTTTGTGAAGCAGTAGTTGAGTGTGAGTGTTCAAATTCACTTCACAGTGAAATATACAGTCCTTGATGAAAACTTTCTATAATTAAGGAGCTTGATTTCCATCAATCTGTACTGATTAAGATCAGCATTGAAAAGCAAGGGATCTTAACTTTTTTTTGGAAATCTAGCAATGTTGAGAGGTTCCTAGTAAGATTCTTATTAAGCAGCCAACTCTAGTCAATTTCAGCTCTAGTACTGCTCATGTCTCAGCACATGGATTTGAGAGCTGGAAATCCACCTAAGCCAGTAGAAGATATCTAAATGTCTCTTGAAGGAAATGCCTGAGGAAAACTTGAAGTGTTAGAATAGAATGGATTTCTAACAAATATCAAGAGTCATCAGAGAGGTTAACTCCTTACCTCTAGAGTTAGATTGAAAAGAGAATAACTATAATTGACATTCTGGTAAAAACAGAGCTCAAGTATCTCCTGTGACGGAGGGTTACTTATAAACAGCAAAGAGGTCATAAAGCACCTGTAGGAATAGGAATACACAAGCATGCCTGACTGGAAAAGTTGTTCACAGAAAACCTGTATGAGACTTGACAACAATGCATGTGCTTGTTCCCTCAGCGCCTTTTTAAGGTCCACCTGGCCCCCACTGTAGGGCCTCTAAATATGTCTGTGAGGACTTTATCTTTTCTTGTAACAGGGAATCAACCTCCCTGGCTGGCAGGAATATAAAACACGTAAAACTACTCATGGGAAGATGTCTTTTCCCAGGCAGCAAAGTTTCTTTGAGCAAACACTAACTCCTTCCTTCTCAAGTAATTCTTCCAAAGATTTTTCTGCGTTTACAGGGTTGTAGTGACAGAGGAGATGCAAGGCAAACCATGATGTAAGTAAATCACTTACAGGTAATGTTAAATAGAGTAAATGCCTTTACCTCTCCATACCTTTAAATTAGGAGGTTGCCAAAACTGCTTATAGTTTCATAAATTATGTTCACTATATTTTAGGCATTCAATCTTAACCACAAGGAGTAATCTAAAGAGAACAAGAACCTAAATCGATGATACAGAAGTCATCTACAGGAGCTTTTGTTTTCTAAATGTCACAAGGCATGAGGTGCAAACTGTATGAAATCATCCTGAATCCAACAGGTCAAAACAGAGCTGGAAGTTTTTTTATCAGAATAGTCAGGCTGAGTTTAACACAATTTCAATTTCAGTGAAATTGATTCAGAAATTAGGTGAATGAATCTTTTGCTCTACGTGCAGTACAAGTCACTTACTATATTACACTAGTTAGTTTTCTTTAGTAGTGAATTCAGAAAGCACTGTTGTGTTGAAAGAAAACTAAATACAGTAATTTGATTTCAGCCAAATAAACCCACAGTTGTTTATATACATTTGTGTAACAAATAAAGTTCTGACATGCCTAGTCATTTTTGATGCTAGCTTTGATTGAATAGGTATCCAAAAATAAAAATAATTAGCTTTGAGAAAATTACCTTACAAATATTGAATGACATTTCTTGGATCTAACACAGTTAAGTTCCAGTGTAAAGGATAAATCTTAGAACAGAGTGCAAAATAACATCACCAGAATTTAGAAGAAGAAAGTCATAAAAACAATTGTAAATTGTTATTACGGGAAAGTCAGCTTACTCAAAATATTTTATGTATATGTTAATAACTTTTTTTTTAAAATTTCTTTTATGGCTTGTCTTCTGCTGAAGAATAAACTCAAAAAGATTTTTACCTGAGTGGCCTTGAATGGTGTTTGGCTCTGATTATAGTCCCTGTAAAAATGATACATTAAAAATGGAAGCAGCGGGAGGGGGTCCACAAGCAGGAATAAATGAAAAGGGAAGATCAGAAAAGAAAGAAAGATAGAAATATGGAGATGGCCTTGAAAGAAAGCTTGTAGTGGAACAGAGTATTCAGAACACATGGATAGAAGTGACTGACCACAGCCTGTGGGAGAGTCAAGACTGGAAAGCAGGACATCTATTCTTCCTTACAAATTGCTTTTATTCCCATTTACTTAGCCCTTTGCACATAGACAGATTTTGCACAGACACAAACAAAGAATAAAGAAAATAATTTTATTTGCTTTTTCACTTTGAACTACAACAGAATTAAGCATTATCTGAAATGCTGTACATCCAATATTAAGGCAAGCAACATCCTACAAATTGTGCCAACAAGCTCATTCATCTATTACTAAGACATCTCAGTTACTTACTGTGACTGAATTAGAGCAATGCACATTTTTTCACCAAATTTTACTGTACTTAGAACAATTCTGGTACCAGTTTGTACAGCACTTAGTGGATGTACAGCAGTGTGTTTAAAGTATCTTTTCAACTTCTGCAATCATCTCAGAAATGTAACTGACATATTTGTTAATAGGTTCTTAAAAACATAGCTGAAACGCAGCTGTGGTACTTACTAAGTGATGAATTGAGATTGGAATATTTTAGTTAAATGTCACTTTATGAAGTACATTTTAGATGATGGAGTGTTTTCCAAGGAACTTGATGAGGAGACAGAAGAATGGAGGCACAGGTTACTCCTCTGCCAAGTTCAGGTCATTCTTTATTCTCCAAGAGAAACTTTTAAAAGTTTCTCTTATTAATCTTTGTTGGAGATTATCCACTTTTTGACACTGCTTCTATTGGTCTACAGAATAATACTTTAGTATTGTATCTGGGAAATGGAAGGCATATGTTTAGTACCCAATGTTGTTTTATTCAGATGACTGCAGAGCAAACAAAATGGACTGGGGACTCTCACATGTCCACTGAGTGCCCTGAATACCGACTTGCTAAGAGGCTTAATTGCTATTCATGGCCTGACAGCTCTCTTCCTCTAAGAAGAAGTGCCAGTCCACTATTTCAGTCTAATAGAGACTGGAAAAACACAGAAATTGAGAACATTTTCATAGGAATGCTAAACACTATCTTTATTGTAGTGCATATTTCATATATATTGTCTTTTTCAGTACTGTGGTAGGCAAGAAATGGATTTGAAAGATGCAAGAAAAGCAACTTCACACACAGGCTAAGTAGGAGGGCTCACATCAGCATTTTTAGGAAATGACAAAGTTTTCACTTGTCAATGTGTGCAGTAACAGTGGAAAATCCATCTGGCATAAGGTAACTGTGAAGGTAGAAGAAAATGGATTTCATAGTTTCTGTGAAAATTTTAAACTCTTCTGTGTTCCCCTCAGACTTCAAATAATTTTCAGTGGGGAATAATTAAAGGAAATGTAGTAATATGGCATATTTGCATATATGGTTGTGGGAGGTTGACCCTAGCTGAACACCCATTACCCACAAAAGCCACTGTGTCACTCCTCTCCTCAGATGCACCAGGGGGAGCAAATATAAATGAAAGGCTTGTGAGTTGAGATCATGACAGAGAGAAATCAATCACCAGTTACTGTAATGAGCAAAACAGGGGAAATCAGTTTAATTTATTGCCAATAAAATCAGAGTAGGGTGATGAAAATTAAAATCAAATCTTAAAAATACCTTCCCCCCACCCCTCCCTTCTTCCTGAGTTTAACTTTACTATCCATTTTCTCTCCTTCCCTTCCCCTAATGGCACCGTGAGACATGGAATGGGGATTGTGGTCAGTTTATCATATGTTGTCTCTGCTGCTTTTTCCTTCTCAGAGGGAGGACTTCGAGCATGAGGTCCCTCCCACAGGTGACAGTCTTCCATGAATTTCCCTAATGCGAAATTCATTTTCTCCTTCACACAGGCTGCAGTTCTTCAGAAAGGGCTCCAGTGCATGTCCCTTCCACAGGGTGCAGTCTTTCAGGAACAGGCTACTCTAGCTTGGATCCCTGTGGGACACAAGTCCTGCCAGCAAACCTGATCCAGTGTGGGTTCCTCTCTCCAGGGGTGCACGGGTCCTGCCAGAAGCCTGCTCCATCATGGGATTCCCATAGGGTCACAGCCTCCTTCTGGCACCTGTGTTCTCAGGCATGGGGTCCTCCACAGGCTGCAGGTGGATCTCTGCTGTTGTGGACCTACATGGACCTCACGGGGACAGCTTGTCTCACCACAGTGTTCCCCACAGTCTGCAGGGGAATCTCTGCTCTGGTGTCTGAAGCATCTTCAGTCCCTTCCTTCTTCACTGAAGGTGAAGAAAGACATGGTGTCTGTAGAACTATTTCTGTCACATATTCTCATTTCTCTCTTCTCCAGTTGTCATTGTATAAGCAGTTATTTCCTCTTCTTAAATCTGTTATCCCAGAGCCACTACCACTGTTGCTGATGGGCTCGGCCTTGGCCAGCAGTGGGTGCCCCTTGGAGCATTGGCTCTGCTGAACATCAGGGAAGGTTCTGACAGTTTCTCATTCAAACTACCCCTGTAACACCCACTACCAAAACCTTGCCATGCAAAGCTGATTCAGCAGTCATCTGGAAAAGTAATTACAACATTTTACAATTTTTTTAGGTGTTTCTGATATTTTTTTGAATGTACATCATACTCATATTTTTTATCCTATCGGAAAATTGCTCCAGAAGCCATGGGTTCAGCATTCCTACTGAAAACTAGTATTAAAACATATTGTCTCTTTGCATGCCATAGTCTGATTATTTCATCACACCCACTTAAAGATTATTCATTTCTCTTCCAAACTGTCAACTCGTGCCTGGAGCATTAGTCACACTATTTTGACACTTGTATCACATATGTGGCCCTGCAGGTTTTTTCTCTGTGCTGAAAATATGCATGCAGTAACAAGTGACAAGTACCAAGGTCTCTTCTCTGCTCCTGGGTTTCATGCATGAGGTGCAGTCAACCGATCTCTCATCTGCTCTCAAGAGCAATAGAAAGTCTGTGGAGCTTATCTGCATTCAAAGGCTTGGTCCTCCATATGGAGACATATACAGAAAAGGGGAAGAAATATTGTAGGAGTGAGTGGTGAGTTCACTTTCGTGCTTAACAGTGTGTGCATCTTTGTCTTATCTTGATTCACAGCACACAGTTTGCTGCCTGAGTCTCATTTGGTGGACTAGAAAAGAGCTGACCAGCCCTCCTGTTACTATCATCAATGCTTTTTTAAGCAATTCTGTTCAATTATTTAACTAATAAACTTTGAATGAATTTTAATTAATTTCCCATTGTTTCAAGACATTTCAAGCATGTGTCTACCTTTAAGCAAATGATTAGCTGCAGTAAATTCAAAGGATGACTAATCACACTCTAAGAAGGTTTAAATACCTCTTTGAAGCTAACCTTAATTTTTACACTATGGTAACAAATCTAAGTGAAGGCTTGAGACATTTAATCATCAGGCCATCATTCATGTTATCGCAGAGAACAAGATTGTTAGATCCTACATCTACACAGAGTTCCTGTGACATGCAGCTGCCCAGAGTCTAGCATTTAATTCTTGGTCCCTGACACATTAATGTCAGCACAGCTCTATAACCAGATGAACCATGACTGACTGCATCTTATTTTAAAATACCCTTCAAAATGTTAACACCACTATGGAGAAAAATTTCAGTCAAATTTACCGAAAAGCTAATACATTTCCATGCCTGACAATTAAGTACTTGTACAATATGAAATAGCATCCTACATTTCATGTTTCAAAGCAAGAAAAAACATAAAATAATTTAGTCATGCATAGACAGGCATGAAAAAGGAGCTGCATTGACAATACTGTAAGGACTGGAGGGTAATATATACTGAATGGAGGGTAGTATGTTCTGAATTGACAATACTGAAAGGATTGTCTCTGGTGACAGGCAAATATTGTGATTCAGTTTTTGTTGCAGTTATCCAACAATTCCAGTAACAGTAGATATTCCACGTGAATCAAATAACCCATTCTTAACAACTGCCTGCTTTCAGCTACTTGTAATAGATTATGTTTTAAAACCAGGTGTGTTTAAACTTGCCTAGATCTTTGCTACACAGTCACCTCTTTTTTCCAAGGTTGTCTTTGGTTGGATATCTTTGTGTTGACCAGGTTAAACAATTGCACCATCACAGTACGGTTTGAAAGGGACACTCCTGTAGTCTCATTAAAAGGATTCTGAGCACTGACACTAAAGCCTGACCTTATAGTCATGGCACTAGCAAAAATGTTTGCCTGACAAATATACCACCGATTTGTTGATTTCCCATTACCCTTTCTATTTCAATCAGTGCCATTTTTTTCTACCGCAGTGTATATATAAACGCAGTTTTGCAAGCTCCTCGGTCAGTAGATATACCATTCTTCTGCAAAAACAGTGAAGCACAATATCCAGGTATTTTTTGATCCCCTGCAAACCTCCTAGCCACAATTGAAACTAAAACAATTTCCTTTCCTCCTCTATTATTTATTTTACAAAACAGCACGTAGGCAAAAAGATATTCCTTGCGTACATCATAGTGC
Source organism: Pyrocephalus nanus (assembly GCA_038380795.1). Classification (NCBI taxonomy): domain Eukaryota; kingdom Metazoa; phylum Chordata; class Aves; order Passeriformes; family Tyrannidae; genus Pyrocephalus; species Pyrocephalus nanus. The sequence continues at coordinate 13,766,547 of CM076261.1, read as the reverse complement.
ATTTGAAGGTGTTACGCAAATCTTAGTGTCCCACCCACCCCCACTTAGCTGACTGCTCAGCTGAGGCTGTCTGTGTGCACACATCTCCATATGCTTGAATGAACAGAGTCCAGCTCAAACACATATATAACAATAAACTCACTGAGTGCAAGGTTCTGCATGTTTACTCAAAAAAAGTACATTTTATTTCTTCAACTCCCACCTGAGTATGGACTACATACAGCACATGAGCATTAAGACTGCCATAAAAAGGGGAGTGTTACCATCTGAGACTCCTCAGAGAAGAAAGTGGGTTTGCCGCATTTTCCATTGAATATAAGTCCTGTAACCTAATGTCCAAGACATGTGGGATCAGAGGGAGGAAACACAAGGTTGTTGGAAATTGTATAAGAGTAGCTCTAATTCCATCCTTACTGTCAGCCCAGTCCACTGGGGGAAAGAAAGAGAAAGGAGTTGCCCACTGACAGTTGCACAGCATAAAAGTTTGGGACATTCCTTTTGTTGAAATCTTCATGGCGTATTGCAAATGTCATATACTTAACTAAATATCAGGAACTGGATATGATGGGGCTCCTGAATATGTTAATTCTTTGATAGAAATTAGTTAAATAAACTTCAGAAAGTAAATACACAATTTTCCATATGTTAAATAAGTCCCCATGCTCTTCTATCCTTTTGCTTCTATGTACATGGATTTCGGTGGAAATAGAATTGGTGCCTTGATAACCAGATATCTTGATCTTCCTGCTGTCCATTTCTTTATTATGTGAATGAGTAAAATAAGATAATAACACCTCTGCTCCACCTCTTTCCATCTCATTACTGAGAAAGGTGCTGTTGGAAGGCATTAATTAATAGTCCATACACATTTATTCCTTAAATCTCAATTTTCTTGGGATTTTAAGTTAGTCTTTTTTTTTATTTTTTTCCTCTGGCCAGGGTCCAGTTAATAATGTATTCACTGAACAGAAACTTAGGAAAAGCTGAGTAAGGTAAAAAGTCTGCCTGTGTTTATCTTTATATAGGGGTAAATACATACACAAGCACAAGCCCTCGTGCACGCAGTAGAAATAACAGGTATGTTCTGATCTAAAGTGTCAGAATGACAACCTCTTTAAATTCTTTTAAATGCTCCATAGAAGCAGGACCTGCCTATTTAGATATTCAGTGGCATGAAGAGTGCTAGCTGTTGGACAGATGAATAAGATTCATGTTGACAGCTGTTTATAGCTCTTCTGGCTGCTATTTATAAAGGGGGGAGATGTGGATACAAATCTGTCTGTGTCAGCCTAGACGTTTTGATTTCACTATTGCAGGTGATAGTGGTAACCTATTACATGTGGTAGATGCTCACTAAATTAAGCACAGTGTCATCACCAAGGGGGACCGGCTCCGTTATCAGTGCAGACTGGCTGAAGCTGCTCTGAGGAGTGTAGTTCACAGCCATTAGTGTATTCTTCTGTGCTTTTTGGTTAGATCTTGACAGTTACACTGCAACTGTCACGTTCCAGTCCATCTCCTGCAGTTTCTTTCACCAGCTTGGAAAGTATGTGTCAAAAGTACATCTGAAAAATGTTAATTTCTCTAGCCTATTGCTTCCAGGAATTGCAGAAAACATCCTGATAGGTCTTCGTGTTTAGGAAAGTGAAATTCAGTGATGAAATGGGTCTAATGATTTCTTCCTACAAATAATTTTTTCCTGAAGTAGTATTTACTGAATATTTACCATTTTGCATTTACCAAAGTGTCTTCTCTTATCTGTTTTTAAAATTTGCCAAACAATATGGATTCCAAAACTCATTGTAAGTGAATATTCTATGCCAAGACATTTTCCCTGATGCCCAAATCATATTTTCATTATATTTCTGCTATTATTATTATCACTTATTATTTGAAATGTTATCTTGTATTATGATAAATACTTCCCTCTCCTTTGTATTTGCACCCTTCTGACATTGCCAGCCCAAGTGAATATAGGGAATATGGAACACAGAGCATCTGTTTTCACTGACAAATTGGATCAGTTGCAATAGGCATATCCTATACTCATGCAGGAATAAATATTTTTCTTTTCTTGTCCTCATAGACATATTAAACCTAAATGTACTCACAACAAATACTGTCAATGTACAGGGCTGATATATGAGTATAGAAACTGTTATAGGAAAATGTCTGAATTTCTAAAGGGGAGAAATCTATTAAAATCTGCCTATACAAATACTTCAAATATTTTTTCATATTTTGTTTTTCTCTTAATCTATTTATGTATTTTGCAAAATGCCCTTAACCACAGAATAAACTATTAGTCACAAAATTTGTGAATGGGTTTAGATAATTTTTTTCACCAAGTGCTTCATGTGGATCTGGATGTCATATTGTCTAGTGGTGTCCTGAGCAAATGAAATAAAATCTCTTCTGGCTTTACACAGAGAAATTTGCTGTTCAGTGTGATCAGCATTCAGTGATAGAGTTTTGCTCAGCAAAATTTATTAAGTATAGGAAATTCTAGAAGAAAAGAGGGAAACAATTATGTATAATTTGGTGCAAATGCACAGTTTGGAAGAGAGGAATTCTCAAAATTAAATAAAAAAAAAATATTCAGGCAGATGTTTTGGTTTTGTTTTGGGTGGGTTTTTTGGATTTTTGTTTTTTGTTTTTGTAGAAGTATCTCTGGACTGCAAGTTTGGAAAGTGATCTTGTAGAATCCTGGTCTGGCAGTAAGGGCTCTACCAGTTCAGCTTGGAACTGGTTAAAAGGATTCAGTAGGAGGAACTGTTTGACACTGTCCTCACTCTGGTATGGTGCTAAACTAATGCATTTATACTGCTTTTGGTACTTGAATTGCACAGTACTATCTGGACTCATTAAACCACCTGATAAGCTCCTTGCCCTTGACACCTGTATCTCACAGGGTAATCGAAGCTCTGAAATCAAGACATCAGTTTACACAGGAAGTGGTGTTTGAATCTCCACGAGGAATATTGAGTTGTACTACCCATTTTTCAGGTAAAAACAGTGTAGCAACTGTAATTTCTAATCTTAATAGTAAAGCTTTAGTTGCGTGCCAACAGTATCTAACACGTACAATAACACTCACAGTCACAGGCCTTCACACATTAATTGACCCTTTATAGCTTATCTGCCAGATTTCCAGATATCAAACATAGCGGATGGTAGCACCCATGGACCACTGGGCTGGTGGTCAGGGAGGGAAATCTACACTGGTGACACAGGGCATCTGTCACTGATGCCACATATGTCTCTGGAAGACTTTAGGATTCCAGGATTTTAGGATGCCATGTACACCTCCATGACCTCCATTAGATCTGCTTTCTCCACACTATAACAGTACTATGGAGGCACAAAAGTAAAACAAAACAACAAACCCATTGTTGGATCCCAAAATTTGATATCTGCAGAGAATCATTTGAGTGGATTTTGCAGAGAGCCATGGGCTACAAGAGTTGGGGAAAAAAATCTCAGTTTGAGATATAAATGAGATATCATCACTGTTGATTGCCCCGTCCCAGCCCAGAGAGTCCACACCTTGATTTCACCAAACCTATGTAGAAGACCTGTCGTACCTTATCCCTCCCTTTGTGTTCCCCGAATCTTTCCATCCTGTAGAACCAAATAGCAGTTCCCTCCTGTAAATCCCCTAAGATAAAGTGGGTTTTCCCCATGAAGTAATTGCTAAGACCCCAAATTTGTTAATCTGAGTTTTCACCTTATGCCATCCCCTGAAACCCCCTGTTTGTAATAAATTGTAATAGTTACCTGTTCGACCCCTTGCTGAATATGTACACCCTAAACCGTTTAAATATGAACTTGTAAGTCCAATAAAGGATTCCATTTTCTTTCATCCACTGGTATCACTTAGTTTTTGACTCACTACATCCACAAAAACAAGGAGAGGCTTCATGCAATTTAGTGCTTGCCAGCTGGTTCAGAATTTCCAGCTTAAATACTCCATTGCAGGACTCTACACAATGCATATACATGTTCTTACCTTGGTTTTGTATTGCTTTAGGCCTACAAGACTAAAACAACATGACTAAGACTAAACATGGAAATAAACATGACAATAATTTAATTTATCTGTGTAGAAATTTGATATTTATTAGCTAGTTATTCATGATCCTTCTCTAACAATCGGTGAACATCCATTCCCTGAATGTATTCAATCCAACCCTACAAGAGCTCTCTCATTTATGAGGTTTATCCTTTGATTCCAGATAGAGTCCTTCTTGGATCAAATGCCAACAATTTTCTTGTAATCAAGACAGTAAAAGTAGGTGATTTAAAGTTTATTTTTGTACAATTAATGCTGGGAGCTGCTAGAACGGAAACTTTCCGCCTATTAGAATTTCCGAATAAAGGAAAATATTGTTTAGAATAATAAAAAAACTATTTTATGAAGACTCTAATTTGATTTCATGACAAGAACAAACAAGCTAATAAAATTTGAAGAGTTGTTGATGACTAGTTAATAGCTATAAATGAGTTAAATAAAATCCAGTGACAGGGAGTTTTTTTACAAATAATTTTAATCCTAGAGGGAGAAGAGAATAAATAAGGGTTTGTGTAATTTCTTTTAAGTAAGTTACATACAGTATCTCTTCTCCTCATCCCCTCTGTTAAAATGTAACTTTTTTTAGCTGTCATTGTTTATACAGGTTTGTAGAAAAATTTAGATTGGAAAAGAGTTTCTGGGGTCAAGTGACCAAAGCACTTGTTTGAAAATGAGCTAACTAAAGGGTCTTGTCCAGCTGAGTTTTCAGTATCCCTAATGACTGAGATTTCAGAGTTTCAGCTTTCTGTGTTTCAGAGCCACCCTGGGCAACTGTTCAGAGTTTCACCACTCATGGGTGAAGAGTGTTTTCCATGTGTCAAGTCAGATTTTCACTTGCTCCAAAAGGCAGCTGTTGCCTCTCTTCCTTTCACTGTGCAGCTTGGGAATAATGTCTCTGTCTTCTCTGTAGCTGCCCTGTAGCCAGTGGAAGATTGCACTAAGTTCCTCCTAAACCTGCCCCACTCCATACTCAGCAAATGCAGCTCCCTTACCCCCTCCTAGTATGTCACTGAACTCTTGTATGCACTGAGCTCTCTGTTTTCTGTTTCTTATACTGGGTGGTGAGAGTAGCAGCTCTGTATATGGAGCTCCAGATATGGTCTTGTAAGTGCCACATAAAGGTGATTAATTCCTTCTCTCATCCTGTTGGGTGTAGTTTTACTAATGCAGCCCATTAAGTGTTTAACCTTCCTGCTACAAGAGCACACAGCTGGGTTGTGTTTTACTTGAGGTCTACCAGGATCCCTTTGTCCTTTACTGCCCAACTTCTGCATAGCTAAGCAGAGAGAGCCTGTATTGTCACATGTGTTTATCCAACCTCTGGTGCAGAACTTCACTTTGTCTCCTCTGAGGTTCACTTAATTTCTCCAGTTTTGATGAGATTGACCTAAATGGCTTTTTTTTTTTTTTAAATTGGATTCAATCTCTTCCCAACAGTTCTCATTTCTTAGAAGTCACAAAAGTCATAGCTCTGACTGCAACATCAGCCATGCAGACATATGCTGACCTGCAAGATGCAGTCACCTGATCATCTACCATTGACTGGGGCAATATATTTTTCTCTCTAAACTATACTGAAAACCTAACTTATTATAAAATTTCCATTAAAGGAAAAAAATGGGGTTTAATAACTTCATTGTATAAATCGGTTGTTCTTGAGTATTAAATTCAGAGCATATTAACCTTTTTGATGGTCTATGAATCACCATGTCACCTATCCTTTAAAGCTGTGAAGAAAAGATGATGATAACTTTCTTAGCATTCATAAAATATTATGGTGATAAAAATTATATTTTGACAGACATTATTAGAAGTCTTTTCACTCAACAATATTGATACTGAACCCACAAATTTTTGGGTTTGTATCCTTTGCACAGGTTTATTAACTATAATAAAATTATGACTTTTGAGTAGGCTTTCAGCTGGGCATGAAAAATACATCTGGCAATTCTTGAGCTCCAACTGATACTGATACTTTCAACAAAGTCTAACTTGCTAAGAACATACAAGTGTGACTTTAGAATCAGTTTTACAATTTACTTGGGTTTGAGCAGATCAAAGAACATGTATATGATAATTATCTATATGGGGGGGGTTTTGTAACAATATATGACTGAACTTTATCAGTTCTAATGACTGCCATGAGGAACATTAGATAAGTTCCCAAACCCATGGACCATGGCTGAGCTGCAATAGTAACTATTTTAAATAGCATGGTTTATTTAGTTGGTAGCAGCCTGTCAGTAACCAAAGCTGTGTGAAAGTGTTTCGTAGAGTTTTTCTGTTAACTTGCTAATTTTTGGCATAGGGACAGAGAGTTTAATAATGTCTGTATAAATACATGCATCTCTGAGATACATTTGAGAAAATAGGAGGTTTATGATTCCTAGATTTACATCACAATTTTCTTGATAACAAGAAACCTTCTAGTAGGTTTGGAAAGGTCAATAATTATCATGTAGACGTTCTTTTGTCATAACAGCTACTAGTTGTATCATGTTTCATTGTGATTGACTAGATTTGAAAGACTATCTTGTATAAAGGGAGGTTTCAAACTCCACATCATTCACTTTTTTTTAATTGTAACTTTCTTTATCAGTCCTGACTTGAAGACATCACTTTAAGAAAAAGAATTATTCTCACTCAATAGACTCCAAGACTGAGAATTATTTATGTTGATAGTTCATGCAATTTGTAAATTCTTAGTCAAATTTATTTTAAAAATAAGCTTCTGCCAGGGACTTATAGTTATCATTCCATTACTCATGAAATTAAAATTATATCAATTATATACTGTCAAACTATGCAGGAACAGAAAGCAATGCCTGTTCTGCCACAAAAACCTTAAGGCCTGCCTCTTTACATATGTCCAATAATGTTAACAGGAAATAAAGTTAAATAAGTTATAAATTAGCTCCATGAAATGAACTGTGGAGTTCAAGCATGCTAGAGATGTTTCCTAAGCAAAAAAACCCCACTTTATAACAAATAACCACTGATTTGTTACAAATATTTCTATGTATATATGTGTATGTTTCACTGGAGTTTTACTTTGAGCTCTTATTTTAAGAAGTCATGTAAATGTATACACTTATTTTGCCTGGTTTTGTTTTCTGCTTTATTTTTTGTTTGTTTGGTTGGTTGATTTGGTTTGGGTTTTCTTGTTGTAGTTTTTTTTTCCTTTTAATTACTTTTTCAGATTCAGTCCCAAGATTCTGGTCTGCTTATGTCACCCTTCCATTCCTTTCTGGAAACCCCACATATAAGTGCATGAAAATTTCATTTACCTCCACCCCAAATTCTCCTTCTACCACTCCCCAAATTAAATAAATCAGGGTACAATTGTTTCAGCAGCTCCTGTTATGTATTGACCTTAATGGTATCTGAGATTCTGGCATGGGGCGAGTGGAGACACTGTGTCTGCTGCTGCTGTATCAAGCCAGTAGACCGGATGAAGAACTGCAGTGGCTGTGATGAGGAGGATAAAGGTAGCAAGCAAACAGCCTGTATTGACTTTTTTTCTAGTGCTACCACTCTTGTCTTGCCCCAGAAGTAACCTGGGTTATTGAGACAGATGCAGAAAGCCTTATCCCCCTAAAGTGTAACACCTTCGCGGTACATCTGCTGACCTTACGTATACTAAGCATAGCAATCAAATTTTGGTCAGACTGGAGGAAAAAGAGAGCAGCAATATTTTTTGAAATCAGACTTTTTAATGGAGTTTGGATTCCTCGATCTTTCCAAGCATAGGTCACAAAATTCTCTCCTCATCTGTTTCATAGACACAACCTCAATGGAAAAGGATTTTGAAGGCTTCATTGTATTTGTATTCTTACTCTATGAGCAAAATATTCTCTGATCACATCTGACTTTGGTCATTAGGGATGACTTTGCCAAAACTTAAAAAAAAAAAAAAAGAAAAGAACTAGAGCTTACTTTAGGGATTGGTAAAAACTTTACAGATTTAGCAGTCTTTCTTTTGTAATTGACCAGACCTTGTCTTTTTGGATGCAGCCTGTTGTTGGGATAGACTCTGGACAGAAGACTACAGTAGAGTGTGCTAAGCTTGTCTTGTGAGACAGGGGTGTTACTGTGCTGTGAGGCTGATTGAAGCAGGGCTTCTGTAATTAAGTAAGACTAAAGCAGTATTTTTTCATGCCTGTCTTCAAATCTCAAAACAGAAGGAGAACAACATACAAAGGAAAAAAAAATTCATATTTCTAAATTTGAAGTGTTGCATATGAATCTACTAATTCACTCCAAAGAAACAAGCAGGGCCTGACTGAAAAACAACAGCAAAAAGCCCTTAGTGTTTGCTGTGCAAAAAGGACCATGTGATGAACAGTAGTCAATAATAGGGAAATAGCTGCAGTAACGCTAAATGAATTGATAATGAGATTTCACCTGTAATATGGGTTTGAGGACCAATTGTCCTGTATTAAGAAAATCATTGCCACACCGGAGCTGAGTAATAGAGGTTAGCTAGAAATTGACAAAACACTCATATGAAAATGGAGGCAAAAGATTAGGGTCACTTAGCCAAGGAAATAGGTGCATAAAAAAGAAAATGATTCAAAAATATCTGAAGCAGGGAAAGGTAGACATTGTTTGCCCTCAATTGTAATAACGTAAGAGCAGTGGGATCACATGATAGACCTGGAAAACAAAGAAGAGGAAATTAATAAAAAGTACTTTTTAAAAAATGTAGAACCCATTGCCAGAGAAAATAAGCAGAACAAAGAAACTGGGGTCTACATAATTGTAGAAACAACAGGGGACTGTTTACAGAGTTAATTGCAATACAGATAGCATTAATTAGTGAGGATTGATAAAAATGTATATTTAAATCTCCTGTCTCCTGTTAATTTTCAGGCTTTCCTGCTTAACAGTACACTGAGAATAAAGGCAGGGACAGGCTGTCTCATACTGTCTACTACAGACTTCTTTAGTCTTTCTCTGAAGCATCTTTTCCTAGCCCACACTGGAACAAGAAATTAGATCTGAATTTGAAATCTGATCTATTTTTCTGGACTTATAATCTTACCTTATAATTTTTTGCTCCCAGCTAAACTGTTTAAAACTATCTGAGGATCTGTCTCTCAGAAGCATAAAGTTAAAGGAACAAAAGACTAAACAGCCCATACACAAACTTTCCAAATATGATTGATTCTTTTATAAGTCAACTAAAAGTCTTATGAGTTTGCTTTTCATTGCAGAAAAAAAAAGATGGAATTTGAAGATTCTATTCTATAAAGCCCTCTGAAGAGCATCACAGTTCTGTGCAATAATCTATAACTGTATTTTCATTGTAGATATCTTTTATTTTATAGTAGCATTTTATATTCCCTTGAGTCATGAATCAAGCACCATAGGCAAGATTCATCTGCTGAAGATGAAAAGAAGCAGACAACATCCCCCTGGAGTCCATAGCTGATATTCTGCTTCAAATATAGAAATTGAGTAGTTAACTTTCCAGAATGAAAAGAACTTATTTAACACTATTATGCACAATTATTCTCTCTTTTGAAGTTAAACTGACAAACCAAAGTCTTTGTGAGTTCTTCTGAGATGCAATTGTCTATACATGTGCTTACATGTTATGTGTGTGTGTGTGTGTGTGTGTGTGTATTTTGCATTCCTTTTTGTCTAGAAGCAGGATGTTTGTGGTGAAATATTTAAATTGTCTTTAATAAAGACAGTTTTACTTCTCCTTCCTCATTATTTTATCAGATGCAGTCTAGATTAATATATTCAAAGTGAGAGGTTTCACAAATCACTATCAGATGGAGCTTCAGTCAGATTTATTATAATTTCTAACACTCGGTCAAAGAAATTAATGCTACTGCTAATAGTCTAATGAATAGGTCTATCAGCCCACAAGCATAGTTATTGGAGATGCCTTGGGACTTCCAGTTTTCAAGCCAGCTTGAAAAGGGGCTATCATACAGAAAATATTCTGAGACTCTGGGAAAAGATATATAGAGTGCACTGTGTCTTTGTGTTCCCCTGGCAGCTGCTTGCAGAGTGGTATTACAATCTCAGAGGAGTCTGCCTGCCATTTCACTTGTAGGGTGACTGCAACTATTACAGCTGCCTCGAATGAGATAAAATACAGAGGAAGGGGAGGGTACAAAGTAAGTTAACCCTTCAGGGGTATAGCTGTAAAAAGTGTAGAAGAAGTCATAGAAAATGTAGAAGCCGAAAAATGCAGAAGGTCTCTGAGCAGACTAGTTGCTGCAGGAAGGCAATCTCTCTAGAAATATATGTACTAAGTGATGATATAAGAAACATGACATGTTTTCAGTGATAATTTACTCAGAGATATGATTTTTTCTGGATGTTTATATACACAGTGGCTGGCTAGACATGTTTCAGTGTAGAAAAAAGCCACCACATCTTAAAGACTCCATTCAAAAATTATTCTGGAATAAAATACAAATCAATCTGGGAAAAAAAGCCAACATCAACAAACTTAAAAATACTTTTCAATTTACATCTTTTTATATAGAAATTATCATCATCTATCCTATAGAAATGTTATGCATTTCAAAAGATCAGTGCCTCAGTAAAGTGCTTAATTAACAGATTTTTAATTAACAGATATTTCTATGGTAAACAAGCTTGCAATCCCAGTCATTACCTACTATAGAGAGATTTTTGGATTAAAAAAAAGGAAAAAAACCTCCAGTAGTTTGAAGAGCTCTCTGTTTGTGTATAAAAATGACCTTGCTAAAACTAAGAGCTTGGACTACTGTCTGAGACATGTTTTGCTCTTCAACCAGGATTCTAATGTACAGTATAAAAAAAAAATTATTTAGTAGAAAAAATTGCCTGTATTTAATTGTCAAGGATCGTGTCATTTAAAGCATTTCAACATTTTGTGAATTTTCTCTCTCTTACTATTAGTTTTGGGAGGACCTAATCATACTCCCCTCTCCCCAGCATAATTCTAAAATGTCATATTAAAAATATATCATACTGACGCTTATGAAGGCCAGTAATCATTTGAAGAGTTTGCTTCACAGCACTGCTGTTCATTGGCTGTAGGAGTAAATCTCAATACATGCCTCCACAAAGCTCTTCACAGTTTTGCATAGTGTGCTGACATTAAATGTTTGCTTTTCCAGCAAATTTGGCTCTGTCTTTTTTAAGATCCTCAAACCTATTGTAAGTATCCGCAACAAATAAGCAGAAATCCCAAATCAAGAGAATTCCCTTACCAGAGAAGTTTAGATAAAAGATGGTGTAGGGAAATTCTGAAGTAAGCAACATTTTAAAACATGCCTTTCCTTCTGTATATTATCTAAGTGTGGCATTCTTTGCATTTCATTTTCTAATTGACTTTTTTTTCTCCCTGTCCATAACAGCTGACTTTTTTTATTTGCAAGCCAGAATCGGTGCTTAAACACTTGTTTCCTCATGCTCAGGCAGTGCTGGAGAGATTTCAACCACAGACTTACACAAATTTCTTGGAAATATTCAAAAGCAGTGCCTACCCTGTAGTTATTGATCAGCCAATATTGATATTACCAAAATTTCGTGTCACCATTGCCCCTATTCCCTGGGAATGAAACAAAAAAAAAAAAAAAGAAAAATAGAAGAAATGTATGTGTAACTTTTTTTTTTTTTTCCACCTAATAATTTAAGTGAAATGGAACAGCTTGATCATAGTGAGCATATTTTATTAACAATTGCTGGTACTCTTAAAATTAGGCAGGAACCACTTTTGACAGATGGTTCAAACCTCTTTTCACCCAAAAAGCCCTATTACTGAAAGCAAAAAAATTAAAGGTCATTTTGTTACCACTCTCTCTTGTGCACCAGATGTCACAGTATAAGCAGAGAAAGTTACTGCTTGTTTTCTCTAGGATGTAGAAGAGGCATTTTAAGGTCACAGTAACAAAAAACAGCAGGTAGACATGATCACATCTGTACATCAGGCTAGAGAAGTTTTTCTTTTCCATCCCAGAGATCCCCAGTGAATAGCCCTTCATTAAGGACAGTTAGGTTTTTCAAGTATAACAATTACTCTGTGATCAATGAATAGGAGTTGGACCTGGCTCTACAAGCATGGGTGGCTGCAGTTAACAAACAGGTGATTTCTGGACCGAGAAGACTTAAATCCATAGATTTCCGCTTTAACATTAACAATTGAATAAAAATCTGTTTTCTGTCTAAGATATTCAAAGTTAGTCAGCGAAAAAAAATATATTACCATATGTATTGTTATTACATATATTTTAATTACAGAACATATGTAACATGTATGTTATAAAATAAAGCAAATAAGAGTCTGGATGTTTCAAACCAATCAAATGTTTTCAAAATAGTGTTGTCAGGCTATCTGGCCTGAATTCTTGGCTGATGTAAATTGTCTGCCATCTCTTCAATTAAGTCAACAGCTTTATGCTTACTTAAACCTATTGGGGATTTGGTCCTATGCCAGATTAATACAAATCACTTAAAGGATTAATTTTAGACTAAAAGTGTCAAATAATATTTTTGGTTCAAGAAAATAGTCATGAGCCTGACAGGTTTTGACAATAGAAGTTAATTACAAGCAACACATGATGAAACAGAAGCATGAACATTTGATTTCGGCAGACTCTAGAGGCTGCACAGTTATAAATGAAGCACAGTGAGAAATTATTCAGCCAAAATGCATGAGAGAATATCTCAATTATGAAACTAACAACAAAATTTTGTCTACGCAGTTAGTTATCAAAACAAATTAGGAGATTTAAATAAATCACAATAGACTACTCTATTTTAACCTGTAATAGATTGAAAAGAAACTACATGTTCTCTGTACTGATCCACTGAAATATTTCTAGTTACTTTGCTTGGAAACTTGACCATAAAATTTTTTTTTTTTTTTTTTTGTGCAGATATTTTGATCTTAATGAAGTTATCAAGGGATAACTATTAGCTTTTGCACAAGGAGACCAGAAAGTATCTTATTTTTCATTTCCTACTGTGTTGCAGAAGGCTGAAACAGTAGGTATCTAACCAACCAGCTTATACCTTAGAAGAAAATGTCCTTAGAAGTATTTTTATAAATTCAATGTGTGTGTCTGTGCATTTGTATATGTGCTCATGCCCATGAATTTGAATATATGTTATCTATAGAACTCAGTTTCATGTCACTGGCTATCAGGGGCAGTCCTAAGCTGCTCAAAACCACAGATTCACCTTTTTTGGGCTCCTTTTCCAGAAATTTTATTAAAGACTAATTATATGTCACAGTAATGCAGTATAAAACGCCTTTATCTCAGTGAGAAAAAAATGGAATTATGTCAATGCTGCCTGAGGAGAAATCAATAGAGACTATGCTAAGAATGACCCTTAATACTTGATTTATTTGACCACAAAGCCGAGTCTCAGAGCCCTGAGGACTTCAACAAGTCTCCATTGACCTGAGAAGCCTCAGCCTATGCTTCCCAAAATGTGCTTCCTGCCTTTGGGCCCAGGGGCTTAGACTGAGCCTGACCTGTGTGGCAGGCAGTCTTGTCTCCAGCAGTACTGCCTTCCTGACTGGACATCCCAGTCTGACTCTAGAGTTGACTCTACCTCACTTAGCATGGTATTCCCCAGACCCTACCCTGGCTCTGCTGAGGTTCCCTGGGCTGTTGCCTGTTTCATGCCCTGCCTGGGCCATGGCCCCAGCCTGGCTTCCATTGTGTAGCAGCCACCTGCTCCCAGGCAGCAAGGCAAAGGGAGAAGGGGACATGCAGCAACTGCTCTGCACAATATCCCCTTTGTGTTGGAAGGCTGAGAGGGAAAGAGATTATAAAATAAAAAAGGCAAAGTTTTATTAATATCTTTAGTAGATTTTTCGGGACAGCTCCTTGAATATTCACACTAGGTGTGGATATAAGTCCAAGATCTGGACGAAGATCTAAGAACAGATGATTGAATTTTCCAATTGGGAGGCTACATCTCTTGGGTTACTAGGCTAGGAAGAACAAAGCAACTTAGATTTTTTAGGCAGTGCTTATTCCTGAAGATTTCACCATGGTTCTGGCTCTTGCAAAGTTTATTTTTCTCTGTTTCTTAAATAGCATGTGAATGGAATAGTGTCCTTACAAACATCCAGCAGCTGACAAAATGTGATTCATTGTGATAACAATATCGCACTTCATCAGACTTGTAGCTAGGCAAAATATTTCCTCTTGTGACTCAGTAGTTATCACTTATATCCCAAGGCATTAAGTTATCTCCCTCAGCTCTTATCATTTCATGGTAACTGCAGATGATTCACATTTATGATGATGCCATGCTTACTTATCAAATTTATCAGATTTTTAAAAGTAAACAAATATCTGTCATTCTCTTTTCATCTTATTTCTTTTGCACATTACTAACTCATATAGAAGCGGTAATTTTTATTTTTTCTCTATTTAAATAGAAAATCTCTTATTGAATTATTCTTCATATTTCTGTGGAATTTTCTTCCTCGTTTTCTCTTTACATTTGTTGAAAAGAAAAAGTTTCCTTTAGAACTATGCGCTAAAGCTCTTTTTATTTTGTTTATGCTTCCATCCTTTGCATTGATCTTGGAGTGTAAAGGGTCTTAAGTAGAGGGTGAATATCAAGTATTTTCACTCCAGTACCCTTTTACATTGTTAAAGTGATATGATCCCAGGGTATATCAGAATCAGTCTCTGTGAGTCAAATTAACCACGATATGTATAAAAGACAATGACGTATCTCGTTCTCATATGCAAAAAACATGGTGGTAAAAACCTTTTGGTTGCAAATACAAAAATTATGTACTTTCTATATTAATATTTGTAAAATCATAGCTAATGTATAAATCTAGCACATGGCAGTAGGTCTCTTATTCTTTCCATGGAGTGCTCACCAGAGTGGGATAATTGGAACAATGTATAGTACTAGAAGTCATTCAAGAAACTGTACTTTTCCCTAAGGAAGTATTTCTCAACCTATAAAAATTTTGAATTTTAAATTTATTTTTACATCTGCACACAGGATTATTCAGTCTACAGAAATCTGGATAAGTAATGAAGACAAGTGGAAAGCGTAATGTTTTTGAAGTTAAAATACCAAAAAAAGCATCTCAAAGTCATCTCACTAAATGTTATTGTTATTCATAAGCATTCATCATGTGGTAGACTAAAATCATGTCCAAAAGAAGGTAAAGAGCTTACATGAAATATCACTGGGTGAAAAAAGTGCCTCCTGTAATTCAACAGCAGTATCACTAGAGTAACATCTCAGAAAATGAGAAAGAAGAGCAAAAAAACCCAGGAAAGATTGACAGCTATAGATGAAGCCATATTCTCTAAGCTGCAGTGGCTGAACAAGTTATAAATGGCAGAGCTATGAATGAATAAAACAGTTATTGTAACTATAAAAAGTACACTACCTCTACAAGATACTCATTTTATTTATTCATTATATATAAAGTGTAATTTTAAGGACAGTTTTACTGTCTAATAATATTAAGCAGCATAAAAAAAGGAGATATTTCTGAGTAGAAATGTCATGAATGCTCATTAACTCCTAAGTATATTCCTAGAATGATGCACCTAAAATATATTAAGCCAATATTTTCCTGTATCTGTTTATTTTAAAGCACTAAGAGCAGGTAGGAAAATTCTGGTGTGATATTATACCTTTTGTACAACCTATTCCTTAAATTATTTGACACAATCAAGAAAGAAAATAGGACAAAATTTATGAGAAACACCCCCTCCCGCCTTTTATAAAAAGTAAAATACTTCTCTTACAAATTAATTTATATTGTTGAAGAATAAAGATATCACTCAAGTTCTATCCTAGGCTTTTAAAAAGCTTCTCTTCCTGTGTCATGTGAACTGTGTGAAAGAAGTGCAGAAAAGCAATATCCAGGCTAGTTCAGGCATGGTCCAGCAATGGGCAGGGAAGTTCAACACAGCCTTCATTTATATACTGTGGACATAAGTTATATCAGTTAACTTCTCTACAGAATACCATCAGGCATTTAATGCTGAGATTACTTATGTGCAGCACAGCTTTTGAATATTTCTTTATTGTCGGATGCTTTCAATTTCTCCTTCACTGTAGGTAGAAAAAAGGGGATGGATTTTGACAAAGAGTTGGTTTCTCCTTCTGCCATTTAGGATGCCAACAAGTAGGAGCATATAGATGTGAAGCTCAACTGACCACTAACCTTCTGCGTGAAATTCAGTGTTTCAGTTTATGTTTTTAGTTTTCTGATGGAAAAAGGAATACTTTTCATGAAGTTTGCTTATTGCTCATTTTACCTCAGACACCCACTAGCATATTTTGACATGCTAAATTGCTAGCATATCTTGGTATCTTCTGGGTTTTATACAATGAATACCACTTTTTTTAATCAATTTTTTCTATTTTTATGACAGAAGAAATAAATGAAATACTGAATCTACAAAGGTCTTGCAACCTAAGTACTTTTTGAGTTGAAGAGAAATAAAAGCACTTGGAATTAACACTGGGCCTTAAGAAGCCAGGTATTGCTTTTGTAGACATCCCCATCATCAAAAATCCCAGCATTTCACTTATTCTGGGATACAGTGATTTCTGAGAATGTGAAAACTTGCCATAATTTCTGTTCTGGTGAAGGTTCCTCCTTACTGACATATTAATTGTTCTCAGGTAGTTCATAAACACTCTCAGCAGAAAGTGAATTTATTTATTTTCTACAAGAGCTAAATCTTCTTTTCTATAGTTTGCACTGTTCCGGAGAATTTGTTTACTAGTGGATTTTTCTAAAACATCAAGTGTTAACTTGTTAGTCTCTACAAGTTTTTTTTCTAAACAAGTAGGATATCTCTATTATGCCAACAGGAAACAAACCCCAGAACACTAATCAAAAGACTTCAGTGAAATACAAGTTTGCTAGGTTCAAGTAGGATTATTTTATGTAAACCTTTCTGACAGCTGAGCCTGTGGGAGTTTCTGCTTGTGACTGTCTACCTCATCTGACTGACTCACCACCTGTCTGTTGTGGCAACAGAAGAAAATCATTGTCATGTGTTAGAAGTCAATGAAACATTAGGTATGTTGGGAAAATGATAATTCCTATAAAATACTAGATTTATTTCTTTACCCTTGCACAGGTGTCATTAAGATCAATATTTTCCAAAGAATCAATTTAGGTGTAGTTTTGTACTGGTAGTCAATTAAGCCTGATAGATATAGATAGGCATCCACATGATAAAATTTGTGCAGGTGTATAACCTTGACTTTACCTGTAGGCACAAAACTATGCCTGCCAAGTTGAAAACTGGGTTGACATAATTTAAAATAGTCTGTAGAAACTGAATCATTACATGTAACTTAAAAAGAAAACTTGAGGACATTAGTGTGTTCAGGTCAGGAGGTGACGAGAGCAGAGGTGGAGAAGGGAAGGATAATCTCCATTTCTAAATCGGGAGACAGCTGTGGCAGGAAATAGCAAGTGTAATGGCAAGGATTTTTAATAAGTCTATTAAATCAGAAAAGGTAGCAATCACACATTTTCTAAGCTGTAGATACCATCTTTTCTATTTTCTAATTTTATAATAACGTGTATCTAAGCTATTCAAAGCTTTAGGATGAATTTTGAAGAAATGATCAGGAAAATATGCAATCAAATGGAGAGTTCAAAGAACATAGGTAAAATGAATCCTGCAACCTCATGATTTTGTTTTATATAACTATTGCAAGGAAGAAAAATATAGGAGAAAAATCTGTTTCAATTTAATTTTTGACACAGGGAAAATATTAACAAAATTAAGATCATGCAAATACAGACATAATAACCTACAAAGATGGTGAAAAAATGGTTCTAGGGAAGATAAAACTTTGCTACCCTGAAAAACCAGTAGGACTGAAGGAATGTTTTTGATGAAATCATCAAGGTTGGAGGTTTGATGTATTTCATATTCGAGGTGATGAATACAAATACTAAAATCTTAATGAGCAAAAAGAGAGGTAATGACTTTGGTAGGCAATAGAGCAACAGCAGAGGATGGATTGTTACATACAAAGACCTGGATCTGTTCATTTTAGGAACTGGAACATAGTTTAGTGTGTAAGACCAGTTTATAGCATCAGATTATGCTATTAGAGCCTAAAATAACTTTTTTCAACTTCACTCATTTACAGAGTGAGAAAAAGTAAATGCGTCTGAAGTGTAAATGAGAAAGGCAAAGAAAATTTGGAAACCTCTTATGGGATGGTTATTATATACTGTAGAAATTAGATATAAGTATAAGGGGTTTATCAGATAATCTAATTGCAATAAAGAAACTCCCACTAACAGAACTGTGTATAGTGCTGGCTACATGCATTCAGTGAAAATTGATTTTTATCGAAATATGTAACTGTGTGGACTATAGGAGAGTTCTCTGGAGAACTTGGTTTCTGGAATGGTGTAAAAATGTGTTAAAATAATTTTTTTTCCTTTTGTGTTCTTATTTTTTTGGTTAGTTACATAATTCAGTATTTAGGAAATGTGCTTCCAACACACAGTGTATTCTCCTGTGTTTGACTTATCAATTTCATATATTCATAGAATATGGATGAGCCTCAGTAGTGGCTTGCTTTCCAGATAATTCCTGGAGAAAATCCTCATGCTATTTTTCTCTTCCAAATTTTTTTCAACTGAGGAAAATATAAGGACTAATAGAATTTTTAAATTTATTAATTTAATTATTATTAAGAATGACTGAGTAAATTACAATCTGAAGCTGAAAGAACTTAAATTTTAGAACTTCCTTACCAGCAAAGAAAAAAAAAGAGTAAGGCAAGAGTTAGTATTATCCCCTCCAAAAACCACTATTAAAAGGTTATCTGATCTGAGAGGCTCACTACATTATTTATTTACACTTTACAGGGTTATAACATCTAGTATCATACACAGACATGCTCGTTCTTCAAGTTCCATCCTACAGCAAAGTAAGTGGCCCTCTAATTTATTCCAAGCTTAATTTTAAATTGTTACACTGTACCGTGAAGTCCCCATTGTTTCTGCTGTAATTTGTTCCAGATACCTCACCATTCCACTCCCTGACAATTTTGTTTGAAGTCCAACCTATGTCCTTCTCCAGTAATCACAGGGTAACCTGAGATAACTACAATTTATGTCAGACATGGAATACAGAATATGCTGGGTTGAAAGGGATCCACAAGGATCATTGAGTCCAACTCCTGGCCAACACTAATGAAGTAGCCATTGATCAGACTTCTTAATAGTCTTCAGAAGATTAGTCTCTATCCACTTATGAGGAAACACGACTAGTATTAAAGCAAAACAACTCCAAATATTTAATTTCACATTATCTCCAATAATTTTCTCTATTGCAAAACAAATATGCAAGGGAAAGCTACATCTTAGTATTTCTGACAATTCCTATGGAGGGCTCTATAGTCATGAAGAGTTCTGCCTGCAGTACATCTAGTGTGGTTTTCCATTTAGGTAATGGCAGGAAATCAGTTAATAGGGTTAGCTGGAAAAATGTATGAAATGGTAAATCTAAATTACTAAAAATTATTACTGAGATCCTGCATTGTGATTACAAGGTAATAATAAAGAAAGTTACTTATAATATTAAATGCTGTGTAGCAATAGAATTTGTTATTTCATAAGTATCTTCTCCAGGAATAAAGGTTTATTTAATAAATAATGTCAGACTACTTCTTATGTCTTGTTCTGGGCACATATCTGCAAACTTTAAAAGGCTATAACTACAGTATGCAGACTGAATACACAGCTAATAGTCTCTATCTTTTAATACCTAAAGTACTGAATTACAGATGAAATCATAGGCAAAAAGTGGTATCTCCATTTTCACTTAACAAGATTCTTGAAGTACTCATGAGATTCATAAGAAATTAGATGCTATCTAAAAAGCTAGGATTTGTTATAATGGCCAAGATATTATGGGGATTACAGGAATTTGAATGAACAATCCCTTAGCTCATAAAAGAAAGTGATAAAGGATAAAAGGTAGCATTAACTATTCAGGGGTCTTGGCTATGCTCTCTACTGCAGCTGCACCAAATTAAAAGTCACTCACTTGATCATAACTAATACAAAAAAAACCCCAGCTAACAAGATGAAACCAAGTGGCATAAGATCTAACAACCCAGATTTTATTGAAAATAAAGTTATTAACTGTACATTTAATTTTTTTCACTACACTGGTCTGGGTAGAGACTGCTCTGCAACAATTTTTCTTCTATGTATTTCCAGACCATCTAAGATTATTCTTTTTTTTTTTTTTTTAAATGAAGGCTTATGTAAGGTTTGGGGAAATAAATTCATCACAAAGCAGAGTCTCACAGAGGATGTGTTAGGTGTTTGAAAAGCATAATTAAGCTATGCTGCCAAGTTTTACACCAACTATTACTTCATCTCACTTCACTAAAAGTAATATTAGTAGCACCTCAAATTAGTTGAGGCACAGAATAGTGACTGAAATGTTGTGCTTTGTGAGCAAAAATTAAAATATATTGCAGCATACTTCACTTATCTTACATTGCCTTTGATCAGAAGAGATCCAGGGACCACTCGTCTCCTTGTCTTAGAGTGATTTGGAGGGCAGCAGAACCCAGGACTTCGTGACTTCTGCATAAAATGAACCTAAAAGTAGTCATTTAAGGAGAAAAAAAAATATTCCTTGAGTTCAGTGGAAAACCTTCAGTCCAGGACTTCAGTTTGAGCCTGGAAGGCTGTTACAGAAATTATTATAATTTGATTATAATAAATATTTATCAGATACTTAAAAAAATCTGTTTCCCAGTGTTGGTCTGTAAAGATATCAGTAGAGTTCATGGGAGTTTTTCTTTTATAAAGTATTGCCTAAAATTACAAAAATGTTCAAAGACATAGGAAATACTTGATCTTATACTAGTATATTAGTAAAATGCCTATACCACCTTGGATATTTATTTCCAGACTTAAACACTGGGGAAAAAAAAATCCCTATTTCATAAGTAAAACTTTCTGTTGGCTCAGAAACCATTACCTGCTAAAGCATCTCTGAATTGTCAAGTATATCATGCTGCTGAAAAGGTCGTCTATTCCCAAAGAGCACATAAATTCTGGATAAGTAACCAGACAAATCCTTAACAACAGCATCTAAGTAAAATCTTACAAAAAGGAAAGAAACTAATAGGCTTTTTTGGACAATACTTCTTCAGAAAACTTAAATATGCAGATTATTAACAGCAATTATTTGTTTACTCTTGTCTACTGATGGAAAAAAGAATCAAAATATCAGACACGTGATATGATATGATATGATATGATGATATGGTAAATATATCCTGGATGGATGGATGGATGGATGGATGGATGGATGGATGGATGGATGGATGGATGGATGGGTGAATGGGGGGTAGACAAACAGATGTAGCTGAGAAACATGCAGAGAGAGAGAGGGGTGTTTTATTTGTACCTTCTACATGCTGTGGTTATAGATTTCAAGTGATATAATATCATTGTTACTTGTTACTTCAAACAATTCTCAAATATTTACATGTCTTTTTAGTTGTATATCATTATTTGACACAGCCTCACTCCCGTGGGTTATCTGTGTCAAGAGTGACATTCAAGCATAGAGTCCAATGTGCTTAAAAAGGAAATGAATAAAATAACAAACTCGCAACAACCAGTCATTTGGTCTCCGTTCTGCAAACTTTGATGGACTTTTCTACTTCATTAACTAAATCTGGCTGAGTGAAGACTACTTCCCTGTAGTATTTGCTGCTTTTCTCGTAAGTGACAAGTAGGGACTGGTTAGCCAAAGAAACACCCTGTAAGAATGGCAAAATGCTGATACTATGTAGTGAACCAGGAAAAACTTATATGGGGAAAACTACTTTAACTATTGAAAAGACAGCTAATGTGTAGGTATAACTTTGTTGTGGATGAACCTTGGTAGGCATCTCAACCCCACACAGCTACTTGCTCACATCCCTTGCAGTGGCATGGGGGAGAGGGTAATATATATTATAATATAAAATAAATAAAAATAATAAAATTAAGAGTAACAGTGAGTATTGAGATAAAGGTTGTTTAATAGCTGGATAAAAAGCTGCATATGCAAGCAAAGTAAATGAGGAATTAATTCATTAATTCTCAAGGGCAAGCACACATTTAGGCATTTCCAGGAAAGCATGATTTCATCACACCTAACAGATACTTGGGAAGACAAATACTGTAACTCTGAACATCCCCCCTTCCTCCTTATTCCCCACAGCAGTGTTTGCTATGCTTGTTGCCATATGAGATAGAATATCCCTGTCATCAGTTGAGCCAGCTGTCCCATCTGTGTTCCATCCCAAATTCTTGTGCAGCCCAATCTTCTTGGTGGAGGAGTGTGTCAAGAAGCAGAAAAGGCCTCAGCTCTGCATAAGCACTAATGAAAGTATCCATGTGTTATCAATACTGTTTTCATCACAAGTCCAAAGCATAGCCATGTGTGAGCTGCTATGAAGAAAAGTAACTCTCTCTCATCTTGTTTTGATGAGTATATAGATGTCTAATGTGTATATATGTGCAGACAGAAGCAGTGAGAGTTATGAAGAAGAGTTTTTTTCCACTCCAATCTTTCTTGAATTTGGGCTAAACTGAAATGGAAGGAAGACTGTGTTGAAAAGGTAAAGTGTATATACATATAGTGAATGATATAATATTTCTATGGAATGATGTATTAGAAAAGAGAGTTCAGGAGGGAAAAAAATAAAATGACAATGAAGAATTTCTATACAAGAAGACTAAAGAAGTCCTGTTTATATCAACTACCATAAACTTAAGAAGTCTGTTTACCTTGCTGCTGTTAGGATATAGAGCTTCAACAAAGAGAACTGCATAGAATATTTTTGGCAGTAACACCCTGCTGTTCAATATACAATCCAACAGCAATCTACATTCATATGCTGCTCATGGAGACACCTAAATACTTAGAAATTACTGAGATGGATAGAACATGGAGTGGTCAAGTATTTGTAGATTTGATTGCTCAACAGGATAGGATTTAGGCAGTTTATATGAATAAAATAGTTTTCCAACATATGCTGATAGTATTGTATATAGACAAATATATTGAGAATATTTCACTAGATAGTGTTTCATAGGTATGTGCATCTTAAGTAATAGGAAGAGGTACAGAATTTTGCTGATAAACTCTTTAAGGAAGTAAAATAGAACAAGGATGCATAATTTCTAACACATGCAAAGTATATGTAAGAATTTCAAAGAAAATGCAAAGACAGGGTAGAAGGTCAGCAGTGAAAGAAGCAGAAGTAGCCAGTGAAGGCAAACAAGGAGGAAGACAATGATAGACTTGTAGAACATACAAAGCTTGGCTTATATTAGTATTTGTTCAGTGGGACACTGCAGCTGAAAACCCATTAAAATTTATCTAGAAACTACCAAAAAAAATTTATTTCTAAAAAAGCTTTTGTTGGTTTTTGAAAATCCTTTTGTTTTCTTTATTCTACTTTTTAATCAAGAAGCCCCATGGCTTTAGACAAAATATCTTTGTCAGTTCAGCCTGAATTTGGAAACAATTTTACTTCATTAAAGATGCAATTTTTCCTTAAATTTGTCTTTCTTTTTTTTTTATTATTATATGTGTGTGTGTATGTGTGTGTGTGTTTAATACATGCCTTGTGTAGTGGAGGTTGGGGAGAAATGTTCATCTGTATAAATCTTTAACCCTGTTCTATATTATCTGGCTGGAGTCAGTCCAAAGATTATTACAGCTGACTTCAATGAGCTTTTTGATCAAAACCTCAATTAGAAAAGATTCCTGAATCAAGGTCTGTAACAGCAACATTGTTCAAGGCAGTGAAAAAACTATGAAGGTGAAAAATAAGAGCATAACTGAGGTAAAATGGCTTCTAAACTGTAGGAATAAAGTCAAATAAAGAGATCTAAGAAGCTCAAAATGACAGAAGCTAGACTGGAGTTGGGACATTTGCATTTAATAGTAAGATGAATAATTTACTTATTTAGTTTATTTCATATTTATACAACATAAGTATGGGGTTTTTTTATTCCTGTGTGCAAGACATTTTTTTAAACAATTCACAACTCTTATTTTCTGCATACTATGAGACAGATTGTTTACTTTAATAGTATTCTGAGTTTGAGGTAGGGAGCAGGGTTTGCAAATTTCCCCTTCTGTATATATTCTGCTGCTCAGATTCAGAAAAATAAAATATATAATCTAAGGCATGAAGTATCTCTGAAAACAACAAGTCTGTAAGTTGTATTATCTGAATTGGTAGGATTATTCTAGTCCTGATACAAATAACAGAACAAACACAGAATTTGGCTTGAGATCCAGTAACATCACATACAGTGAAATAACAGAAGGTGATTAATTGCAAAGATACTTCTGCAGCTCTTATAGAATGCTAGGGATAACAGTAGAGATTCTTTTTTTAAAACAGTGCTATTAAGATAAAAGAAAAACAGCACCTAAACTACCATTACTTTATGACTAGGCACTGCATACATGTGAAGAAGCTACAAGTTGTGAATTGTGAAATCAGTCAGAAAGTTAAGTAGACACGGTTGCGCTTCACAAAAAAAGATGGTTGTCAGTGAAGCTGTGATTTTAGAGGAGCACCACACTATGGTAGGTATGCTATTTTACTATGAGAACAAATAGAAGATATAAATAGGAATACAATGAAAGCTAAGGTATTGTAAATAGTTTATTATGAAGACTATAGAAGAAAAGAGTTGCTTAGAGAATCTCTTAGTTTTAAGTACAGCAAAAACACTTTTGGACTGAGTAATTTTTCTTTGGACTATTTAATTAGTTTTCTTATCAACCACCTAAATGTTATACAGGTCAAATAGTAATATTTTACTTGTTTTATAGAGTGATAGAATCATAGAATCAGAGAATCATTTAGGTTGCAAAAAGGTCTTTAAGATCATCAAGTCCAACTGTAAACCTGACACTGCCAAGCCCATATCACCCTTCCTTCCCAAAACATGCACCCTGTAGAATACTCTGAGACTAATATTAAAGTAAAATGCTGAACAACACTGGATTTCCACCAGCTCTCTCAAAGACCTGCTGAGGCCTCATCCTGACCCAACACAGCACTAATTACACAGCTGTGTTCAATCTCCTCCATGACACAAGATATATGGGAAAGAGAAGCACTATTAAGAAATTAGTGGCATTTAAAGTATGTGTTATATATGTTAATAGTCTTCATTATAGCCTGGTGTTATTATTGTAATTCAGTCAGGTCACATCACTTCTTTGATTGTTTTTAATTAAAAAATGTCTTACTGAGTGTCATTCCATAGATGTTCTGTTAGTAATCACCTTCTGAAATGGTCAATTTTCTCTGTTCATTTAGGCAAAACTTCATAATCTATAAATTTGTCTGTTATTTCTAGCTATAAGAAAAAAAAAAACAACAAACACCTAAGAGTCTTCCTTGATGTTAGTAGTTTTCAGTACTGAATAGTATAATTCTATGAATGTTCAAAATTTAATCAGAACCTATAGTTCTTTAAATTATTTTTTTAAAATTATTTATTTTATTTTTCTCCTATCTCAACCAGCCAGCATCAAAGCAGTTGGGATAGCAGTAGGTTTTTCATTATAAGTTTACTCTTAACACTAGTCAGTAAAAAGAAATATATACCCACAACCCCACTTCTGTCAAAGTGCATTATGTTCTTTTGCACCTACATTTAGCTCCTTTCCCACTTTCTTTGATGCAGCTCATGTTTCAGGATAGCCTGTATGCTGTAAATTGATATTTTTGGCTCTGATTTGAGAAATCACTTAACCTTGACTTGAATGGCAAAGCTATTTAGGAAGAACTTTTTTAAGTTAATTGCATAGTTGTGGTTCCTCCATGAATAGATATAAACTTACTCTGAAAGATTTCAGTGTAAGAATTCTAGAAAGGTAAAATATATTTATGCAAGCATAAGAAAATGCATGCACATGCTTGCAACCTTGAGGACCTTCAAACCAGGATCTTAGATGAAATATTTTGAGACATCTTTTCACACTTATAAATTGTTTTATTCAGCAAATTCAATAGATAATGATAGAACTATGCAAGGAGTTCCAAATTTTTTATCACACATGCTCACAGAAAGGCAAGAGAGGAAACATTGCTACTGTTACTTTCACAGTGCAGAAAACAGGATGTACTACTGAATTCAATGAATTTGGTCTCTGTTTCATATAGCTTTCATAAAAACATCTATATAATAAGAAAACATGAGCACACATTTGGTATTCTAACTAGGTGAACTTCAGTAATCAGTTACAAGAATAGACAAAGGATTCTGCTACATATTTTTGTCTTACATGTTTATCCAATTCTCTGTTTTTGTGATAAATACACTCAGAAAACCTTAGCTGTCACCATGCAAATATATTTGGTCTCTGTGTTTATCAGCACAATATCACAAGTTTAGCCTTTAGACAGATTTATGGAAACTCTAAAATTTTTAAATTTTATGCTAGAGATGTGATTTAGGTGGGATAAAATTTTATACATATTTCTGGGAGATTAAGAATTAATGGAATATGGGCGTTATATAATGTTACAAAGACTTTCTTAAAACAATGCAATAAAATTTTATTTATTTACCTAATCTCTGGATTTGCCAGATTTCATTTGAAAGGTTTTATTTCTTGGTTTTCAGTTGGTCATTTCTTTTTTTTGTGGAGGTAGGAAGAAGGAGGAACAGTGTGTGGAACAGCTCAGAGAAGATTTTCACATTTTTATTTTCACTCCGAATCTTACCTTTTTTTTTTTTTTTGACCAGCATAACTTTGTCATTGTAATGCTTTGTGTGATGTAATGTAATTAATATTTACTTGGAAAAATGGGTTTAGAGGCTCCTTAAAATATTACAGAAAATTATTCAGAGAGAGTAAAAGAGCTGAGCACCCTATACCACACAAATCCTTGACACTGACCTTTACATACAGTTACAACAATCCAAGCTAGTGGGGGCAGAACATGGTTAGTACCCTTATTCCTTTGTGTGAACCTTCATAGTGAACTGAGATTAAAATGTGATCATTTTGCACAACAACCCTTTCCAGGTCTACGAACCTAGCAAGGAGTGGAAGCACAACATTACAGTACCATCAGTGTGAGTAAATAAAACTTGGGCTGGGAATCAGAGATAGTTATAGCCCATCACAGTAAAAAAATACTCCCCTTTTGAATTGGCATTTGATAAGCACTAATTCAACACCATGCAGAGGCAGTTGCTCTACCTGGAACAAAATATTTCATGACTGTTTAGAATGATCGTTCTTGCATTAGCTGAAACTGAAACACATAGTATAATATTTTTCTCTATGTTCCTAATACACTAGTCCAGTATTTATACTTTGATAAAACTAATATAATTTTTTTATTCTGCATACTCTCATGTGAGATTAAATTATATAAGATTAATTCAGCCATGCCATAAATTAAGGTTTTTCAGCAAAAACAACATGATTTGCCCAAAACCCTGCACAAACTTATGTTGCTCTATAAATCTCTGTCAACTGGCTTAAAAAAAAAAAAGAAAACAAACCAAACAAAAAACCTCAGAAAAATAAACAGATTACAAAAAAAAAAAGCCACACCACGAAAGAAACAAACTAAAACAACCAAGACTATGAGAATAATCTCTGTCTTCACAAAGACAAATAGGGCATGATTTGAAGTTCCACTTAGACAGAGTTTTTTGATAATGAAAACAATTAGATTTTTGTTTCCCTGAATATAATCTTCATTTGCTTAATCCAAGTGTATTTAACAAACACAAAGTATGTGCAAACTCTAACATAGACTGTGTTTTTTTAATTAATTCATAGATCCTGTAAAGATTTTTAAATCATCTCACATGTCTTATCCATGAAAAAATAATTAAAGAGTTTTAAAAAACCCCCTCATTTTGTTCCTAACAGAAAGCAAAAGGAATTGGTCTTGACATCAAGAAAAATGAATAAATACTTAGAATCTGACATGACCTTTTATATATCTCTGCTGTATTAAAGCCTACTGCAGTAGCCTTCAGCAGAAATACATGCTTTTTAACTCTCAACATAGATTTATTAGGTGCTGTGAGATTTGCTTCTCCATTGAAAGCTAAAAATAGCACATTCATAATGTCACACACTCAAGTGCTTCTGCAGTCTTGGAGGGTCTTTCTTATTGCATCTTGGCAAGTAAAAGATTTGCAAGCAAAACAGAAACAGCCTTTAAAAATCCTAGGTATTAATGACAGTTTTCTGATAATAGCTTTATTGCCTTCTATTAAGAAGGTTATTACATCAGTCTAATACAATACTACTGTATTACTGCTATAATACAATATGATGAATGAGTGCTACCACTTCCAATTGCATTAACACCATATTAACTAAATTGAATGCACTCATAGCTTAGTATGATGGATGAGATGCACAATATTGTCAGCAATTATGTACAAAAAAGAGAAGTCCATAATTGCTATATTTTCTCACATTTGTTCTGCTGAAGATATATGCAGCTCCAAAAAAATTATAACACAAGGTAGTTTTTACACTGCTTTGCATTTATCAAAGAACTATGCAGAAAGTAAATGTCAAAGTCTTCATATCGAAACAAGCAACTGAGAGCTGGTGGGATTTTCTTCATGTTGTTGGTGAGTTTGATCAGAGTGTTGAGAATAGAACTTCTACTTCTGAACTCGCTGACTACCAGCCTAGGCATTGGAGTTACTGGCTGAAAAAAGAATCCCACTGAAGCTACTGAGATAAAAACAGTGAGGTTTCTTTTCTTAGCATTGTCCTCCTTCATGGTCTTTTTTTTCCACCTCATGATCAGGCAGCATGACATAGAGGTATTTTAACTAAGTCAGGAAGACTAATTCATATCTAGAGAGATCAGCAATTCACTTTTGCTAGGTTAAAATGACATTATGTCATACAGTATAATGTAGTATTGTGCTTTGTAGGTTTATTTTTTCTCTGCTATCTGAAAGGAATGAACATTTGTCAGGCTTGGCATTTACACAAAGGACACAGAGGCCATTTGTGTCTAAGTATGTTAATGATAAACATGTGACAGTGATAAGCTTCAAGACTAAGGGATAACTAATAATGAGTTACCTTTCATGGCTCTCAGTAATTCATTCAATTTACTACAGTGAATGAGCTTCTGCATACTATGAGAATAAAAAGCTGTAGTAGAACCGTCAGCTCTTACTAATGTAAATTAATGCTTGATTTTAAAGGCACATCTTCAACAGGTGCATTTATACCCTTCAAGATGCTATCCCATTCAGACAGTCTACTGAAAGTAGGGGCAGAGAGAAAAAAATTAGATAAAATATAGAAAATTATTTATATTAAGGTACAATTTACTAATTATATTTGTGATTACACTGGAATTAAGAATTTGCTCAAAAAGCAAATTTTAAAATTACACATGCAGCATTTGTAAAATCTAGAGCTGAACTTGTTTACATCCTTGAGCTAGTACTCTTCTTTCATTCTGTAAAAGTTTTCTAAAAAATCATTTTGTCAATCAGCTCATCAAAAGTAGCACATGCCAAATATTAAGGAATAAGAATAGAAATAAATATTTATATATAGAGAAATTAGCATGCATTTCAAGCACATTGACTTAATTCAGCTAAGAATTCAGCATTCATTCACTGTTTAGCATCAGCTATAAATACTTTCAAATTTTTAAGGACTTAAGAACATAATTAATTGCTTTTCTGAATAAAACCATGTTTTTAATTATTTGTTATTAAATATTTCTGTATTCAGTTTGGAGTAATTAAATAAAGTAAGAATGACTGGCTGGTTATGTATAATGAATAAATTCACAGAAGTGATATATATGCTAAATGAGGAAAAACTTCTAAGTGTACCAAGTAAATGTCTCACAATAGAGTATGTTTTCCACTGTTATCTGATGGAAGAAAAATTATCAGATGAGATTTTGATATTTCCAAAAAAAGGAAAAAGAACCCTTTTAAAAATACATAGTATATTGTTTTTACCACTAAAATCAACTTTAACTTAAAGAGTTTTATACTTTTGACAACTACTTAGGTCTAGACTTTATCTAAATCAGGAACTGTCAAGTGTCAGAGAATAGTTTTCATTTATTTTACAAAATATTACTCTGTTATTATGATGCATTCCTCCTATCATGATACAATAATTTTTCTCCCACTGGTTTTGTGTAGCTAGTATTTAATCTCATATGACTACCAAGTGATAATTACTATGAATTTTGTAGAACATGGTTTAACCATGATTATTTAGTGAAAAGAACTACTAGATAGCAAATACCAAAAGATAGAAGTTATTTTTGTGAAAATTAGACCTTAACTTGGAAACAGTATGAGTCAGAGATATTGCCTTGATCCCAGCACTTCATCCCATTTCAGGATTGCTTTTCTGAAAAGTTCGCTGAAAGGCAAGTTAAAAAAACCCCTAGACTAAAACAACACACGAAAGAAATTCTTACTAGAACAAAACACTTTGTGTGATACACTGTTTGTCCTTTGGAGAGACACTCAGAGTAAGAATGCACTGAAAATTTTAAAAATGTTACATATTTGAGTAAAAGAACTACTGACAGGCATGGAAGATTTAAGAATATGTATAGCGAACAGGGCTGTAATGTGGCCAATGACATTATATTCAGGCCATACCAGTTCTCTGAAACCTGTAGACCCACACCTCCAGCTATACTCATCTTCATAAGACATCTTGTGCTCTTTTTAATCTCAGATTGTGAATTTTCAGTCAGTGTAAAGTTAAATATAGTCAAGCAAGCAGTATGGAAAATATATGTCCTCTAAATTTATGATATTAGAACTTTAACATCAAACTTCCTACTCATAAGCTTACTCTTGGAGTAGCCTATCATAATTCTAGACACTCTTTTGATGGCAGGTAAAAAGGTAATAAATATATTCTAAAAACTATAAGTAGATTTTTTTTAAATCATTAGCAGAAATAAAAAGCAGAGTAGAAGGATGACAGAAGAAAAAACAAACTCAGTCACACGATGGAGTTACTTGGTTTTTTTGAAACCGTAGCAAAATTATTTCTTGCCTGGATCTCATGACCTGTGTCTAATTATGAACCTAGTTCTGTTCAGTGTAGATTCACAGTGCATGCTTTGGAGGTTAACAGTATGAATATCAGTAACTGGTGTGAGAATACTGCTCTTACACCTTTTCAGATTGGCAGAAATTATACTGCAGGGAGATACTGCCAAATAGATCATGACATAATTTGTTGTTTTTCCTAAATCTAACCCTAGTAGACTTAAATAGCCTTTCTCTTTTAAATCAGGAAATAATTCAAGTTAGAACACGATTTAGATCCCTCACAGTATTTGAAAAAGAATATTATTTTCCATTTTGAAATGGTTAATAAAATTATCTGAGTAATGACTGACTGACCACAACAATTCAAAGACAAGACTGAAGTAATTTTATTTTACAATATATATATTTTTTTTATATTAAGGCAATGATACTTAACTAGCATGTTAATTTTCTGAAGGCTTGATTTATGAGAATGTAGACATCTAAAAATTTTGGAAAAAGGGCATTCAATATTCTCTGGGAGTCAGGCATCTGACAATATTTTATATTATAATAACATTTATAATAATTGACAATAACAACATGTTTTTGAAAAATTCTTTTTCTTCATTACAAGCAGTCTCAAAAAGATACCAGCACTGGAGAATGCTGGTGTGTTCAGAGACAAACTCTCAAAATATATGGTTTACATATTTCATAATTCTATCCATATTAGTCGTGTACAGTACTGTATGAATCTCTCACAACTTTGATGTTTGCAACAAATAATAACAGTAAAAATAACCTATTAAATTTTCAGGATGAAATTAATTGCAGATTCAAGTGACTGCAAATTTGACCTCCAAATTACTGACCACTTTTCTTTGGCAGTTATGATGTAGGAGGCTAGAATCTGTCCCTCAGGTGATCATGTCATGACAGGGCAGGTTTTTTGCAAACCATCCATGGGAATTCTTCCTTTTTCTCCTGGAAAACAAGGGAAAGTGACTTCTTGCCTGCGGATGACTTCCGTCACTGCAGGAGATGCTCCTTTTCCATGTTTGATGCCTTCACTTCATGGAGGTGCTGGTGTTTCATTTTTTCACATACACAGCAGCTCAGTATGAAAAATCCTTGCCTATTAGAGACATGCAGCACTGCAAGAAAGGAAAGGACAGAGTTCAGTCCCTTTTCACCAGCTCTCTCTACCCGTGGATCACAAGAACAGGAAGATCTGGGGAAGGGGTAGAGGCGGTTCTAGAGTCAAAGCAAGGTAAGACAATACGAAGTTGTATACATGAATAATGAGAGTGCTTAAAACCCATGGTAATGTTCAGTGCCATGTATATTTAGTAGCACTAAGCTGTAGAATGATGCCATACATTACAAATCTACACAGAGAAAGTGAATAGATATAGTAGGGAAATACTGCTACAGCTGAATCAGAAGCTTTTTAAGTCCCAAGGATGCAGGAAACTAGCAGGTCAGAAAAGAGCTTGTTCCAATTTCAGACACAGATGTGCTGAAATATGTAGCCTTATAAGAAAAGGATGGATCTGTCATCCACTGCATAACCTTCCAGTGAGAAAATTAAGTGCAAAACTGACTGAAATAAACTGGCATGGGTAGTAACCATCCTGTCACTTCCATTAGTATATGGACATATGCTTCATAAATATGAAACTTGCTCACTTCAGATGTGTTAAGTTCACCCTTGCTATCATGAAGATATAATCTTTCAGAACTGGTAATGGAAGACTCAGACTGTGTTTTTTTAAGTGCAAAGTGATTCTGTAGTGAATTCGCATGATGAGACCTCATCGTAAACACTCTTTTAAGGCCCAGCATTATTGCTCAGTATTTTGGGCAGGATACTGAATAGAAAAAAAAGCTTTTTTTGGTTGTTCTGTTGTTGGGGGTTTTTTTGTTTTGGTTTGGTTTGGTTTTTTTTACTTATATTTTTTAAAAAAACTTAAGGAATTTGGTTTGTACACTCCAAAGGCTTTTTAAAAAAAAATTTATTTTATGTGAATCTGCACCAAAGGTTCTATATCATGCTTTCCACTGCTGAGTTAATTTTCCCTAAAAGCGCTTGCATCTATATATTTTAACATTTTGCTTTATTTGAAATACAGAATGTGAAGGCTAAGATGTGCTTTATCATTCTGTGGAGATACTTAGGATTGCAAGAAAATATTAAAAACAAATCCCTTAACCACAGAGCTTTCATAAGAAGTGTATTCTAAAAAATTAACTTTTAGTGTCTGAGCTGTTTATGTCATCCTGATTAAAACTTGTACAAGATTCATTTGTTTTCACCAAGAAATATGCTGATTGTCCTTTTGGCAGAGTATACTGAATTGAGTGAAGGCAGTTTAAATACAAATGGGTTTTACCCCTTACACTAATGGTACATCTAGCATCCCTACAGGCTGGTCACCCTGAAAATGGACTTTGCTTCTTTGCTGCTGCCTCTTGCCTCCAGAAACTTTTGCTGTGATGATGCAGCTGTAAAATTTGCTGAGGGTTTTCCAAAATCTGTGTCTGTAGAGTGTGAAGGGATGTTGTAGATTTCTTGAATGTCACTATATGAGCTCTTCTCCAGAGAGTACCTCCCTACTTGAGGGCTGTGTGTGTTAAAATCTGAAAGGCTGTGCAGTTTTTCTCCACTTGGAATATAGCTTTGACTGAATTTAGATAAAACTTTTGCTGTATTCAGGTTTCACTCATCATCCAGAATAATTCAATTCCTGAATGAGCCATGAGAGTTTGGCCTTGGAAATGCAGGAAAAATGTCTTTTAAAACCCTTTTGTTGAATACATGTCGCTTTGGAATATTGCCAGTTTTAATATGTACTTTTAATTATTCTCTGGCATTTAAATCCACTTGGCTTACTCTTTTATTCTTCCTGTGAAACTCATTTCAATCTGAAACATAGTCTATTACGTCTCCTTTTCAGTGAAACCTTGTATATAGAGTTAATTGTCAGTAACAGGTATTTTAAAAAGTCACTGATGGCACATGAAAAACTTCCAAAATAATTTCATTTAGAGTTATGGGAAAATATATACATTACATTTTGTGCAATTCTCTTCCCTTTTTTATTATGAGCATGTAAACAAAGTCTATGCTCATCTCTTTCTGTTGCTTATTTCTCTCTTTAATCTTCAGTTTGAAGCCTTATGATTATTATCTTCCGTAGACATGTTTATTATGTCACAGAGATAGGTTTATATCTTCAAGTTGAGAATATGGAAAAAAGAACAGATGAACCCTTAAACATCACAGATCTTGTTGGTATGTGGGTATGCCTAGTGGAATCATAGAATTATAGAATCATAGAATAAGCTGAGTTGGCAAGGAGCTCTGAGATCATCAAGTCCAACCCTTGATCCAACACCACTAGAGTTACTAGACCATGGCACTAAGTGCCACATCCAGTCTCTTCTTAAATACCTCCAGGAATAGAGAATCCATCCCCTCCCTGGGCAGCCCATTGCAATGCCTGATCACCCTCTCTGCAAATAATTTCTTCCTAACATCTAACCTAAACTTCCCCTGGCAGAGCATAAGACCATGCCCTACTGTCTTACTGGTGGTTGCCCAGGAGAAGAGACCGAGCCCTACTTGGCTACAACCTCCTTTCAGGGACTTGAAGAGAGTGATGAGGTCTCCCCTGAGCCTCCTCTTCTTCAGGCTAAACAATCCCAGCTCCCTCAGCCATTCCTCACAGGACTTGTGTTCAAGTTCCTTCACCAGCCTGGTTGCTCTTCTCTGGACCTGCTCCAGCACCTCAGTGTCTTTCCTGAACTGAGGGGCCCAGAACTGGACACAGCACTCCAGGTGTGGCCTCACCAGTGCTGAGTACAGAGGATGAATCACTTCTCTGCTCCTGCTGGCCACACTGTTCTTGATCCAGGCCAGGATGCCATTGGCCTTCTTGGCCACCCGGGCACACTGCTGGCTCATGTTCAGCTTCCTGTCAGTCAGCATCCCCAGGTCCCTTTCTGCCTGGCTGCTCTCCAGCCACTCTGTGCCCAGCCTGTAGCACTGCAGGGGTTGTTGTGGCCAATGTGCAGGACCCGGCACTTGGCCTTGTTGAACCTCATCC
Organism: Pyrocephalus nanus; assembly: GCA_038380795.1. Lineage (NCBI taxonomy): Eukaryota > Metazoa > Chordata > Aves > Passeriformes > Tyrannidae > Pyrocephalus > Pyrocephalus nanus. Next base: position 13,731,290 of record CM076261.1, on the reverse strand, counting down.
TGTTGGAATCAGCCCAACTTTCCAGTCTGTCCAGGTCCCTCTGCAGAGCCCTCCTGCCTTCCAGCCAAAGGACACTCCCCCCAACTTGGTGTCATCTGCAAATTTACTAATGGTGGACTCAATCCCCTCATCTAAATCATCAGTAAAGATACTAAACAGGACTGGGCCCAGCACTGATCCCTGGGGGACACCACTGGTGACCGGCCGCCAGCTGGATGCAGCCCCGTTCACCAGCACTCTCTGGGCCCGGCCCTCCAGCCAGTTCCTAACCCAGCACAGAGTGCCCCTGTCCAAGCCATGGGCTGCCGGGTTTTCCAGGAGTGTGCTGTGAGAGAGGGTGTCAAAGGCTTTGCTAAAGTCCACATAGACACAGCCACAGCCTTCCCCTCATCCCTCATCCAGGTGGGTCATCTGATCATGAAAGGAGATCAGGTTGGTCAGACAGGGCTTGTCCCTTCCTAAACCCGTGCTGGCTGGGTCTGATCCCTTGTCTATCCTGTAGGTGCTGAGTGATTGCACTTAGGAAAAGGATGAGAGAAGACACACAGAAATTGACTTAAAAAGAAAAGTATTTCAACCCATACATGTTTTCCACTGTTTTCAAGGGAAAGTCTACAAATTATCAAAATACAGGGATATTATATGTATCATCCATGAAAATGGTCAATTAATAATACTGTACATTGATTTTATAATTGATTTAAAATTATCCTGAAAACATATTTTCACTCTGTGTTGAAAATATTTTTTTACCTAACACTAAAGGCAATGTTTTAGAAGTGCAATGCAGCAAGTAACTGACCCTTCAAAAATACCCTGTACAATCCTTAAGAAAAACAAGACAAAACAAAGCAAAACAACAAGCAGACAAAAAACTCCTCAACAAAGCTACCCAAAAACTTTTCAAAAACAGTGATAAATCACATGATTATTCAAACTGGATTTTCACGAACGAATCTTTACCAACACTGTTTACTAAAAAAGCCTAAGTCCCAATGCATGGGCTTACAAAAATAATCATATTGCTTTATTATAAAAAGCTGTTCACATAATAGTATGTAAAACATATACATATTTGATTATATGCTTTGTTCTGATTTTGGAGCACAGTTATGATTTTAGGGCTTCACACTAAACTATTCCCTCTAGAAAATGACAGTATATGGACTGTAATAGTATATTGAAGTTTTTTTTCCCATGATAGATTTATTTGCTTCATTTTGATTGTTATATTGATTTTTACTTCATTTCAAACCTGGTCTGAATTAGCCAGTGTTACTAGATAAAAGCAATTTTGTCATCCATCTGGAACCCTTACATTCTACAACCCTAACCCTTACACTTTTTACAGTAAAAAGTTCATATAGTAATATAGCCAGAAGCATGTTCTTTCTGCTGTATGCATTTAACATCTCTAAGAAAGAGAAGATCCACTTGGTATTTCTCTTTAATCCTCATAAGGAAGTGGATACAGAGACTTAGATGACTTGGGATATCCAGATTCCATTGACAGTGCTGTGAAAAGGGTCAAGAGACTTACTGCTATTCTTATGTCCTGTACTCAGGCTGCTGGGACAGTGTTTTACTTAGTGGTATCTCTTTCTGTTGTCATTTGGTGCAGGGAGAGAAAAATGAGATCTCTGAGCTTTCAGAAAACTTATTGCCAGTTCACAGAGAAATATCTTTTTTTGTTGGATCCATTCTAGATTAAACTGTAAGACTTCTTCTGTTTTAATTCATTCAAAGAAAAGAAATAAAAATAAAAATATAATCTAGGCCTCAGAGTCTTACCTTTCTGACATTAGATATCCAGTAATCTTTTAAAAAATTATATTCTTTTATCAGAAAACAATAGAAGCAAGACATCTACTGCCACACTGGATAAGATAACTTCATAGATATATTACCCTTCTCCTGGGTTAGCTAGGGAGATACACTTTTTATTTCTTTAAGTCACAACTTTTTTTTTTTTTTTAATTCTATGATTTTTCTTAATTTTTTTATTTAGGAAAAAAATTATTGTGGTTATTAAAAAAAAGTGATAATAGTAATTATCCAGTGTTGCTAAAATAACAATTTTATTTAACAGGACTGAAATCAAAGGGAGTGAAAGGTTTATGATGTAATACTTAATGAGTCTTTTGAAGTACATTTATTGTAAAATTATTTAATTTCATAGTCTTGTACTTGAGACATCCTAATGGAACAACTTATCAAGAACACTACAGATCTTTAGTCTTATCCATGAGCAGATCTGCACTGTTAAATTTTAACGCTGAAAGAGAAAATTCCATCTATATTATGTATTTTATACAAGTATAAAGAAAGATTAAATGTTCTTTTGAAACATTATTCCATGTAATATATTTTTATGAAAACCAGTTACAATTTTAATTAGGTTGTATGCCCTTGAGATCTGAGAGATCTAAAGAACAAAGAGTCAAATTCAGAAAAAGACATTTTGGTTTTCATTAAAATATAATGATACCCTTAATGCTTCTAGATTATTTTCATAGGAAATTGCATAGGTTTTTTTTTTGTTGGTTGGTTGGTTGGTTGGGGGTTTTTTTTGGTTTTTTTGGTTTGTTTTTTTGTGGTTTTTTTGAGGGGTGTGGGGGGGGGGGTGTGGTTTTTTGTGGTTGTTTTGTTTTGTTTTGTTTTGTTTTTTAAGTCATGTCCTGGATGTCATATTAAAAACAGAAACCAGTTTTGACTACTAGAACACTTAATTTGTGTGAAAGGTAAGTTTCATGCCTCACTGACATTGCATACATCTTAGATCATTTTGTTAAAATATAATTAAGCATTCTGTTCTTTAACAGAAAAATTCCAACTACCTTCACAGAAAAGAGGAAAACTTGAAAAGGTAAGGTAGTGGGTTGTTTTTTTTTTAAAAAAGGGGCATGATTATATGCCTTTTCCAAACAGTCTCTTTACTAGGGAAGGAACAATTTTACTGTTTTGTATAGATGGAGGATGAAGCCCATAGGACCCGAGTTGATACACTGGAACTTGTAGACACTGCTCCACTTAAATAAACAAACAATTCTTCAGTAAATAAAGGTACTGGGTACTTGTCATCTGCGTTTCTAAGGATGACATTTAAATTTCTGACATCAATAGAATTCATATTCTCTAGAAGTATATACAAAGTGGTTTACAAAGTCTTTTGCTTATCTCCAAGTATTTTACAGATAGTAGCATGTCAAATGTAGTTTAAATGTTGAGTAATTTTGTTCAGCCCAGGGTCCTATATATCTCTTTATTCAAGTGAGGAAGAGTGTTCCACAGTCTCTGTGCTGAGCTTAAAACCAGGCTCCATGAATTAAGTAAGCAAAATGACTGATTCTCATATCAAAATTATGCAGTTACTATGCAATTCTAAACTCTGTGACAAGCTGAAGACCATTACAAATGTTACCTGTTTTATTTATAGTTTAGAGACTCTATATTATGTTAATTTTAAAACAATGTGACTGGATATCAGAAAAAAAGAAGCAAAACCTGTGTTCTGGCCTTCTCTTTGTTACTGGTCTCTGGATTGCCCTTTTGTTTCTGTTCTACAGGTTTTAGTTACTTTGTTTTCTCAGTTTTTAAAAGGCTTTGTTCTAGTTTTTTTTCTCAAATACAAACTATCTTTGGGGTTTAAAAGCCCTGTTGGTTTATGTTCACCAAAAGGAAAAAATGCATCCAGTCCTCTCGCAAGACTCCAAAGATTTTGAGTGAGTAATGGTATGCTGAGGCACAATTTCCTAATCTGTGTATTCTTCCAACCTAATATGGTGGTGCTGAATTATTTAGTTATAATAAACTGATTGAAGGGACTGATAGATAGAACACTTAAGATACCACTCCACAATCCAGAGGAAAGTATAAAGAAAATTAGGATTGTAGTAAATGTGGAACACATGAGAAAACCAACAATACTTCAAACTGACAATTTTTGTCTTGTGTAAAAAGTACAACTAATTAGATTTTTCTAATCTAATAGAGTACAGTTTTCCCACCATTTTAAAAACAATTTCTTTTGTATAGACAATAGTTCAGTACAGAATATATGCCTTTACATAACTAATCTATCTATTCTAGCATTCTACTTTCCAGTTGATTGCTAAGATAATGAAAACATGCCTTCAAATTGTGCAGGCACTCATCTCATAAGTTGCTATCTTACTGCTAACTGCAGTCACTGGCTTTGGAGACCTTATGGAGAAAACCTTCATTTTTAACACTTTTATTGACTCCCTTGATAGGCTCACTCATTTGGAAGGAGCTTCTAACTGAAGAATATATTTTGCTGTGTGCTCTAAACTGGAAGTAGATTTGCAAACGTAAGACTATAGGATGAAGAACAGAGATAGACCTACGTCCATATTGTTAAATCAGGAAAAAAATTTGCAATGTCAGAGATTAATACTGTTAAAATAATAACACAATGGAAGTATTTCGAAATATTACACAGTTATTATTTATCATTTTTCATATGATTATTTGATTTTTGCTTCATTTTGCATTCAGTTGTAGGTCTTTTTCAAATAAGGAAAGCATGCTAACACTTGCTTTCCACTGTTTATTGTGTCTGTGAGTGAATGCATGTGCATATATGCATACAAAATCCTCTATGTCTCTCACTTTACTGTTCAACTGCATTAAATAAGAAAGTTGGTGAAAGATCAGCTTAGGGTCATTTCCTGTTTATATTAGCAAGCATGGAGTTTAATACGGACCTATGGAATAGTCTGCCATATTGCAAGAATGCAGAAATCTCTGCTTACCAAAGCAGAGACTGGTTATTTTGTCATGGTATGAGAAATTAAATTAAAGTAAGTGTCATTCCCAGGCAGGGTATGAAAACTCCTCATAAACAAGCAGTGAAAGAAAACAAACAAACAATTATTTAATTGAGTATTTAGCATCATTAGATGTCCTAGCATTTTGTGAAAAGGGTCTCATAGGCCCAATGATGTTCTCCTCCTGGATGGAGATGAATGTGTAGGTGAGTTTTCCCATTGCATACGAGTGTATCCCTATATTAACTTATGGTTATAATCTATATGTGTCATTTATGACCTTCAAATTAATATTATCTTTTTTTTTCTCTCTTGTTCTATTGAGCAAGATATAAACGAAAAACACTTGCCATGTGGATATGAAAAGTTACCTTTTCAAGTCAATCTTAGCTTAAGATCTTGCTTCTAAATTGTAACATATGAGGTGTTGAATTTCTAAGGTGGAGCTATTTCCCATGAGTAATACAAGAACAAATCCTATACTCCCATCTAATGTTCCATGTAAGCATGAGATATAGAGGCATCAATACAGATGGTTTTCAGCCAAAGACTTGAAAATACAGATCATATTTTTCATGACTGAATTCAGTCTGAACGAACCAAAATCCAATATCTTCCAGGTACTCAGTAACTCCTTTCTGGATAATGTTTTGCTTTTTTCTTTTTTTTTTTTTGTTTTTCTATAGTCATACTGACAAAAGGTCAACTAAGTCTTATGATTAGTAATCAACAATGTTTTAACTTTCACAGATATTATCAATAGTTACATAATTTTCCAAATACTCTTGATAAACTTCTGAGCTCTGTAGTAACATTTGTATGTGTATTTTTTCGCATCATTACTTATAAATGTATATAAATGAAAGATATATTTGTAGATCTGTAGTCAAGTAATGGAGGGTTATAGATCCCCAGAACATTTCCATAATACTGGAGTATATGTGCTCTTTATAAAAAAAACAATGAAATGAACAAACAAGTAAATAAACAAACAAAAATCATATTGACAGTTATATATAGATTGCGCACATATGTAAGAAACCCATATTTTTATTTTTCCTTTGAAAATATGAAATAGAAAATGCTCTTTATACTTAGAAAATGTATTCATGTTTTTAATGTGAAATTTATATTATTATTTAATAAATATTTTTAATAACCTATTTGGTAGGATATTTGCACATAATGGTTTTCCATAGGAGCCATTTTGAGGTACCAGTTAAACCTTGGATGGTGAAAAATAAGTTATTAAATCTTCATATATATAAAGTATAACACTTATTTTCAGTTGAAAAGGGAAATTTTAATCAGACAAAAATTAATTGTTCATTTAAGTGTTTTGATAAAGAAATACAAAGTTGAAACTAGTTATGAATAATAAATAAATACTATTAAAAATTGGGAAGTAGAAGTTCAAAACCAAGCACAGTTCTGTAATATTATATCTATTTCAAGAATATATAAGGCAGCTTGAAGAATCAATATGATAATTATTAGTTCTTAACAGTAAGTCATAAATTCCTTACTCAGAGCTGAAAACACTTTGAAGATTTTTAACACTATATGGATTACAGTCATAAACGGAATTCAAGTTTTCCTTATTACTGTATATGCTATTAAAAAAAAAATCCAGATGCTTCTTTTCCAAGTAGTTTAACTTAAATCAGGGGATTGTATTATATTTAGCATTATTTTCCACTTTGGTTAATATGGTACTATTAAACAGTTCATTTCTTTCATTTTCTTAATTCATATAAAACATCACGCTGCAGTCTGTCTGTGCCAATACAGTCTGTTAAAGGAGGAAGGGAGTGGAGTTTTGCATAACACAGAAGATCTAGGGCCTGTTGAGTTATTGGGAAGCAGCCTGTAACACACCACGAAGGAATCAGGACGTTTCCCTAGTAAATTGTCATGGTTGATTGGCCCAACCAAAGTGTCTCTCTGCCATATGAGAGCATGCTGTGTGGGTAACAAAGAGGAGGAGTGGGAAGCCACCTGTGCAGCCATAAAGCTATGATCTTACCACCATCGCTGTAAAATGGTGGCACAAATCTGTGGTGAGTTGACACTGGCTGTCCATCAAGTGCCTACCTAGTTGTTCTATTGCTCACAGTCCACCATCAGGACAGGAGTAAAGCTCATGGACAGAGGTAAGGACAGGCCACTCAACAGTTACCACCACAGGCAAAATAGACTTCACTTAGGGAAATTAATTTCATTTATTGCCAATTAAACAGAGCAGGATAATGAAAAATAAGAACTAACCTAAAAACCCCTTTCTCCAACTCCCCTCTTCTTTCAGGGCTTAATTTTATTCCTGAATTCTCTACCTCCTCCTCAGTGGAGCACGGGAATGGGGGATGTGCTGAGTTTACCATATTTCTGCTTCTCCTTCCTCTTCAGTGGGAGGACTTCTCATTCTTCACTTGCTTTAACAAGGATTCCTTCCAGTGGGTGCAGTCCTTCAGGAACAGACTGTTCCAGCATGGGTCCTACCAGTAAACATTCTCCAGCATTGGTTTCTCTCTCCACAGAGCCAAAAGTGGAGAGCCTGATCTAGTGTAGGCTTCCCCAGAGTAACCACACTTAATGTGTCTACTGTAGCTTAATTGTGTTCATATTTGTGCGTTTATTTATGGTGTTTTGTTAACTAATAATTTCCAGATAATTAAAGTGTTTTGAGCTTAAGTGATAAATCTACCTTAAGTGGGAGGAAAGGAGTAAGTTACTTAGAGAATTGCTTACTTATGATCAGACAGGTAAGGCAGCGTTAAAAAGGCAAACTTCACTTTGAAGCTCACTGTCTGAAAATCCACATGAACCAAAGATTTTCTTTCTTTCCATTATATACTTGTGAAAAGCAAACAGCCGGTTACTGGGACTGTTTTCTAGTTGTTTGTTAACATTCAGTTATTTCCCTCCTGTAAGTTTGGATGGGACTGCAGGGGTATGAGTGAACAGCACTAACATGACAGCATGAGGATTTTCCTTTAGGGCATCATCAGAGTCTAATACATTCTGAGCAAGCTCTTTAGACATTCTGCATGGGTTTGATGCTTATTGCCAAATTTTAATATTTGATACTGTACTGAATTTTGGTTTCGTGAGGGATACAACTGTATATTTTAATCACAGGACAGGTACAAATTACACTTAGGAGAATATGACAGTTGTAATTTACAGTAGAATCACAATATAAATACAGTGCTCATTACTGTCCTTATAGTATGCAAACTTTCGTGACGGTAGGCATCTTCAGCCACTACAAAGCAGCACAGGCAGTCTTCTCATTCAAGACCTGAAGGGTAAGAACATTCATTAATCTGCAGGAAATTGTAAGAACTGAGAGTAGATGGCTCTGAAAAAGTTTGGATACGATTGATCCACATGATTATAATTTATTTGGATTTGAAATTTACATTTACTTAAGCACATAAAGTAATAAGCATAAATAAAAATTAACATTTAAAATGTCCAGAACACATCTATCTGAAAAAAATATATACAAGAAATTAGAAGAAATATTTTTGAAATTAAATGCTGTTTGTATCATATTTCTGTTTAAAACACTCTTCCACACTGTATCTAAATATCTACTTAGCAAAGTAAACTCAAACCTACTCACAAGTGTTTCTCCAGAGACATAACATAGAACTAAGTCAGTAGAGAAGTTAATATTCTCACCTTATTTTAGGTGTACAGGAGGTTTTGAAGTCAATGAAAAGGACTAACAATGAAAAATTACTTTGACATTTCAAATGGTTACATTGAATTTATATTTTTGAGAACTATTTTGAGTTTCCAGAGAATACTGTGACACAATAATTACATGAATGGTATATGATGTACTGTGTTAGATGAGAAAAATAGCAAATCCATATGTTTTCTAAAAAATGAATAATTTTGTTGCTTTATATTTTCAAAAGGACAAGGCCTATATAAAAAAAGAACAAAATAAAAAAAATATTTTCCATTACCATTTTTGGAGTAAGATTCATACAGTAGCAGTAAGCCTGTATTGTCAAGGCTACTCATTCAGCAGAGGAAATAACTAATTTCACACCAAGAATATAGTACCTGTCCAAAAATGCAGTGAAGTAGTTTGGAACAAAAAAAAAAAAAAAAAAAAAAAGGAAAAAAAAAAAAAAAAGGCAGGAAAAAAAATGTGAGGCTGTGGATAAGGTCTTCTCTCAGCAGATTTAAGATGTTGCAGCCAAACATGGTATTGAACAAGGTTATTAGACAAGATCAATAAGAAATTTGTCGCTAACATCACAGGGACTAAATGACACCACTTGCAGAGAAAATAATAATAAAATCCAGGTTCTGGAAGGTACATCCATATAAAATGATATTAAAAATTCTGCAACAGTTTTATTAAGGATTTGATAGATCAGTCCAAGACTGACTTATTTCGTTCAAACAAAACAAAAAAAACTTTGCGGAGTTGTACCAGATATGCTAAAACTCCTCTAAAAGAAGTGGGTATGGTCAGTCATCTTTCTAGGCAAATGTTTTAGCCACCAATTTAAACACAGTAAAGTAGGAATAAAATGTTTAGCTTCTTAAATTAAACGGGTTGCTTTTTGGAAGATGTGTTAAAATTAAACATAAGTTATTAGCTCCAATATGTTTCTGCACATTTGAAATTATTTGGAATCACACAGAGAATAAAGGTAATCAAAAAAATTATTACAATTTCAAGCTATTTTTACAAAATGCACTATTTTAGTGTCAAGGCTGGCAGAGTGAGTCAAATCAAATCTTCTACTACTCTTGAGCCTTATCTAAGACAGCAGCCAATAATGTATATTCAGGAATCTAAATATGGAATAAAAGTCACGATTCTTCTCCAGATTAACTTCCTACACTTTGAAAATTTTTTGCTCAGTCATTCTGTTGTTAGTAGCCCTGAACAGATTTTTCTTCAGGTCAAAGTGTCTAGAGGAATATTAATGTTGTATAAGCTATATATTAGACATGTAATAATTTCAATAATTAGCTTTAAATGGAAATTCTTATGTTATCTTGCCTATTAATTTCTAGGCTTCCATTTGAAGGTTTACATGCTAGCATCTCCAACAGACAGAAATACCATTAACATTGAACCATAATAGTATTAGAATAGTTCCTTCAAAAAGTCTTGAATTCTTTGGATGCAACATTGACAAAAAATCAAGGTCCCTATGGACTTGTGATTTTTGGCACTTCTGTCTTTGTAGGACTCCACAGAAAAGACAAAAGTCTTTTGCATTGCTCTTATATTTTATAATATCAACTTAAGGATTTCTCACTTTTTTTTTTTTTTTTTTTCTCCTGTAAGAAACTGGCTCAGAATTGGGTATTGTCATAGTCTAGTGATCCCATTAGTGCATCCGGAATTTCTAACAGCCACTCTTCCCTGCATGATTACCCTTGCAACTCTAGATGACAATGAAACCCAGGGAGATTTTCTCCATGCTTTGCTGGAAGGCTGAGCTAGCGAAGAAGACCAAAACATTGAAATAGCACTCATATTCTCAAATAACTTTTCAACTATAGGAAAGATTACAGAAGTTTTACTCAGGGTTTCATTTAAATATCTGAAGAACATATGTCTGGGACATAACGCTTTCCAAAAGTAATCATGAATTTGTTGTGTCAATACTAAATCGAAGTACAATTAACAGTCAACTAAACAAAAACACACACATACAAACACACACACAAAATAAAGGGGGGGGGAAGGAAAAAATAAAAGGGATTGTAAATGTACCAGGTGTGTGTATTTGATATCTCAGCTTTACATGAAAGATTTTCTACTATTTTTTATTTTGAAAATCAATAATCTATTAAGTAGGTACAGTACTTTGAACCACTCTTGGGACTTTAGATCCCTCAAAAGAGCTAAAAATTGATTTAATGCATAGTTTCTAATTGCAGCTATAGATTGCTTTTGAAATCTATATAGCTCACCTGCTTTTCTTCTGTGTTTTCAATTTTACTTGCCATTTGTTCTGTTTTATTCTCCTTTGTTCTACCAAGATGAACACTTTTCAGTTTTCTATGCATAAGTCATTACTCCTTATTGTTGCTCAGTGGTCCTTTGGCATCTCTAGCTTAAACTCAGTAATTAAAAGAGCTCAGAAAATCCTTAGCCTGAGCTTTTCACAAAGCAGAAAAGTGAATTGTTCCCCCAGTGGCCACTGCTGAAAGGAAAGAAGGAAATTGAGGAAACAGGATGATTAAACTTTACACCACTATCTCATATTTTATTCAGTGTGATCAGAGAATACTTGGCTAGTTCACCACCATGGGGAAATTTTTCATGTTAATTGATAGCAGTAACTCCTTCTTTTAACATGAGGAATTAAGATTTAAAATCTGTAATGATTTTAAAGTACTACAATGTAAAAAAACTCTTCAAGTAACCAGCTTTCATCCCAGTACAAACTATGGCACTATTTGAATTCATGTTCTGAAGCAGAAAGTGACTGTCCACTATTTAAATTACCAGCAACACACAAATGCTAAATATCAAGTACTCCAATAGCTGCTGCTAATCTAGGTTGTATCATGATCCTTTAAACCCTCTAATGTATGAGTAAGCTAGCCATCCTATTTTCTTGTCAATCATTTAATTTAATTAAAAAAAACATGTCAAAAGATCATAACCAAGACAACTAGGGAAGAAGAGACTATGTTCATCTGCCTTTTGTTTTCATTACAAGAACTAAGTAATAATACCATGGCAAATAATTTTATTTCTTATTATTTTATACTCTGAATGACACGGAGAGCACAGAGATTTTCAGATCTCTTGGATATGATATTTGTCTGGTTAGATAGGAAATTTAAAAACCAGTTTAATTCTGGGCTCAGCTCAGTAGGACTGCACATCCGCACCTGGCTAAGAGTGACTACATATGTTGCACAAATGTGCAACAAATTTCACACTATGTCATATTTCATGGTGTAAAACAGCATAAATAAGACCCCTAAATAATCCACTGAGTTTTCTGAAGGATTAATAAATTTCTCCTTTATATGATTTTTCATTTTACCCCACTCAATTCCTAGCATGCTGTGAACTTTTATTATAAACACTGCTTTACTAGATAACTTAAATTATTGTGTAGTTCAGCACTGCCTTGCAAAATGGTTTCATATTGTGGTATTAATACATGTCCTTTCTCAGCTGCTTTAAAGGGTTATATCAGTAGTGAAACCTTTTAATAAACTCAAAAAATGTCAACATATCTTAATTATTTGAACCTAAAATATTGGGGTTTTATTGTAAGAAAATTTATTTATTCTTGTCATAGTTCTGATTTCAGCAAGGAATTTTTCTTTCCCTTCCCCCCTGCGTGTGCTCTGTGTGATGGGCCATCAGGTGAAACAAAAGAATCAGCCAGGTTCACAGTGGCCAAGAGATCAGTCTCCTTGACAACGAAGGGGGGGGGGTGGCCTGGTGTGTGGCTGGAAGGAGGTGGGGCTGGGTGTCAGCTCAGCTCTCTGCTGGGAGCAGAGCCTGCTGCGAGCTGCAGACACTGCCTGGTTCTTCTCTTTCCTGTCAGAGGGGAGTTTTGCTGCTGCTATCTGCTCAGCTGTTGCTGGCTGCAGGCCCAGCTTACAGAGCACCCTAACCAGCTGAAGTTTGTGAGTTTTCTTCCATTGGGAGAACTTTCTGTTTTATTGGGGTTTTTTCTCTTCCCCTTCCCCTTTCCCCCCCCCTTCTTTTTTCAGTGTGGGAAGGGAAGGGGAATTGAGTTTTTTTCTTTGTTTTTTCTCCGATATACCCTGGGGGGTGTTGCTTTTTCCCCTTTTTCCAACCCACCTGGCGGCAACCGAGGATCTCACAGCCCCGCCTGGTGACGGGCACTGGACATTACACTGTAGGAGTAGAATGGTGAATGGTACAGGACATTACAAGTTTTACATCTCCAGTGACCTGACCGCGCCCCCTGCTGACTGTGGTTGGAACTGCACCAAAGGGTGCAAAAAATTGAACTATTCAATTTTCCTTTTGCTGGTTTATCAATTTTGTTCTTGAAGGGGATTATTGGTGGGTATAGGAGTATTGCTTTGTTGTTTTACTTGGGTTTTTTTCGTGTTCCTGTTAATACACACATACCTTTTAATAAAGGGCTGTTATTTTTTTCCTTTTCCATAATTTGTTTTCCTTCAGTCAGAGCCTCTTAATTTCGGCTTTATATTTGCTTAGAAAGAAAAGTTTGGGTCTTTTCTCCTAACCCATCCTCAGCAAAAGACCCTTGTCTCATTTAAACTGGGACAATTCTACAAGGTGGGATGTTGTGTCCATCTCATAGTGCACTAAAACATTTCTGTCCTGATTTCTAATTATGAGATTCAATTAATATTTCATAGTCAATGCAATTTCTAAATGAGAATAATAGCTTCCATTTTATACACACATTTTAACAGAGGATTTTTGTATGGATACACTTCAAGATAAGTCTAAAATTCTGATGAAAATTTTAACTCTCTGGATATTTGTAATCGTTATAATAGATTGTCTTGCTTCTGGACTGTATTGAGTTACCTTAACTATCTATAACAGCGTAATTTCTATCATTAGGCTTTATATTGCAGTATTAATACTTGTACTGTATAATTTTTATTGTGGGAAAGATCGTACTTAACTTGGGCAGAGTTGGTAAAAAATTAGTTCAGAAAGAATTCAATTTTCAAAGAATCCTAAAAGGCCTGCTGAAGTTCAGCAAGAGCTGAAAATCCACTTCCTGCTATCTTAGCTGTGAGTATTTGTGCAACTTCACACAGCTCACTTCTAGGCTATCACGTCCACAGATGGACCATACCTCAGATGGCTCATCCCCACAACACAACAAGACCCAAAGGTGGACCAGTCCTCCTGCTCCCCTCACCTATAACCACCCATGCCTTTGTTTTCAAGAAAATAGTATCTCTCATGTTTTGAACAGGTACCACTTTTTCTAACTAAAAGGAGTTCTCTCAGAATTACATTATGTACCAACATACATATCTGGATGCAGACTGTGAAAATATCAAAGTTTACTGAGTTTTCCACTCTTTTCATAAGAACTAAATCAAAGCTGGAGCATCTTGTGTATCCCAGTTAGGACGAATAATTGATGCTGTGCCTAACATAATTTATGAAATTCTTTTTATTTACAAAATATACATAGATTTTTATATTTGAGTGTAGACTGTGGGCCTCAGTTAAAGACAGCAATTGTTTCAAACCCTCTTATCTCTCATGTCCTTGTAGGAAGGTTTATCAGACTGTATGAGTTGCTTTGTCTCCCTGTGTTCATTTATACAGAAATATATTGTTGAATGCACTCTGGCCAAAGAGTTCAAGTTTCTGAACAGTCTTACATTTGTTTTCATTTTGGATGGAAATATGAGTGCAGCATATATCTTAAAAATAGAAAAATAAAGTTTCAAAAGCACTTCAATCTAGTGACCATGGTAGAGTTACTTATTTATTGCTGTCACATAGTCTACAATACAAAAAATGTCTACTGGAATTGAGATCAAATGACAAAAATCTTTGTATCTGAACACAGTCTCAAATAAATTTCTATTTTTCAGAAGATTTTTCATATATTATTTTAATTTCCTTTTTTCTTTCTTCCTAATGCATTAATAATCTATAATAAATAAGTAATAAAATAGTGTAACCAAATACATATAATTCCAAGATAATGTCTTTTTACATATACCATTGTAGTCTCTGAGGTGCATAGCATGCATTATTAAACCCTGAAAAAATCCGTATTAATTTAATACCTGAAATTAGCAGCATCAGTTAAGGTAACGTTTTGCTATATTTCACTTTCTCTGTAATTTATTGTACATGTAGTATGACTTCTGGAGTGAGAAATGATAAAAACAAGAAGTGTATTAAATATATATTTCATTGCATATGAAGCTAAACTATATTTTATGTAATGCAACGTTCCTAAATATCTTAATGCTCCAAAACTTGGAATGGCAAACTGCTTGTCTTCTTATAAACTCTATTAAAGAAAAAACATAATAGGAATATTTCAAAAAGTAATTATATTGGATTTTAAACATTTCAATACTGAATATGATGGGCCAAAAATTAACATTCTGTAGTAAGTGCACTTGACAGTCTTATTCTGAACCAAATTTTGATTTTAAAAATCAGTTTTCCTTTCACTAGTTCAGGCATAAGTAATAAATGTATTGATAAACAGTGAGATTGACAGTTTTTCTGGTTAAAATTAAGTCGCAATTCAGCAGTTCAGCATTGCACTAATCATGGTGGCAGAGTTTTTACACTAGATGAAGTAGCCATATCAGGCCAAAACTGCGATCCCTTCAGGCAGTGAGAGCTTTAAGTAACTAGAGCAAATTTCTCTTCCCAAGTGAGAATTACAGAGTGACTTTCCATGTTGCTCTTTCTATATTTCTCTGTAATTTCAAGGGAGGAGAGGGTAGGAGGAAGAAGAAGAAAAAGCAAAAATAATTTTAAACACTATTTCTGCTACATTTTGTCCATATTTACAGGCCGGGATAAACATTAAAACAAACAAACAAACAAACAAACAGAAAACCCGATCAAAAAAAAAAAAAAAAAGAAAAACAAAAAAAAGACAAAACTGATAAAAATACAAGTCCAGATTCTGAGTCCTGTCTGTCAGAAATTATTCCTCTATGGGTAAATTTAAATTCCTGCCTGACTGCTTGGCACTTTACATTTGCTGAAGTGATACTATGCAGGATGTCACCAGGACAACAAACATCTTGGAGGCTGTCTGAGCTCAAGCACACTGATTCAGCAAGAACAGCCTGACACATTGGGATATAGTTACTTCAGAAACGAAAAACTGCTTATTTAAAATTAAATTCACTCTATTGAATTATTCAACAATAATTGATTACACTGGGTAGAGAACCCCTCACTAGTGCTTTCTCACATTAATGAATTAGAAATAGAAAACACTGTCAGAATAAAGGTATAAATACAGCTAAATTTGCAGTCAGAAGTACTTTGCACTAAACAGCAAAGATGCATAATTGGATGGTGCCATCTGACAGCATGAGAAGTGTAGTGAACATGGAAGATCCATCTAGTGTTAATTATGCTTAGCAAAGTAATTCTTATGAGTAGCCTTTCAAGTCCAGGTACTTTTATAAAGACAATTGATCGTGGCATTTACATTCTCATCTATTGGCATTGTGTCATAAAGAAGCAAGCTGATTTGAAAGATGAATCATATGCAGTTTTTCTGTCATGATTATTGATTATCTTTCAACCTATAAAGACTGTGTATGGTTATGCAGCACTTAAAGATTTATTACCTTTATAGATCTATCTTTTCTGCGGTGATGAAAGTAAACATAAATCTCTGTTTTACCAAATGATACTGTAAACATGATTGCTTTAAATAATTAAAAACATATTAAACATAAAGAACTAATGTTCACTGCAATTTTTTTTCAAGTTAAGAAAAAGAATTGAATAAACATTTTTAATATGTTGTTCTGCTTTGAAGAGTCACTTTGTCAGAATGTATATCAATTACATTTAGAGGTCTAGGAAAAGTACTGGGTCTTCTGAATTGCAAGTGGGATTGGAGAAGATATTAGGAAGGAAAAAAGTAATGACAAAAAAACAAACAGCATTGACTGACTTGAGTTTGCTGAGCATCTACTAATGATGCTCAGAATTTATAGACTTTGGTAGAACAGTACATCCACAGGTATACATGAAAGCTGCAATCGCACCTAAGAACAATGACCTATTTTGACAGAAGCTGCCCACCTAGAGAAAGCCACCCCTTTCTTTCTTATGTCTGGATGCCTTCAAAACTGCTCTAATGACCATTCTGTAGCCATTTCAATGAAGTCATGTCAGCAAAGCTTTTTATTTTTAAAACTGTTTAAGATAATCAAGATCATTTTGACTAAAATAAACTAGGTCTTCATGGCAGCTATTCATAGGTTGTTGGGAATGACAGACAGATAGACAGACAGTGGTGAACAGCGGGATTGACAGTGATGACTCCAATCCTCTCATACACATCCAGAATGCTCTGGCTGCCCACAGATTCAAAAGTCATTCTTAAAAGGCAAACCTAAACTTAGCCTTTTTACTCAACAATCCTTTTGTATACTCCACAGTGTACAATAATGACATCACTCTATGCCTAATTCTAATGTAATTCTCATGATTCAACTAGAAAGTGATCAAACTATTACTTTACTGTAAACTATACTGCTACATGCATAGGCATTGTTTCCAGAGGATTAAGAGCTGTTCTTCGATGATATTTGTACACAAAGGACATAACTGAAATGCTGCAAAAAATGTTCATTGTTCATCTGGACAAACAGCAAACTCTATTCCTCAAAGCATCATTGATTCTGAAAACACTGGAGAGCTTTGAGTCTTTCGCTCTTGATCATCTGCAAGAATCAGTTTTAAATCAGTAGAGAATGAATACATGTAAGATCAAATTGATAATCATCATTCTTAACTGAGGCTGGTTCTGTGGGCTATAATTCCACTTCTCATAAGAGCTCAGCATTACCCTTTGTACTCATTGCTGGATTGAGCCAGAGTAACAATAACTGGACACCGAAGTGATGTTAGATTTAGCTTGAAATATGCTGAAAAACATTGTAAATAGGAAATCTGACATACTGAAAATATGGAAATACTTTATTTAGTAGCAGTCTGCACAAAAATATATGAATATTTTTCCATTAGAAGTTGGTATCATTATCTATTACATACATCAAGGTCTTTCTTCTGCTGAAAATGTTTTTTAGAGGGAATCCCAGATAATCAGTGGAGTGTTAAAAATATATTCTTAAGAGAAATATTGTGAGCAGGTTATTTTTAATTTGTGTAAAGTCAGTCTGTTTGTTGATTGATCTGTCTATGTATCTATCTATTTATGAATGTATTCATTGCTGAAAGTAATAAGTACTTCTTTAGTAGAATAATTTAGAAATAGATTTTTTTCTTCAGAAATACTTTCCATGTTTACAACACTTTTAGTGTGTCATAGATGTTTAATATTTCTATTCATCCTTCTCATTAGACATTTCATTAGAATTGATATTTTGCTTCATTTCCAAGCTAAGATCTCTAACACATGTCAACCAATTTACCACTGCCTTCTTATAAAACCTCATTTTAAACCTGATACCAGTACTGTTTTGACCTTTTCTACAACCTTTCAATTTCTCATAAAAGTATTTGAAAAAGTAGCTTTTCTCTAGCCTTCAGTGACCTGCCAAACACCATTATCATTCATCTTTTTCAATCTATATTTGTTCTTAGCACAGCAAGAAAACAACCCTTCTTCTTGTAACTATTAGCCAGTGATTGCTGTATGGTAGCCAATGATTGTATTTCCTTCCCCATATACCTTACACGTCTACCTATCCATCAGCAGCTGCTAATAAACTTTTCTTTTTTTACCATTTCCTAATAAATACACAGACTGGCTTTACAAGTAATCCCAGCTGTTTCAAAAGACAAGCAGTAAAGATATTGGGCCTCTTTGTATATTCCTAATTATTGTTACAAGGCATCATATCTTAAGCCTGGCAGGCAGCTCAGCCCAATGCAGCAGCTCATTCTCTTCCCCTGCAGCAGGAATGGAAGAGAATCAGAAGTGTAAAATTGAGAAGACTAGAGCACTGTTACAAAGAAAGTGTAACAGGTAAAGCAAAAACTTCATTTTCAAGCAAACCAACACAAGGAATTCCTTCACCACTTCCAATGGGCAGTTAGGTGTTCAGCCATTCTAATGACTCAACCCAGTATGCTCCATCACAGATAATAATGATCTGGGAAGGCAAATGCCATAACTCTGAATGTTGTCCCCAGCCCTCTTTTTTCCCCCAGATTGTATTGCTGAGCATTGGTATCCTATGGTATGGAATTTCTGTTGCTCTGTTAGGGTTAGCTGTCCTGGCTCTCTTCCTAATCCTTGTGTATCCCCAGGCTATTTGCTGGTGGGCCAGTCTGAGTGCCATAAAATGCTTTGACTCTGTGTAAGCACTTCTCAGCAACAACAGGAATACCCCTGTACTGTCAAAATTGTTTTGATCAGGAATCAAGATTACTATGAAGAAAATTATCTCAGCCAAAACCAGTAAACAGGAAACATCTTCTTCATTTCTCACTAGTATAAGTGTACTCTCGTTGTGAATATGCCCTCCTGAACTATTGTAGTTAGACTAAATGCCCCATGAATCTCTTCAATTTGATACCAAGTAGACAAGACAAACAATAATTTCATTATTTTATAGTGGCATTAAAATGAGTGTCTGACACGAGAAAATGTTCTGGTTTCCCCTACAGTGACTGGAGAGACAGAGGCTCTGCAAGGGTTGAGTCACCCTGTGTGAAGAAGATGGCAAGATTTCCTTTGAAGATGCCTGTCCTTTTCCTTTGATGGTGGAAGGGGTCCAAGTAATCAGCTTAGACAATCAGAGAGATGCAGTTAATCTTATCCTTCTCACTGTGTATCTATTGATATTTTTATTAATCTCATGTATGATTGTAACACATTAACCCCTCAAGAAAGGGTACCTTAACAAGGATCAGTTCATCCAGTTTCTTTCAGATTTCACCTCAGGGAGATTTCTTTTTCATCTTTTTAAATCATGTAATGGACTTTCTATGTGGAAAAGTAAAACCACTAGTGCTGAAAGAATTTTATTCTAAGTATCTTCGTAACACTTAGCAGTTCTGTTGTCAGGTTACTTCAGTAGTTATCAGAGAGCAGAAACTGTTGCTAAAGAGTAAATTATTAATTTTAAATATACAGAATTCAAAAAAAGATAATTACATATAGAGACTGATCTGCTTGGTGGCTGTCCCTTTCTGAAATTTAGTTGGTTTGTGACTGTACTCAACAGTTTTAGATTCTATGACTTGAATAAGTTCATTTCAGTTACAAATTTCCACTCAAATTGAACTATCAGTGTCATGTTAACTTTCAGATTTCATAACTTAACGTTAGAAAGGCCCTTCAGAATACAGTTTTTTGTGATGGAAAAACAAAAACAAAAACATGTTTATATCCTTGGCATGTCCAACACTTGTAGTGGGAGACAGATTAGACATTTCAGGTGTTGGTAAAGAAATACAATACTTCCCTTGCCTTATAGGAAAATAGAAGTAGTTAATCATAGGTAATTAGACACCTACTTTATTCAAAGTGGTTGCATGATGGTGTACCATTTATAAAAAAATTACAGTATCAGTCCAATTGCTACTAGATGCAGTTTTAACATAGAAGTCAAGGAATTAATATGTATTAAGACTGTTTTATTTTTCAACAATAAGAAGTATTCCTAAAGGACAGAGTGGAAAAGTGCTGACTGTGCAATGCTGAAAGACTTGAGCCAATTTCAGTGTGACTTCTCCCACAGAGTTTTGTTCTGGGACTACTGCTTTCATGGATCAGTGTGTAGGAAAAAATATCAATATATGTATATACAATTTTTTCATCTAACTATTTCACCACCTGCCTATCAGTATTCAACTACCTGATTTGTTAAGAGAAAAAATATTTTAAAAAGATGCAGTTTTCTCAAAAATGTTAAGTCAGTGATGTTGACAAAAGTGACTGTTTTTATTGTTCTTATTGCAAGAACAGAAGCTCTTTCTGAAGACTATCCAAAGAAGGGCAAAGAAGCTGATAAAGGGTCTGGAGCACAAGTCTTATGAGGCGTGGCTGGGGGAGCTGTGACTTTTTAGACTGGAGAAAAGGAGGTTCAGGGAGGGCCTCATTCCTCTCTACAGCTCCCTGAAAGGAGATGGTACCCAGATGGGAGTCAGCCAGGTAATAAGCAACAGAACAAGAGGAAATAGTCTCAAGCTGCAACAGGGTATGTTTGGATTGCATATTAAGAAAATTTTGCTCGTGAAAAGGGTTGACAAGCACTCAAATAGGATTCCCAGGGAAGTGGTAGAATCACTATGCCTGGAAGTGTTCAAAAAACATGTGGTTCCAGGTTTACAGGAACGTGAGGATCTTAAACAAACTAGATGATTCTACTATTCTATTACAAAAAAAACCAAACAAACAAAAAGCCAACAAAAAAAAAAAAAACCAACAAAAAAATCTCAGTGGTTTAATTATCTCTTCTATATTGTTAGGTCCTTTCAAAATCCTGTACACTTTTCATGGCATCATCCTGAAAACATTTTTTTCAATATTTGCAGTATTTTTTTTCCCACAGAACTGGTGGGGTGCTTTAACAACTAATCTTCTGAAGTTACATGAAGTCTGTCCTCTTGAGAAAAGTCTTTGAATTAGAACTGTTTATTGTGATTTTGCCTATAAGCAAACACAAGATGTGGCCATGACAATCTATGTTTACAAAATGACTGCCAGGTTTTATATTAACACATGCTGGATACCTTGGCTTTTTCTTATCCATCACACCTTACAGAACACAGTATATAGCAATGAGCTTTACCTCAATGGTGAGTCATATATTATAGATAGTGGACAAAAACAGGGAAAGATGAAGTACCATTTCAACTTAAACTGATTTAATATAAAGAAACAGAGTGGTTATGCTGTTATAGATCATTATGTGCTGGTTAAGCAGTTTCTTTTATATGAATGTATCTATTTGAATTTTACAGCCAATAAAGCACCTTTGTTATAAGGTATATTTTCCTCATAATAAGTACACATGAACAAAAAAACCACCAAGAATTTTGAATTTTAAAAACAAACAAGCAAACAATCTCTACCAGGTATTTGTAATCATGCAGGTTTTGTACTATGAACAAAGTACAGTTTTACTGAGTTAATATGATCACCATATATATTATTACTTATTTTTAAATATATTTAATTTAAAGTGACAAAAAAGCTGACGATAAATAGATATTTTACAATTTGCTTGTCAGATATGCTCCAATTGGAAGTAAAATATTTAGAGTTTTAAATAACTTTCTTATACAGTTGTACAGTGACCATTCTTTATTTTTGTACTCCTTACTTTTTTCAATTTCATTTAATGAAAATTATAGTGAAAATGTCAATTTTTTGTTTGTTTGTTTGTTTCTCCTAAATTCTTTAACTGCTTGGAAGAGCAGACAGAAAATGCTACTGTGGAATAAACTATTGTTTTGTTTTCTTACTAATTCTGGATTCTTATGGTTGTTATAAACTAGTTGCGCATATAAGGAGAGATTTTTAAGAACGGCTGTAATGGCACATCCACACATTTTAAAGTTAAAAAAATAAAAATAAACCCCAACAGACTTTTCGAGTATTGCTGCATAGAAAACCAACTGGTATCTACCTCAGATAGACTTTTATCCAGCTGAAAGAATTTTAGATCTCCCTAATTACACAGATCTCACTCAAACAACTGATACAGAAAGCTGATACGGAGTATTATTTTTCCAATCTTGAGCAGACTGAATGTTCATGTCCTGTTAATTAACAGGATTCTCATAACACTATTTGAGACAGATGTCCTTCTATCTCCTTTCTGAGTATCCAAACTATCTTTTCCAGAGCTATTTGCCTCTTTCATACATCTAACCATGTCAGCCTTCTTGATATTTTATTATATCTACACCTATCTTCACCCCCTCCAAAAAAAAAAGAACTTCTGGTTCTTAAAACAGAAAATCAATTTAAAAAACAAAACCAATCCAACAAACAAGCAAAAGGAAACCAACACCACCCCGCCCCCTCAAAAATAAAACAAAACAAAACAGAAAAAAAACCAAGCCAAAACAAAGTTCTTTGACAAAGAGTGAATTAGTATATAGTGAAGCACAAGCTATCGAACATACTTTAATTGATTGATAATCAAATAAGAGGTAGAAAATGAAGGAAAGAAGTTGATGATGATGATCTGACTTCTATCATATGCTGTTCAATAGATTTATAGAGATGTAAAAAAAATTAATTATTAGTAAATTGACTTCTTAAATGAGTCAGTCTTATTTACAGTAACCCAAATTGAAGGTAATGCAGGAGTTCTAGAAAGATGTCATTAGATTAATTGATCAGGAGATGTAGAGACAGATGTTTCAGATAAATTCTCTTTCCCTATTCTCTTCTCTGTGCATTAGATATTTTTTTCTCCCAAATTAACTTTCCTGCTTTCTCTCATGATGTGGTTTGGAAAGTCTGATTCTTTTCCCTGCCAAGGCTAACACGTTTTTGCTGTCAAATAAGGTTCATTGAAAAAAGGCTCTATGCTTTTCCCCCTTTCTTCATTATTTCCTCATGTCTTTAATTTCTGAAACAATGTCCTGTTTTGCCCTTTACAATCTCATCACGGAACTGGGGAGGTGAACTGTATTTTATTATGTATTCTTAAAGCATGACATAAGTTCACAGTGCTACATGCTCAATATTTAATAAATATGTGATACCATAAAATTCACAACTCATTACCTAGGCAAGGTGCTCATTTGGCAGAAAATCTAGGCTCAGGTCCAGATGGGCTCTAAATTATGAAACAATTCTGTTATTCGAATTTTGATAGAAATATCCAGGCTCTATATTTTGAGACCCTCTACGGGAACTGTTTTGGGCTTATGCTTCTGTTCCCAATGCACAGCTGATGAAGAAATGGCATATTAGGCTCTCTCTCTCCATGTTCATCTGTACTAAAAAGTCAGAAATTCTTCATATGGTACATGTGATAAAAAAATTTGGAGTGGGGAATAAAAATCTTAACATGCAGTGTGTTTTGTTTTTACAGGCAATAATTCCACTCATTTGTGACATAGCCCAAACAGAACTAAAGTAGGATTGTTATCACTGGTTATCACTTCACTTATTTTGCATAATTTCAGCAGAGAAATGGGTGGTCTAAGAAGGATAGTTCAAATCTTAGGTAATCTGGATTGTCCCTTAGAGAGGTCTAGCTCTATCCTTTACTATGGAAGAAAACTGGTGTCAATGCTTCTAGCTTAGATAATTGCCTAAACTTGTGTGGGTTAAAAGTGTACTTAATCTGGAATACTTCCTGTCAGAATAATACTTTAAACATAACATTTCACTAAAGACAAACTTGTTTTTTGATAATTTTATATTTCTACATTAATGTAGTGTTTGCGAAATGCAAAATAAATAATTTTCATATAAATTTTTCCCTTTAAATTAATAAAATACAATGAATTCTTACATACTAACTGCGTTGCCTTAGAAAATATAAATTTTTTAGAAAAAATTTTTAAAAAAAAGAGAAAAACTTGCAGAGCTTCAGTAGTAATGAGTTTAGATGATTCACAGGATCAGAAATATTTATTTCAGTTCCTTTATAATTCTATATAACTCCATGAAACACATTATGATAACACAAAGATGAAAAAAGGAAATAAAACCAGGATTGTTAAAATGGCATGGACTAAATTTAAAAAAAAAATAAAACTCTTCCTTGAGTCTCTATCAGTATAGGAATACAAGAAGCTAAAGTATCGTTACAGTGCTATGTGGATGTACAGCTTCTTAGGTAAAAAAAGGGCATATCTGTCATTGCAGCCAGAGGCATGGCTTTACAATGAGTCAGCTTTAACCTCTGCTGCCTATGACAGTAGCAGTGAGAGTGGGACTGACAAAGCCAGTGTGATGCAACAGCATCACATCAGCTTGGGTTGCACTATGAATCCACTTGCAGTAAAGCTGTGTGCCCACTGCATGTTCATTCCTGCTGTCAACCACAGCTACAAAGTGCTACAGTACTGGAGGTATCTGCTTACAGACATCTCGTCTAATTGCAGAGGGAATTTGTGCATATATAGGTGATCTGAGTGATATATCTCATAGGAAATATTTTTTTAAAAATTGCATTGTGATTGGATACCCATTTGCCAACTACTGGAAATATAAAAATATGATAAAACCATTACAAATGTAGAGGCAACAGAAATTTAAAGAAAATACTGTAAGAAATTCTATGAAAGAAACATTGTTCTAATTAGACTTCATTAGCAGAGAGAATGCAATGCCAATATTTATATGCATAAAAATATAGAGTCATTAGATGAAATTAATTTACCAGATGAAATGTAATTGCACTTGAATTTAGCATTTAATACTCTTTCATGGAGATATTAATCTATACAGTTAGGATTAGAACTATTTTTTGCACAATAAAAATGGCCTTAAAAGTAAAAACAAGTATGAACAAAACCAGAAGTTTGTCCTGAAAATATGGAGAACTGTAGTGTTTTGTGTGCAGTGTGTTATTATTCACATTTTCATTTCCTTATGTAGAAAAAAAAAGAAAGGAAAAACTCTCTGCGTTGGTAAATAATGAAGAGCAGAAGAGCCAAAAATAACGATATGAACCTTTTCCACTGACCTGTGTTAGTAGTTATTAAGTCTGTCATTAATAATAAAGAGAAACAATAGAAAGCAAGATCACAAGTGCAGACAGAAACATAACTGAGGAGATATTTAAAAAGAAATAATAATATGACCAGCTAGGATTCTGAAAAAGAAACTTTTTTTTTAAATGCAGGTGAAAAAAATGGCAAAGGCACAGAAGGGAAATGTAAAACAGAGAAAAGAAAAGAAGGCAGAGATAATTCGAGGGGGGATCAAATAATAATTAAAATTTGAATGAACAAAGTAAAGAAATAAAATATTCAGATGAGCTAACAAAAAAAGTAAATAAAAATGACACCCAGTGAATGCAATCTTAACTCATGATAGTATTTTATTTCATTTGATATCTTTCAAGTTGTTTTATTATGGGCTCTTAGGAAAGATACTGGGTACTCACCAGGATAGTGTAATTAATTCTTCGTATTTTACTGTAAGAAATAATTGAGCACTATGACAACACCAAAGCTTAGAAGTTGAAGATAAGCAAATGCAGTATTTCAAAGCCTTTCTCATTTGAAGATAAACAGGGAGCCTCATGAACAGAAAACCAAGACTGGAAGCCTTTTGTTACACCCAGATAATTTCTGGCATCCCAGGGTTGGAGATAGTGTCTGTAGACAAATCTAATCTTGAGGAAAAAAGAATCTTTTGAGGGTGTCTTTGTTTATGATATTTACTATCTCTCATGTTATTTTTTCTGTGAATTTTTTTTTTTTTTTTTTTGATTAGTGTAGTGGTAGCAACAATTTGCATACATGAACAGTGGAATACATGGTGTTTGACCAAAACACAACTATGTTTTGGGTTGCATTTTGAAATGAAGCCTACAGTCCTTATAGCACTTCACTGAACGTATCAGTCAGATTACTGAAAGGACTATTTACAATTTGCATAACTAAGGGTGGCTGCTGCTCTCAGCTCTCTTTTAAAATACCATCAGGAGACATGACATTCATCTGTCCCCTGATAAGTGAGAGACTTCTTTTCTTTTGGAATGATTCATTCATTCCGTGGGGCAGAAATACTGATCTGATAGAAGGTGGAATTTGGGTCAGGCAGTTGCATCAATAGTACACTGTTTCAGAAAGCCTTAAAATATTTAGGATATTGAAGACAATTTCGTAAGAAATAGTGGTTTTTTTTTTTCTTTTGGAACTTACTGTTTCATTAGTGAGAAGGATGTAACGTCACAAAGGAGAAGATTACATACTTATTTGTATATTGAGCTCCTTTGAAAATTTCAATTTCACATTTAAATACTTTATAAAAATTCACGCCCTATACTAATTGCTACATTAATCATCCTATATCAATATCTTGTGCTAATTACTTTCAAGTTGTTTATCTATTGCCACAATATGTCATAGAGTATAAACAAGAAAATATTTAAATATGGAGAGTAATAAAAAACCTGCACGGTTAGTGCAGTATTTAGTGATATGGCACAAATAATTAAAATAGTTTACTTTCATGTGTAGGTGTACATATACATACATACCTATATGTATAGGATGTCTATGTCTATGTCTATGTATGGAGAAAAATAACAAAAGCCAACTAAATACTGACATAAAAACTTTGGGAGACTTTTTCTATCAGGCTGCTGTGTCAGAGGAAAGAAGGTGAGAGAAAATGCAGACAAAAAGGTTCAATTTTGGCATAAATCAAGAAAAACTCTGTTAAGAGTGGGATGGGTGGGGGAATAGGTCTATCATAAATTCTTAGGCCTAAGTACTTATCAGAAGAACTTATTATAAGCCATACCATAGATATGTTACATATGTCTACATAACATTTCTCTGTGACATACAAAAGAATTCACGAGAAACAAGCACTTTTAAGAAAACAAAAAAAAAGGTACAGATATGTGTGAAAAAGAAAAGCAGCAATAATTATATTAATACGTTCTATGTAGTTATCCCTAAAAGAAATCTTAGCCTTGTGTAGCAACCTCAGAAAATGTACATCCTATAGAGTCATGGCTAGTCCATAAGAGTAGATTTCCACTGTTTCATATTTGATTCTTTGGAGTGAATTAGCTACTTCATTAGGGTTTGTTCAGCTTTTTCTAATTCTGAACTTTTATTCTTCTTTTCCAGTCACTCTTTTTCTGTGACTTTCTTGTGTATTTCTAAAGAGCAGCTGGAAAATGCAGTCTGTCTTTGGTTTTTATACTATTTCCACTGATTAAATTTTCCCTATACTGCTCTCAAAACCAACTCCAGTGATGTAATTCTGTACTTTGACTGAAGGGGACTAATTTAGACCCCGTGTGTATATTGTTACAGATTTTGCTGAGAGGTAGCCAGAACATTAGTATGTTGGAATTACTGATTCTGATTTTATGAAAGAAGATGAACTGATATGAATGCTATGATCTGAGCAGTACATGCTAACGGTGTGACAATGGTAGGGTTTTGAGTGCAACCAAACAACTTGGGAACGCAGGCTGCATTCAGTAAGTAGACTTGTGAGTCCAAATATCCTAGCATTTTCTGGAACTGTCCTCCAAATGCATCCCTGAAAAAATGTGGTTCCTGTGCAGGCTGTGGAAGCAGACACATGCTGTAGGAGTACAGAGCACAATGAGTTCAAATAATACGCCACTCAAGGGGAATGTAGGCAAAAATTATCTTAGTGTAATTTCAGTGGCAAGAAGAGCCCTCTGCACTCATTTATTACTCCTACTCAGGTGAGTTACCAACTGGAAATGTTCTGCAGGGAAAACCAATAACTTCCTAAAAAAATGTTACGGAAAGTCATCCTGATAGGACATGACTTAGTGAATAATAATTTTTATGTCATGTTCTTTATAAAGAACTGGAACAATTTTTACCATATATGCCACACCTTACAAGGAAACCTGTACAAAAATATACAGGAGTTTGGGTTCTTTCTTTTAAATATATCTACCACAAATTGATTGTTTTCATTCCTCTTCCAGTTATGTGTATGATTTGGAAATTCAAATGCAATTACTCTGTGATTTGGAAAAATCCTTTTTGAAGAGGAGTTCTCAAATCAGATAGCAAACTGTGTGTTAAGAGAATGAGAAGTTATTTTTGCTTATGTCTTCCAAGGAATATAACCTTTATATATTCCAGTCCTTAGCAATTTAAGATCATGTAATATAGCACATAAGATATCACCCAATATGGGTAGACAAGCAGCTATTATGAATACATCAAATGGCACCACATTTATTACCATTATAATTTTAATATTGTAGCTATGTCTATCTTCCCCTTTCAGGTAGTTAGCATTTTCAATTCATACTACAATAAAGAAAGAACAATTGCATATTTTGCATTGCCATAATGTCATAAGATTTGCCCTAAAATGATCTATTCTCCATTTTCTTATCTTTTTCCCCCCTAGTGAAATAGTGGTCCCTAAATGGCCATCTGTCTAAATTGTTCTCCTTGTATAGGTAGAGCTGATTTATTTGCAAGACACATCTTGGCAAATGTTCTTACATTTCACCTAGGGTTTTGGGAAAACTTGGAGCTGTTTCATAATTTACAACAATCAAGTGAAAGTACTTTACATTACTTTGCGTTGCCTGCACAGGGCATATAAAATATTTAGATGCAACAGTGGGGTTTAGAGAGACAGTTTTGTCACAACGGTTTTGGCACTTTCTGTTATGATGCATGCTCACAGCAGACAATCAACATGTAATCCCCAAATCTGTGTTCTGAGAAAGGAGCGAAGCCAATGGCTGATTTTTAAAAGCAGCAAAACAACCAAGGAACAACCATTTTTTTCTTTTTACATTATATTTGCTATTTCTCTAATAGTAGAGACAGAATACTACAACATTTGAGGATGGAGATGTACATGGAGTCAAGAATATTTGATGTAAGATTAAACACAAAGTGAAGACAAAATTTTCAGTGCCTGACAGAAAAATGAGCTTCACTATTTTTAGAGGCAATTGTATAATTAATTGTCCAAGGTTATGGAGGTTTAGTTTGCACAGACTGTTATGCCGTAATCTATTAGCCATAACCCAGGGACAACCATACAGAGACAAAGGCTTATGGGACACTAGTGGAAAATGCAGTTTGGGGAGTCACTGAGCATTAAGGTGAGTCCCAGACTTAGGGTGTGGCTTCTGCAGGAAGGGACTTACATTCAAACGAATGAGATGACCCTGGAGATAAACTGAGATCAGGAGGTAAACTGAGACCAGGAGGTAAACTGAGATCTCAAAAAAGAGATCTAGCTCCTTTAGGCAATATAGTAATAACTGGTGTCTCTAGGGTGGGCTACTGCTGCTGTCACTGGATGATGACTTGCACCATTCATTCATGCCTACCAGCATCAGTCAGTCTTGTGTATACCCAGAGAAGGCATATGCCCCTGGTAGTTTGCTGCCCTGGGTATTGCTTTGCCTAGTCAAGCTAATCAAGATACACGGCACAGCCCCGGGAATGACCATTATATTGTACTTTAAAGTTTAATATTTTCTGAGATGTCAGGGGGTTAAGAGTGTGACACCAGGGACAGGCAATTTACAAAGCTGAACATAAGTGGAACTTAAATGACCTCTGGAAACTGTGATGGAGTGAGGAATCCCTTACAGGGGAAAGAAATTTAATCAGAGCATGCAGATAGGCAAAGGGTTGTCTAATAGTGCTGAGACACATAACTATGGCAATATCCTTTTATTCAGAATGTAAAATACAAATTTTTTTGAGTGTTTTAA
This sequence comes from Pyrocephalus nanus, assembly GCA_038380795.1. Taxonomy (NCBI): domain Eukaryota; kingdom Metazoa; phylum Chordata; class Aves; order Passeriformes; family Tyrannidae; genus Pyrocephalus; species Pyrocephalus nanus. Next base: position 13,701,429 of record CM076261.1, on the reverse strand, counting down.
TAATATGTGGTAGACCTATTGGTTCAGAATAATTTAGGTAACAACTGTGATGAATGGATCTTTTATCATTATATTTAGTGATATATAAAACTCCATGTGAAGCAGCCTTGAAATTAATATAGCTTCTTTAAGTAATAATAAACCTTTCAGAAAATAAGGGAATTTCTTCTCAAATTTTACCTGTAGTGACACAAATAAGTAGTAATTAAGACTTCATTTTGGAGGTACAGTAAGTAGTAAAGTCTGAAAACAAAGAATTTTTAATTTAGAGCAGAGAAAATTAAGTTTTTGAAGCTAAAATAAATTGAAGTTCAGACAGCCATTTCTAACTAGAAAAAAATCAAATTCAGATTCCTGCATTAAGATAAAGCAAATAAGGAAAGAATCCTGACCTTTGATTGAGGTAATTGAAGACATCTAAAGTACTTTAGCACAGAAAAAACTATGCTGGCTTCCAGTTCTTGCTCCAGTCTGATATTTAGGGCTATTAAAACCCCTAGCACAATTATGTTTAGAACCAGCATTTCCATTTTGCCTCTGGAATTATATTTTATTCATAATAATAAGTTTAACAAGAAAGGAAGGAAAATATTTGAGGTTTGTTAGGCTTTTTTTCCATTTGTAAAGCAAAATGTGCTTTACAAGGAAAAACATAGAAAAGCAGGGACAGTATCCTGTCGTGGTTCATTATCAACCTTCTTCAAATTTATTAGAATAAAAAGACAAAGTTGCTGATATATATGGAAATGTATATGAATATTGTTTTGTTTCCAAAAGAGAGATTAGTCTAAGCATATGTTGGCCTGAGTTACATTATTGAATAAAATAAAAATAACATGTTTATAGAAAAGAGAATTTCACTCCGGGATTTCTACGTCGACTCAGTGTGCAGCAACTCAATATAGCTTATCAGTTTGTTTCATATTGTGATAAAGACCCAAAATTTCTTTATGTTTAGCATCAAGGCAGTCGGCAATATTAAAGGTAAAGAGAGAAGGAAGAAATAAATTGATGAAAAAACCCGAACAATTTCAATAGTGCATTAACTGGATTTTGGGTACTAAAGGCAAAAGGCCAAATCCTGATCTTTCCTTGTCTGCAGCTGTAAGATATCCTGTAATGCCACTCATGAACTGGATCCTGACCTCTGAATTCCTAATGCTGTCATTACCATTCTGAAAAGAGAGAGAAAAGCTTGACACTCATCAAAACAGAATACAGGAAGACAGAAAGAGGCACAGTTTTGATGGTTCGGTGGTGTTGTTGTTGGGGGGGTTGTTTTTTGTTGGGTGTTTTGTTTTGTTTTGGGTTTGTTTTTGTTTTTGTTTTGGTTTGGTTTTGGTTTTGGTTTGGTTTGGTTTGTTTTGGTTTGGTTTGGTTTGTTTTGGTTTGGTTTGGGGGTTTTGGTTTTTTTTTTTTGGGTTTTGGTTTTGTTTGGGGGGGGTTGTTTGTTTGTTTGTTTGAGAGGGTTTTTGTTTTGGTTTTGGTGGGTTTCTGTGGGATGGGAGGAGGGGGTTGTTTGTTTTGGGGGTTTTGGTGGGAGGTTTTTTGTTTTTTTCAACATCCCAACATACCTTATAAGCAGGTTCTCCAAAAAAATCGATGAGTACACTCCACAGAAGGGTAATAGGAGAATTGAATATTTGTAACACAGTAGCCTAAGAAGAAATTAAATTTTCTGTGTTAGTCAGGTAAACTTCTTCAGTGATGACAGAGCAGTGAGAAGAAACTGAACTGGAATGTTAATGGGAAAAACTTTTTACTCAGAAACAGCTATTTTAGAGAATTTGCTTCAAGTGCATACATAGATGCTGATGATTGAGAACCAACTTGTTTGAAACAGTAAATTTCTTAGCATTTTTTCTAAATAAATATTGCAGTACCACAAACTTACCAAACATTATATGAACCTTATAAAGTAATTCTTGAAAGGGAGTATGGCACAGCATATTAGGATTCTTTTTATTGAAAATTAGTAAAAAGTGCATATAATCCACTCATTGTTATGTTTCATTTTCGATTTTAAATGGCTTTGCATCTTCTAGCTCTAAAACAGAGTAAAATCCCAGTATTTTGTATGATCATCTACTGTGTTTTGTATGAATGTTTATTCCGATTCAATACAATATTCGGCTCTATCAAACTTATGTAAATCAGCTAACGTTACAGTAATGATAATGGAGCTATGTCACACCTGATAAAGATCTTTGCAATATAATGATTAAATTCTCTGTTGGTTGATGAAGGACAAGTACTCATACTTGACACTTTCTCTTTTTTTTTTTTCTTTTCATTTTGCATGCCATTTAAGAAGGAAAAAATGGCTTAAATCCAGGTTCTCATTAGACTATTTTAATGGGAAGAGGGATTGCAGCAAAATATATATATATATATATGTTCAAACTGCCAGTGCCAGGAGTCAAAGAATTCAGGAAACAGTGGTGGCTGAAAATTATATTCCTAATCATATATTCCATTTTCATTTTTTTTCCTTTTCCTTTGTGTCATGAATTGTAAAATATCAGCACTTATTTTGAGGTCGCACAAGTCAAGGCTAGCAGAAGAGTAGAGGCTTCCAGCAAGGATGATGGGTCAATCAGACACCTCTAGTCTCAGCATGAAGCTTCTTTGCTGTAGAAAAGGTAAAGAAGACTTGGCTTGAAATTTTCCCAACAAACTAATGGTTTTCATTGGAGGAAGAGGTTATTATTTTTTTTTCTCTGATCTTTTACAAGAAAAAGAATAAGTAATTTTGCCTAATAGGGAACGGTTTAAGGTTCCACACTGGTAAAATGTCAGTATCATCTAAGCAAAACTACATATTACCTTGTTGTAATGAATGACATTTGTTATTAAGATTCATTTTTCCTGTTCCTTGGGCACTGTACTAATGTATTATATGTGTCCTTGAAAAGTCTTTTTAGGTGCATGTAATTTATTTCTGTTATATACAATTCAACGAGATGAATCAGGAGATGAAAATACATACCGGATTGTGCATTTGGCACAGCATTAATAATAAAGTAGAGCAAGTTAATCACAATCTATGATAAGCAAATCTTTTAGCTCTAGGCATTTTTTTAGAGGCATACAGATTTTTGAGTCCTCTGTAAAAATGCTGCTACACCATTACACCTCAAAATTCACCTTTGGTGTAAAGCAGAATAACAAAATGACAGACTAGTTGAAGTTGAAAGAGACCTCTGGAGGTTCATCCTCAGGCAAGGCTTCCTGCTTGCCCAGGACCATATCCAGACAAGTCCTGAATATTTCCAGTGATGGAGACTCCACAGACTTTCTGGGTAACCTATGCCAGTGTTCAGTCACCTTCACAGTTTTCAGATGTTCAGAAGGAAATTCCTGTATTTATGTCCATTGCTTTTTGTCCTGTCACTGGGTGCCACTGAGAAAAGCCTGGCTCCATATTCTTTGCACCCTCCCTTCAGGTAGTTTGGCTAGGAGCAACTTGTTCATTTATTCAGGCCTTCCTACATTTTTGCCTGACTTTGTATTTGTTGAGATGGAACCCTCCTGAGCTTGGTAGAGGTGATCTTTAACATTGATCATCTTTCCTAGGCCCCTTTTTCATCCAGGACCCAACTCCATGAATCTCTTCAAATAAGATCTTGGAAGAGGCCAAAATCTGTTCTCCTGAAGTCCAGGCTTGTTAGTTTGCTTTTCACCCTGCTCTCAGGATCTTGAACTTCCCCATCTCATGGTCACTGGAGCCAAGGCTTCCTTTGACCTTCACATCCTATGATTATCTCCCTGCTAGTGAGCATGAGTTGTGGGAGAGCATCTCTCTTTGTTGGCTCCTCCATCAATCAGAGGACAAAGTTACTGCTGATGCACTCCAGGAACAATTTGGATTGCTTATGTCTTGCTGTGTTGTTTTTCCAGCAGACAAAAGAGTAGTTAAAGCCCCCATGAGGACCAGTGCTTGTGAAAATAAGACTCTCCCTGTCTGTCTGTGGAGGACTTGGTCCACTGCTCTTCCCTGCTCAGGTGGCCAATAGCAGACACACACTTAATTGTCAACTTTGCATACATATATTTCTTTTTTATTAAATTTTAGCACATAAGCTCTCAGTTGGTTCCTTATTTACCCAGGCAAAGGTCTATGAACTCCATATACTCTCTCAGAAAAAGGATAACTCACTCATTTTTTTTCTTCCTGTACTTCCTAAAGAGCCTGTATCCCTCCCTCCATTGCAGCACTCCAGACATAGAAGCCACTGCAACATGTCTCCAATAAGATCATAGTCCACAACTGCACACAAACCTCTTCCTCATCATGCTAGCTCCCTGTTCTGTCTGCATGAAGTTTCTACTGTGCAGGAACTCCAAAGGCATGCACTGGTGCATATCTGAGTTACATATGTTGAAATTTAACAGGTACAGCGTGAACTTGTAGACGACATGTTGCATTACAACTGGCTCGGAACTCCTCCCACCTCTTCTCAGCATCTCAGCAGACATGTCCTTATTTTACATATTTGTTGCATCTAGTTGTTACAGACACTTTTTGAGAATGTTATCACTTTGAGAAAAGGAATGCTATTTCTATGCATATGCCAAAGTCTGTTGGTCTCTAAACAACCCCAACACTATAAATGTAATCTGCAATGTCATTTAAACATGATTCTAGACCTTTACCTGCCATTCCCTGTCCTATTTATTAATTGAGTACTTTTCCTAGGAGCTGAACAATGAGATCAAGAAAGGAATGAGATGAGTCATTCTGCAAATAATGGAGTTATGGCCAATTCAAAATAGTAAAATATAATTTCCATAGTTTTACTTGTCCTGAGACTATACCAGGATGTTAGAGGAATATAGTGACCAAAAGTGAAAATGAGGGCTTCTGACTCAGTGTTTGGATTGGACATATCTTCAGTCTCTCTAAACATGGGGACATTTTTTATAATTTTATTATCCTTGCTTCAGGATCCCTAATGTAATTTCATATAATGTTTTCAGGCCTGATTCACGGTGACCATAAAATAATACCTTTCAAAGAGAGATATTACTTATGTTTCCCACTTAGGAAAATTTCGGAAAAAGCATAAAACCAAAACCAAACCAAACAACCCAACCAAAAAAAAAAACCAAAAAAAATCCCCCAAAAACCAAACAATACTGATAGATTAAGGTTTTCTCTTTGGCTGTGAAAGAAGAGAGAATAAGACCTTTTCTTTCCTGCTGAAAGAATATCCATTCTTGAGTAGAGCATGGGCTTAAACAGGTGAATCTTCATTTAGTACTTCTTTAAATAGCATGTCATATTCATCAATAATTTTTAAAGCAGCTGGATGATGCATGGAGGCAAATGCATACTTAATCCTGTCTTTATGAAATACTATGAAGAGCTTCTGATCTGTGAAAGAGGGCAGTAATATGGGAAATGTAAGTGTAATGGTACATAGTAGATCATCTATCTTATTTGCCTGATGGAGCATATGTTGACAGCCAAAACTCTGAAGCAGTTACTGATTCTCCTGCAATTTATTTGCAGGATTACTTGATTGAGACATTATAAAAACACAAATAAAGTATATATTGCAGGAAAAACTTGTGAAACTTGATAAATACAGAAACAAAGTGGACTTTTAATAATTGTAGTTAAAGAAAGTCTGCACACCATTCTACTTTCTATTTATATTCCTCAGTCATTCAACTTTCATTTGTATGACTGAATTTTCCTGTCATGTGATGGTTTAGGGCAAAGGGCAGGGTGGAGACTTGGAGGAAAGAAAAACTATACAAAACGCCCTTATTAAAGTTGTGGGTAATAGTTCAAACTCTCATTAAAATCAATTAAGAAAAATCAAATAATCAAATATATTGACTAGAAGGTTCAGTGTTTTCCTTCAAAAGTCAAAACAAGAGCTGGGAAAGAGGTAAGTTGTGTAAAGTGATTTAGCAAGTAAGCAAAACACAGAGAACTGATATTCTTTATATTTTATAGAGAAATGCTGAGGAAAGCTGAGAAAATACAGGAATTATTTAGGCTCTGGGAGAGAAAGTTCTTTCCTGTCTCCAAGCCCTGGCAAAGGCTCTATCCATAGAGTCTACTTATTAAAATAATGAAAAATGTACTCTAAAGTGTAATGTTGAATTTGTAAATAACACATATATTTATCTAAATGTATAAACAGACATCTGCATCTTTCCCACTGGAAGCTCTAGTGCTTTACTTTTTTCTAATGATGATTGTTGTGTTCTATTTATATTTCCTTCTAAGGAAAATTAGCTCTGAAAATTAAACTTTATGATGATGGAGTAATATAGATGACCAAATAAAAGCCTGCATTTCCCATTCCTTCATTTTGTTTTTTTTCAAATTCTAATTCAAAATCCTTGTCTCAAGCTTCTTTTCATATAACTTAGCTAAATACTGTTATATTAAAAGCCCAATAATATTTCCATGTGACTTTGTACTCCTACATGGGTTTTTTTACATTTCTCTGGGGCAGTATAAGCACTTTCTAGTAAAGGGAATGCAAGCACATTTCCTTAAAGGGCTCATTACAATCTGCATTTATGTTTGGTTACATAAAAAAATGGCTTAGATTAATTATCCACAGCCAGTAGTATTTGTTTCATATGACAATAAATTTTATGGATATTTAGTGCAACCCAAGCTTTTGACTGTTTTCTATATCCTCAGGAAGATCTTCTGAACCGTGGACATATATTTTTGTTTACTCACATATGAGAAAGCCTTTGTTGTCGAGCGCAAGGGATATTTAAGGTTACACTCATACAATTGCTTTTTATTCCAACTCTGACTCTATCTTTCTCAATATCCACTTGCATCCTAGTGAAACTATATTCTTTCTGAATAACTACCTCTTGCACATCTAATTTAATTTTCTTTTCCAATAATGGGTCCACCAGCTTCATATTATTTCATCTGCTTGCACATTAGGATAGAGTTTTATGACACAAAAATTAAAATAGTGCTTTATTTGGACAGGCTGATTCTTTATATGTCAAATGAAATTTTAATTTTTTCTTCTTCAGGAGACATAGAAAAATGAGAGGTAGATGCTTGGAATATAGAGATTAAATTTTAGTGATACTTGAAATAATGATTCTAAATTGGGAGAGAAAAGTATTCGTCACACTGTTCTGTCATATTTTTCTTTTTGAAGAAATAATAAAAACATCGTAATTGTTTCATTACACTTAAATGTCATCATATGGTTTTAGTCCCTGCTGAAGAAAATTTTGTGTTGGTGCCATATACCTAACCAAGTTAAGAGGCACAAAATCTAGATGTGGTGAGGATGTAACTGGAGAACTGTGCAGGAGAACTGTAACTTCCCTTTGTGGTGAAAAGCAGCTAGAAGTCACAGTTTTTGTAACTGGGAGCTCGCACCACAGTCACAGTCACTTCAGCCTTTGTGACAGTTCTGGTCCTGGAGGTTAGAAACGTGTGTATTAGTTTCCCAAGCACACTTTTAAAGCAGACACATTGAATAGTTCAAGTCAACACAGAGCCATCTTGTTACTACTACAGTGAAAAAAGTAATAAAGAAGTTACTCTTACTAGTGCTGCTTTCATATATATAGAAGGGTTTTGTTCAGACAAAGGTAGGGAATATGCTTTATACATTGTTTCTACTGATGATCAAGCAATGAACTTTGAGACATTTCACTTAGGGGTTTGTAACCATTAAAATAAAATGTCCAAGAGATGGGATATCCCTGTTTATGAGTGGGTAGGTCTAAAGAAGATTTTGAAAGAAACAATACACTTGAAAATTTTGTGGGAGTTGCAGAAGGCAGAGTTCAGAGAAGACAATTTTTGCTCTCTCCCTGGGGACAAGTTCTTACAGGTTAGTAATTTTCTACTGAGGTTTGGACTGTTATATTGAAGATCTGCCTCTATATTTAGATAGCTTAAACAAATTTCCTGCATCAGATCACTGAGGGAATGGAAAGGGTCACAGGATAACCTTTAGAGATTAATCAGACACCACTCTTAATTCTACTATATGGAATATTCAAAATCTTGGATTAATATTGTTAGTTTGAATAATGTCATTTCAACTGTCTCTGATTGTTTATTTTTTGTTTTTGTTTTTAGTTTGTTGGGGGGGTTGTTTAGTTTGGTTTTGTGTGTTTTGTTTGTTTGTTTGTTTTTTGTTTTTTGTTTGGTTTTTTTTTTGCATTTCATGCAAACTACAAGGTCTAGTATATGTAACACCAAAAGGAAATACCTAGACATAAAAAAAAAATGTGGCTTGTTCTCAAAATGTTCGTTTGTGTGTGTGTTCTCAACTGTAAAGGAAGTATACTGAGAATATGCCCAAATAAGCAAAGCGAATATTCTGCTTATTTACCAATTACTGTTTCTTAGGTCATGGATATGGGTGAAATAAATGGTTCGATCTAGCCAGATTTGCAGATTGTTTAGTAGCAAATATAATCACTACCTCAGAGTAGCTCTGTATTTTCCTGTAATACTAGACATGCAGGACCCAAGGCAAAACTCTGCATAAGTATATTACATGATTTTCCAAATGCCTAAAGGAATAACATATCACTTTCCTATCTTTAAATCCAGCAGTGTAACAGCTGGTAAGGGAAGCTTGGCAGCTTTACTGCCTTATGAAGTCGAACAAGACAAAAAATAAATCTCCTGAATTTATCTCTAAATCTTGATAGTTTAAAGGACTGGATCTTTTTCAGCCACATTAGTTCCAATCAATTTTTTTTTTTTTATTTTGTCTCAATTTATTTCTTTATTCCTTCCCTTTTCTTCTCGAGTAGTATAGATTGTAATTTATTGTGCTCACTGTATCCACCCAAAATGATAGGTAGATTTTTATTAGCATAACTCAGACAATTAAGAAAAGTGTGAAAAAAACAACTAGAAGATCCCCAAGCATCTGACCAAGAATATTGCATCTTAACTCTTCTTTCTGTTTATAGTGCATATTTTAAAGCCCAAGATTACAAGGAATATAAATTTGAGCACTAGACAGGAATATTAAGTCACTCTATGGCTACAAAAATATCTTAGATTCAGTAATGCTTCTGGTAAAACTAAGCTGTAAAGGTATTACAAAAAGATTTGCTATAAATGCAAAAACACCCCAAAAACCTAAAAGTATATAAGAAAAGATTGGAAAGTGCCTTAAGAATTTCCTATGAAATATGAGAATTTGTCAGTAAAAATACTTTGAAGGATCTGTGCCTCTTCCATTTCTCTCTCATTACCACATGCCCCACAGAATCAAAAAAAAAAAAAAATTCTGACAAAGTGACTGCCCACAGTGATGTACTTGAACATTTTATTTCAAATGTTTCTAAATAGCACTGTGAAAACGATGACCCTGGTCTAATTTTCATCAGGAGGATGATGCCCTCATTAAAAAGTCGAGAAACTCTTCAGTTTGACTGTTTACCAACCTATTCTGGCAGCCAGAGGTCACCAAGAGTTTAAGGTCAAAAAGAAGAGTGATTAAGAAGGATTTCTGATAGCTGTTGAAAAGCAGGCAACAAATCCAGCAGTAAGGCTGTTTGACACGAGAGGGGCTTTTGAAGTAATCTCTAAACATGCTTTTGGCTACTACAGAATGCAGTAGTATATTTCTCCAGCTGCAAGAACTGTTGCCTTCATAGGAAATTTGTGTCCTCTTTCTCTGCAATGCCTTTCTGTAAAATTCATGATAAAGTCATGGGCCTTGATCCCTACTAGTTATGCTGGTCATTGGCCTGATGAGCCTCATCTAGATTCTCATTTGGGGTTCCGGCCTGATCATGGAGACTGGCAAAGCTACACTAAACTCTCATAGTTTTAAAGAACATTGCAAATTCATATCTCTACTCTCTATGTTAATGTTTTAGCTCTTAAGCTTTCCCTTTGCTATTGTAGAATTTTTTTGCATAAATCTATTTAAGAAACAAAAGTTAATCAAGTGACATAATATTCATTATTTACAGATACTTACACAGGAACTGCATGCCTTGTCTAGATTCCCTAATAGGGTGTATAGAAGCTTTCTTCTGTCCCTGAGGTGAAATATTTTGGGAGAACTAATTTTTTTGTGCTTCCAAATGGGATGGCCATGCTCAAACAGAACACTAAGAATGTTTTTTTGGCTTGTTTAGCCTAAAGAAGAGCCTAAGGGCAGAACTCATTGCATGAAGAAAGGTGGAGGGGCAGGCAGTGATTTCCTCTGTGTTCCTTCCTGAACAGTGATAGGACCTGAGGGAACAGCATGAAGCTCTGTCAGGGAAGGTTTAGGTTGGATATTAGTAAAAGGCTTTTCACCTATGGAAGGACTTAGAGCACAGTTGACTGTCTCAAACACTGTCCAGACCACAGAAGGAACTTGCCTTAAGATAAGCCACCACAGCAGGAGCTTGAGATAAGCACAGAAAGGAGGATTTGCAACAGGAAGGCACTAATTCCAGGCCTGGTGGAGGTGAGATCTGTTTACTACATCCTGGTTAATACATCCAGACAGAATTTCTCACTGTGGCAAACTGTCAGAAAGGAAGCAACTGCTTATACACATATCACTGGTCAAGCAAAGATCACCCCAAGTTATGAGACAGATGGCATCTGCAACCACCTATGATCACCAAAGCACCTCCAGATTCATTTCTGTGGCCTTCCACCAGAGGACTGTGCATAATAGAGAGTGTTAAAACTCCCCATCGAAAGGAGGTACATGAGTGTTCCAACCTGAATCTGAACATATATTAACCAGTTCAACTCTCTGTTTCATGGGCTCCCCTCACCCCCAGTGGATCAAGACCGTGACCATCACTTCGTCCAGTGGATACCTAACTTGCAACAATCAAGAATCTAGATTCAAAGGTGATGATATCTGTCCTCTCCACTATCTACTCTTATCCTATCCTTCTCTTTTTTTCTTTTCCTTATATATTTTCTTAAGTGATATTTTTATACTTTTATATTGTCATATTACTATAGATAGTAACAAAATGGCTACATACCTCCAACCAAAATTGTTCTAAAATATGCATATATTTACATACACACATACACACACTGTCATTCAGTGTCACTTCACTCTAATCTGCCCCAAGGGATATATTAACAAGAACCTCAGTCACCCTTTCCTTCAGGGGTAGTTCATAGCATTACACTGATGTCACAGACAGGATCCCCTGGATCTGGTGGACTGACCAGTGTGGTTCAAATCTGTTGCAGTGTTTTCTGATGTGACCCAGACCTGTTGTAAGGTTTTCTCATGGAAGAAGTCTGATCGACATCCAGAAGGTAGTGGGAAGGAGGACATTGACCACCAGGTGATTAATGACAGATTCAAATAATGATAATTTTTCACCTCTCAGTATTGACCTGGGTACATCAGACCTGTTGAAAGGTTTTCCGGTGTAACCCAGACCTGCTGAAAGGTTTTCTCCAGGAGAAAGACAAACTGACCTCACAGGGCTAAGAGGGAGAAAAACATTTACCCTCAGTGGGTTAATGACTAATTCAAAAGGAATGACTGCACAGTGCAGTCATATGGGGACTGTCCCCTCATGATGAAATGAGGAGATAAGGCTAATCCTTCTCCTTCCTGTATGACATGGTCTCATAACAATTAGTGTGACTCACAAACAGTTGTGGATCAGATTAAAATTTTTGCAAAAGAGCGTAAAATAAAACCTGGCAGAGGAAAGGCAGTTATATATGATATTTTGGATGCTGCCCTCACAGCAGCACAAAAGGAGCTCAGAAATCTGAGCGTGTTTAAGTGCTATTTTCATACTTTTATATTGTTATATTATTATAGACAGTAATAACCAAAATGGCTACATAACTCTTTCCATTGCAATGGAATTCTTGTAAAATAAGCCCTACATTTCTACATATGTATACGTATGTATATATGTATATATGTATATATATGCATACGTATACATATGTATATATGTAAACTGGTCATTCAGTGTGGTTTCACTCTAATATGCCCAAGGAGATCTATTAATGAGAACCTCAGCTACCTCTCTCTGTGGTGGGTCGTAACATTAAATTAATAAGAATCTCAGTTGTCTTCCCCTTCAGGGCTGGATCATAACAATGCAGAAGGTGGCTGAACATTGGAAAAGGCTCCCCAGTGAAGTCGTCACAGCACCAAGCCTGACAGAGTTCAAGAAGCATTTGTACAATGCATTTAGGCATGTGGTCTGATTCTTGGTGTGTCCTGTGCAGGGCCGAGAGCTGGAATTTGATGATCCTAGTGGGTCCCTTCCAACTCCGAATGTTCTGTGATTCTATAGTTCCTTACCCAAAGCTAAAGCCCAAAAAGAGGGCTAGCTGGTGTGGCAAAACTGGTCCAAGAACTGTGTTAATATTTTAAAAATGAATGTGGATGATTGCAGAACAGAGCGTAAGCTGATGTCTAAAATCTAATACTGTTGATTTCATCCTGCTCTAGAGGTATGAACAAGAAAGAATTTAGGCCTTTTTGGTTACGAATATATAACTAGATATCCTGTGGGCAAAAAGACCATGAAGATTTATATGTATGGAAAATAAGACAATGGATAGGATCATGTTCATTACAATCACCCTTATAAAACTTTATGGGAACTTAACCTTTTGGAACTTCAGCTTTTTGATTCTGTGAAAATTTGCACTTGTGTGTATTTACACACATTTAATCCACCAAACAACACTATTCACCCACAGTATCAATTCTTATGCTTAAAATTACAGATACTGTTTGGACTATTTTTTTTAAAATCCTCATCTGTTATTTGACAATGTTCAAGAAATTCTCTGATTTTCAGCCTTAGTTCAGAGAAATTTAGATGATTTACAAATTTAGATGATTTAGACAATATTTAGATGAATGTGACATATCTCTGCCCTTTCCCAGTTGTCTTATATTGTAGAATCTTCTGCAAGTTTGTTCTACATACCTTACTTATCCTGAAGCTTCCTTGGGAATAGAGTGGATGAATTATAAGGTACGATTACAAAGGCTGTCACTGTCCAAGTCCACCTCTTACTCATGAGGCTGCTCACTGTATTTCAAACAGATCCTTACTTAACAGTGAAAAAATGCCTTATGAGGAAGAGAGCAAATGTCAAATGAATCTTCACAAAGCTATCAGCTGAGGAGAGATGAACTTGATCTATATTCTTAAAGAGTAGTCTTCATGGTTGTGTTTTCAGTTGCTAAATTTATATAATGGCAGTTGCTCAGTAAAGCAGTTTCACATGAAATCAAGCAGCAGGTATAATTCTAAATAATTTCAGGTCTTTAACTGCAATGTTTGATAACCTTACAAGACAAAATTGTACAACTCTATTTCAAACATCTCTCATGTGCTAAAGCTATACAGTATTCTGCCTTGCATTTAAGTAACTTAAATTAACAAGTATCTAACAAACATCTATGAATTTTGGCTAATGTTCATAAAAGACAAATTATGATTGTCTCCTTTGGTGTTACTTGTAAAATCTGCTGTACTGATTTGGGAGTTCAGTGACAAAGACAGAGGCTGACTAATAGATTATTTCGAAGATGAGACTATTAGGAAATTCCTTGATCCAAAAATCATCTGCTTTGAAACCAGAAATGTGGAGTCAGTGAATGGATATGTGCTAAATTGGTAGTTGTGTCTTCAACTAGCAGTTCTGTGATTAATTTATTTAATGGCCTTGCCCCCCTGCTGTACCCTGTAAGGGCAGTTATGTAATTAGTTCTACATAAGTTCAGGAGTTATAAGTGATATTTGGAGAAAGAAAGGGCTAGATAGGAGAAAACACTCATGTGAGAGAGCTCCACATACGTCTACTCAAGCCTATGAGGACTACAGCATAAAAAATCTCAAATTCATTTTAAAGAAACAGTTTTAGATTTTATTATCAGCTTCTTTAACTCAAAATCTTTGGTAAAGTGCAGAAGTGTTTGTGTTATTTTAGAAACTAATATAGTCTTTCTCTGACTTATAAAAAAAAAAAAGAAATTAATAACCTTGTTTCTAGATCCTATGGTGGATCTTAAAAGATAAATTCAGAAAGGAGGTGTGGAGGTAGTGAGAGGTAATCTGTTGGGGTAACTCTGCTATATATAAAAGGATGTAGAAATTGTAATGTGGTTAAAGTGAACATGCTTCCAAAATGGATTTTGCAACTTGTGCAAACTTACCTTCTCCTTCCCAAAATCCCTCACTGTATATTTGGAATGTCTAAGAGATAACTGGAAGCTCACCTATTGGTTGTTAGCCCTTTCTTGTAATTGGTTGGTTTGTAAGACCTCCTGGACTGTCAGTGGTCACCTTGTGATCTCCCCAAAAGCTATTTAAAAGCTGTTACCAGAACAATAAAACTCTCTCTGCCAGTTCCTTCCCTGCCTGGCTGCTGGCGCCCGTGTCCTCTCTGCTGGAGGCCATGAGATGCCTCGGGGTGGGGGGGCCAGGAGGAGGGCACGCTCCCCCTCGGAGCAAGAGGTAAAAGGAAAGGCCTCTTGCTCTGGGGTTCTCCCTCCCTATCCACTAAGCGTTTGTCAGTAATCTGTAAAGAAATACATTTTTATGAAATGAAAAACCAGCTCTAACTGATTATGAAGTGGCTGTTTAAGTTTTAACAATGCATTAGTGTTGGTGGTTTGATTCAAAACGTGCTGAAGGAGGCTGAAAGACTCCAAAACTCTGCAATAAATTTTGTTTCAAAAAGGAGTACTTCAAAGAAATGACTTAGTGGTTAAATATTCATTTAAGTCCTACACATCCTTCTTGTTTTTAAATAAACTTTCAGAGAAGTTCTGCGTGTTTAAATAAGCTTTTGGTTATCTTCAGATGCTGCTGATCGTTCAGACATAATGAATAAGATTTGTATCATTCAGCTGTATTAACATCTTGGCTGCAACAGCCATGAGTAGTCAGATTTGGTAAGAAAGTCTGGCCAAAAAGTTAGGGCAGATAGTATCTTCTTAGTTTGTTTCCTGTATCTGCAGCGGAATGGCCAAACTACATATAAAATGAGCACAGTATGTCAGATTCTTGCATCTGACACAGACCTGATGGATTTTCTGGTGGGGTTTTACAGAAGAGTGAAAAAACCACATATCTGGTATCCTGCAGCTTCCTCTATTCCAGTGTTTCCAGGCAGGCATATCAAGAAAATCTATCCATTCAGTAAAAAGTGATTAAGTCTTCCCCCTCTCCTTGACAGATGTCGGTAGCAGAGGCCTGGGAAAAGCAGAGTATAAGAACAAGGCAAATAAGAATGACAGCTTCTCGCTTTGTAATAGGGAAGTACTTTCTGAGTCACACAGAGTATCACCTCTTTTTTTTTGTTTGTTTTGATTTTGTGGTTTTATTTGTTTGTTTTTGTTTGGGTTTTGTTGTAGTTGGGTTTTTTGTGGGTTTTTTTGTTTATGATGTACCTCCTTTCATATTTTTAATCCCTTTTAGAATCCATTTATATCTTTGGCCTCCACAACATCCTGTGGCAATGGGTCCTACAACTTAATTATGCACTGTGTGAAAAAGCACTTCCCTTTGTTTGCTGAAAATTTTCTGGATAATTTCATTTGGTGCCCCTTGTTCTCATTTTACAAAAATAGTGCCTAATTGCTCCCTAGCCTCCTTATTCATGGCTTTTACTATTTTATATATCAAGAAGATATCCCTTTGGGTCCTATTTCTCTTGGCTAAAAATGCATAATCTAATATCTCCTTCTACAAAAGTGCTTCTAGCTTTGATCATGCCCTGCCTCTCTATCTCATTTTAGTTTTGCTACTCTCTTTAGTGGATGGGGACACCAGAGTGGCAAGTAATAGTAGGCACATGGTCAGCTTTCAGCATACTGGCACCAAAATTGAGTTAAACAGGTAATTTGTATGTTTGCAATAGGAATTATTAAAATGTTTTGCTATGGCTTTGCAGCTATTCTGCAAGATTTCTGTTTCAAATCCTTTGAAGCTCACTTCAACATGAATACAAGGCTTTTCAACCCAGAAATTTTTACTGTCTGCCTGATTCTTTGCTCTGAACAATTTCCTCGGTATTAGTTGTTATAAAGAAAGGAAAGAAAACTACGAGATAAATATAAATGTGTTTTCCTCTAATATCAACATTATTTCAGGATAGTTTCCCATGTAATTCACTGGTAAAATCTTATCTTCTTTCACAGGAAAAAAACAGAAAAACACTAAAATAGTGGGTCAGTTTAATGGAAGGATGATGATTTTAGAGTTGGCAGTTGTCATGGCAGGCACTGACATTGGTTGTAGCTTAAATTTGATCTTCAAAATAGTTTAAAAAAAAAAAATCTGAACTTTTCTCCTTGAAGAGATTACTGGTTGTCTGAACTCCCATTATGCTTTCCAGTCTACTCTATTCCAGTGTACTCTGTTCCATATATTTGTTCCATTGTCTCTACATGATGGCTGAAAACAAATTTCCCCCAAAGTGTGACCGAAACGACATAAAGATAAATTACAAGATAATAATTGAGGAAATCTGTGGTCTGTGGGTTCACAGATGTTCGTCAGTTTTTGTAATCTCTGAGTAACAATTGAGTGACATCAAGTGGAACATATTAAAGTGCCCAAAGGAACAATTCTTTCCTAAAGACAGTTGTATTGGGTAACAACAATACCCAGGAGTCAACACAAACACTGGAAAGGAACACAGCAAGAAATTGCTTCAGTGAAATTTTACACGTGAAATATAAATTCACCTGATTATTATCTGCAAGGAATATTAATAGGCTGTCCTTAACCAGATTGCTGCCTTGGATCTGATGAAGCCAGGATATCAAACTACATTATCTTTTAAATTAAGACCAAAATTATCTGCCTAATTGCATAAAAGTGTTTACATGTTTATAAAGGAGTGGTGGAAAAGCATCAATTTTGTGAAATGGTTGAGATCTTTTGGAATGAATGGGCAGTATTCCCTGATCTTCTCTGATTCTCTTCTGAAGGGATTCCACCGGTGAAATAGCTTAAGAAATATCTCACAATTTGTGAGACTGTGAATAATTACATAAATATTATTTTTCTGTAACCTTTACATAGATTGAAAATATCTATTATTTAAGGACCAAAGAAGCTTTCATATTTTTGAACATGGTTCTTGTAAATGTCATTAGAGCTACCAGATGCAGTGGAGCAAGGTCCTATAAGCTTAACAATTAACAGAAGAGTCTTTTAATTTAATTTTAGGAAATGACATCATATATCTGACTATAGTCGGTGGACTTCTGCTAGGAATTATAATGCCAATTGCACTGTATTTAACTACTGTCCTTGTTCTTAATGACTCCTTTTGTGAGAGTTCAAGTCTTTTCTTTTAATAAAGCTATTTCACATTTTGTCCTTGCCAATGTCAGTTTAAAAGAAATGAATACTTCCTATCTGTCTTGTTAAGGGAGATGACCTGTCCAACCTCTCAATAGAAGGTTTGGATTCCCATTAAAAGTTTTCAGTTCTCTCCTTTCCTTTTAGCTACTGGGTATGCGGTATCTTTTATAGATACTTTTTCAAAAAATAAATGACCCAGTCAGAAGTAAAGAAGATTTTGCCCCAAAACTTTAAATTTGCTACAGAGTGATAGTGCTAGATCAATATTTGCATTAGATAAGGTGAACTGGTTGCTGGAATGAGAAGATCAGTATGGAGGACGGTTTCTACATCTTCAAAAAAGTTAACCTTTAGGTCCCAAAACTCTTACTTAATGTGTAGAAACAGAAAATGGGGTTTCTGGTGTTACTTGAACTTTCAGGATGAGTGCTGATATCATTATGCTGATTAAAAAGAAAGCCAAAGACATGATATTTCTGCTAAATAAAATGTTTGAACTCCTTGATGGAACTGATATTGGTTAGCCATGCAGTTCTGGGTTACATGACAATAATAATAAAATTGTGATAATATAATAAATATTATTTAAATTTGTAAAAGGAGATTTGTCTGATCAAAGGAAATTGAACCTTAATGTAATAGTGAATATCCCTAAGAGATGTTAGGTAAATATAAATCAGAAGAAATAGACAAAAATGCACTTTGAAGATGACTCTTTCTCTGCAACATATTTCGTTTAGTCTTTATTAACTCAGTTAATATGAGCAATTCATGTGATATTAGGAACAGTGAATGTTAATTCTGCCTCCTGCTTTCTGATTAAATCCTTTTTTTTTTTTTTTGTAATAGCTTTAGTATAACTGACCAAGAATTTTTAAAATACTAAAGCAATAACTTATAAGTAATACATGTTAAACATGTCTAGTTAAATCTGATGGATAAAGGCAGTCACTACCTTCACATATGAAAATAATGGCTCTGGCAGAGATGGATTACAAAGCACCATCAGATCTGTAGCTTCTTTGCAAGGGGAATAGATGGCAAATGATGACAAAAAAATAGAAAATTATAATTTTAAAGTTAATCTAATAGAATAATTTTAAATTAAATTAAAAATATAATAGTGATGTTAAAAAAAAAAAAAAAGAGAGAAAAATTGCAACTGGGCAGCAGCAGAAATTAATAAATAACATCTAAGCTTCCATTGCATTTATTTAGTAGAATATTAAGATCATAGTTTTC
This sequence comes from Pyrocephalus nanus, assembly GCA_038380795.1. Taxonomy (NCBI): domain Eukaryota; kingdom Metazoa; phylum Chordata; class Aves; order Passeriformes; family Tyrannidae; genus Pyrocephalus; species Pyrocephalus nanus. Next base: position 13,682,871 of record CM076261.1, on the reverse strand, counting down.
TAACAGGAATCACATAAGGCTATATGACAGTCTCACAAGTAGGTCTGGAAAAGGTACTTTTAGACAAATTTAACATTTTTATCTGCCTGAAAGAATTATCAAACTTCAGCATATAATTTTCAACAGATATTCTGAGACTTAGATGTGTGAGAAGAATGCTGAATTTTCAGAAGAAGCAATGTAAGTAACAGTAGACAATTTTATCCAGTGTGTTGTGGGATACCTGTATTACTTTTGCATCAGCTGTCCATATGTTTGAAGCCTATTATTTTCCAAACAACTCTGTTTCGTATTACTCTGTCTGAAGTTTAAGCCAATGAGGAATCCTTTTTCAAGAACAATTGGGTTTTCTTAATTGAGCCTCTCTAAAACCTTCCTGTGAAAGTTCAACTTTGTGTAATTCATGAAAACGCTCACTGAGACATAGATTAACAGAAATTATGTTCCTGCTTTAGTAGTTAGGATACTTTCAGATGACTTGTAAATTTTGCAGGCTAATTCTTCCTGCAGCCTTAGCTTACCATGTTGTGCATGAAAGATCTAACCACAGAGGTACTTACTAAAGCAGTGCTTACCCTTCTTGTCTTCCAATCTTCTTCAGATCTCTTAATTTTTTTTTAAATTTTATTTTTCTCTTCATGAAAAGATGATTTTCAGGCTATGCAAATTCTAAGCAACAAAGTAACATTATTAAAAAGGGTCAATCCTAAAAAAAACAGCTTACTCACACTTGAAGAATGGTTATAGATTCTTGAAACACAGCTTTCCTCTTGTGAAGGAAAGAATAACAGATATCAATATAATGACTTTCCACATTGCCTAATAATATAACTTTTATGAGAGATAGTTTTAGACAGTTTAACCAGGTATACAAGTAGTGTTTAATGATCTCTGGCTGCCTGGATCATCCTTAACTACATTTTAAAATAGAGATAAAGCACTTACTTCAGTCTTTTGGGACATTAATGAATTTTAATATGAAATAAAAAATTTTTAGCAGCTGAACAACTTGGCTTTTGCAGAAACTAACTAACTAACTCACTCACTCACTTTTATTGATTTGTTTCAGCACCTTTTATTTTAATTCTTTGATAGTCTTTATTATTAATTAGAAAGGAAGTCCAGAATAAGCAAATCCTTTAACACACTATGTGGTAAAGACTAAAAACTAAAAAAAAAATTAGCTTCTCATTGATATTGTGCTCTTCCTTAGTTGCTTCTTTTCTAGTTCTCTGGCAGATCTGCTACTTTCAGTACTCCTTCTTCTGATACAGATTAAGAATTTCTTCTTTGATGTTTGTGTTTTCTTTTTGATCTTTGGTTTTGTCATCTTCTGTCCTTCCTGCATGTCAAGTGCCAAGGGCATGGCTTTACTGTTCTTAGCTTAATGGTCCCAGGAGGCGTTTACAAACCAGTAGATTTTAGAACATCTTTGGGGCTGTGCTAAACTTTGCCAGAGGCTGTAACAGCTCTAATATTATCAAAAGATCATGAAGGTTTCTTAAAGACATCTTTATCTAAACCTCTTCTTCACTATACCATGTAGATTGTTATTACAGATAAAGAACTAACAGTTAGTATTTTAAGATATGTTGAAATGGTGTAATATAGACATTTCTCTGATAAAATTCAAAACACTAAGCAAGAATGAGCCTGACTTGCATAATACACTCCTTCAGATATTTGTACACACTGATGAGATTCCTACCCTGAGCTTTCTCTTTTCTAGAGCTGCAGTTCTACCAGCCTTTCCTCGTGTGAAGGACACTCCAGTCCCTCACTTTCTAAGTGACCCTTCTCTGGACCTCATCAACTTCTCTATGAGGGTCTTATGGGAGAGAATTTGAAAGCATTAATGAAGTCCAAGTAGACAATAATCAATGCTCTTTCATCTGTCAGACCAGTTGTTCTATTGTAGAAGGTTGTTTGGTTCACCAAGCATGATTTCCCATTGGTGAATCCATGCTGATTACTCCTGATGACTTTCTTGTCCTTGTGCCTGGAAATGGTTTCCAGGACTAGGTGCTCCATCACCTTCTCAGGGAATGAAATCAAGTTGACTGTTGGGAAGTTCCATGGGTCCTCCTCTTACCCTTCTTGAAGATAGGAATGATATTTGCTCTTTTCCAGTGATCAGGAACCTCTCCCATTCATCATGATTCTTCAAAAATAAGAGAGAGTGAGCTCACAATGACAACAACCTCTTAGTACTCTTGCGCGTATCCCATTGAGAGCCATGGACTTTTAAAGTGTTTTTAAAGTGTTTTTAAAGTGTTCTCTAATCTGATCCTCTTTCATTTAGGGTGAACTTTTCCTGGCTCCACACTTACCTCCTGGACCCCACGGCCCAGGATTCCTGAAGGCAGATCTCTCTAAAAAAGTCTGATGTAAAGAACGCATTCAGGGCTTCAGCTTTCCCCATGTCCTGTTGTTATCAGGTCTCTTGCTCCATTCAACAGCAGACCACATTTTCCCTTGTCCCCTTCATATTTCTAGAACTCCTTCTACATACATTCCCCTTTGATGTCCCCTACCAAATCCAATTCAAGTTGTGCTTTAGCTTTTCCTATCATGATTATCATGTCTCTGTAATCCTCCCAGATTACCTACTCCTTCTGTTAACTGTTCTACCTTCTGCAGGTGTCCTTTTCTCTCTGAGATTGACTTGGAGCTCCTTTCATCCACATAGATCTCCTGGAACTCTTGGCTGACTTCCTGCACTTTGGCATGCTCCAGTCTTGAGCTTGAAGAAAGTAATGTTTGAATATTAACTACACATTAAATGTACCTGTTCCTGGTATCAACTTGGATTTGAGGGGGAGTTTTTTTCCTCTTTTGTCTTTAATCCCACTGAATAAATGCAGCTAAAATAAAAATACATGGTTTCTTTTACTTTTTTTTTTTTTTTTTTGGACCTTGAACAGAATCTTTTTAGTAGAAAACAGAATTTGATGGTCTTGGAAACATACAAAAATCCTTATATTGGTAAGTATGAGAAGGGATGGTCTAAGCTTGGATTCTCTTCCTAGACAGAATTTTTGGAAATATAATGGTCCAATTTTCCCATTGATTAAGTGTTAACCTGGAAATCACGGAGCATCATACATGGAGATCCACAGCATTGCACTCAGAATCACTACATTTTTACTCTAAATTATTTCAAACATGATTTTCACTTTAAATAAATTGTTACTACTTTCTAAGGTTTTCTGTATGTCACATTGGACATGAAAGCTTTATTGTCACGTATTAATAAACTCGCTTTTATTTACAAAATATTATATTTATAGAAGATGATGGTTATTGAAGGCAACATTGATATTCTGAAATATTTTAACTGCTATTTTTTTCCTTTCAGGTGGTGAAAAAAACCCCCTACTTTATAGAGGGTTAAAAAGATAATTTATTGGTTAGATCTCAGGTGTGAGAAGCTCTCTGAATATATAAAGACTTATCATGAAAAACAGTGACAGGAAATTTCTGCTGAATTCCAGTGACTGCAGTTTTCAGCCTTGTACTTTATAAATATTTATCCAACTCCTCAAGTCCCTGCAGTTTATGAAATTCTTGAGAATTTTCCTATAATGATATTTCACTACTCAGTCTTTGTTAACATGTCCTCTGAACATTTCAGGTTTCAGATAAACAATGTGAGGTTATTACTTCAATACTAACTGCTTTCATATGCTTAAAAAGGCAAAAATAGCAACATTGTCCCATATCTCTCTTTCTTATTAATATAATGAAAAACAACTTTTGATTAATCTTAAGGCTGCAGCACAAAGTAGCTAAAGTAGGAATTTCTAACAGTTTCTACAGCATTTACTGCAGATACACATTATCAGAGGAGAATATTTACGTCTTGTGAAGTTATCCTAAAAAGTTAAAAAGAAATGCTAAAGTTTTTATTTTTCTTTAAAACAGAATTTTGGAAAATAAATTTATGTTATCTTGTCTTGATAATATGTTTTGCTTTGTTCAGAAAAATCAAAAATGGTAAAATGTTCTTATCAAAGGAATAAGCACAAGTAAATAATTAAGTCATGCTACTTTGAAGAGGTGTAAGTCTTCCATGAACTGCCTTTCCCAATTTTACTGAATATTTCTCTTGACAAAACCATTTTTATAATCTGGGAGCATTAAAGCAATCCATATTTCCATTTTTATGTTTAGTTTTATATATTGTCTGCATCTAATTTAGAATATTACATATTTTAGACAAGTGGAACAATAAACAAAAGATTGATTTGTATTAAGGGAAAAACTTTGTTTTTTCTACCATTTTAGAATAAAATTGGCACAGCATATGTGACCTGAATTAGAATTTTGTTGCAAGTTTAACTGTATACTAAGGTTTCCTCTTTCCTCTAATCATTGGATGTCAAATGGGCTATGGTACTTCAGAGTTAAAATTAGCGTACAAATACCTTAAAGTGTTCAGTTTGTTAAAAAGCAATGGAGTTTGCTCGGTTACTGATTTTTACCTAATATCTCATTAGATGTCCCACTCATACTCATCTTAATATCATTCACTGAATATGCAGGATGAGGGGTTTGCTATATGTTATTATAATTTCAGGGTGATCTTGCCATTTTTTTAGTGGGGACAAGTTTTTCTACACAGTGTTAGAGACAAATAATGAGACATGCAGAAGTGCAGTGTAACAGTATAAAACCACTAAGAAGAATAGCCTGGCAATTAGGAAAGCAGGAAACAAATATTAAGAGGTTAGACTTTAATTTCCACTAGAAAAGAGTTTCAGAATATTTCAGATAGTGCTTTGTCTATCATTAAGTTGTTCTTCGGGCTATTAAACAAATAATATTTAAAAAAATTGCAAACCTATGACATGGTTTCTTTATTAAAAAAAAAAGTAATTTTGAAGCATATATTCATAAAACTTGGTGTTAAATCACAAATACACAAATAATCTTCAAATAAAAAACCGCTTTTCCAATCTTGAATTTTTTGGGGGATGTCTTGGGAACAACTTGAATGAGCCGTTCTTTTAACACAGCTGGGCAAATACAGTGCAAGATTTTCAACCAACCTTTGATTGAATTTGCTTTGACAATACGTGCAACCCTTTGGTGATCTTTCTACAGGAATGTTTGAAGGATTGAGTTTTACTGGCAAGAGCATTAGTGGAAAGTAAATTTCAAAGATGCAAGTGAATATTTGCAAAGCCAGGGTTTTAAACAAATAGTTGCAAAAGCTTTACTAGTCCTAAAATTTCTTTCTACATTCATCTAAGGAAAAAAATAAAAATAATTTAAAAAAAAAAAAAAAAAAAAAAAACCCACCTGACACTTTAGAAATAGATAACCAGGAAGTAAGTATTTTAAATGTTCATAGCAAATGGTTCATGAACATGTAAATTACAGAGAATGATACAATCTAAACAAAATAAAAAGCAAAGCCTGGAAATAGATCACTTGAATGTTTTTAATTTTATTCAAGGATATTATGGCTTGCTTGTTTATTTCTTTGTTGGAAGCTATTCCACATGCAGACAATAGGCTAAATGTGTTAAATAAATCCATTGTTGCAAATTATTCACTATATACTAATCAACAATGCATTTGGTGCTGGATTCACTTTGACAGATGTCACTGTTATTAAATGTAATGTCTTGTAATAATCTAGTAGAATGTAAAACTTCATTAATAGTTTTTTGACCAAAGATTTACACTGGAAACATAAATAATATTTGAAACCATTAACTCCAAACACATTTATCATATATGAGAAAGAAAATGATACAATTTATTCAATACTTTATACATTCTTGAAATGAAGAATGAAAAAAATAAGACCATGTTGCATAATTAATAATAATAAATAATAGATTGAAAAATTAATAGTCATGTATAGCAAAACATTAGCGTACTTTTTGGATATCTAGTCTCAACTACAATTGCATATTTAAATAACTCAGTTATCTGAAACATGCAGAAAAAAATTAAATATCTGAAAATATTTTTTTATTCCCAGTTGGCCATATAGTTGAAAAATACATCTTCTAAGCAATAGAGTTGTGATTATATACTGTATTAATGCAGTTTAAGAGCCATGTTGGTTTAATGATGTGCACAAACTAATGACAGGCCAGCTGGTAGCAAGAGAAATTAATTTTGCAGTGGTAGTTCTGTTCCTTTGACATATTATGTGAAGAGATAACTTATAAAAATAAAATAAATTTGGACTTTCATTTTGAAAGTTATACCTATATCTCTGTCTCTCTCAGAGATATTTCTGTGAGGTTATGAAACACCTAAGAAATGTGCTGTATGTTTTGAAAGATTTCTCAAGTTTTTCTCAAGCTTCTTTGACCAGCTAGTTTCTATTCCATAATATCTTCTTTTTAGAGCCTTTTGTCCTTCAGGGCATTTGACTATAAATATATCAAACACACAGAGAAAACTTTTCAGAACTACATTTATACCTGTAAAATTGATCAGCAGTTTTGGAGAGAGGGAGTTAAGAAAGCTAGTTGGGGAAGGATCCACAGAATAGATCCAATGCCTATGCTGTGTCATCAGTTTATCCAAATAATTCAGTGATGGGCTTCATAACAAAGTTACAGAGACGTCCAGAAGCACCTCAGATGTTTGTGAACAGTGCAGTAATTCCTCTTTCTTACTTTTATTTTTACTTGCACAGTGTTTCCGTATATATAAGGTATTACAAAATTAGTAGAAAGATCCAAATTATATATCATAAAACCATAAAATAATTTAGGTTGGAAAAGACCTCTATAATCATTGTGTCCAAACATTAACCTAACATGAACAAGTCCACTATGAAACCATGTCCCCAACCACCACTTATACACATCCTTAAAGTGCCTCCGGGGATGGTGATTAATTACAAGCCTGTTCCAATTCTTGGTAATACTTTTGGCGAAGAATTTTTTCCTAATATCCAATCTAAATCTCTCCTGATGCAACCTCAGGCCATTTCCTTTTGTTCTGTCACTTGTTGCCTGGAACAAGAGACCAGCTCCCTGCAACCTCTTTCCAGGTAGTTGTAGAGAGTGATAAGGTCCCCACAATCCTCTTTTGTTCCAAGCTAAATAACCTCAGCTCCCTCAGCTCTTCCTCATAACACCTGTGCTCCAGACCCTTCACCAGCTTCATTGTCCTTCTCTGGACATGCTCTAGCACTTCAATTGACCCTGAGATTAGCTCACTTGGTTAGACTATGTTGCTAATAACACCAAGGTTGTGAGTTTGATCCTTGTATGGGCCATTCGCATAAGAGTTACACTCAGTGATCCTTGTGTGTCCCTTCCAACTCAGAATATTTTATGAAATCTGTGAAATGTCATTCTTAGAGTGAGGGGCCCAAAACTGAACACAGGATTCCAAGTGCAGCTTTACCAGTGCTGAATACAGGATGATGATCACTGCCCTGGCCCTGCTGGCCACACTGTTCTGCTAAGTGAGTCACCTTATCAAAGGAAATCAGGTTAGTCAAGCAGGAGATATGTTTCCTAAACCCATTCTAATTGGGCCTGATCCCTGGTAGCCTTGCACATGCCATGTGAGAGCATTCAGGAAGATCTGCTCCATGACTTTCACCAGCACTGAGATTAGATTGACAGGCTTGTAGTTTCCTGGATCCTCCTTCTGGCCTTTCTGGTAGATGGGTGCCACATTTTCTAACCTCCAGTCAGCTGTGATCTCCCTCATCAGCCAGGACTGCTGATAAATGACTGAAAGGAATGACCTCTTCACATCTGCAAAAGGAGGAAGAATATTCCATCATTTCTTTTCTAGTCACCCCATGCCAGAGATACTAGAGAGCATTTCCAGCTATTTTAATATATTTGAAGGAACTGTAGCTGTGACAATGATGCTCATTTCTCATTTTCACACTGTCACACAGTGGACTTGACAGTCATCTTTATGGTAACATCTAATATTGGGTGGGTTTGTCTTCACGTTTCATGCTCTCTTTCACTTTGATCTCTTTCACAGATTATCTTTTTTCAATTTTGTCTTCAGTCAAGATTCACTTTGTGGTGAAGGTCCTGTTAGCAACAGGACATCTTTCTGATACTTTTCCATATATTTCTACTTCTGTCAGGCACACATAAGCAGCTAATGTACAGGCAAATTTTCTCTTTTTGTTCATTTTTATCTCATAAAATGTTACTGTAGTCTTACAGAAATCTAAAAATTAAAAATATTAACAGGATCCCCCCCAAAAAAAAATTAAATAGAACATAAACCCCAAATCTCTGCAACTGTGCTGGTTACAAAATGCTAAAATAGAAGACAGGATTTTATTTACAACTGAGCATCAGTTTCTGTCAGTGCTTTCATCTGTTTGATCTAATTGAAAGTTGTTATTTCCCTTAGGCAAATTTATGCCACAATATCTGTATTTACATAAAACACAATCTTCATTATTCATCCCTTTAATGTAACTTTTGCACCATTGAAAAAAACCCAGAAGATTCATGAAAGGAAACACAAATGCAAAAGGCTTAAAATATTTAACATAGAATCATTGACCCTAAAGGTTTTTTCCAACCTAAATGATTCTATGATTCTATAATATGGGAATGATGTATTAATATTATTCATGTGATTTTACTGACTAGATATCCTTCAGGTTCCAAGTCATAAACCTAGGTAAACAGAAACTTACTGTGTTTCCAAATAACATAGAGCTAATAATAATAAAAAAAAAATCTTTCAGACTTTGTATTATAAACATCCCATAAGACCTAGGTTACTGTGGCCTCTTCAATTTTCCTTAAAAACTGTTTTTTCTAACTTGCATTTTATTTTAATAAACAACATTATACTGTATTGCATAAATTAAACTTCCAAGATAAAATGAAGGAATTCAGTCTCACTCTTATAGGATAAATATAAAGTCACAGATAAATATAGAAAAAGGGAAGCATGATTTTGTGGATAAAGTTAAAAAGTGTTGGGAAAGAACACAACATTTATTTGCCATTAAGCTGCTGCTGGGGATTTGAAGATTCTTAGGTAATATTTCTATAAAAGTCTACTGATTTTTAATATCTGAGTTTAAACCTCAAGGGCTCTGTTGTTAAGAATAGCTCCCTAGTGAAATCTGAAGGATGTCTGGGGAAAGAACAATCTACCTGGTGGCCTGTATCTAACAAAATATAGATTAGTATATTCATTTCGGGATCTTATTTCGATTTTTTCCTTCCTCTTTTGTAATAAAAAGCTGTTGTTAGTGTATAAGCTGCATTTATAAATTACTGAAAACAAAATTATGAAAGAGAGCAAAATATAAGCTAAGCCTTTACTTCTAGAGCTGTGTAGTTGTAGTTTAGATCTAAGATATTTTTCAAAAGCTGTGCCTGTCAAATAATATTAATCAGGTTAAGTTATACCTCATGAATATGCAACTTTTTTGTTCATTATCGTGGGTTACACTTCTATTTATAAATGATGATCCAGTTTTATTGCTACCACAGATAAATATTAGAGAAATAATTTAAATAGTTTTATTAGCAACATTGTACCTCAGAAATACATACATTTTTATACCACCATTTTCTGTCATGCATTTACTTTTGTACTTGTATTGAGATATGCCTCATACATATTAGCTATATATATTAAAAACTTAATGTCTATATCAGAGAAAATAAAACATGAATTTGGAAAGTTGTATTGGTTTTAATTATAGTACAGGGTTTTATTCTAGCACTTTCACATCTGAAGACGAATACTATAGTCCCTGAATGCTCCTGATATCACAATTTCTTCTGCTATCATTACAGACAACTTACTGTTTAGGTTTTCTGACAAAAACATTGTTTCAGTTCTTTTGACTCCTTGTGTGTAGTCTAATGAGTTGGCCTTTATTTTCAGGTCATTCATGTGAAGGGATTAAAGTGATAGCACTCAAATAATTAACCTTAGGTGATACATTACAAATGCTTTTCAGGTTAAAACTCCTGAAACCTAAGAATTAAAAGATTAAACATATCTTCAGTATCGTGAGGCAGGAGTCAAGGTTACGCGGAATATATGATTTACCAGTAATTAAAGATTCAACAACTACAGCTAAAGAGCCAAATATTTAATCTTATCTATGCTACATTTAATTTCAAAATCAAACTGTCAATGTCTCATAGACAGATATGCTGACAAACAAAAATTACTCCTCTACTTATATTTGACAATCCTGCTTAGATGAACTGTGCATGGGGAACATGAAGACGCACCGGATGTGTAGGACTGCAGTCCTCCCTGAGCTGTGCTTCAAATCTTGTGGAAACTGCCTGACAGCTACTGCTGGCATAGGAGTCCAGTAATGTTATGCTCTACTGCAGACTGGCCAGCAGGATTGGAGAGGTGACAAGTGGGAGAGCAGGAGCATCACACTCTTGTTACAGAGCTCACAGCTGCTGGAGATCAGGCATATGGCAATGCTTTGTAATTATTTGTATTTCTATAGTGTCTAAAGACTCCTGCTGGGATCAGTGCACCACTACGTAATCTCTAACTGTTTAAAAGATGAGATCTATTCAAAAAGTTTAGGATCTGAAGAGGCAAGGCAGAGAGATAAAAAGAATTTTCAAGAAGAGGGAATAAAGACATGGGTGGTATGAATTATTCCGATCTTTGGTTTAAAAGATATTTTTATACACTTTTAAAAAAATTAATTTGGAGAGTGCAAGACAGGGAGAGCTACACAGGCAGAAACATCTAAATGGGAAGAACAACAGAAAAGGAAACAGGCATTGAAATAGAATGCAAAGAAGTGGAGAGCATAAAAGGAAAAAAGAAGATAGAAGGAAATATCGATAGAAGTGAGTTCATTCATAGACCTTTAGAAAGTAGTAAAATTTGATAGTATCCACTTTTTGGCTAATCTTTAATAAAGAAGTTAATACGCACCATCAAATGCAGTAAATCTTTCTAGACATACCTAAAACAAGAATTTGCTTCCATGTGGTTTATCTTTGCTGATGACAGTACTAGATAGCTTAGTCCAACGCAATTGTCTAAACTAGTGATGATGACAGTGAAAAATTCTTGGAACTAGTCATGTTTTGCTGTTTTTATACCAAGATATACTGGGTATATGAAGTCACAGACAAAAAGTAAATGAGCTGAATACATGAGGGTATTATTTACATTTTAATTGAATTGTATATTACAGGAAAAAAATAAAGAAAAATATTCTGTCATGAAAACAAAATATATAAACTGCAGTCACAATAGAAGGTTATTTAGGGTCTGTAGACCTAAGTCACAGGATTACCGTCCAGTGACTTTCAATAAACTCAACAAATCATTTGAAAAAATGCTTGAAAATCTTTGACAAAACTAAAGGGTTCTAAAGGTTCCAATGTGTGATGTGATTTACATCTCTGATTAACACTACAATATTACTTAATGGCATTGTTATAGGTCCTTGAGAGTTGCAAATATCAAAACAGTTGTCTGGTCTTTAGGGTTACATTTCCTGTTTTGTGAGGTTTTTTCCTTTTCATTTGGTCTCAAGCTGTACCTACAAAAATGAAAATTATTTCATGCCTACAATGACTTGAAGTTATAAAACAGAAACAATGAAAAAAATAAAATTAGATTTCTATTTTGAAGTAACTTCCTTTTGCCTCTTATTGTGTGATCATTAAATTAGCTAATTTAATAGTGTCTTCATCTTTTTTCTTCTACTTAACTAATGATTTGGAAAAAAAGTTATTATTTGCCCTTTCATTAATAAAAAGAGCCTTAAATAAGTACTTAATGTTCAAGGATTTATTATCCTTTCTTTTATCAATAAGGTTTCTCTAATTGTGTTGTAAAACAGAACACAGCCTTCTTTTGTTCTTCCTTAAGGAAACTCCCATGTGATGAAAGGTAAACTTAGTGTCATCACTGAAAAGAAACAGTGACTTCAGTGAAGTTGCAGTAATATCAGAATTGATTACCAGTCAGGATCTAATTAACAGAAGTAATCATACTCAGTTACACCCATAAAGGGGGTACTTAATTCCTCATATTTTAGAAGCAGTTTGTGATTCCCAGAAGCTTAGACACACACGTAATTAATACCTTGATTCTGATTTGATAATAGTACTGTAAATTGTCCAAAGTATCTCATTCTCCATTATCACTCAATCTTAAGTAATAATAATAAGAGGGCCAAGGAGAAAATATGGTATGAAAAGAGTTTTCTTCTTGAATGGACACATACAAGCCAAAATTTGGAGTAAGCAAAAATTATTTTCTGAAGGGCCACTAAACAAAAATATGCATACAGTTTTTGAGTCCCAAAAATTAATTTCTTTCTGGCAGGCATGTAAGGAACTCCCCCTCCCCCCCACTCTCCCATACCAGGCAACATCAATCCTTTAAGCCATTTATATTCCTACAGAAGACAACTGAATCTGGCAGGGTTCTGAAAGCACATCAGAGAATCCATGGGAAAATCAGTGTTACACAAAAAAATCAAATACCAGAAGGTTCCACTATTACTTCATGGTGAAAATTCAGAGTAAAACCATCGTGTGACTGGGTTTAGCACCTTGGAAAGGAAGAAAACAGAAACTCTAGGAAATGTGACAGTAGGAAGGAGAGTACATTGGAAAAAAAATAATCCTTGTTATCATGGATGAATAATTTGAAATTTGGAGAAAGTATTAGCAACAACTTGATTATTTGAAGGATATTTTTGCATGACCTCTTCAGAGACGTTCTAATATATTTGTTACAATACTGATTATTTTTTTTTTCTTTTTAATAAAATAGCCCTTTACATGTTATTAAAGATAAAGGTTGAAGTCCACAATGGTCTTCCGGGTGCATCATTTATTCAGATGCATTTAAAAAAGAAAAACTAAGAGAAGTTTACGCAGGAAATCAGAAAATTGTATAATTCTAGTTCTCTATTGTAATTAGAATATATTTACCACTCCACAATTCAGACTTCATTTGAGTTTGTTCCATTATATATGAGACTGTCCAAAGTGTCAAGGAATTGGACTTGATCCAGGAGTTAACTGGGTAGATTCTTCTCTGACCCATCGTCCATGTGTACCGCATACACTGTTGCTGTGCGCACCTTCCTGCAACCTGTGCACCAGTTCGTTTCATTATAGAAAAATACCTTTTTTCTCAGTAATCATATAGAAAACAGTGGTATCAGGCTGCTGACTTAGAGTTCTTTGTATATAGCAGTGTTTATGTCAAGGGCAGTATTTTGTCATTTATGATGATCTTATATATTCCATTAATTTTAACATAGTTATCAGGAGGAAATGGGATTGCACAGGCAGTAGTTAAGGGAAAATCCTGGAATTTGAATGTTGAATGCTTCTTGAAGGTTGAATCTCTCATTTCACATCAATAAAGGATAAATTTTTAAATAGGAACAAATCCCTTTTTGGATGGAGCCCGTTTCCATTTAAGGTTATTTTTTAGGGGGAGGTCAGATAAGTCAATTTTCTAGAGGATAGCAGAGAATACAGTTGTTATTTCCACTCTGTGCATAGATAGGGACTTTTGCAATGAGAAAGATATTACTAAAATGGTGGCACACTAGTAGTCAGCACACCTTTTTTCCTCCTGCTCTTTTAGAGACCTTACAGCTGAAATTTCAGTCCTTTGAACCTATATGCTTTAGAGCAAATGGAATTTGACCCTTTGTTATTATGTCAAACAACTATGGATAGGAAAAAATTTTCTTAATCTGGGCTGTTAAGTCAGTGTATAGAGAATTCATACACTGACACTTTAAACAGAGTTCCCACTGTAAGCATAAATTCGATTATATCTCATGTCACAGTTAAGTAGCTTACAACTCAGTAGTGACCTGTTTAAAACAAGCCTAATCATTCGGCCAAAATTGGTTTCCAGAAATACCCATTGAGCTGTTCAGCTGGCATTATTTGCTTCATTTTCTATCAGTGCTAGTGCCACCACTTTCCAGCTTTATTACTGCTCTGTAGTACTGTAGACATGCTGAACTATTCCAGTAGTTCAGAGATGAAGTGAACAACCCAAGCAGCCTTGTAACAGCCTTGGGCTGTTACAAAAAAAAAAAAAAGAGAGCTTTTTATTGTTCCATGGTGAAATACGATTTGCTTTCAACTTCAGTTTAGAGCTAAAGAAGTGTTTTAGTCATTATTGTTTCTATAACAGAATTAAAATATCAAGATATGTTTATGTATAGTATGACTAATATCCTCCTTGTCAAAATGTCATCAAGTGCTAAGGTCTTCATTTTTTTTTAAGACCTATCTTGCAGAAAATATTTTCTGATAAATTCAGATTTTTCTTTGCCCTAGTTTCATGGAAAGATATTTGACAGATATTATTATTAATGTGGTTTTCCATGGGTAATAGACTAGATTTTCACCATCACTGGTGAATTGATTTTCACTATCATGGATGATGTCTTACCAAAAGGCCTCTGTACACTATCAAAAAACCAGGGAACATAACATCTGAATTTATTATATATCTATGTCCTGTACTCTGAAATAATTTTGGAAAATTATGGTATCTTCTTTTGCAGATATATGTGAACTGAATTTTGGATACAGTTTAATTTTAGTACTCACTTGTTCCTTGTTTAAAAACAATCCTATGGAGCAGTGAGAACAGTGTAGGTTGAAACTAAGCCTTTTCTCGCCTTTTTTTTTTTTTTCCTTGAGAAAACCTACTACATACTTGTTTTTTGTTATGTGATAATTTCAAATTATTATTTGGTCTTTTTTTCTCTTTAATGCAATCTCCTTCCATCTTAGTATCTGTCTCCTCTCTTGGAGGAGACACACTATTTAGTGCTGGCAAAGTAGTTCAGTCTCAATGAGAAGTAAATATCTGCAATGCTCTTTTTGCTTTAGCATTTGCTTCGTAACAATTGAATTGTGGGTTTTTTTGGTCCCTTGTAGTACAATGAACAGAGAAAAAAAGAAACAAATGAGACAGGGCTTTTTTTGTTTATGAGTCTGTGTTTATTCACTGTAATTGCATAGGTTTCTGTTGAATGTGTAAACACATTGGTTCAATGATCACATGGCTTTAGGAAGATTTTCCACTTTGCTTTATTATCTTTGATCCTTTATTGTCTATAATCTTTTATTGTCTCTGATCTTTACTTCTCCAGCTGCTGATTCTTGATATATACATCCCTCTTACCAAAAAGTGTTTGTGACATAAACAAAATTGCCCTCCCCTGTTAATATAAATATTTTTTGCTGACCATTAATGGTTTGGGAACTATGATATTTAGAAAAGAGATTTTTTGACCTGCTTCTACTCATGGCAATAAAATAATTTCTGTCCTTTATAGATGTGTTACACTCACATGTTTTTATTTTCAACTGTTTTTTGTTGTTGTTGTTATTTTTGGTTTCGTGATTTTTTTCAAAATTAATCAATCCTTCTGTAGAAACTAAGAAAGTATCCCCAAATGGAATTATAATATCTTATCAGTTTTTCTCCAAGTTTCCAAATTTCTCTTATTATTCTTATAATTCACTTTATTTTATTTATTCAAGATTGTCTTATATTACAATTCTAGAGCACTTATAAAGTTAAATATATTTTTCAAATCATACTTGTTCTTAAAGAACCAAAAGCTATTCATAAAAAGATTGGGAAAGATTCCCATTCTTAAGGGACTAAATATAGTTAAACCGTTCTAGAATATTTATATGAATATGAATAGAATACTTATATTTATATGAATAAAGAATATTTAAAGGTACTTATATGAACAACAATGAAGAACTCAACACCTGAAGATGTTTATATATATACATTTAGACAATTAGATATATGAATTCCTTTACAATAAATATATATTTTAATTTATGAATTGTTAAAATATAAATATATGTATAATAAATATACATTAATTATTAACATATTATTATATTATCATATGTATTTTATTATTAGATATAAATATACATCTTCTTAATACGTTGAGCATGAGCTTTAAAATTTTTTATCTTCTTTAAATAGTCAAAGTAAGCTGAGGCACATAAAGTAAACTTCATAAAATGGCCCTCAGGATTAGTGAAGGTCCAATTACAGTCCATCTTATTTTACTAGATAATTTTTTACAACTGAATGAATTTTTCTTAGCCTTTCCCTAACACTAGCCTACTATATATGCCTGAACGAGTCATTTTTTACTGATCTAACCTCAGTCTCAGACCTGACAAAAGGTAATGATTTTAGTGATTAATTGTGAGAAGACAGTGAGCATTATATGTGCATTAGTTTAAAGCATATAGTACTGAAGGTTACAAGTCACTCTAGAATTGTTCTTTTGCATTGAACTTTCTACAGACTGCCTGAAGTAACAGATATTAAATAGATGAAGTATCATAATGAATATTAGAACTGGAGCATTATTTCTTTCAAGTGGCATCTTGAACAGTGACGAAATTGCTTTACAGATTTGCATTATAGATGTACATTAAAGATATATGTAAGTTTTCCTATAATTTCTTAAGGTTCAGCTCAAAATCTTTTTTCTGTATATTTTTCTTGACAGTATTCTAAGATGATGAAAACACTAAGTCTTTTTGTTCTCTATTATTCCTTCTCTTTCTACTGTTTATTCCCAACTGAAGTCAGAATCTCAGATTGTGGCATCAATCACAGCACAACAGTGAAATGTGATGTCACAAAGGAAGAATTATTATTTCAGGTGAGAGAAGGAAGCTAAAGCATATTAATTTTTCAGAAACAAAGAAATTAGGTTTCTGTATAAGCATCTATTGTGATACAGAATAATGGAAATGAAATGCAGTCAATATGTAGTGTGAATACAGGTAGATTTTTTTTCTTTAAAGGTGTTTTTCGCAGCTGTACTACAAGAAGTGATCTTAAAGATGACTCAAATAGAAACAGAAAAATGAAGGATGGAATTGCATCTCAATGGCATGAAAAAGAATGAAGCTTGAAAGTTTAATTTATTTGTCTGTTTTCACTTTAATCCTTTTATTATTTTTCTTCTTTATCTTCTTTTCTTTTCTTTTTTTTTTTTTTTCTGTTTAAAAAATACATGGTTTATATCAAAGGGCATGAAAAAGTAACTGAGTCGTAACAGTTACAACTGTCTATCTATTCTCTGTGCTGACCAGCAACAGTACCAAAGGAAATGTGCTGAAGTTGTGTCAAGGGTGGTTTATGTTAAATATTAGAGAATGTTTCTTCACCCAGAGGGTGATTGGGTGCTGGAATGGGCTCCCCAGAGAAGTTGTCACAGCACCAAGCCTGACATAGTTCAAGATGTGTTTGAACATAACTCTTGGTCATGTGATGTGACTCTTGGGGATGATCCTGTGCAGGGCTAAGAGTTGGAATTTGATGATCCTTGTGAGTCCCTTCCAACTTAGCATATTCTGTGATTCTATGACAAGAAAATGAAAACAGAAATTTTTTTTTTTTTTTTAGTATATTGAGATTCTTTTTTAGTATCTGGTTAATTTGATTTCTGAAATGCACAATAATAAGTATATATCTGACACAACTCACCAGTGAAATCAGAAAGGGTGAAATAAGACATTATTCATTTGTAGTAGAATAAAAAAATATATGGAAACATATGCTTAAAAAAACCCAAAACCAAGCACCAAAGATAGTGTTTCCTGTCTATCCATAGAAATGGTCATATAAAAATGGTTATAAATACTGTTTACATTTTTCTTTTATGGTATCATCTTTAAAATCAGACATACAATTCTGCTTATACTGTCTTTGCTATTATTTAAAAATTTAATGGAATCTTAGAATCCTGAGTTGGAAAGGACTCACAAAGATGATCAAAGTCCAGCTCCTGGCCCTGCACAGGACAGGCCCTGAGTCACACCATGTGCCCAACCATATTGTACAAATGCTTCTTGAACTCTGTCAGGCTTGGAGCTGTGCCTTTCCACAGCACTGCTTTCCAGCATCTCATCACCCAGCCTGTTCACATATCCAAAGTATGTAGGTTCAGGTATGGCCCCATCCCAGGTGCAGAATCTGGCACTTGTCCTTGTTAAACTTAATGTGATTGGCGATTACTCGGTCTTCTAGTTTTTCTAGATCTCTCTGCAGGGCCTCTCTGCTTTCAAGGGATTCAACAGGTCCTCCCAATTTAGTACCATCAAGTCCTTCGTCCTAGCCATTTATGAAGATGTTGAAGAACAGTAGCCCTAAGATTGGACCCAGCAGAACCCCACTGGTGCTCAGTCACCAGACTGATGTAACAGTACTGTAATATTTACTGTAACCCTTTGTACCCAGCCCATGAGCCAATTGCTCATCCATCACACATATTTCATATCTCAAATGCTTTACAAAATGTTTATGAAAATCTGCAGATGGATATATATTTTTTTACAACTCATAGAGTTATGAATTAGAATTTTCCAAAATTAAAAGATATCCTCAAATAAAACCACTAGAATTTATTTTTCTTGGGGGGAAAAAAAGTTTTTTTGTTTGTTTGTTTGTTTTTTATTTACAGAATTGAATGCCAAAAAAATTATAAAAAGTAAAATCTTGGATCCACTAAAATTACTGACAATTGTTTCACTCATTTCTCTTGGACAGTTATTCCCCGATTGATGGTACCCTATATTTTGGTAGAATTTCCCAAAGAAAAACTCTGTTTACTTAAGGCAATACTCAGAACACTAAAAACATGGAAGGAAATTATTTTACCAAAGTTATTTTAAATGCCATAAAAACTGTGTAAATGAAAAGTTTTACTGGAATCCCTTAACACACAGGAGTACTTAGGTAACCCTGTACAAGGCTGAAGAATGATTGCGTGTGAACCAAAGACATTAATAATGATGAACAAATATTCCAAGAATTTGAGATATATACTAACAATCCTGCCTTATAACAGCATACACTTTCACTAGAATTAGGCTAGAATTAGTTTAAACCAGGGCAAGTATAAAACTGCATTCCAACTAAATTATAGGCAAAAAATATCAGTTTAAAACTTTACTGTAACATTTGTTTTTTAGAATCTCTCATTTAATTTGTTATAAAGTTCTGCATTTTACAAGCCCTTTATTTTATTTTATTTTATTTTATTTTTTTACAGAAGTGTCAGAACAGCCATCTCAGTCTCACATCAGTATTACACAGCAAGGCCTTAATTAATTTTCAATTAGTAATGTCTCACTTCAAGTTGAGCTCTCACTGAATTGGTTCTGGAAACTATATGAGTCCCATATACAGCAGTCATAACCGTATGTTAAATGTAACAGCAATAAAATAGTGGACCTGTTGGAATGCTTATTTTTCCTAGGAGTCTTATGTAGCACAAAACTCACTGTCAACAGCATTTTGGACTATATCGTGTCCTTACTGGAGGAGGCTGGGGAAAGAATAAGAAAAGATAATTTTGTTTTTTTAAATTTATGCAAGCTAGAATAATAATGGAGTTGGAAAGCCAGCTCTCTTTCCTTAGTGCTGAACAGATGAGAAGGCTAAGAAAAATGAAAATATGAATTTCCTCTTGTCTCTCCTCACCGGTTAGTGTTACTGCCACCAATAAATTTTCAGGCAAGACAGAGTCTCACTAAACTCCGAGAATTCAAGCCAGGAATTCAAATGGAAATATAGTAACAGCCCTTTTTTTTTTTTTTTTTTTTGCTTTGTTTTCTGTAGCTTGTTGGGGACATAAAAATTGCGTGCCATGTGGAGTAGGATTTGGTTAAAAACCAGAAACCATTCTTAAATTTCCAGAGGTTCTAAATAGATGCCAAGAACACAGGATGTAAAACAGGATAAGACATCTTTTTGGGTTTTGTGGGTGTTTTTTTGTATATTATGAAAGACTAAGTAGAGAGGAACTAATTTATCTAGAAAGAAAGTAATTTATTTTGAAAAAAAAAATCTCTACCTGTGCTATATCATATGTTTTATGTTTATTAGGACATAAATATTTCGTGACTTAGCCCTCTTATATGCAACTACCAAAAATTATTATAGTAGTTTGAATGACTGGAGCAAAATGGAATTCCAATAAATGTGAAAAAAAAGAAGTCAAGATTTCAGAATTTCTCTTAATCATTATCATAAATCCAGCATAGAGAGGAAAGAAGAAATCTGAAACATCAGGAACAGGAGAGTAGTGTGACTTTCTCAAGAGAGGATGCATCTTAATGAAAAATCAATATCTTTATTGTGTCTCAAACAATGAAGTTTTCACATTTTCCTTTTGCTTTCAGAAATCTTCAGACTGGCATAAAAATGGATAATGAGAACAGGGAAGCTAAGAGACTTTTCTGCCCTTCCTATTATCTAAGTTTTAGCTTATGTACTTTGCATCTGTTAAGCCAGGTTGGTTTGTTCAGTGAAGCCACTTTGTTTAAAAATCCTCATCTTTTATTTCCCGTATTTTTGTTGTACCATGTCTTTTTTTCAAAGTGTATTTGCTTTTGATAATAGAATGCCATGGCCTGCACTGATTCATTTAAGTGATGGTTGTTTGTTTTTTGAAAAGAATATCTTGGGCCTCTTGAATACAGTAAATAAAATAAGTAGTAGATGACATATTGTTTGATGCTGATGAATATGGAAATACATTGCAGCACTGGCATAGCAGTGGACACACAGCCCCTCCCAGCTGGCAGAATTTGCCTAGCAAAGATATTTAGGACTTTAGTGGTTTGCTTTTCTTGCAAAAGATGACTTCACAAACTTTCACTGGGGAAAAAGAGATGGGTGCAGAAAGCAGCAAGAGCAGGGTGGCTCCCTGGGGGCTAGGGCAACAGAAGCACACCCAGCCCCAGGCACTGGGCACCTGCCTGGGAATTGGAATGGTCCAGGTGTGCTGGGACATAGGTACACGGGTGGGCCTGCAGTCAGGCACAATAGGATGGTGGGGAGCTGGAAATCAGCCCATCTGGGATCTTACTGTGGCAGGAGCTGCCAGCCCCAGGGAGCTGCAATGGGGTGCTGGGTTGTGGGTAGGGTGGGACGAGGGCTGGGCTGTGGGCAGGGAGAGGCAGGGCTGTAACAATGGAGAACACATTTTATGTGACAAGGTAAAATCCTGAGAAACAAACAACATGTCAGAGATACTGAAATATCACTATAAAGGCAGTGCTATATAATGGGATAAATGTAATGATGCAATTTGACAGGCATTTGAGATAAACCTTCATCCTACTTTTTGGCTAAAGGCATTTGATATCACTTTTGTTTGGCCTACAGCCGTCTCCCTGATAAATCCTGGATGTTTCATTTTACAGTGTCTTGCTCCTCAGATTTTGTTTTCAGACTTCAAGTATAAGGAAACCAAGGTTAAAAAAAAATCCTTATTAAAATCTATAAAATTTCTGGTATCCAGTTGTAGAAACTGACATTGGATAGATTTTCTGAGGTCATATGTATCTTTAAGTCTTCTCCTAGTTTCTCAGGAACTCCTTCCCCAAACCAGAAAAATCACAAAAGATCCTTTTCGATGTCCAATTCTTATAGAGAACATCCAGTGAACTGTAGATTCCCCCATTAACACAGTAACTTGTATGAACTGAGTTGCAGTCTCAGAGAAGGATGCTTCAAAGATGGGTGATAAAGAGCTGAGCCAGTTTGAAAGATGTTCACCACACTTTGCCAAATTATCCATATTATTTACACATATTGTACACATATAAAATATACAATCTACCAAATGCACAAACAACAATATTAGAAGCATAAAAACGTTTTGATATCTGTTTTCATGCCCACAGTATTGCAAATGGATTGACAATGTAAAAAAAATATCCAGGCACAATTACTGACGGAGGTGTTAAAATTTACAGACAAAACTACACGTTGTACAATAACTACTTATATCTTGTGTTCATAAAACACAAGTTGTCTGAACTTGACTGCAAGCATAAAATCTTATGCTTATATAATTATAAATTTTTGCATATGGGATATTGTTTTATTCTGTCATACTATGGCTTTTAAATTCCCAGGAGTAATTTCCACAATTTCAGTCTCAAGACTTACAGTCTTAGTTTTCAGTGATGCTAGGAAACTATAACTAACATGTGACAATTTTCCTGTGTTGGTATAATTTACCTGAAAGAAAAGAGTCACAAATATTGCTTAAAAATCTGAGTCTAACTTGCTCAAGATTGCAGAAGTTCAAGTGTTCAGAATCTTCAAACCCTACTCCCTAAAGATTTCTTTCTGTTTCAGATTAAAGAAAATGCATAACAGATTAATGTAGTAATCTTTGCTGAAATTCTGGAAATGTCACTAAATGAGATTGCATTTGTTTCTTGCATTTAAGATAGAGCATTAACATTTTAATCCAGGCTATTAATTTTTTGCTTAGGCTATCTCTGACCTTCACTTTGAAACAGTTTTATTTATAAATGGTCCTGTGGTTTAATCAACAATATGATATGAGTTTCTGTATCTAGAAATAAACATTGTATTACCCTTCCTAGCTTTTTTTCCCCCTCCAAATATTTGAAATTGCATTTGTAAAGCAGGAAAAAAAGAGTCAACTTCAGTTTTGATTTCAGCCGAGGTTTGTTTATGTGTATTGAATCTACTGAATAAAAACATATAGAAATTGCCTGCAGCCTGACAAAGCAGTTGCTTCAGATTCAGTCTCCCTGAATGATCTCATTTCAGGGTTTTTTTTCACCTAATGGACCTCAGTGACTTTATTTTCACTTTACATGGTGCCTTTTATGTATTGCACTGAGAGAACTTTCCGAACTTTCCCTTCTACAAGCAAAATACTTCATGACAATATGGAGAAGTTGGACTGAGAGAGAGACACGGAGTTGACTTATTTGTTGAGAATTTCATATTAGAGATAAATATATTTTACTTTCTGTGTGGTCAGATAAACTGTCTGAAAGAAGTGGTAGGTCTAGCTGTTTCAGGTGAAATTATTCCTGGAAGAGAATAGCTCTTTTGCAGAACTGAAGTTTTCATCTGGAAAGTTGAAACAATCATTTTACATTTGCTTTCCAGAGTTCAATTTCCATATTAAACATATGACGACAAGGGCTGGAGGTCAAGTTGTGTACTAACCCCTTGGATCCTCCAGTATCCAGCTTCAATCTGATACCAGGCCCTAAAAAATACAGGGACCTAAGGCTTTCATCTCTTTCTTTTACTACTCAATATGAGGGTTAGTGCAGGAAGTGGTTAATGGCTGAACACCTCAGCATTCATCTTCCTGGTCCCTACTTGTTTTGCGTGGTAAAGCAAAACTGAAAGAAGTATTCCTGACAAGCAACCAACAACTTAAAGAATTCTGTTTCAGATATGGAGGGGGTTTACGTATAGTTTCTTTCCCTTGGAAGGTTTTATATTATTTCAGACAGTTTTTAGTGGGAGGAAATTTCTATTATGCAGAAAGCTGTAACTTTTCTAAGTTTTATGAAAAGCAGGCAAAATTAGAGAACTTAACCTACCTTGAAAGTAAAGTCATTCACAGTAGCTACTGGAACTACTTCTTCACGTACTGCTTGAATGTTGGTTTTCTACATCTCTACACAAGCAAGGATTGAGATTTTTTTTTTTATAACACTTAATTATGACACTTACTTGCAACCCCATATGCTTTCTTTTAATCTCGGAAATTTATTCTATTGATTTGGAATTTTAAAGATTCATTTTCACAACTCATAAAATTCAATTTTAAAGTGTTCTCAGTGTCTGCAATTGCATAAATAAATAACCCTTCTTTCAATTGCTATGCTGTCAACTGTATCCTATTGACCTCTAGAAATACAATATTTTCATTTATTTTAACCAAATTTTTGATCGAAAAAAAGCCAAAGAGTATTCAAATATACCTGAAATTCCCACTTCAATCTAAAAATATCTTTTTAAGCTTTTCCCAGGCATCTGAGACACTATCAACCATTATATTTACTTTAGTTTTGAGACTTTTAGTGCAAATCTAAAACTTGTTTTTTCTAACCCTATGAGACAGACTTACATCTGAAAAAAAATTTAAAACATCTCTTTCTCATTGTATTTTGAGTTTCTTTTCCCCATTTAAAATCTTTAGTAAGACATGAATTTAAAACTATGTATTTTGCTTTCTATAGTATATTTATCAGCAAAGCAGAGTTATTTAGTCCATAGTATTTTTACCTTAATGAAATTCAGTTTTTGGAAAGAAAAATAAAACAGCAAAAACTGACAGTCATCTTTCAGATAAAATCTGAATAACAAAGTGACCATAAGACTACTTGGACAAAGTTAACATTCATTCAAGAACAATAGTGTTTGACAGATAAAACATTTGGGCAGAAAGCCACTCAGTCATCCCTCAGAGAAAAGCATAAATATTACAAATGTGGCATGTATACTCACAGTGCTATATAAATCTATAGAAAAATCTTGTAGCTTTCTATGAATGCAGTATTAACAGCTGAATAGTTTTAATTTGATATTGAGGAATCTGGCATTGTTTTTGTATGGGCATTTTGGGGTTTTTTTAGATCTCTTAATATTCTTCTTAATTTCAACAATACTTCTGAATTCTTTTATAAGAATTAAATCAGAAAAATAGAATGTATTACTAAGTGTATGAAATTTTTTCTAAAAGTGTTGTACAAAAATGTCTTATCTAATAGCTAAAAAAATCTTTGTTATGTTAGAAAAAGTAGCACAAGGAAATCACTGGCTTAATTCGGGATTATCAACTTTTATGAAGTAAGAAAAACTATTCTCCATTCTGAGGTAATTCTCTGTCCTCATTTTATCTTTTCAATACATAGAGAAATATCTCTAGTTCATGAGAATTTATTTTTCACCCATAGTATGAAGAATTAAATTAAACATTTTCCTGACTCCTCTTCGCATATAAATGAAAATATACTGTAATGACAACCTATGACAGAACAGTCTTAACTAAAGGATCTTTAAAAAAATACTATGAGAAATATTCTTGAATTTTTTCTAACTGCAGAAGTCTTGGTTCCTCTGACAATGAAAAAAGTCTCCCCCCCTTTCTTGGTATTACAAACCAAAAGAAGTAGCTGAAGGACCAACATTTCTTTCCTCAGCTTTGCTTGGCAGCAACCACCTTGCCAAGCTTTCCTATGCTAAGGCACTAAAGTGAGCACAGAGCAAGGTTATCCATAGTGTTTTTTAAAATTTAAAAAACAAATTCACATTATTTAGGTCATTAAAAGACTGAAATAACTGGTGATTTAACAGTGAAGAGAAAAAACGTTGAAGCAGAGTCACACTCAGAAACAAATGGTCCTTTAAGTTTCAAATCTTGAATAGCTCAAAGGAATGTCAAAGTGAGCCATTTGCCTAAGGAGTGCATCCTATAACACATGAAGATACTGCATCTTTCAATAAAACAAATCAAACCAGATACTTCTCAAAATTCAATGGTCATTAGTGCCAGGAACACTGATATTATTCAATCTTAATAAAGTTTTTAGTGACAATGATAAAATATCAACAGACAGCAAGGTACAAAGGTACTTCTACCTTTTCAGGAGTACTCACTACTGTTTTGTATTAGCTGCGATTTCACAATGAACTGTGAGGTTCAGATCTCAAACAAAGTAAAAGATGGTTTCAAAATCACAAGAAAATACAGAAGGGAAGGATTAACTATGACAGTGCTGTAGACAGTGTAGTGGCTTACAGTTTCAAGAATACAGCTGGGAAAAATTAAAGTTATATACAGCTGATCTGTTGTATTAATAAAGGAAACTGAGAATAATTCTGAAGGAGGGTAATATATTTCACCAGATGTGACAGTACATAGAAAACATGTCTTTGTCTCCATTTGAGAATGGAAGTAAAGTTGAACAGATTTCTTTTTCAGCTGTTTAAAAGGAAAGATTACATAAACCACTGAACAGAGATTGGATAAGTTTATATTTTTGTTATGTTATAGAAATATTACAGTAAAAATTTGCAGTTTCTTTCTTTACAATATCTTTCATGAATTGGAGGCCAAAGTCATCAAACTCTTTTTATCTATAAAAACACTTTTTCAGCTCATTCTTTGTTTCTGTTTTTGACCATTGTAAGAATATTTCACCTGTAACCTGAAGGTTTTAGAACATCCTTGCAGAATTCAGAGTGGGCTTCAGTTCTCCTTCACCAAAAATTTTTCAGTTTCCCAACTAAGGATATTCAGAAGTGAATATGATAGTCCTAACATTTTTCTTCTCAGTAATTAAGTAACTTCAGACCTAAAATAGTGCTAGGATTACATGGTTACCCATTTAACAAAGATGAAGTTTCATTAACATGTCTAACACTGCCCTTACTGTGGTAGCAGCAGAGCTAATAAAACTCACTAGAAGACATAGCTCACTCTGTGATATTGCCTCCTAAAGTTTTCAAATCTCATATCTTAGTCCCTTGTTCTGGTCCTGCCTTGATAGAGTGATTTTTTCCAATATGTGTGTAGAAGAGCCAAAAAGAATGCAAGTGTTCCTCTCTTTCTGAATCAATCTCCTTCTTGTCTTAATTTTCTCTATGGAAAGAGAAGATGAGAAGGATTATTGATAATGCAGAGAGATTTTAACTGCTAGAAACTCAGTAATTTAATTTGAAAGCAGCCTTGCCTCAGTTTCTTCAAATATAGATTCTTTGCTTACTTGGGAAATTTTCAGATGGAATAAACTTCAAAAGAAAAGATAGGGAAATGTTCAAGCATGACTTCAGCTCACAGTTAGTAGCAACTGCCACAACACTCACACTGAATGAAGCTTTGAATGATGAATTTAAAACAGAGAAGTTTCACATTAGAATTGAAATACTATTCTTCTTTGTTTCTAAAGTAGGATATCTTAAAGCAGTAAGCTATTTAGCATGATGAAAGTTAAACAGCCAAACTATGTGAACTCGTCATTACCAGCTGTGGCATCACTTACATGTCATACTAACATATTAAAATTTACTGCCATATTTGAAACATGTAATCAAACTGTAGCCAGATGGAGAAGCTGTTTTAAAGTAGAAATAACCGTGTTAAATATTCCGAAAGATAGCAACTGATGTTCTCACTGGCATGTATCAATCAATATTTCTGGTATCATAGTAATTTGAAACTACCCTTCTAGGCCATCTCATACAAATAGCAATAAAGAATAGGGTTTATGTTTTCAGCCTACACTAATGCCCTAATCAACCATTGTATTTTGGGATTCTGTTGTGAAAGCTGCATAAAACTAATTTTACTCCTTTTGCTGAGTAGGTGTAAGAATCCTTGCAAATAATCTTTAAAAAAAACCCCAGAAGCTGAAGAGTGATAAGATGAAAAGCATGTAGACCATTATACAAAGTGAAATGATGGAATGTTTGAAAGATTTCCTGAAACCTAGGAAAAACTCCCTAAAACTTAACATAGGAAAACCATTACGTACAAATAATCCAATGCACTATTACTGACAGCTAATCTGATATATTGAAAGTTTGGAGCTTTAGTGCCTTTAATTTTAACACTTATCACTAATGTATGCGTGCTTAGGCACCCAAATTTTCATTGCATATTTTTGAAGACTGTATTAGCAAGTATTTGCTAGTGTGATGAGGAAGTAATGAGATACAATAATGGAAATTTAAGAAATACCATGAAGTCTCCATAACAACACTATAGTCAGAGTAGACATAATGTTTACTATGTAGCTGTAACTAAATTCTGCAAAGAAGAACAAATGAAACTATGTTTCTACGTCATTAATTTACTGTATTTGGGAAGCATGAGCAAAAGAAGCCAATATTTTCTCCCACTGTATATGGAATTCTTATGAGATGGTAAGCTCTCATATTCTTATCTATGCAGTTGCTGGGTTCAGAGAACACAACTGAGACTAGTTTGCAAACAAAAAAACCCACAGATGCTATAAAGGGCAATAACAGAAAATATGAAGATACTAGAAGACAAACATAAAACAAAATGTGGGTTCATTATCCAACGGAAAATAAAATTTTCATAAAAAGGTATTATCTCCAATCTTCAGATCCTGGGGTTCTTTCTTTATTTTCATCAAGTCAAAAATGGACTTAACTTCTTCACAATGAAGATTCACCTTTTTCATGATTTCTGTCTCAGAACTGGGGCAGGACACTAAACACTGTACACATTGAGATCTGTCAACAGTGTATTATACTTTACTGACTACTGTTTGCCTTTCCTTATTTTAGTGCAGATCAGTCATGAAAGACTAAGAGATCTTTGTGATAAACAAACATAAACATTCAAAATTGATACCTTGATAGTTTTATCAGTCGACCATAATACCAAAAGTCTGTATTACAGATGGATTTTTTTTTTCCATATGACTTCACTGCAGTTATTTCTGGAAAGAGGTAAAGCCATTATAATACAGATAGGTGTAATCCAAGCTTAATGAGAGCCACCAGCTTATCAACCACTGAGATACAAAACTTATGATGAAAAGAACTGAACTCCAATGTCCCGATTATAGCCATAATTTAGGAAATGCAATTTATTGTATTTCAGAGAAGTATCCATAATGTACTGCTGGAGACAGTTATTGAAGAACTTCCATTGCAGACATTAATACCTATGTGTGTGGAAGAAAAGGCTACTCCTCATTTCAGAATTTTACACACCATTTCCTGCATTTATCCCTCCTGGACTTCCAAACTTCAAGTGACTTATGGATGCAATTGAAACTAGCAGTTTGAAAATGATAGTGTCAAACTAAACTACATTTAAAATAACCTCCTAACCAAAAAAACAGGTGAATATCTAATCCATACTGGTAAGAAAATGAAACAAGTATTTTAGGTTTAAAATAAATTCCCCCCTTGTAGTTAATTACAATAAAAGTTGAATTTAATAGTGCAAAGTATCTTTTTCTTTCTTTAGTGAAAATTTAAATTTGGTGTTTAGTTTTAAATATTACTCATTAATCAGAGGAAAAAAAAGTTGCTGTTTCTACATAATTTCTAGACATTACAACTACTCTGAAAAAGAAACTTGCATGAAATTTTGTCTTGTGGGAAAGCCACTAATATATAGTGTCACTACTTACATGTTGTGTCCTTTGGAATATAGAATAATGATACATTGCCTGTACAAATGCTGGGATTCAGCTGAATGAATGAATTTGCATAAAGCACACATAGACACAAACACAATCATGTGGTTGAGTGAAAGGTAGATTACCAGCAAAAAAGATAAGGATAAAATGAACTAACTGTTCAGAGTAAGAAAAAGGAAGGAAAGAAGAAAAACACCTGGTAATACTGGGTGGATCATGAGAAAAACAAAGGCTTTGGATTTTTCATCTCTTAATATGTGCAATTTAAAACTTGAATCTGATTAGTTTTAATAAAAAATTTATTACAATTTCATGACCCTCAAATAGGCTTAACTGGTGTTCACTTCCAGTAGACTTACTGGACTTCCAATAAAAACAAACAGTCTTTGGAATTAACATTCCTCCTAGCAGGCTTGGAAAATAAATTTATGAATTCATACCTCTAGGTTTCACAGTTAATCTCGGAATTAGTTGTTCTTGAATCACAGTCAGGAATACTGGTGAAGCAAAGTGAAAGAAAATTAAATGAGAGATATTTGTAAAACAGTTTTCTTGAACTATCAGCCTGAAACTTTTTGTTACCTGCAGATTCATCCAAAATGGGCTGGGATGGTAATTTTCAGAATTTTAACTCAGATCAGGGTTAATTTGAATGCAGAAAGAAGAATTTACCTAAAAACATATGTATGAGGTTTTCATCTATAAGCATGTTAATCTCAAAGATACTGTTGTTATTCAAAGCACTGAACAGACACATATTAGTAAATTCTCACAAGTTCCAGTGATATGTTGAAAAACCAAGGCAGAGTGGTGACAAGGTTTTTAGACTGGTTCTGCACATTTTTACTGGTTTTGTCACACCAAACTGGGGGGGGGGGGGGGGGCGGAAGCAAGCCCACCAAACATATTTGTAGCTTTCTCAGGGTGGCTTTCTAAAACAGCAAACACTAAACAAGGAGGCCTTGCTGCTGTGGGACTCTTTTCCACTTCTGGGCTGCAGGACATAAAAATCTTCCTCCTTTATCTGAGTTGCACGGTATCTACAACAGCGCATTTCCAAACTTGGTCGCTTATTTCCTAGTCTGTCCTTGATTCAAACTGGAAAATAATAGATGTTCCTTTATTAATCATAACATAAGTGCTCAAGATTACTTATTTATTGGGCTGTAGCTGATTCTGACCTTTAAATAATGCTGTTTGAAGGAAATACTATAAAATACGCTCTACACTCAGAGTTTTATGCATTCTTTTAATATACTCTTCCCCGATGTCTGGATTTAAACCCAGACAGCATATTCACTCAAGCCATTTGAAAAAGTTTTTGTAGCCTTTTTCAGCCATATCATTCCTATTCCAGTCATGTCATTGGAATGCATGTTTTTTAAGTTCACATCTTCATTGTAAATTAGCTCCAAGAGTATGATTAAAAAATCACTTTCTGTAACCCTATATTTTCCTATTATAAAGAAGAAAAACCAAGCTAAAACTTCCTTTACCACTACTATGACAAAATTATCTGTATATCCCTTGGACTTTTGATAAGCTGCTTCAGATGTGAGAAACTTCGTTTCTTTCTTCTCTAGTTTCCTGAAGAGCAGAATAAAACATAGTAGAAAGTCTTCTATAGAAATCTTTGTCTATTCTAGCTAAAGACTGACTTTGCAAACTCTGAATCTGAAGCAGTTCTAAGATCTGGGCCCCCCTCTCCCCCTTTTTAATGTCACTATCTGAAATCCAGCACTTAAAAGAGATTAATGGAAAAAATCAAACTTAGTTTTCTTTATTAGAAAGCAGAATTGTGCAAATCAACTCTTTTCTTAGTGGCTTCACCATTATTATCTTGTAGAGCTGTGGATAGAAATGTTATATAATGAATCATGATTTTGAGTCATCTTGATAAAGGTAGCTCACCTTACTTTACAACAAAAATAAATGAGGCAAAAGACTTGTTGGAATCCATGCCAAAAACTGAAATCTTGGGTCATGGGAGATTAAGCAGATACATTGTTCAATGGCTTTCATAACTACTTGCTCTGCACAATTTTTTAACACTGCATTATTTTTTCCCATTTATTGTCAGAATTGAAAATTAAGGTTATTTAAAACAAAACTGAAATCTTTTATGGTTATGCAAATCCATGCTTGTTCAAGGAGTAGTGAATTGGACTTGATGACTCTTATGGTCCTTTCCAACTTGATTTATTGTCTGGCTCTATGAATCTATGAACCTCCATCAGTCACTATAGAATGTATATGTTAACAGAGTCAACATATGCAATTTTCTCCATGGAAAGGTTTAAAATACATTAGATTAAAGGAGTTAAATAGAAACACCAATAGAAATACCTCATACTTTTTTAGTAACACTACCATTATTTTTCAGACTGGTAAAATGAAATGCAGAGCCAATGATCTGGCCACAGCTACCTGGGAGCTTATGGCAGAGATAGCAATAAAGCACACTTTGGGAGTTCCTGGACATCTAATCTGTAGAGAATGCAGAAGGGAAGAGGCAAAAATATGCAAGATTTTGTGACTATATCCATTTCAGTGAAGCAATATAATTAGTAATAGTTCAGGGTTTTTTTTCTGTGTGACCACTAAACACAAATAAACACTATTTTTTTCTTGTTCTTTTTTTTTTTTTAATATATTTTCAAACTCTTCTGGTTTTCAGTCTTCCCAGTAAGGGCACATTATAAATTTGTAAAAATCACTTTTATAGCAAAGTTTTCTTTGAATCTTTTCTCTATGTGCATTAATTTCTAGCAATAACTCCCAAGAAATCTGCACAGGCAATAACAAGGCTTTATGTGTTTATTTATTTGTCTGAAGCAAGAGTAAGAACTATATGAGCTGAAATATGGGAGAAGATATGAAAATTCCATTCTAATTCAGGAATCAAATCACAAGTATAATTACAACAGAAATCTTCATTACTTTGAAATAGAGTTCTTCTAAAGTGTAAATTTTGTGGTGACTCGGAAAGTGAAGTGCTGACTTCTACTGAAGTCAACAGTAATTTTCTTATACATAGTTCAGTGTGTATATGATGAATTGAATATCAAACTGTTTCAAGCTTCTGACCAAAATCTTCAATACTCACACTTTAAAATGCAATCAAAAGTAAAGGAACAGCTTCATTAAGGCAATAGCTGGAGAATACAGTACTGAACTTTGAGAAAAGATAGTGAACCTTTCCAGCTATGTGTATTAATGATTTATCATCAGCTGTGTTATTGTGGACTCCATAAAGAAATGCTCTTGGTAATTTCTTATTTTCCTTCATAAAACATTTAAAAGTAAGAAGTCTGAATCTTCCTTTGAATGCTTTTTCTGACCATCTTTCTTACTTTTACTGCTTCTTAATCACCTATTAAGAAATAAAGAAAATAAGACGTACCCTTTTACATTCTTGGAATAACCTTTTCTGCTTGAAAGTCTCCCAAAAGACACAAGTTCCTCTGCAGCAGGTGTAGTTTTAATGATCCTTTGATGCCATATGTCAAATTTCATCACTTGCTGTGAAGAGTGACATTTCTTTTGATAGCTCCTAGCAACAGCAATACCAGTTGTTGGTGGTCACCTCATACTTGACAAATAATTCCTGCAGGAAGACCATTTAATTTCAGTTTCATGCCATGTTGCACACAATCTTTGCTGATTTCCTCTGTTTGTAATTAGTTTTAAAGTAAAATAAATTGATTTTATTAATTTGATGCACACTATATTGGTTTTCACATGCACACTCCCAAGAATATCACTACATTATGCATGGGGCATTTCAAAGCTACCTTCAGGAGTGAATTTCCTGTCAGTATAGACAGTGAATATGGAAGCATAGTGCAAGGTGCAGCTGGGGATGGCTTTCAAGAACATGTTTGCTCACAAGTGACAGGTAGTAGAAGTGCCTCATTGCTGCAGCAATAAATGTGCTGGTACATCAGCAGACATCCAGGTATCAGCCCTCTGCAGGTGTTCCAAGACGCCTCTACATGCACAAGGTGTGGAGGAATACGATATTCACCCACACTACTGTCAAATTCATTCTTTGGAGAGTCATATAGGTATTCTGATACCACTGGAACCTTTAGATAAAGGTATAATTTTCCAAGTTCCCTTGATTTTCAAATGACGCTTTATGTTTCTTCTTCTATTGTTATTTTTATATCATAAATACTTAATGACCCCAGCTTTGCAAATCCAGCACTATATTGGTTATTGTTATTCGGTGACACCTTTATCATTTTCAAATATGTAAACAAAACAATAATTTCAAAACTCATTATAGGAGGAAGACCAAGAAATTAAGTGTCTTGCTGATTGGCAGAAAAGAAAAGGAACTATAAGGTATCAACCAATGACTTTGGTAAGGGAAGCAACCTTTTCCAATTCAGTCTTCCTTTAAAAAGTCACTAATATCATTAATAGAGGAACTGGAAAACAGATTACAATAGGGAGAGCTTAGACATCATATTTAGAGACATTATTTCCCATTAAAATTAGTGAGAGCTGATGAAGTACTTATGATAAGATACGTTAATGAAATCCTTAAACTGTCAGAAGTATCTTTAGGTACTAAAGAAATTATGGGTGACTGGAAAAACACAAAGACAATTCATCTTTACAAATAAGACTTACCAGAAATGTATTGATCTATCAGGTTAACATCAGTCATGGAAACATAGAGTCATAGAATGATTTGGCACCTTAAAGGTCATCTAGTTCCAATCCTCCTGCCATAGGCAGGGACACTTTCCACTAGATGAGGTTGCTCAGAAGCTCATCCAACTTGTCCTCAAACACTTCAAGGGATATGACATCCACAACTTCTCCAGGCAACCTGTGAGTAAAAAATTTCTTCCTAATATCTAATATAAATGTCTCCTTTTTTAGTTTAAAGCCATTCCCCCTTGTCCTGTCACTATCTGCCCATGTAGAAAGTCACTCTTCTTTTTTTTTTCATAAGCCCCTTTTAGGTACTGAAAGGCTTCAGTGAGGTGTCCCACCTTTCTCAGCCTGTCTTAGTAGAAGAATTTTCTATCCCTCTGATCGTTTTTGTGGCCCTCCTCTGGACCTTCTCCAACAGTTCGATGTTTTTCTGTGCTGAGCATCCCAGAGTTGGATACAGCACTCTGGGTGGGGGTCTCGCAAGGGCAAAATAGAGGGGCAGAGCCACCACCCTTGACCTGCTGGCCACACTGCTTTTCATACAGCCTAGGATGTGGTTTTCTTTCTAGGCTGCAAGTGTACACTACTGGACGTGTCCAGCTTTTCATCCAGTCCTGGAGAAACAGTAGAACATACAGACTAAAATAAGGGTGTAAATTTATCTACCTGGTGGATAAAAAGGAGAGTAACAGCCAACATGAATTTGTGAAGACTAGATCATACCAAACCAAACTAATTTCCTTCTGTGAGAGAGTAATAGACTTTGTGAATAGAAAGGAAGCATTAGATAGCACATATTTCATTGCAGCAAGCTTTTGCAACTATTACATGAAATTCTCATAAGAAAGCTAGAAAAATGAGACTGTTATGATGTGAACACCTAACTGACAAGAATATTTTCCAGAGACTAGTACCGTCTTGAAGTAGAATATATTAAATAGGTCCGGTACCACTAGATAAAAGAATAAAGACCCTGATAATTAAAATCATCAAAAAAGCTAAATTTTGACAAAGTGAAAAAAATTTTGAAGGCAGAAGTATATATCTCAATAATCTTGGCAAATATGAGAAATTGTGTGGGAAATTAGGATGTAATCTAGTAAGGAAAAATACAAACTTCTACACGTTTAGATGTCAGTGGCTGCACAACCACAGGGTGTAGGAAACCTGTCTAGTCAGTAGCACTGCAGAAATTGCTAAAAGGGTGGTGAATAGAATTACAGTCACAGCAAACGTTAATCAACAATATCACACTAATGATGAAAACTCATTTAACTTAATGAGGTAAGAACTGGACTATTACCTGCAAAAAAACCCCTGAAGCCACAGTTTTCTCTCCTAAGTGCTAGTAATGTCTCAGCTGGAATATTATCTCCAGCTTTAAGCATCTTAGTTTAATTCAATTTGTGATAGCCCATGAAATAGTAACAAGTGTGAAAATAGGTCCTGGAAACACAGCTATGAGTAAGGTTGAAGAGAATAGGTATGTTAGGTTTAGAAACATGATGATGGTCTTGGACTATATAAAAGGTGTTGTAAAAGAGCAGGAATGATGGCAATAAATGACAACAAGGGAGATTTGGATTTTTTTTTCAGGAAAAAGGAGTCTAACAGAAAGAAAGGTTAAATAGATTACTGGAACTGCTATCACTTGAAATATTTTAGAACCTGGATATTCTCATAAATGCCAGAATTTCATAGAGTGACATACATATAACTGATGCTGTTTTCAGTATCTATATATATTTGATTATGAGACAATTACTATTACACGTTGTTTTAGTCCTGGAGACTGATTGCAGAGACATAGCTTAGAATAATTCCTATAGGACTTATCATAGTTTCATAGATGGTTAATCTTTAATCTGATTAACTGTGTGAGTTTCTCACATACTGAAGTTCAAGACTACAAATCAAATGCAAAGAGTTTCCCTCCACTGAATTATCAGATTTTGCATTTCCCTGTAGGATAATGCATATAGTTGATTCCTAGGATTGTGCTCTCTTCCTGAGGTGTGTTATAGATTTTGCTTCTGTTTTACATGCTTATAAGAGTTGTTTGCCATAGGATGTAG
The DNA here is from genome assembly GCA_038380795.1 of Pyrocephalus nanus. NCBI lineage: Eukaryota > Metazoa > Chordata > Aves > Passeriformes > Tyrannidae > Pyrocephalus > Pyrocephalus nanus. The sequence continues at coordinate 13,647,122 of CM076261.1, read as the reverse complement.
GGTTATATTTACTGATTTATGGTATACATGAAATACTGAATTCCAAAATTTTTGTTACATGGCTCTACTCCAGCATGGACTGAATTTGATGAGCATAATGAGCCCTTTTATATCTGAGTCATAGAACACGCTGAATTGGAAGGGACCCATCAGGATCATCAAGTCTAACTCCTGGCCCTACACAGGACACCCCAGGAATCACACCACTTGCCTGAGACTGTTGTCCAAATGCTTCTTCAACTCAGACAAGCTTGGTGCTGTGATCACTTCCCTGGGGAGCATGTTCCAGTGCCCAACCATCCTCTGCATGAAAATCTTTTTCCCAATATCCAACCTAAATCTGCCTGATTCAACTTCATGCCATTTTCTTAAGTCCTGTCACTGGTCATGAGAGTGAAGAGATCAGTACTTGCCCCTCCACTTCCCCTTATGAGGATGTTGAAGACCCCAATGAGGTCTCCGCTCAGTCTCCTCCAGGCTGAACAAACCAAGTGATCTCAGCCACTTCCATAAGACTTCCCCTTCAGACCCTTCACCATCCTCAAAGCCCTCTTTGGACACTCTCTAATAGCTTAATGTCTTTCTTATATTGCGGTGACCAAAACTGCACACAGTATTCAAGGTGAGGATGCACCAGTGCAGAGTAGAGCAGGACAATCCTCTCCCTCAACCGGCTGGTGATGCTTTGCCTGATGCCCCACAGGACACAGTTGTCCCTCCTGACTGACAGGATACTGCTGACTCACATTCAGCTTGCCATTGACCAGTATCCCCAGGTCCCCTTCTGCAGTGCTTAGTTAATGTAGATGTTGAACAGAACCAGGACAGAGCCCTGCAGAACCCCACTGGTTACTGGATGTCAGTCTGATGTTACCCCATGCACTATAAATGTCTCTGCATTTCAAATGCATTTCAAATGTTTTAACATGTATTATCCAGTTCAGTGCAGAATACTTTGGCATTACATATAGCATTGTAATAATATAGTATCAGTTAATGACTACATCTTCTGTTTTTTATACAAGGAAGCTGAAATATGGATAAAGCTCCAGAAACTCAGTGTCAAATTTAGGGATAAAAACTTGTTTCTTCTAGTGTTTATTTTCCTTGTTATTCTGTCTCTCAGTCTCTTAGTGGTTTTTAGAGCTCATGTGGTCAGTACATATTCATCCTGCAGCTTGATACTACCATTAGGTACATTGCTGTACAGCCTGAAGGCAACATGAAGTGCAACTGAAGAAAAAACACTAAAAACACATGTAAGAGAGCACTTGTCTTGTTATGAAAACATCATAAAGTGGAAAAATTCCTTCTGTATCACAGATATTTTGTTTTCAATTTTAAAGCAAAAATGGCCCTGTAAGTGTATTGACACACTTTAAAAATTATATTGATTAGTGTAATATCTATGTCTAACAAATTATTTGGAACAGTATATTTTATTATTTAGAAAAGGAGAATTCTTCAAGAAACTTCAATAGCCAAGCATAACTGGTCTTAATATCAAAATTATTAATTATTTCATTTTAGTTTCCTAAAATGGTCAAACTTCAGAAAGAAAAAAGGTTAAATAATAAAATAATGTAGATGCAGATTCTGGGTAATATTTCTGCATTCTAAACATTAAGCTAACTTCTCTCAGGAAGAATGTATCAGATCAAATGGAAATAACCTCAGTTCAGTCAGATGAAACATTTTCCTTTGATTCTGTAAAAATTAAAGACATTAATAATAAATATTCAGTACTACGTGTACCAGAGATCTGTTAGTCCCCATGACCCCATTATATTGCAATCAGATTCCATGTGTGAAATTTTGGTTTTACATCTGAAAAGAATCTATTTTACTGAAGAAAATAATATAATAATATTATTTATTATATATATTTCTCTATATAATATAATATAAATAAAAATAATTGTTCTTTCTTCTGCAAAACCTTTGAGGGGAGGGGAGAAGGAGTTGAACATTTTTTGTTTCGGGTTGGGTTGGGTTGGGTTGGGTTGGGTTGGGTTGGGTTGGGGGGTTTTCTGAGTATTTTTTTCTTTCCTTTAGATATTACCAGTACAATATCTCTCTTTGTCCATCAGGGAAGGTATTCTAAATAGCCTGCAATGCTCAGTTTAGTCAGACTGTTTTCTGCTGTTCCATTATTGTTGAACACTTTACAACAAAGAGAACAGAAAAGTACCCAGGCTTTCCGTCAGGACCTAGGAAAACAGACAGGAGTTCTGCCTCAGGCATTGCTGAGAGAATTGGGAGGGATAACTACAGTCATCTCCGGTGAACTTTTCAAGCGAACATATATGCATAATTTATATTTTATTTTCTTTTTACTAAAACCTTTAGTGGAGCATGTATTATTTATTTGTTTGTTTGTTTGTTTGTTCTTTAAATGCCTATCTTATTTTGTCAGGACTGTCTGAATTGGTCTTAAATTTGATGTAATTTAAAAAGCCATAATTCACTTTTGAAGCAATTCAAAAGTAAAAATTTTTAAAAGTAGTCATATTGCCCACTGTTTGATTAGAAAAAGGATGAGCCAAACAGCTTTTCAAAATATTTGTTTAAAATTATATTTTAGATTTGTATTTTGGCTGTCTTCCATCTTTTAGTTTTTCTCTGTTACAAGGAGATTGTAAATAACTCCAATTTACTGATCATCAAATGATTTAAAGAAGAAATATCACAGAATCACATGACATTCTTCTGAAGTAAAATTATCATAGTGACCACCAAGATTAAAAATCAACATGTACTACTGATTAGCCTAAGTTATTAGTTGTGTACCCCTCTGAAAAATAAGTGATTAAGACACCCTGAGGCTGCAAATACAGTTACCTCAAATTATGATGCAGTATTGGTCTTATCCTAGAGCACAAGAGGTCAGCCTAAAGCACTAGCCCTGTTTTGTGGTCTTATTACTGGAGAGGGTGAATAGCTCAGGGAGGTGTTGATTGCCCTTAACTCCCACGGATTTCAGTTCTCCAGTACCTAATTGTTTTAATCTCTTCAGTCCTAATGTCTACAATTAAACTGCAAAGTATTTTCCCCCTGAGCCACATTGTCTTCTTCCGTTTGGTATTCATTGATTTCCCACCCTGCTACTATCTCCCCATTCTCCAACTGAATTAAAACACAGAGAGAATCATGTTATTTTTATTTCCATGTTGGTGCTTTATGCTAGCATCATTGACAATGTCAGTGCAGTTCTGGGAATAGTTAAGAGCTTTTGCCAAAGACAGTAGGGAACACTGAGCAAACTAAACAAAAATTAAGAGACAGATATTTATAAACCAAATGACATTTCCTACAGTCCTTAAATTTATTAAAGACAAGTTCAAATGAAGAAAAAACTATGATTATTTATTAAAAAAATAAAAAGAAACTTCAGGGGAAAAAACTAGAGGGCAGTCTGATGACTAGAAGTACTGATGCGGAAATAATTGACATTATGGAGCAAAAAGTAGATCAAAAGAAGTGAGTATTTCTGAACAGAAATGTTTCTGGTTTTGATGTTAAGAAAGCAAGAGAATACCTGAGATTAATTCATAGACATTAATAAAGATGGCAAGTTCAGGCCTATTTACAAACTATCTCCCTTTACAAATCTTATTTAGAGAGTGTGATGTGCAGAATGCCACAAAAACACACCACTTCACACTTGGACCAGTAACAATAAAATCAATATTTATTGTCAACAAAAGAAGGTTCTAGCGAGCTTGGAAATTTGAGGGGCTATGAACCAGATATACAGGAAGCAGCAATGGCTGCAGTATCCATGCATAAGTATAGAGCATGGTTTACTCTTTAAACCATGGTAAACCTAATGCAAGTATCCTTAGTTGGATGATGATGGCAGTTAATAACTCCTAAATGCTCTTTCTGCAAATGCTTAGAGTGTATCTGTAAAGCAATCACCTTTACTCAGAAACAAACACTGACCCATGTGTAGCACTTTGGCTCCTGAGCTGCAAACCCATGGGCTTAGCCATGAATTTTACTTTAAAAGACAGTTCTTTAATACCTTGAGATAGTGTCAAGAGAATAAGTCACAGACTTGTTCCCAAGAGGTATTTTTTTAATTGATAATTTATGGTAGAAAAAGTTCAAAAGGGCACCACACAAGCTAGACAAAACATAGTACCACAATCCTAACCCAGCACATACACAACACTTAAGTCAAAATCCAAACCCTCCACAACACTTAAGTTTAAATCCAATCCTTCCAGCTCCAAGCCACACAAAGCATCAAGAAAGAAGCAAAGAAAGAGAAGCAGAGGGAGCAAGAAGAGAAAAGGAGAAAGAGGGAGAGACAGATTATATAGGTACCATTGGAACCTTGTGGAAGACCAGCTCTCACACGTCCAGCGGTCGAGGCCACGACATGTGGTAAATGAATGCCTTTGATTTTATCTGCTTTGGTCCCTATGACCAATCCCTCAAGGCAGGGTGCCGGACCCACCAGCCACTCTGGGGTTCCAGGCCACGGTGAGGGGCAGTGTCCTCACTTTCCCTGCCAGTCTGAGCTGGGTTAGGTGCTGCAGGAGATGTGGTGTGTTATAGTTTTCCCAGGCTGTTTGTGACTGATAGCTATCCTGGGGCTTCCCATGTGAATTCCAGGGGCCTGCCATGAGGGATACGATGCCACCACACCTCCATAAGGTTTGACCCATCCCTTCCCCCTTCACATACACACACACACACACACTCAGAAGATGGTTGATACAACCCATCAATCAAATAACCCCCAAATACAACTTCAGACTCTAACATCACGAACAAGAGTATTTTGGACCCCAACCAAGTCCTTTTGGCAGCATCCAGTGTATCATGGGGCCAAAATATCCAGCTTTATCAATACACAAAAGACCCATGCATTTCTGTGTTTTGCAGGTCATAAAGTTTAGATAGATAGTAGTCACATATTGAACTTGAGTGACAGAGCAGTGCTTTGTTTAAAACTCCAACACAAGGAGCCTTCAGGCCTCACTAATAACCTGCTGAGTCCAAACATATTATCACTGCTGTGTGCAAGTCTGGGAGGGATTGTATGTGTCTCCTAATACAGTTTTCTTTCTTCTTTTTCTGCTGTCAATACCTCCTCTCCGTTCTGTCACAAGAAATTTTTTCCTATAATGGTGAGCAGGTAAAGTGTATGCATGGTGTTTATATAGAAATATTGTCATCCATCTTATATTCTCTTTGTCTTGCTGTTTATTGTTTGAGAAGTTTCTTTCCTTTTCAGTTTGGCTGTTCTAGTCAGTCTCATATTCACATTTCTCACTTCCTCTTTAAATTCTCCTTCAAACATTTAACTGAAAAGGTGCTCATTATTTCTTATTTCAAGGTCTAGTCAAGTGTCAGAAATAAAAGGGAGATATCTACCAGCTCTGCAGCAGCAGATGCCAATTTATTCCTACAAATATGGTTCTCAATCTCTATTTTCTCTTTTCAAGGTATTGAGACACCTATGCCATATAAATCCATCTTCCACCAAGATTTTCTTATCAGGGGGAATGTTACTGGCTGTGTGAATAAAATAAGCAAGGGAAATATGTAGTCCACAATGCATGAAGTAACTTGATCACCATCTAGGGTTTAGAGATGTCAAAATTAGCAAAAGAGTCTGTTGGAGAATAAAGCAGATAAGAGGATACAAGTTCTTAAATTATTTTTAAATTGTTTTGAAGTAATCCAAATGTAAAGATTACTTGTTTTTATCTGTACTACTCCCAAAACCCCTTTCAGTTTGTTTGCTCATTAGTTTGTTTGCTTTTTATTGTGTAAATAAGGTTGATGGATGTGTTCCAAGAATTTGGCTGTAAGGAGATGGTGAACAAAAAGTACTCTCCCTGAGGTAAATGATGAGCCTCAAAAATAGGTACTCCAAAGCACATTTCTCATGAACATTACTTTTCCTTTTCTGGAAACTGCATGACCTTTGCCTTGTATAAAGGCTGTGTGTTCTCATGACCTCAAGAGCAATGACAAATATTTTTATGCTCTAATGTCTTTCAAGGAGAGTTTCTTAAAAATTAAGTTTTAAAAGAGACTTCATCAATAAGGGCAACTGACACATAAAGGAAATCTAACGAGGAACCACAGAGAGAAAAGCCAAGTGCCTCTTGGAAAAGATGGAATAATAGCAGTGAAAAAGACTTACCAGTTTGTACTGTGAAAGATCAACAAAGGGAAAATACACTTTGACATAATTGAGATATAAAAGACAAAAATTATTACTGTCATCAGTTTCAGAAATACCACTCAGATTCAGTTCAGTGGTTTCTCAATTTAGGGATTTAAGTCCTCAAAACATAACATTCCCCATGATATTCACATCTTTAACTATTTTAATAATTTGTTTTGCAATTGATTCAGGAATATTTAAATTTTACTATTTTCTACTGTGTCTTAATTGCTTTGTTTTGGTTACTTAGCTGTATTCCTGCTTTATTTAACTATTTCAATCTCCACAATTGTGAAAACGAAATAATCCCTCAAACATAATATTTTATGATAATAATAATTGATGGTGATCATTCTGATATTGATAATAATACTATAAGGAGGATTAGAATCTGGTTTAATTTATATTGGTTTATACTTCTTTCTATTATTATTAATATTCTAGCAATATTGCTTGGCTGACATTCCTATTGGACAGGTAAGTGTAAGTGGGGTAGATGATCAGTCAGAAATGTCTTTCTTTTAGGCTATACAACAAAACTCTTCTGAATAACTTTAAGATACACTCCAGCTCTGCCAGTATCCTATGGCTAGTGACTGCTGATGGTGCTGACAGCCATTTTATTCTTAAAGCAACCTTCCCACAGAGAGGCTTCAGCTGAAGCTACCACTAAGCCAGTTGATGTCTATTTTGACCATGTACCACTTTTCCTTTGAATCCAAGAAACTTTAAATAAACTTTATTTTCTCCCTGCAGTAACTAATTTCCTGTTAAATATCACCCTGCCATTTTTGTACCATCCATAAGAACTCAGGCAGTCACAAACATATCTTTTATTTAGGTTTCTCAGTTACTTTGTATTAAGGACCCACAAGCCAGTAACCGTGATTAATACACCAGAACTAGTGAGTATGGTTCATAACTGTCCTTCTCTTTATATTTGTATTTTCTGGGGGTTTTTTCTTTAAAGTTTTCTTTGTATTGTTTCTTTTTTCCCCCATCTGCTTTCTAAATCTCCTTTAATACTAAATTTTTTGTCACTACATTCCTTGGGGACACTCATTGTTCCAAGAAACTTTCACACAAATTAACCTAACTCACTAAAAGTATAACAACATTCCTATAATTGACCATCAGCCTTTTGTTATGAAGTATCTCTGGCTATTTTTTTTTAAAGTCTGTTCTGATAAAACAGTCTTTCAAAAAGCCTTTGCAGTGTTCTGTAAAGATAAAATGCACCAGGAGTGAACAGTCATTAAAACATGCAGATTGTTTTGAAGGTATAAATATGTACCTTACGTACACACCATGTATCTGACAGTGACCTTCATTGTTTTAATGTGAAGGTTGTATTGTTACAAATATGCATAACATGAACAACCAAAATTCTGAGAAATTTGAAACATACAGCTCAATGGAATGGACTCATCTTGCTTTTTCTTACATTGCAATCTTCCTCAGGTAATGTGCTATTACAAAAAAACCTCTTTAATTAATCAGTAAAGCTCTTGGATGAATTAATGAGTCCAATATGAATTATCACTATTATGAAATTAAGCTTAAAGTCAGCTGTACAATCAAACGCACATTATTTTATTCTTCAGATAAGGGCTCTTCAGAGTCAGTCTGCTTGTGAAGACATGCATGTATGTTTACCACTACACACATACTTGAAAAAAATATTTCTCTGTTTTCAGAGTTCCACTACTAGAAATAATGATGTATTTTTGAAAGCTTTACTCCTTGCAATCTCACCTCTGACTGCTACATCCTAAATACTCTCCATATTCACCATAGTGCATCTTCTGTTAATGTGGTTCAAAAGAGCAGTTCGATAGGTATCAGTGAGAAACCTTCTTATCTTGTGTTTAAAAATGAGGTACCTCTTAAGCTAGAATTGATCAACAAAACAATACTTTTTTTTTCCTTTGTTTGCTGGCAATGACACAAAAAATTAATCTAGCCTTTAAAACATTTTTGTAAATAAAAAAAAATACTTTTTTCTTAAATTATTTTTTGAAACTAAAAGCTATCCTGTCTTCAGTGCGTTTCCAAATGTTGAATTTCATGCCAAGTTTTCATGCCTGAAGTATAGCTACTGTGTTCCTAAAAAGAGGAACATCTTAGTTGTCATAAGGCATTTGTCATTCTTTTGCTTATCTGCTGAAGTTGAAGTTCTGTTAGTGCTTTTCCTGATCTTTTTATTTTCTTCAGGGCTGAGAATGACAGAAATGCAACAAAGGGGAAAAAAAGTCATCTCAGTAGCCAAGATGCTCAGATGAATGCCCAAGGATGGGCCAGCTGCGAGCAGTACAGAAAAAAGAAAAAAAAAAAAAGAAAAAATAAATCCACAGGGGAAAAAAGAAATACTCTTAAAAAATAAACAGTTCCCATAACATGAAGCATGAAACCTATCTTGCATGCAAACATCACACAACAGCTGGTATGTACTACACCATGAAGAAAGTACTCCATCAGTATAATTCTTTTACTTAAATCTCTAGCTTTGTTGAAAATAGTTCAGCTGCATATGGGATCACATTTTGAACAGGAAACTCTAAAAGAGTTTCTTAGATACCCCACAAAGGGATGTTTTTGACCTTTTGGAACATGAGTTTCTGTGTTTATGAAAAGCCTACTCTCCAGAGCACTGTGTATTGGCCTTTTTTAATTATCATCAAATATCATAAGCCACTCCAATTGGATTCTAGGAAACAATTCACAAATAAAAAATACTGCCAATTTTTTTTTTTTTTAATGAGTGCTTTATAAAACTGCAGGTTTTCTATATTTGTTTGTCATTCAGCAATTACCTTGTCAATAATTTTTGACCATGCTTTTTCCATGGCTGAAGTTTATGCAAGTGATTACTCCTTTAAACTTCAGATATTTTGAGTGAACATACATGACAAGTTTATGTATTCTGAATGAATGAGTCTGACTCATGCAATCAGGTTTTCAGTATAAATATCTTTAAATCCAAATTAAAAGTTATTTTCTCTGAGTATTGTGCACTGTTTCTCTCAGAATCATTATTCTCAGTAGTGTTCTTGATTGGGCTTCCTAATATTTAGGTAGGTATTTCCTGGCTTCTCAGCGTCCCTCATACAGTGAGTTTCCTTCTCTTGTTCAGGGTCCACCAATTCTAGAAGCACGGAGAAAAATAAACAGGCATCCCTGTGTTCTTGCCTTTTCTGGGACTTAAAAATGTCTCTGTTCTTTCACATAGTTCAAATCTACCTTCTTCAGACTTAGTCATGTACTGTAACTACACTTAGCTCTACAGAGAATCTCCATTTACTTATCCCTCAGTGTTTGAGGCAGTTCCCAGTTAGTAACTCTTTTATGTCTGATATGAGTACTTTCTTAGATACATGCATATGTCAGTTCCTGGGGGAAAAAAATTAAAGAGGATTTTAAATACTATAGACATAGTGGGCTGAATGAAGATGGTTGAGCAGGCCACTCTGCATGAAAATTTACTGCTGCATTTGATCCCTTTCCCACACCCACAGTAAGACAGCAATTATGTCTTTGAAAAGACTACAGGTGTATCTTAAGGACATCAGAGATGAAAGCAGAGCAGGAGAAAGAATTGTCCTATGAAGAAATGAAAATATCAAGGCAATATTGGGCAGAGAGAAAAAGGGTAGAGGGTAAAGAAGAGCACAGAGGAAGTCAAGATTCAGCTGCATGGGAATAAAACATTGTCACAGGGTCTCAATAAAGGAAGCAGGAAATTGAGAAAGAACCTAGGGCACAAGAATGCTTTTACTACAGAATATCTAATTGTGTATGGGTATGTAACCCCAAAGAGCACTGCTAATCACATTGATGGGATGTATGTGCAGCCAGCAATGCCCTACTTCATCACCTTCATATGGCACCTGTCAGTAGAACTGTATGGGCGTAACTACTGACAAAACAGTAATACAGTCTGGTCATATGGATTGCATTCCATCACAGTGTTGCCTTTGATCAGCCTAAGTGGTGGAAAACTTGTCATTGCATCCTCTTCTCTATCTGCCTGACAGCACTAGTGCCCTGCCATTCAAACCTGTCTTGACCCCAGCCCAACTTCCCAGCTGCTGCTGACTCAGGATACGTGTTGCTTATGCTACTGCTCTTCCTGGTGATGATAACTCATCCATTCTGGCCTTTCTTGGCCTTTGTGCTGTTTCACAAGCAGCTCCAACTCTCTCTTCCTGTCTGCCCATGATTTATTCTCTTAGCAACAATCCATTCATGATGTTTGCCTCTTTATGGGTGTTGGGGAGCACAGAATTCACATGAACTTATACAGTTTTCTGTGGGCTGGCTCCGAAATTGTTTATTTAAGTATGCTGGAGAGTTAATGCATCTTCCCAGTTCAATCATTTCCTAACCTCAGCAATTCCATTGTTCAATCACAGACATGGAAAGATGAGAGCTGCAGGCTTTTTTACTGCTTTTCTCAGGACTGCTTGTCACAGTTTTACTGCATTTTGTGAAGATGCCAGTTATCTTGCAACCCCTTTTTATTAAAAGGAAGAGCTTTGATTAAAGACAAGCAAGTCTGGCAGTCAGAGTTCTTTAAAAAACAAAAAGAATTTCTTAGTCTTCCAAAACTTATTTTTAATGCTCTGGGTATATCATTGAAAACCTCTATCACATGGATTATGTACAAACATGAAAGCAAGAGCTAATGTTAAATATCAGCAAAAGTGGCATTTCTCACATTGTGACCTGACAAACCACAAGCACCTCCTAGCTCACATCAAAGATAAGTTTAAAAATGGCTCGGATGATAAGGCCGGTATTTTTGCTGCATTCCCTAGGACTAAACAAACCTACTTCCATCAGGATTAATCAGTATTAAAAAGGCTTCTTGGTTTAATCTATCTTGTGCGCTCCTGGCAAAGATAACCATACCCATAATCAGCCTAAAGGTCAGATCTTGGAAAAGGCAGTATTTATTTACCTCTGGGGCACTGACAACATCACTCACTGCATTTTTTTCTACCTCCACTAATGGCTTTGTCTTGTCAGTCACTAAATGAGAGCTGTTAGCAGTGGTAGAAAACTGTGCTTCATTTATAAAATGAGAAGATACATGTATAACAACAGATGGTGATATATGTTAAGTTTAAATGCATTTATTAACTACACTTCAATAGTATATTTATTTCAGATAGTTTCAGTAAATCTTAGAATTCAGCTCACTACAAAACTACATCATATATGCCATACCATATAGCAACACAGAACAGTTTCTCAAAATGTGTTGACTTACACTCTCTTAATTTTCTTTTAAAAGTGTATTTGTGAAATTATGAGCCAATAATGGAATACCTTGGATAAGGAACAGACCTGTGTCCTTTCTTTTGAATCTGATGATAAGAAGGTAGCCTTCCTCTTCTTTTAAGGTAGCCTTCCTCTCATTCTCTCTCTCTCTCTATATATATATTTATATACACATACATATGTATTTATATTTTTTTATCTATGAATTTTTGTCTATAGATAGGATATATGAGATAACTTCTGATAAAAATAGATCTAGAAATATTTGAACAGGTCTAGGTGATGAATAGATCTAGATACAAATAACTAGATAAAAAAACAACTAGAAAATTATTTACAAATCTGTATAGTCAATTATTTTAAATTACAGGAGTGTGTTATGAGTCCTTTCACTATCTATGATTTGGATAAAATTTAACATTTAAGAGGAGGCAGAGAATACTGACCAAAATAACACAATAATATTATCAGGTTTTTGTGACCTTGATTTTTTCTAAGGCAATTGAGTTAGATGTAGTTAGATAATTTATTTTTCTAAAGTGAAAGTTAATTTATCAGATAAGCCAAATCATTCTTAGACACATCAAGTTCTGTAAACACTTCAAAGCAAAATTTCAAATAAGCAAATAGCACATGATTTGAGAAAAATCTATTACCCATTACTTACAGCAAGAAGTGTCTCTACCTTCAAATAATTATTGATAAAGAATGAATACACTTACAAATAACACTTCAGAATGTATTATTTTCCAACATTGGAGTCCTAGAGCGCAAGTTTTCCAGGTCTTTTTTTTTTTTCCTGCAACCATGAACAAAAGAAACCATACTTTTTAAAAACGAAGATTTACATTTTCTTTTGATCCTATGTCTCCAGAAACAGTTAGCATGATACACCATGAAAATTGATAAAGTGATACATGTTGAACTGAAAAATATAGATAATTTAACCTAAATTTTGAGTGGAATAAAGGTTAAAGAAAATAATTTAAATGGCATATAACTGAGCAGGGAGATTCCTGATTTTTGGACTAAGATAGGGACAGTAGTGGAGGAGGTGGTTAAAACACTGAAATTTTTTCAAAGTCCAGAGCTACTAAAGTATTTCAGTTTATAAAATCCTAGCTATTTTGGCAGATCCACAAACACTGGATGTCTGTAAAATATTTCAGCAGGAGTACAAAATCATATAATAAATTGCTATATCATCTTTCAAAAATGTCTAGAATAGGTCACTGCATATGCCATTAGCAATTAGTCCTCTTTAAAGGACACTGACTGGCTATATTAGCTTAATAATATAGTAAAATTAAGTGTCACAATTCTGAGCAGTTAACAGGTAGACTAATTGAAGATCAAATGGTTTCTGTGGAATAACTGATAAATATGTTAATAGGAAAATAAATGTAACTTTACAGAGGGAAACATATATTTGTATTGTTGGTGAACTGCAGTTCCCAAAGTGATGACAACAGGGAGGCACTGAATCATAGAATCAGCAGATGTTAAGGGGTTGGATAGGACCTTAAAGATCATCTAGTCCCAACCCCCATTGCCATTGGCAAGGACACCTCCCACTAGACACTCCCACAAGTACACACTGCCTGCTCCTATTGAGTTTTTCACCAAACTTCACCCCCAGGTCTTTCTCTGCAGGGCTACTCTCAATCATTTTACCCGATCTGGACATGTGTCTGGGATTGCTACGACCCAGATGTAGGACACTGAACTTTGCTTTGTTGAACCTCATGAGGTTTGCACTGGCCCACCTATAAGCCTGTCAAGGTCCCTCTGGATCACACGCACTGTGCTGACTGCACCACACAGCTTGGTGTCATCAGCAAATTTGCTGATGGTGCACTCAATCCCACTGTTCATGTTGCCAACAAAGATGTTGAACAGTATCAGCCCCAGAATCAAACCTTGAGGGACACCACTTGTCACTGGTCTTCACACGGACAATGAGTCATTGACCAAAATCGGATGTTCACAATGAAGCACACCTAACAGAAAGTGCCTGCAGAGAAGATGCAAGCATAAACAAATCACAGAAATTGTATTGTTTGCACAAAGCTTAGTGGTATAAACTGGAAGAGTGTGCAGCAGAACAGAAACATTGAGGGGATCAAATTAATTTCTCAGTTTCAGTTACCACAGGTAGTCAGGGTTGATGATACCTGTGTGATGTTACAGAAGTCAGCATTCTTTGTATCCTCTTATTCACTGAATTTATTCCAGTGTCCTTTCTTTTTCCTTTCCCTTTCCTTTCCTCTTTCCCTTTCCCTCCTTTTGAAACTTAACAGGCTTCGAGGAAGGATGAAAATGTAGTAGGGATGTAGATCGGAGGAAATGGCCAGAGTACTGAGGCTGCTAGTCCTGCTATCAGGGGGTTGGGAATCAGAGACTAAGGGTGGGTGACTGAGGGGAGGAACCACCTCTCTCCACCTAGTGCCACCATCATCACAGCCTGATTACCACACTAAAAACCATCTGGTCCCACTTTTCTAGGATCTGATGTAGGTCACCAAGCAAAGGTGCTGCCTCCCAAGCATGCCTATTTAGTTTATACTGGATGTACTTTCACACGACTGGGGAGGAACCAACCTAAGAAAGCAGCTACCCAGCAGATATGACCACCCAAGTGCAATGGTGAGAAAATTACAGCAACCAGTGAATCACTGGCAGTTTTACTCCAGTGTGTACAGAAAAACCACAGCTACCACTGTGCACTACCAAAGCGTACTAGTATGCCCATGTACCCTTCCACAATGAATGTATCTGATACTTTTAAGTGATTTTCATATCCTGTTGCAAGGTTTTAGAACAGGCTTAAGGTATAGACTTAGGAAGGACAGACACTGAGCTAGTGCCTAGCTGCAGCAGCATGACCTACAGTCAAAGATGCAGCTTAGGTCTTCTGAGGAGGAAGTCTTGGCTTTATTCATGACTACTTAATAAAGTCCCAGAAGGCTGGTTCTGCAAACTGTAATTTCACTGCTGTTTAATATTCATTAATGCTTAAAGCAATGACAAGAACTATGTACATATCATAAATATATAGATTAAGATAGAGAATCTTTTATGTCTATTAATTTCTTTCCCGAAGGACATACAACCCAATTTTTAATGCCTAATGTTCCTGAATACTTGGAAATCACATTAAAAATTTTCAGAAAGGCTTCAATGTTAAACAAGTTTAAAGAAGTTTTAATTTTTCTGTTTTTGCCATAAGTCCTTGTTAAGGAAAAAAAAAAAGATAAAATAGAAAAGAGAAAAGTAAGCTCATTTTATTTGGTTTTCCTCATTAAAATTTATTTTCTTATATAAGAATATTCTTATTCTTCTTTTATCATGATGAATCTGTTGAACTGATTAGAGGTGCATAGTAATAATCATGTGATAAATTTTTGTTTCAGTACATACACCCATGGATAATAATGATTTCATTATCTGTATATACTCACTATATAGTATACAATATTTTCCAGAATATAGCACACAACAGAGACAAGTAGATATGAAAATACTTTTTTTTTGTTGTTTCATATTTAAGGAAGCTCTGCTTCACCCTTTTGGTTGAACACTGATTCTTCATTTGGCTTCTAGTTGCTATTCCTACTATCAATAGGTAACACCACCCATTTCTGGCCCTTTTCTAAGTGCATAACCTGATAGTATACGAACCAGCTTTATACTTCTTTCAATAATCTGTGCTGTTTTGTGAGCACCCTGTTCCCCTTCTGTTTACTTATGTGGAGTATCCTTCTACTAGAAAAAAAGTTTTAAACAGAAAAAAAAAAAAAAAACAACTTGATGCATTGGATCTGTGTAATAGCCCATGTGATGCTGTGTTCTGGATTTGTGACTACACCCATGTGGATAATACATCAATATTTCGGCTGCTGCTGAGCAGTGCTTACTTAGCACCAAGACTTTCTCCTTTTTCCACTCTACCTTGAAGTGAGGAAGCTGGGGATACACAAGATTTTGGCAAGGATCACAAAAAGGACACCTGGTAAGAACGGCCAAAGGGACATCCCACACCATATGATGTCAGACTCACCAAGAAAACCTCAGGGAAAGGATGAGGAAGGAGAAATATTTGTGGCTATGGTGTTTGTTTTCACAAGTAACATTTGTGTGTGCTTCTCTGGAAGTACCAATTCTTCAAGAATTCAACAATTGTGTAGATATTGACTTTTAATTATATTTTTCAAAGGCTATATCTAGACCTTGGCTTAAACCTTTCTAAAGTCTGTGGATATAAGTACAAAATTGCCTGCTGATGAGAATTAATGAATAAATTCCTTGATTTGCTTTGTTTATCTGTGTGGCTTTTTTTTCACTTGCTAAACTGTCTTTATCTAGTCCCACAAGTTTTCAGGTCTCGCTCTCCCAATTCTCTCTGCTGTCCTGCTGAGGGACAAGTGAACAAGCAGCTGTGGTTCTACTCACCACTCAGGATAGCATTCATAATGGATATTTAAGGTTTGGCAGCTTACAATTCTGTGTACTTGTCAAAAACTGGTGGTCTGATTTGCACTGACAATTATCACATGTGATTATGCTACTATGTTAACTAGACTGCTAGTTATGTTATGGTGACCTGTAGGTTGTGGCATTGAAACTTTGTATAAAACGTGTTCCTCTCCATATTTTAAGAATGGGGATAACAACTTGGCAAACTGTTAGATCCGTCTAACTTAGGCACTGCTACATATTGTTATATAGGACCTCCTGATCAAACCTAAATCCTTGTTAAAATACTCCTAGTGAATAATGAAACTGTGAGCTTTTACTGAGTGTAATGGTTCAAGAACACTACCTGGAAATCAGAAACAAAACCAAACTTCTGTTAGACAAAGAATGTTATAGTATAGGAGCACCACCAGATCAGGCATTTCCAAACAAAGGTTTCCTGTATAATACTGAAGTATTATACAAATTTCTCTTTCTCAATAGAAGAAATTCAGGACTCTGTTAGGTAAGTCTTTCCTACCTAACAAAGCTTATAGTACATAACAGATCCTGAAATATTAATTTGGGAAGATGGGACAGCTGCACTATGTTCTGTGATTACAGGAAATAAGTGGGATAAGAAGCTTGACAAAGAGAATGTAAATTTATGTCTTTAATTTTTATAGTCATCAAAAAGTGCAGAAATAATAGTTCTCTAATCTTATAAATCCATTTCAATAATCAGAACAGCTTTTTGGTTATTTATTAAGGTATGTAATAATGACTGTAGCTTGATAAGGATGTCAGTTAATTAGTCAGTGTTTAACTGAGATTTATTCATCATTGTGAGCAACCATTGACAACATTTTGAGTTCTTATGTGCTGCATCCAGAGTAACTACTGACTCAAAGCTCTGTATAGCTATCTAATAATTTCAAACAAATCATCCTCAAATGCTTCTCTAAATGATGAGCGCATTGACTACAGATGGTTAAACTGAACAGTGAAAAAATGTTAAAGCAGGAAAAGAAACAGTGAAGGCTGCTTATCAAGCAGTGCTAAATTTGTGTTGAGGTTATGTATCCCCTTTTCAAGTGTTCAAATAATGTAACTGAGTGAATACTACATCTCTTTCCACAGACCTCCCAAGAGAAGAAAGTAACACCTTCTATCTCTGGCTGACAAGATTATCTCACCTTTTCTGAACATCAACATGGTTTTAACTGCTTGTTTTGTCATGTCTAGGGTGGTAGGGTAAACTACTCTTTACCCTTATCTGCAGGAACTAAAAGACATTTCAACTGACTACATAACCTCTGGAATGGCAAGAGAATTTGAAGATAAGTAGATCATTGCTGGAAAGAGCATGCTGGAATCTGTAGTCTTCAGTCCGTAGAAGTCTTTCCCAGGTTCTGACTCACTGAGCCAGTAACCTAAACTATATTAAAGAGGTTCACTGATTGATTTGTTTGTTTACTGCACAGTGTCCATTTTCAAGTAAAATGTCAACTGACAGAGCTCAAATACAAACCTGGTAGAAACAGAAAACCAAATTACAAACTTGACCTCACACCCTAATGGTGTGAGTATCCTTATGGGGATACTCTTCAAGAGCATCATTGATCCCAAGGGGGAAATTCCTCCTCTCAGATTATAAATAAAACAATAAGCATGTTGCTTCTTCAGAATTCAACAGCAGTGTGTATATTGGTTTTGGTGATATATTTCAAAGCTTGCATCTGGACCTTGCCTCAAAATTCTCCCTTGTCTGTGGGTTTGAGTACAAGGTAGATCCAAACTTTAGAAGGCTGAGAATTAAGTGGTGAAGACAGTTTAAAAATTAGGGGTAGAATTACAACTAATACTTATTATAGCTCTTTGTATAGATATTATATAATAAACAGAGATAATATTATCTATTTGTTCATTGTGACACACTAAACTGAATTTCTGCCTTGGTCAACAAAACATATATTAACATGAAGAAAAAGGTGGTTTTAATTCTGTTTTTATTCTATGCTTCTAAGAAATACCACAGAATAAGGTTAACAAATTTTGAGTCAGAATTTTACAATTAGGTTTTTTTCCACACATGCAAAGAAAGGATCAGCACCAATTGCTTCATATCTAAATAAATCAGCATTCTAATACAGTAAAGATTTTGAAAAAACATTGCAGTTTATTCTACCTTTAATTGCTATATATGGTCCCCATTTTTTACCTCTCTTACCTGCAGCATCAAAAGCAGCCCCTGAACCACTGATAACCGAAGAAGATCATAACTGCAGCATCTTACTTAGGCCTCTTTACCTTCCTTTGAATGGGTATGTACCAACTGCACTCTTAAAGAAAACTAGGTTACTGCAAACGGCAGAAGTATTTTTATGTGACAAGTGTAGGTGCGTATGTGTTACTATACTCAAGATAAAGATAGAAAATATAAGTGTTCCAGGAAATGTTTCCAAGAGGTTTTAGTGCATTATAATATTTTCAGGATCCCTGGAAAATAGGGGGAAAACAAAGTATGTATTGATTGAGAAAGTAATTTGGAATACTCTGGAACAAAACTATATTATGCTGTAGTGAGCACAAGCATTTTCCACTATAGAAGTACCTATTAAAAGTGTTTAAATTTACCATCATTTGCAAAAAAATAAAAGAATAGAAAATGCAGTGTAAGGTGTTTGTTTTATAGGTTATAGAGGGACTTCAACACTTCAGGCATTTTATGTTAACTGTTGGAGTTAACAGACATTATTATTGTGCTACTTATTATAATCTTGGAGTAGTTCTAGAACTGAATTTGTAGGGAAAATAATTTTGGAATCAACAGCACTGAGGAGGTATCATGTCCAAAGCATTCTTTTGGAATTACACTCTTCTCTATCAACTATCATTAATTACAACTATGCATTTGGTCAAACCTTAATAAAGTCCAGATGGCACTGAGTATGGTTAAACAATGAACAGTCTCTCAGTACTTACTGGCAAAATTGACAGATCAAATAGTATTTTAGTTTCCCCTTTCTTTCAAACAAAAATCATGTTTTGATAATCTTATCCCAAGATGAAAATATTAAAATCAGAATAATCTGTCTATGCATCTTTCAATACAAACCAAAATCCCCAATTATTGTTGCAATAATATAATCTCTTCCTTTAATTAAAAAGACTAAAAGAATTACTGCTAAAATAGACAGAGTGATACATAAGATTATACAGATAGCTGTCAAACCCTTCCCCCCAACAAAGGAGTTGCAATATCAAAATGAGAAACAAGTCTTGCAGAAGTTCTTTTTCTTTTTGTTTTTATTTTAAATTTTGTTTTATTGAATAAGTAGATGACAATCAAACTGTGTTTGTCCCTTTACCCGAGGCATGGATTTTCACAGATTTCTTCCTAAATAACCATCTGCCAATAACTGCTATATTAAAAATCAATTTTTACCTACATTCTCATAAAGCAATATCTTTAACTAAAGAATAAATCACAGGCATGTGGGATATAAAAATATCAATAAACTTTGTTGAAAATAAAAGTGCTTTCCATATGTCACCTTTTCAGTTCTCTAAAGAGACAAAAGCATTTCAGAACTACATACTGTCATTAACTTCACTTGTCTTTGCCTTTTATTACAGTATTAGAAGATCAAACAACTTAAGTCCTTTCTATACGAGGATCACTTTCCATTTAGGATGGTTGAGAGACAATGTTAACCGTTTTTTAAATGGGTCAAATAATAGCACTTCTGCAAATCCCTTGGGATCTGTTCCTAGTTTGTGAGGTCTCCCAGCTATCACCCAGCATAATTTTTCTTTGATGATTGATCCACACTAATATCAACAAGGGGAAAAAAAATTCCTTTTCCATATAGGTAATTATCAAGTAATGTACAACTTTTCTTTAATGAGAGGCTGGATGTTCATGATTTTAAAAAAGAAAAATCTCCAAAAAATTGCATGAAAAACATTTATCTATTGATAAACAAACATCAAATTATAAATAACACTAGAATTATGAAGTCTCCACTGTGGGGATTTTATAGCTCCTTATATATGCTAAAAGCCTTTAATCAGGTAGACCAGTCTATCTCAAAGAGGAATCTCTTCTTCACACTTCCCAAGATCCATAAGTTGCCTACTTAAAGATCATCTATCCACTCAGATGAGTTTGGGTGAGCTTTACAATAACGCAAGGTCTATCAATAAGAAGGTAAAATATTGAAAGTAATGACCAGGAGCTCAAATACATTCTTCTCTTTTCATTCACAATCACCCTATGTTCATATTCTTCCTCCAGATTTGTGGCACCCTTCTAAGCCCCCTGTACACAGGGCAAAATGCTATTTCTGGAAAAAGTGTGATTGTATAGAAGGATGAGGAAGAGGCCAGAAGAATGCTGGAGGATGAAGGCATACTTCCTCTCCAGCTGTGTGAATGTATTTACCTTTCACTACCTTTCACTACTTGATCTATAATTCCTACAAGAATAGCTTCTCTATACTAACAATATTATTTTCAGTGTTCTTTAATAAAATTTATTTAGCAAACTTCACAACACTTATGTGATGCTTTTAAGCCTTTTGCTAACTACTTGAAGGGAATCATTTGGACTTCATTTTATGTGCCTTCTTATTACAAATGCATTATTTCTTTAAATAATGGAACTCACATCCTTTCCTAAGCCACCTGGATTTCTGTTGAATTAACTCCTAATTTCTGTGGATATCACTTTTGCATTCGTGAAAAGAGAATTATTTTCTTAAAACAGATGCATTTATCACAGGTTACTACAGTTTGGCACAAGGAAAAGAGAAAAAGAAACTAGAAATAGGAACTGTTCAGACTTAGTTTGTTAAAAAATAATTCCTTGTTTGAAAAGATGCAGTGCAATACAGATCCATAAGTACTGCCAGGACAATTGTCAATACATCAAGTACACCTTAGGTGCAAGTTTTTTTAGGTGAGATATATCGTCTGCAGATGTGACCTAAAGGAGAAAGTTTCTTTAAAAAGTAAACTGTTTTCTCTTTATCAGGAAAGGAAAGGAGGGGAAAAGGACCCCAAGCATTTTTTACCTACCAGTAGGAGATGTTTCATATAAAATATCAAAGACAACAAAAAAGTCTTTATAGATTTATAACTTTATAGATTCTCTTTCTTTCTCCTCTGGGGAAATAAAAAAAGTGCCCATAATTCTGGAATTTTCATTGCATTTTGCATAAAATGGACTAAATTTAATTTTGAAGTTGTCTTTATATTTTAATTTTTTAGAACTATGCTCTTGGAGTATTGCTATTTCCAACCAGAAACATGATTTTCACCTACTGTGGCCATTATCTTATGTTCTCTCAGTAATCTATACCCTCCCTATTTTACCTGCCATAACAGATGACTCTAATCCTGTCCAGGCTGTCAAACTTCCTTTTTTCTAAAACAATTCCAATCCATGCTTTTATAGCAGATTTCCACAGCTACTGTAGCTTTGTTCTGATTCTGATTTTTATTTCTTATATATTTCACAGAAATTTGTATTATATTTCAAGATCTATAAAAGTTTATCTAAAGTAGCAATTACTTTACTTCAAAAAAAAATGGATATGATAAGAAAAGAAAAAAAGAAAAAGAAAAAAAAAGAAAAAAAAAGAAAAAAAAAGAAAAAAAAAGAAAAAAAAAAAAAAGGGGGAAAAGAAAAAAAAAAAAAAAAGGGGGGAGGAGAAAAACATCTACTATGTCCTGAAACCATGAGGTTCATTATTTACAGAAAATGCAATCTTCATATCTCATAATAAACTGTAATCTCAATGCAAGATAGCACCTCTTTATGGCAACACTAGCACCATGAACATAAAGGAGAGTGACTAAAAGATCAACAGAAATTCAAGTAAAAAAGCAGCTTTCATGCTTCATGTAGAATCCAGTCTATATGTATTTTGTAATTGGTGCTTATAGATATATATGACACAACTCTATGGTTTTACTCTTCAAAGAAGAATGAGAATATCTGATAAGGTTGTTAAGTCTACCTGTACCATGAGCAGTTTTAAGAGGCCATCAAAATAATACATGGAGAGTTATGAAATTACTGAATGAACTTTTGTGGCCCATGTTAAGCAGGAAGTCAGACTAAATGATCATAATGTGTGCTATGAGACCAAAGTTTACAAATCAAAGAAAAAAATAAAATTATTGGTTTGAGCATGAATAAAATAAATAACCTGACAAAAAGCTAGAAAATGGCAAATGAATTTCAAAAGAAATGGGCTCCTAAGTATTTTAAACTCATTTGGAAATTTAAACTAAAGCTCTACATCAAACCAAATCACCAAAATTGATTCATTATCTTACCCTGGAGAAAATAGATACTTTTAAAGACAGGTTCAGAAACTTTTTGGAGGGGCTATTGTTTTGTATTCTTCCACCTCTGAAACTCTCCACTGTATGTGGATTAGAAGGAGAAATATATGGGAGCAAAACCATTTGCATCCAATGTAAGTTTGTAACCAATGGAAGATACTGAAATATAAATGCGTTGACTTCCAAGTTTTCATTACTAGACACGAATAATGCACATTCTCTTGAAAATAAATATTTTCTGTTTGCTGTTTTTCATATCTCGTTTTCTTGCACTTGTTTACAAGTGTACCGTGAAACATAGATAAGGGGTTTTTTCCAGTTGTTAACAATATCTTACTTGGAAGCTGAGGGTTGCCTGAAATACAAATAAAACTAAATAAAATAGATTTATAGTTGTTCAAAGCTGCTCAGAGTTTTATAATGGTAAACAAGATCTAATTTTTATGATTTGAAGTATATTTCAATGCAACTACATTCAGATGTATTTGGTGTATTTTCTGCGTGATTCCAAGACAAGTTTTCCTGCCCTGTAGTCACATATCAGCCTTAGCACAAGTTTCTGTTATGGAGCCACCAACGTTACAACAGCTTGGCAGCTCTAATTTCTATTTACAAATTCATATTACAGCTAAGTAATTCATTAAAGTTTGATTCTATTTTCTTTCTATTAAATAGAAGGCAAAGGGACCCATCTGCAGATGTTGAGACACTATCATAAGAAGTAGCCAAGTCTGACAGTTCCTATTTTTAAAAACAGCAGTTGTTTTAGGAATTCACTTAATCTGGGAGTGATATGGACTCCCTGATCTTGTTTTCCTAAAAATGCATTAGCATGTTAAACAACCAAGTAAATTCTGATTACAAAATACAGGGAAAAAATAGAATGCTTTAGCTCAAAAACTGCTATTCACAGAAATGTGTGACACATCTGAAAAAAACATTTGCACAAGCCTTTAAAAAAATCACATTTTAAAGTGTTGAGTAATTTGCTTTTGCTGTGAGAAGTTCTGGATATCCTACCAGTGTTTTAATTTGTTGGCCACAGTGTGGGTCTGCCTTCTGCAAAGCAAAGAGATTTGGCTCCTTGATATCAAACATACTTTTCCTTTTAAATCAATTGCCTTTAAATTTTTTACCATTTTTACCCTTTTCTGCGTGACAACAGGAATGTCTGTGTACAAAACAGGAAAATATCTTAATATTCAAAATACTCTTCTTTCACTGATCCTGTTTTTCTCATCCTTTTGCATTTACATTTTAGAATCTTTATGGATCTGATCAAAGGAATTTCCATAGATTTCTAAAGCTGGTAAATGATGTATCTACTAGAAAACTCATAATTCAATAGCTCAAGCCAATAGCTCAAGCTTACATAAACTGAAGGAATCAGTTAAACCAAAGGAAAAATAACGGCTTCCAAAGAATGTTTTATTTTCATATTGCTCAAACTGCATACTTTTTCCTGACTTCTTAAATGGACAGAGAAGTATTTTAGATTGAGCAGAACTTACTTCCTGAATTATGCAGGGCAGTTTAAATATGTATTTCACTCAGTGAAGAACTAAATGGAATTTCATTTTTAAAATAACTTCACACTTTCCTCACATTTTTCCTTTCCAAAGGATGAGACCAGTTTTTCCATAGGAGAAACTCATAACTGTTACATATATAAGGAAAAAAATAGCTTGGAAACTTGACTTTGGGAACTACATAAAAATATATTTTACATATGTATATTGAGGGCAGTCTATGAGAAAATGACAATCAGAAAACTCAAATAGTCTGGTGCAACACAGCCTTGCAAAAAACCCACAGAAAGCTTTTATTTGCCTCAGGAACACTTCGAGAAAACATACACTACTAAAATAATCCTTTAGAATGGAAAAAATAAAAAAATAGACTTGAAAATATATATCAAAACTGACTAGAATTTTAGAAAGGTAATTCATGCAGTGTTCTACTTCTCAGGTTTTAATAAAATTAGGTTATCTGAAGTATTAGTAAAGTGATAATGTAATATATGTTTCACCATAACAGCCTATTACAATAGTGCATATATGAATATGAAGGATTAACTTACATATAGAAGGTGAAGAACATTTTAGGTCTCTTTTATTTGTTCTTTCCTCATTGCTTCAGTGGATAGACAATTCCTTTGACTCTGTAGAAAAGAAGGTGTTGGAAAATGATGTAAATATTCACCACCTTGTTTCTAGTAAAATAAATGGTATTTGGCAGGGTTAATCAGTTTAGGATTAATCAAATTTCAGTTGCACAGTCTGGCACAGCTAAATTTGACATTTGACAAAAGTTCAGAGCTTGGACATTCATGCAGATGAATGGGGAAATCTAAAAAAGTTGAAATAAAAGGAAAATGTTGTTTCTCATGTATGCACTTCACCTCAGTGCCTTAAATTGTTTTCTACTGTGCTCCTTGAGTTTGATATTAAAAAGACACTTTCTAGCAGGGTCAGTAAAAAAAAAAAAAAAAAAAAAAGGCTTCAAGGGAAAGATTTTAAATTTAGAAATAAGACTTTTGGTCAAATTTTTCCCTTGGGAAAAAATGTTAAATTCATTAGTACCAGATCATGGCAGAAGTTATCTAAATATCTAAGGGGAAGCAACAAAAGAAATTCTCAGGGGAGAGAACAATGCAACAGATAAATAGACAGCTAGAATAAGGTTATTTTTCTTATGGTTATAGTTGATGTAGTACTGAAGAGAAATGATGAGTTCTGCTTCCCACCCTTGACAAGGAACTGTTACTATCTTAAGTGAGTAGCAGCTATTAAGATCTTTGTCCCTTAGTTGTCCCCAAACAGACCACCTCTCACTTAGAGTATTATAAGGAAAATGCAGGATAAATTGTTTCAGCAAAGTAAGGAAAGATGAGATCTGTGTTCCATTATTGAACACTGGCAGAATTAAAGAAGGAATTGAAAATACATTTTAAAGTGTCTGAAATTTCTATATAAGATTTTTTGTCTTTAATAGGAGAAAATGATGGTAGGAGGAAAAGTAAATGTTAACAATATCAATTTCCTTCCAAAATAAAAACAGGAAGGAAGCCTAGTTGTGGCACTCAAGTAGAAATCAGAGATACTGAGAACAAAGAAGCAGAGGTGTATAGTGTCTTTGGTGGATTCCTTAGCACAAAAACTTATATTGGAGCAAACTAAATTCATAGATGTTCCACCATATGTAAAGAATTCATACATTTGAGCGAGTTTGCACAACCACTTAATGAATGTATAAAAATACTGAACAAATATAGAAACCTCATACTTGGATTACAAATTGATTTCCAAATTAGAAATGCTTTCAGAAGTTTTACAGAAAGACTCTAATTTTTTCCCTTTTGCCTAGACTGTACAGTTTTGCTGTCAGAAAAATCATTCTTTAGCCTGAAAGTGGTCCTGACAAAGATGAAAGGGCTTTTTCTCTAGAGCTGTGTTAAATCAAAAGTGAGATATGTAAATGCAGGGAAAAAAAAAAAAAAAAAAGGTCTTTATGGCTAATATGTCTTTTCTGGAGACCAATATTGAATGTATGAGCTCAAACAAATAATTGTCTGTAGCCATGTACCCTTTAGAAAATGGAAGAAAACAATTGCAGGTATAGCACTCAGCTTCTGTCCCAAAGGATGCTTCATTAATCACTTGTCCTGCTTAGCAACTGGAAATATAACGTTCCAGGTCCTCCATTATGTTTTGGAAAATTTAATGATCATGCTTAACAGGTTAAAAATGTAATTTTTCTTGTTATGAATTAGTGAATTCATTTTTTCTTTTCAATAAATGTAAGATTGCTAAGTATTGTTATAGAAATTTTAATAACTTGTTTTGAAACCTCTCAGAGATAGCTCAAGTAGTTCAGAAAATTAATCTGTACAGCTCAGTCTTTACTATAGTATGAGCAAAAGGCTTTTCAAAACAAATTAAGCTTGTTGTTGGTAATAATTTTTGGGAGAAAATCCTTTGATTCATTCAAGTTTATTTGAATTCTTTTGTGAAAATCTTTTCTTGCATGTAATAAGCTCACTTCAACATAATTGTTTTTACCTTTTTTTTTTTTAATGCATCTGTCAAAAACTTTACTCCTGCCATTACTCTGCAGTGAAATAAGACACTTTTTTTTTTGAATTTGGGGCGCACCACGTGGCTACAGTGACATTCTTTTTTAAAGAACACCTCCCATCATCCCTTTTCCCTTCCTAATGAAGTATAATTTATTAATTGTAAATATGCTATAAATTTATCTATCACTAATTCTGGAACTGCTTTAGATGTATAAAAACATTTTGTGAGATATCGGAAGTATTCTTTTAAACAAACTACAGTAATAGAAAGAGTTACATCTGTGTAAATCCCTATAAAGTGTGAGGAATAAAACTTGAGGTGAATCACCACACATTTGATGTAGTGATAATTCTCTGTATTTAGTTTGGATTCCTTTTTGTTTATTTCTCATTCAGTTTAATTTTAATTTCCATTAGTGTCTTATGATGTATCACTGCCAAGTAAGCATCAGAAGAAGAGTATAAAAAGAAACCAAAACCATAGAAAAGATAGGAGGGTAAAAGATCGTCCAGTAATAGTGGAAATACACTGATTATGTTCTGATGAATAAATGGAATTATGAGACTCTGCTTATTATTGATTCATCTACATTAAAAAGTGGGTTATCTTAAGGAAGAATCCCCTATTATCTCTGAACTCAGACATGCAGGAAATGTACTAACTTTAACTCCTTTAGGATAGAAGTTATAATTTCATAGAATCATAATGAGATTACACTGAGGTAATGCTTCAGCCACAATAGGGATGTTGTTTAAATGTCTGTTCAATCTGCTGTAATTAGTACAAGCAGTATAAGTATACTCCATAAGGAATAGGCATGTCTAGTCTTTTTGAGCAGGAACACTTGGGCAGCCTCTTCCTACTCTGAGAACTCCAAAATAGTTAATGAGTATTAGTTAGGATGTGAAGACAGTGAATTTGTCTACTGGTTGTCCACAGGCAAAGGATGACAAATGATGAAAAAACCAGAACACAGACATGTGGTTTTGTACCCAGCCTACATCATATGAAGAAGGTTTCATAAGGGCTTCTGTATAAGGAAACTGTCCTTGGGTACTGTTTCAGTGATAAACCAGTTTTTCACACAGTTTTAAAAATTCAAAACAAGTTTCTCAGACAAAACATTAAACTGCTGAAGTCTTTGAGATTTTAGATCAGTCTTTCTTGGATTTGTTTTTTTTATCAACTTCAATTATTCTCTTCCTGGCAGTGATTTAAAAGTATGCAAGTTTTAATAGAAGTCCATATTTGCTACCTTCACTGTTGAGAAACCACTTCAAAGGAATGTTCCTATTAGCTGAATACGCTTTGCTACATTTCAGAATAGAGCAATATCCACAGCTTATTCTCTATAATTTCTGCAGGGACTTTTCACTTTTCATATTGTAAAGGAAAAATGGTGCCTAATTCTCTACAATCTTGTACTTTATTCTCCCATTAAAACAGATGAGAAAGAAAGGAGAATTTGTTTTATACTAAAATACTTAAAGAAGTATAATCGATGAAACAACACATTTATTTCTGTATAACTGTGACCAAAGAAATAATTTTTTTTTAAACTCAACCTGAAAACATACTGTCTAATGATGAGAAAACTGAAGATATTAGTACTTCAGAAAAATACTCAACTTGGTCTGAGTTCTCAATAACTCAAAAACAGTGGACAAAGAGATTAAATAAGGACTGAATTAATCTTTTTGAGAATAAAGATAGAATAATATATCTTAAGTTTTAATATTCAAGTATGCTCTAAAACCTGCAGTAAAATTTTAAGACTTAGCATTTGAGGAGGCAGTACTGATCTTTAGGTAATGTGGAAATACCTTCATACCTCTGATTCTTCTATATTATAATGTACTTTATTCAGCTAATAGTGACATCAAAACTTTTGCAATAGGCATAACCAATTCAAAAGTTCCCTATCTGGATGCTCTCAAAATCCCTTGGGATTTGATTGACTTTCCTCAGCTTTAACAGTTGCACTAGAAACAGATGTTAATTCTTCCACTGACTTACACAGGTTGTTGGACAGCCTCAGGCCCCTACCATCTGACATTCATATGTCATATACAAAAACAGAATGTGTTTTTGTATCCCATTTATAAGGCACCCACTTTTGTAGGCAGGAAAATAAATGGTAAGCTTTGCCTTAGGAAATATTACTTGAATATTTTCAGCTTCACAAACTAAATCATTAGAACGGTTTCAAGGAGCTGACTTTTTTTTTTTTGTCACTGTTATTACATCGGGTTATATTCATAATTGCTTAAGTATGAAGTTTTGTGCATTCACATCAAGATCAGCAAATGCCAATAAAGAGAGCACAAAGCTGAGGCACACAGTTCCCAATAATTTAGCACTTCGATGATTAAAGGGATCTGAAACTGTTAATTATGCAGTGTAAGTTTCCATGAAACAACAGCTGCATACGACAAATTCTAATGGAGGTCAGAAATAATAGCTTAGGCAATGCCATGCATAGCACAAGAGAGGCTATCCCTCACTACACACTGAATAAAAGAGAAAGCTGGAAAATCAAATATTGTTTTAATACTTTGTTTTCCTCTGTCAAAAAAGAGTTCTGTAAGAGTTCTTCTTTTAATACATAGCAAGGTTGGTCAATGAGTAAACCAAAATATAACATTTTATATAAAATTTAATGACAAATATTTAAACAATCAGTTCCCCAAAACCACTAAAGGTATCCAAATTTGTTTGTTTGTTTGTTGAGATTCTGGAAAAAAAACACAACCTTATTCTGGAAATAATGGTGCCTAAATAAATGTACCGAAAGAGTCCATAAATAAGGAAGCCAAGAACATTCATGGAACTATGCATAAAATAAATACATGATCTAGAAATTTTACACTCTTATCAACGCTTCTACCCCTCAGTCAGTCAGTTAAGTATTACAAATACTGCAGTGTTTAATGAGAGTGTCTGAAAGATTCCTGAGAATCTTTTCAGAGATATTAGTCTACTTCACTTTAAACAAGGGGAATCCTTCTAACAATTGCCTTAATATTGCCTAAAGCAGCTAATCACCTTGAAAATTTCTGAGTCTAAACAAAGATACAGGCTCAGTTTTTAGGGAAACAGAGTAGCTGAAATGTGGAGTACAATTCTCTATAACTTCTGACACATTTTAGACTTATTTACAAAATATGTCTTCTTGCTTCTTTTACCTTTCCTTTTTCCTTCCTGTCTTCCCACATAGATTTAGAGCTGTAACATCATCTTAATTTCTGTTTATAAGAGAAACCAGAATATTATTGAAAATTTCCAACAGCATTCAAAATGCATTTAGAGGTGACCCAGCCAATTTGTTCTCTTCAAAATGGAAGAGTCCTTTTTTACACAGAAATAGGATCATTTACAATCAGCTGTGAAAACTGTTCTCTATTTTGTGCTGTAGCATTTTGTTCTTTTCCTTTAGTATTTATGGTACATTTCAGGATATTTAGGTGATCGTACCAATCTCTTAACTGAGTAGAATTTTTTCAACAGAACAGTTCAGTGTCCCACCTACTCTTCTATATTCTTTGTATACAACATAGAATCAATATTTTGTCACTATGTCTGAGAAAATGACTAGGCGTTCACATTAATGTAGCAAAGCACAGTGTTTTTTAAACACATTCCTGTGAGAAAAGAATCAGTGAATTTACAGAAATCTTGAAAAGAAATTGAGAACAGGGATGAAAGTAGTACTCTAAGAGAGGGAGAGGTACTAAAAAGAATGCATAAAAGATGAAGAAAAAGAAGAGTAATGCAAGCAGTGGCACTATAAAGGTATTCAATGACTTTAGCTACTCTAATATCCTTTGACTTCCACTTCATGAAACGTTCTTGTCAACATATGTCTCCTTTTATCTCAATAAGACTCAATCACTCAGTCAAATCACGGGTTGTTACACTTGAATGCTCTGCCAAGAACACCTTCAGGCTTTTGCTGCTGATGCTTCTTAGGGGATTTTGGTGGGTTTGGTTTGTTTGTTTGTTTGAAGTAGCAGTATAAAAATATGGAAATCTATGTTCAATTACAATTAAAATGTGAAGTTATTGTGATACTAATACTAAATGCTTTGGATAACAGATCATGAGAGTACTGTCAATAAAAGGTGAAATAAATGTTTTAAATACCAAAAGATAGCAAAAGTAGGGGACTACCTGCATAGATAAGCTGCATAGATACAACTATAGCATGACTGAAAATTAAATCAATTGTTACATGCAGTCTGTTTTCTAGTAGAAAATCCCAAAAAAATTGCCATTAAGACCATACAATTTCCCTTACATAATCTTTGGCTTTATACCATGTTAATGGAAACTAAAACCAGTCTAATAAGCACACACTTGTAAGTGCTAAGCTCATTGCCATGGACATGGGTCTGTTGTTTGATTAGAGGAGGGGCCTTTGCTGACATCTGAAGTGCCCTACCATGTGCAACCCACCTTTCTGTAGCTGGCAAGCAGGATACACATGCCAACGGAGACCCAGTCTGTGCTGGTGACTGGAGACTAGATATGATTTCCTTCAGTCTGAGAAATAACGCCAAATGTCCCTGTGTTGACAGCAACTGAGCCTGGTGCTGATAGCAAAATGTCTCCTTGTAGAAGTTTTCATGTCTTTCCTCAAAGTAACATTTCAAGTTCAATCTGCAGTTCAAGCTATCATTTTCTGGAATGATATATGGGTGCAGATTTCTTTTGCATATAGATAAATGTCACTGGCCATCCTTTCCCTCCCTCACAAGTATGAGCATGCCCAATATACAGATGCAACACTGAATAGGCCACCATCTTTTCTTAAAATTTTGGAGTAAGTAGCTGATTTTTAACAAACCACTGAAAGTGTCATGCGGATTTGTTCTTTGGTTCTGGTCTTAACTTCTAGTTTTTCTAATTTAAAAGAAAAATATATAATAATTATGTAGCATAACAGCTGTTCCTGCTCATAGCTAGATGTCCTCTTCACCAGAGGCTACAGAAAGATGATGAAAGAATAATTTTTCTTCCTGTGGGAATTCAGAGGTTGACATATAGCTCCAGAGTTCACCTAAAGACAAATCTTTGTCTCACTCAAATGTCATTTATTATTTTGTTAGCCTGAAGGAGAAGAGCATCCTTTCTTGCACTGGAAGTTTGAAAAGCATACATAAAATAAATAAATGCATTTGCTGTCAGCATTCATGGGATAAAAAATGAATGAAATTCCTGAAAATAAGCAGACTATAATAATGCTAAATGAACAGTGGGGGAAAAAAAAAAAAAAAAAAAAAGATGTGAAGAATGAAAGACTGCAATATATAACTTAGATATGGAAAAAATTTCACTTTAAAACAATAGATTTGCTGTTTGTTACTCTTCCTTTCTAATCTAACACCATCAAATCCTTCAACTCTTATCTGTCTTTGGGAATTATCTGTGGCTCTTACATATTTTGCCATTGGTCTTTGGGGAAAAATGACTTGCAAGATTAACAGGACTGGAAAAATTAACATCTGTCAGCAAAAAGAACAGCTGCTTGGCCGAGTTACATGATGAGTAATCTCTTACTAAATATTTTCCTCACAGTAGGTTTCATTGTAATTAATAGAATCTATTTAATGTTCTTTGCTAACTTAAGAATTTTAACTAGATTTTTAAAAAAACAACAAACAAACAAACAAAACCAAACACTGCAAAACAACCCACCAAACACAAAAACCCCAGGGATATCATTTCCATGTCTGAGTCCTATATTGCAGTCTTTAGGAAATGTGCTGACTCTTCCTGTCCTAAATTTGCCATTTTTCATCTTCTATGAATTTATCAGATCCCCAGGCTGAGCTGCAATTTACTAATTCCCTCCACCTTCTAAAATCTTTGCTTTCCATATGGCATGTAGTCCTGAGATTAGCAGAGTCATGTAAATGGCAGTTCATATTGCAGTGGCAGTTGGATTTTTCAATAATCAGGTAGAGTTTAAATCAGCACAGAGGAATTGTATCTTTTATATCAACATGATTAGATTGCAGATCATACCCTCTTTATATATTAGCAGTTCTTTGTCCTCCCACCAAACAAATGCATCATTCCCCTTCTTGAGAACCTAAGAGAATATGTCATACAGATGGCTTCGTCTGCTAGACACTGACAGTTATGATTATAATTTCATAATTTTTTCTGGTCATAATTGAAATTGCAGTTTCCCTCGCCCTGAAACTACAGTAACTATAAGCTGGACATTCTAAACTAGGAAGTCTAGTACTCCTGCTTTTAATGAAAGCCAAGTATAGTGGCCCGAAGGTTTAGAGCTTTTAAGTGAGTGCTTAACATTGCAATATCCATTTGTCATACGTAAGAGCTGGCAGCTGTGGAATGTGTTTCAAAGACAGTAGCTGTAAATATTTGCTAAAAGACCTTCAGAAAACATTGTTAAAAGGTTTAAAAAACCAAATCTTTGTCTCAGCTCTGAAGTAGGCAGGATCATGTGAAAATATGAGCAAAATATATTACTGCAATTCAACACAAATCAGAAATGTAGGAGAAAAATAACTAAAGAACTTTGACTTTTTTTAATATAACATTAAAACATATTGGACATACACCAAAGCTGTCCAGCAGAGGTTATTGGATCCATTTGTGAGTTTATAGTTTTATAGCAGATATAAAATATAAGCACCATTATGCAGTACTTTATGCTTGCAACTCTTAAGCACAAGCTCTGCAGCACCTCCATGAATTTGGTGAAGACTATCAAAGGAAAAAAGCCTACTGAAAATAATAAGAAAGAATAAAGGAAAGTGTAAATAGCATAGTTGCAAACTGTTTTGCAAAGAAATTTCCTGTTCCGAAAACGAACTTATTTTGTATAACTAAATAAATTGTGTGCCTTTCTATAATTGAGGTTGCATTTTCAATCACGTCAACACTACATGTTCACACACAAAAAAGTTAACAATATAAATTCCTTCTACAAATGGTTTCCCAAAGTGAAGAGAAAATCTGCTCATCTCTCCTAAAGCTGAAAGTGAGAGCTGAGACAAGAAATGTAGAAGTGACAGGATCATGATTGATATATTAGAATTTTATTTAAAAATCATAGATTAGCAAAATTAGGCAACTGAAATAAAATTCTTCTAACTTGACCTGCACCAATCCCTGCCTTTCCACTGTCCTTACCTTTATGTTTCACAAATTATTTTTTCACAGAGAAAATAAGTGTGTACAACAAATATCTATATTTGTTTATCTATCAAGGCTTTCATAAATTATAAATTTTCCTTTAAACTCATTGTATAGTAAAGCATAATTTTGATATAACTATAACACTTCTATGACTGTATAAACTGAGAATTTAAAGTGACAGGTTTTAGCTTATACCTCTGTTGTATATTTTTGAATTGCAATGCTTAAACATCACTCAGAATAAATAATGCCAGTGAAATCTCACGGGAAAAACAAACGCATCCAGTCTGATAGGTGTTGACAGGGAGAAGTAGTATGATATTAACAGAGTACTGAGGGAATGGGAAACAATTTAACATCAGCATGCAAATGGCACTAATTAAGAATAGGGAAGAGTCCTATACACTTTTCTTTTGAATGATGTTTCATTTTAATTCCTTTCAGGATAGTTTTACACTTTCTGTATTAAAGGTTCTTCTTCTACCCTATGCTTCATTGCTCTCATCTCTCTCCTTCATACCCAAACATCTTTTCTTACTACTCCTAAACCAATAGATCCTGAAGTTTGCAGAACACTAAATTACTGACGTTCACAGAGTCCTTTTCTTTGAGCTAATATTTTTTCACCATATTTAAATAAGATTTTTCAATAAAAATATAATTATTGCTCTGAAGAGATTATTTGGTTCAAAGATACCTGTTTTCAGTATTAATTTGTATATCTTTCAGAGTATATGTGATAATAATGTTCCCACACACATTCAAAAAAATGAAAAAGAAAATTCCTAATAACTAAAAACACCAACAAACATAAAAAAACAGGAAAAAAATTCTGCTCTTCAATGGTAACATATGAAAAGTCAAGACCATCACTGAAAATGAGACTCTCTAATTATAAAACTTACTGCATAGAACCGAACAGAAGGATTCCCTCCCAATTTCCTCTAAAAATGCAAAAAATTGTTTCCTTATTTACATTAAACTTCTATAGTAATAGTTGATGCATAATATATAAATCTACAAATAAAATAAAATATAATATAAAAAAAATGAGGCTGCATTTTCAGCAAATGTAGTTTATTGGAGATCCAGTGATGAGCAGAAGGATTAGCTGTTATTTCTAACTCTTGTTACATTATCCTACTTTGTCACCTAGGGAAAAATTGAAAAAAGATAGCATTCTTTTTTCTGTTGTCTAAAGTTCTAAAGTTATTTTGCTCAAGTTGACAAAGGAAAATTTGGCAGATTTGAGACTTAAAGTTAGCTATTACATAATGCAGACATGAAAGCCATAATTTTCTGCTTTAAATGGTGACTTGCCAACAGAAGGAGATAAAACGCATGAACACAATCAACATAAGTAATAAAACCTTCTGGATCACTTGCCAGTAGGGTTGTGTGAGTAATTTCAAAATCATTATTGGATTTGCAGTGTTGGCTGCCTCCTGTGCAGCAGCCTTAAATGTGGAATAGAATCCCTTTTGGAATATTTCCTTTGCACTAAAAGAGACATCATTCTGGTCTAAATGTGCACATTTACTTTTATAAAATAAGACTCTGCTATTATGGCTAGATAAATTCACTTAACCATATGTGCATGTAATTTTATTCTGCTTAAATACTGCATGTTTCCCAAACCTTAGGAAGCAGGATAACCTCATGGAAGACTCTAAGTTATTCCATTTTGAGAAAAGTATTCTACTTTTATAGATTTTTTTTTTTAAACTTAATTACTATCGCTTAGGGGGTGAGGGGGATCCCCTGGCGAATGGACCCTGGGGGCACACTTTGCATTGGGGTACGAGTCACACACACGAGATATGTGACTCACAAAATGGCCGTTTATTACAACAAGAAGTTAGCTTTTATACAGTGGGATACAGAGAATTCGGGAACAGAGGAGGGTCTTTGCTTGAAGCATCAAATCCAGGGTTTTACAGATAAGGGGGTTTGAAAGGATAGGCCAGGGGGGTATATTTGGCCATATATGGTAAAGGGAATGCAAGGGAAGAAGTGGTGAGAGGCACAGACAGGGGGGTCTGTGGGGGTCTTGCAGGCTGCTCCTTATCGCTGGACTTCAGGCATATCCTGTAGCTGCATCTGTCAAGGTCCTTCTAGATGGACTTCTTCCTCTGAGGCCTCTTCTTTGCAGCCTTCCTGCATTCTTCTCCATTGTCTATACACCACTGTAGGCCCACTTCCCACAAATTACAAGACAAAGAAGGTCTTTAGAAGTTGTATTTTCTAAAGACATGTTTGCAGACAGGATATTGCTTATAACTTGTTTAGTTTTACCAAGCTCTTAGATGACCTTTCAAACACTGGAACAGGCTGCCCAGGGAAGTGGTTGTGTCACCATCCCTGGAGATATGTAAAAGATGTGTAGATGATGCACTTAGGGACATGGTTTACTGATGAATTTGGCAGGGTTGGGTTAATTGGACTTGATGAAAGGTCTTTTCCAACCTAAATTATTTTATGATCCCATGAAATCCTGCACACCTTCAATATCACTAATCCTTGGAAATAAATGCAAAGGTAAGCCATATCCTCAAATAATAATTTCAAAATTAGTTTCATGAAATTGCGATGAGGAGTGCAGGTTCTCCCTCCACCCACCTGAGATCTAGCCAGGCTGAAAAATTTATATGATTGTATGAGAAAATTTGGGATTATTATTTCTACTATGTTAGGCAAAGTGACATGCTTGT
Source organism: Pyrocephalus nanus (assembly GCA_038380795.1). Classification (NCBI taxonomy): domain Eukaryota; kingdom Metazoa; phylum Chordata; class Aves; order Passeriformes; family Tyrannidae; genus Pyrocephalus; species Pyrocephalus nanus. Next base: position 13,610,874 of record CM076261.1, on the reverse strand, counting down.
GTTTCAAAAAAATTATTGTTTAATAGCAACACAAACCAAATAGAAAGAAGATATTGAACAAGAAACGTGTGACTAAAGTTTAAATAACAGATCCAAAAAATCTTAGGTTTGGGATTTTCAGGAAGAGTTTGAATGCTGTACAGGAAAGTGTCATGTTTTTGTGGGGGATACTTATGGTTCCATTATCATTTGGAAAATGAGAAAAGAGTGGATGGGATGTAAAAACATTTCAAATCAATCATTGCTAAATACCTCTGGTGAATTGGGGCATGATGAAGTTAAATGATTTGCCAGAAATCGTATGGTAAGACAACAATTCACATGGGAAACAAGGCTAACTTTTTTGTCCAAGTCTACATTCTAATATAGTGGGTAATTCCATTTCCATATCTACCCACTTTGAGGCAGAATAAAGGATTACAATATCTAATGCTGAAAGAGAGCAGTAAGGCTTTTAGAGAACAGAAGAGGTTTTGTTCAGAAATATATTTTGTATCTGCAAGTGAGTACAAAGAAAATATTTGAGAGTGAAAAATTCAATACACAAAGACACCAGAGTAGGGAAAATAGCTTGACTATATCAGGTGACTGCATGATTTAGTGCATGGCAAGATTCAGTAATGTATTCCCTTCTCCTGTTTAACCCTTTCTCCCTTTAAAAATACATATTTTACTTCATGAAGTCCCAATTGCCCTGAGGCCACCTGGGATCTCAGGAGCTCTGGATGGCTCTCAGGCAGGCTCTCTCCTCTCTGCTTACCTCACAGCTCTGTGCTGGGACAGCACTACCCAGATAATCCAAAGGTGTAGCCGAGTGGGAACTTCATCCTGATCATTCATGATTCCCTCTCTCACCATGTCACATTCCTTGTCTATCACCAGCTATGATAGCACTGTTCCAAATATTATAACTTGTCTACAAGTCAGAGGTAGAATACAACCCTTTTTACCGTGGCTGTTTAAGTTATTTTGGCATACCATCTACCACAGACTTTTGTTGTGACAGAACACTTAAAATAGGAATTTCCACACCTCTTTTTCTTTGCTGCCCTTTATCTAAAAAGGAGGACACTGTGTTCATTTTTTATAAGGCTTATATAATAAAAGCAACAAGAAAAAAAGAGGTGTGAGACATGTCACGTAGCACAAAACTTTCTGCAGGTCTCTTCAATTCATGCATTCAGAATGGCCAGAAACACTCCACTGGACCCTAACTCAGTAGAAGACAGACATTGATAAATAATACTTATTTAGATGATATTTCTCACCTAATAAAGCAGCTGCAATAATCAACACATTTTATACGTCTTTATGGAAAGAGTAAATTCCACAGTAACTGAAATTTTATATATTTATATATTTATTTATTTGGTTATGAGAATATGCCGGAGATAGAAACCAAGCAAAACATGCCTTCGCGTTTTGCAATCTGACCTCAATTTCTATTGCTGAAATTGCTATCTTTGCATATCATCTTTCAAAGTCTAAAAGAAAGTGCACATTTCTGAAAGAGTGCTGCATGTAGAAAGCATTTTTATGAGATTTGTTGCTGAAGCGCATTGTAGCCATCATCAGAGAGAACTTAATAGACATACAGTATTTTTATATATAGCCATCTGTATACACTGTAACATTCTGTCCATTTCTCTGACCTCATCCTATTATTTTTACATCTTCTCCTTCTAATTTAGATTCACCCAGTCAATCAACTTACATACCTGTCTAGACTGCTTTAACCACACACATTTGAAACTAATACTTGGAGGAGGCAGAGTATCAGAAGGGAATGAGAAGGGAATGCTTTCTCTCCCTGTGTAATTGCACGATGGGATTCTGGCCAAGTTGAACACAAATAATAGAGGAGATACCATTTTGCAGTGTCAGCCCACTAATAAATTGGAACAATGAAAGATTCTATTAAATCCATTTCTGAAAGTATGCAGTTTCAGAGGCCTTGTACAAGTACATCCCCTAAACACAATAGTACAAGTTTGCAATATCCATTGCCCTCCAAAGTTTCTTGGAAGAATAATAATTTGTCTTCAGTTTTCTAGAACACACATTATATGGTCACTTATTTATTTTAATTGAAACACAGACTAAGGGGCTTATCTACTGATTGTTCATGAATAAATGAATTATTAAATGTAAGCATGTAGTTCATACAGAGTAAATGTTAGACTGATCTCATCCTGCTCTGGGTGAAGTTAAATGTCATTTTATTATGGTCAATTACAGTGAGTATGTTCACCTGAAAATCTGCATACATGTACTGTTCCTAGACATATATATACACAGTGTACAATGCTGATGGGAAAATCAGACACGACCCTGTGGTGGGGTGGTTGGAGCCAGCTGGGAACAGGTAGTGCAGTGCAAAGCCACCTTGAACTCTCCTCACAGAGGTCACCCTGCTTCTCCTGCTGTCAAGTGCCTTGCTGTGCAAACCCAATATACATGCTTAGATAGGATTTGTAATTTTCTTTCTTATATGTGCTTTGATCCTTGTATATTAATTAGACCTTTCACTTTATAAGCTTTAAAGTTTATAAACATTAACCTTACAGTTTTATAATAATCAGAAATCACAATAAAGGTACTGTAAATATATAATGTTTCTGTATGAAATGGTTTCTTATTCCTGAAAAAGCAGTTCACTCAGTAGAAAACTTTTTTTAATGAAACAGTTAAAATTTAGGAAGTATTTGATCAAATACTAAGTATATCCCAACAAAAATGCAAATAATGTGATATATTTGGAGAGGAAATGCAGTATATGAAGGGTGAAATAGGAGTAACTAAATGAGGCAGCTCAAGTGCTTTAACTGCCCTGATAAAGCACAAAGCAGTTTAGAGCTGGAATAAAATAAAAGAATCTCGTAAAGGTTCGTACAATTCATTAAATAGTAAGTATACTGTTCTTTAAGTTCATATTACAGATATCTATTTCCTATTTTAATGCCAAATAATGTTATCAATTTCACCTAAAACTGAGGTAACCAAATGTGCTGGTTTAAAGGCAAACTGGAAGGAGAAATGAGCCCAACTCAAAAAAGATTATAAGTCAGAATTACACTTTAATAAAAATAATACAATAAATACCATTATACAGATGAATAATTGGTTTTAACTCACAAATACCCAGACGTATAACCCAGCACCCTGGGGCACAAACCAAATGGTGTTTGTTGGCCCCCATGCTGAGCCCCATCTGGGCCCCCTGAGTCTAAAGGCAAAAGGAGAGAAAAAACCTGTTGGTGTGAGTTATGGTCCCAGTCTGGTTGAGGTTCTGGTCCTCCTCTGGATCCCACCAGTGGTACCAGCAGTCCCAAGACCCCAAAATTATGTACACTCATGTTTGGGCAGGAAATACCCAGCATCTCCCCCAGTGCAGGGAGTTCCTCAATGAGTAATTGTGAAAACAGGAACCTCCTCCTGCCTCACAGGTCTCTTAACACCCAGCTTATAGCCTGAGTGGTCAGGTGTGCTCTGGGCAGCTGCTTCAAATGGTCCATTGTTAACAGTTTCTGGGAAATTACATAGAGGGTGTAGAATACAAAGTTTGGATTATACCCACCCAGTGATGAACTGGTCCCAGCTGTTTTAACTGGGACACCAAATACACAGTTGCATCATTAAAATAGCAAACTCCAAATTTTGGGTTATTAACTGTATAAAGAAAATTATTGAAGTTTTGACCATGACAAATAGTTGTTATTTCCCTGTATTAGCAGGTCTTGAGCAATAACACTTGTGCAGTCATAGTCCTAAATGTCAAAAAGGTAATGTCATATTTGCAATACAGGAGACATATTTTAGTATGAGCTTCAGGAAATTTTGAATTAAAAGAAATAAAAACCCTGACATTTGTAATTATCAGTTGTGCTCTTCAACTATTTCTGGCCAACCAAACAAATAACTAACCTAAAATTAAAAAAAAAAAAAACAAACCTTTTGTTTCTTTGGGGTTTGTTATTTGTTTTTTTTTTTCTTTTGTTTTTGTTTTCTCCTGCCCTGTTAAAAAAACATAGCATGTAGACAGAAAGGATTCTGTTGATATCCTTAAGAAAAGTGTATAATAAAGTCTCTCATCAAATATTTTTTAAAGGAGAGAAACTGCTTGGGGATAAGAAAAAGGATATCCACATGGATTAAGGAAATATGAACAGATAATACATGATGGAGAATGGCGAGATGCAGATAGCATGGATATATGATCAACAAAGACTCACAGGGATTGTAGTGCAATCAACTAGATGTAATATATTGAAAAATGATCAGAGTGAGAGAAAGGGAGTGAAATGATGATGTTCCCATTTGATACCAAATTTCTTAAGGTAGTAAAGACAAGGACTAGCTTTTAAGTACTGAAGAAGACTAGCACAATACTGAGTAACTTAAAAGGTGAAATAAATTCAACATTAGGAGATGCATTTTTGTCAAAAAAAAAGAATTAGGATATTCAAAATTATTAGAAATAATCAAAATAAGGGAACAACACAGGAAGAATCATGCTTCTACTTAATAATTTAAAAGTGTTGTTACATTTTGAATACTCCCAGGAGATTTGTCCCAGATCCATCCCATCTGTGAAAAGCATGTTATAAAATAGGAAAAGGACAATTGCACCCATAGAAATATTTCATGTGAAGAATGATTAAACAGACTAGATTCTTCAGCCTGAAAAATGAATGACTGAACAGATAACGATAGATATCTATAAAATAAATGAGACAGATAGAAATTAAATGGTAAATTACTATTCACTCTCTCCTCTAATGCAGTAAGTAAAGCTAGGAGGTGTCAAGCTCAAAATTAAAGAACTTTATGTCTTCTCTGAGTATTACAAAGTGGTGAAATTTCTTGCTGCAGATTCACAGGCTTATAGAACTGGAAGGGAGCTCAGGAGGTCTCTAGTCCAAACTCCTCCCTAAAGATGAGTCAGGTCCGAGGTCAGACTCACCAGATGAGGTCAAATCTTTTAGAACAAAATTGTATAATGGACTATTACACCCCTTCAAAACACCATTTCCTTCCCCCCTCTCCCATCCCCAAACCAGAAGGGGAAGCTCAGAATTGGTGGGAGGTACGAGTCTTCTAGAGACGCATTGCTGTGTGTTTATTTTCCTAGCCATGTGTTTTACATAGAGACAAAAGATCTGCTATACAGACCTTTTCCTGACCCCATATAACTTCTTTCATATTCTCATGGATAGATTAGTAATAAGTATGACTCAACAGAGAAATTGTTAAAAATGAACACTTCATTTCCCAAATGAAAACCTAAAAAGCTTTAATGAAATACTAATGGGAAAGAGTTATATTATAAAGATTAAAGAGTATCTGTGAGCACCAAGATGCCATTGCCAGTTTTGACACCAAGCTCATTAAAGTTGTGTCTTAATTGCCACTGAGACAGCATGCTGAAATAATTGACTGTAACTGCAGATTCACTTTTTTGAACTGCCTTTCTTCATTCTGGCACACTGCTCTGATCTGGTTCTCTTCAGTGTAATGTGAGGGCTGTAAGCAATTGAAAAAAGTCATTCTTCTGCCAGAGTTTAAATAAGTATTAGCTTTTACAGTGATTTTTGCTCAGTGTGGCTACGAATGAAAAAATGGTGATTCTCCAAGTAATGCCATTCTACAAGTAGATAAAGATTGTTATGAACCCAGTCCTTGTACCTGCTGAGTTTCAGTTTTAATTTCTTTTGGTTCTCAAAAAGGGATCAGTGGGTCAGCATACATGTGTGTAATGATTATGCCCATCTATGTCCTCAAACCCAGGGTGTGAGTGAGTGAGGTAATACCTCTCAGCTGGGGTTACCTCATTACAAGCCTTAGCCTGAAGGAAATCAGCAGTATGTATGAGCAGCCCAAAGAGTAAATGTATATTGTCAGATACATTGCAATTTAATGTTGGGCACTAACAGCAGCTAGTGTTCAAAAGTCTGTTCTTCCATTTAAACTCTACAAATGTAACATTCACAAATTTCTGCTAAGAATGCTGCAGTGCAAAACCAAACATTGAAAAGTTGGAAGTTACTACAGACAGTATTTATTTTGTCCTAATTTACCCCCTTTGTACACATACAATGTGTAATCATATTGTACTTTCACACAATTTTCCGAATATCCTTGTCTCATTCAGGCTGCTTTTCATACTCTGTATCATTCAAGCAAAACATCTTTATCTTCATTATTCAGTGTGTGGTTATACGCCTTGTTTGATGAATATTATTCAACTCTGCCTTGAAGGCAGAACTAATTTGTTTGTAGGCTTCTACAGTATTTGTCACAGATATTAAATCATGGCACAAACAAATCAGTTCATTTTTACAGTACCCCTGGAAAACAAAATGTTATTTTCCTTTACATAGGAAGAAAGAGAAGGTCAGATGCACCTATTAATTTGGAATGCCTATTCTTACATGTATTTTTATACCATGTGACATTGCATGGCATTTTATCTATTTAAGAAAAAACTCTGGTTGTACAGCTCTGTACTGCCCTTACTGCCTGGACTTTTGACACATAAAATCCTCAGACACTCAGGAAGTGAAGGATGGATAGTTTGGTGACCTATAAGAAGTTTCACTAACTAACATGACCTTCCCATAACCATTGGATTGGCATTAAGAAGGACAGTTTACTGCCACACAACACCATTTAAATGTCTATGTAGAAGACTTTCTGTATCTCTTCTATCTCTGCCTTTCCTCATTTTGTTTACAACTTTCTGAACAAGCAAAGCAGTATTCCTATGACCATTTCACTACATAGTTTTTGGTCATACCTAGATCATGTCTATTCATTGCACTAAATATGTATATGTGATAATGAATTCACGATTGAAAACTAAAGTACATATACAAGAAGCTGTATTGTCATAATTTTAGAAGTCTCAAACCCAACATTGTCTGATATTGAAAAGCCTTGTTATTATAGTTGGTGCAGAGTAGGGTGCAAAGATGGATTGAGAAACCAGAGAATAACATGAATGTCTGGTCCACAAAGGACCTCCTGAGATCATTCAGTCCAATTCCCTTGTTCAAGCAGGGTCAGCTAGAGCAGGTTGCTCAGGTGTTAAATATCTCAGTTCAGTATTAACACCTGCTAATAACAGAAGAATGAAACTTAGTGTTCTGGAAGAGAACCTCTTTAGGTTCTGTATTGTCTGCTCTTCCTCCTTGCCAAAATGCAGGTGTTGTCCTTGCTTTCTCTATACCCCAGTTCATCAGCAGATTATTACACTATATAACTGAGGACTGCACAGCAGAATGACTGTCCATTTCAGTCATTGCAGACTGGTTCAGGCTTAGAACAGCTTGGGTTGACTAGACCTTTCATGGTACGTAGCAATCAGCTGTTCAGACACAGATACTCTTTTGTCTTATGTGCTGTCATTATGGTCTTCATGAAATATTTGCAGATTTTCGGTTTAGCGGACCTGAAATAGCAACACGTCTGTGATGCTGCCTGACAGAGTGCCTTTTATTAGTATGGATTCAGGTGGGGTTTTTTCATGTTCTCAGGCATAGCCTGATGGTATATGGATGTCTATTAGGATGCAGAGCAAGATGGAATTATGTTGCAAGGCTAGTCTTATCAAATAATCATTCTGACACAAAGTGTTCAGAGTAGATCTTAAGACCAAGATATCCCTCTATGTCTGGGAAGGCACTACCTGAGAGGTGGGCAATTAGTATGCATTCATGCAACATGACCAAGAGGAAACTAAGGCCTAGAGAAAAAAGAGCTTTAAAAATGAGTGTTGGACACACTTTCTACTTCCTTGACAAATGATTTCCAGTTTCCTCACAACCTCTAGCTCCACATTCCCCATACTTATGGCCCTGCTTTGCAGGTCCAAACACATTTCCTAATCTAGTCTTTTTTCCCCCCAGATAATAAGTTCTGTCAAATTCCTTGTGCTATGCAGGCACAAGTTTATGAGACCCTATTTCATTTCCAAAATCTTCAATTGAAGGGGTTTTTTTAATTTCATTGTTTGTGGCCCATAAAATAGACAAGAACAAACATGCCCATCTCCAGTACTCCTTAAATTTGGCTTTGATAGCTTTCTCTTTCAATAATGCTTAGTATCAAATTGAAAAACAATATTTCTTCTAGTAGCTGGATCTAACTCAGGTCAGAAACTGGGGCACATGAGGTGTGGACTGAGTCTTAAGGGAATACAAGAGACTAAGAAACTACTGCTGAAGTACGCAGAGTGGAATTGTTCAAAAGGTGGAACCTGGCACCATATGGTCAGATGTTTCCATAGATGTCAGCAAACCAAATCTGTCACAAAGGATAGTTTCATGCCCCAAAGAATTTACATACTAGCCCTATCCACTGAAAGTTTCTGGAACTTTATGATATTGACAAAAGGCATCTTTTCTCAGTTTCACTTTCACATACAGCTGAAGTCTACCCATAAGGAGCAGATATCATGTATGATAAAAAGATTTCTTTAAGACAAATATCTAACCACTGAAATATAGATGATAGCTCAAAAAGCTCTAAGCAACTGAACACATAGTGTCACATATCTTTGACACTGCCATTAGATACACTTTAGTCATCATGTGACCAGCTTCAACTGAGTTTTTACTTCTATTAAAATGACTAAGCAACTCAAGTACTACACTATAATTAATAATATGTTATTCATGTTTTAACAATATGTTCATATTGCTAAAAAGAATATGAGCATATGTAAAGATAGATTTTGTGTTCTACTAGAAGTTCTACAGAACATGATTTTTATAGATTTGAGTCATCATTTCTGCTGTTACAAATACAAGTTTCTTCCCTATGAACAGAACTTAATAGCAGGATTAAACATTCAAAACCTCTACAGAACACCTGGTTAGATCTTTTGGAAATTAAAGTAATGTCAGTCACTATACTCACATCATGTATTTTATTTTTTCAGCTTTTGCTTCTTTCTGCTTTGATTATATTACTAATATGTTTCCTAAAGTTGTTTTTCTCTCTACTTAACCCATGCATAGCAAGCAAGGAGATGACAAAGTATAGCTTTGCTTTCCAATGGAAATAATTTATCTTTAGTTCTTATGCTGAATAGCAGTGTAACATTAGATATGTTGGATAAATTAGGATGATTGATAGCACTGTTGAAGGAAATTGTCTTTGTTAATAAATAAAGTATCAGCTCAAGGCATTCACTGATATTAAAGTTGAATATCCAAACTAGAAACATTTTTCCAGCTTGTCATAACCACAGGTCAGAAGATTCTTAATCACTACAAGTGCCAGCTGTCCATGCTGCCTGGAAGAATACGCTGAATAACATTGAATCTAATGGTATTCATTTTCAGCCAAGCAGAAGAAACTTTCTGAGAGGCAGGGACGGAGCCAATATCTTAACTTACTGCAGATTGCCTTGCAGTATACCATATTGCCAGTGCTTCTGCTAAGGACCTGGGGGTATGAGAGAACATGATTCATTGACAAAATTCTAGCAACATCTGCCTTGACTTATATACTGTGTATAAAAAATAGTGTTATTTTAACAGATTGGAATTTATCAGCTGAGAAAGTAAAGTCTGCACTAATAGGCCATTTCTACCACAATGTAAATAACTGCAACACTTTTCTGAATTATAAATATTTTAATAATTAGTACAGCAGCTGTTAATAATTGTAAAATATAAATCAGTACCTGAGAAATCAAAAGCTTTACCTGTGTATTTATGTATGGTGAATCATTCCAGAAACAGCTTATTTACCACTTACTTATTAAATCAAAATCAAGTTTTGATATTAAATCAAGACTGATGAACACTCTATTCCTTTTTCTGATAAGATTAGTTCTCTGTCAGGATGAAAATATTGCTCTCCTGCATTGACCCAGTGAAGTTCTCTTTTGAGGGGCACATTTTGCAGTCTCAGTTCTACACATTTTTCTGACTCTACTTACTTTTTTTATCCTCTGATAATGAGTACTATCAATAGATAAGGCAACTTAACTGGAGAAAAGTAATCCCTTAGCCAAGTTTCCCAAGATATTCTACGTTGTTAACTGCCAAAGTCATAGTCATGAACCATTAATGGTAATTTTCTAACACTTTAGAATCCTGAAGAAGTATGAATGGGAAAAAAAAAAAAATCTTGATACAGTGCTGTCTTTTGGGAATGGGAAAATAATAATCGTGAGCAGCTATAGTACATAAGTATTATGCAGATCCTTAGGTGAGAACTAAAGGAGGATGCAATTAATGCCATTCAACCAAGTCTAAACTTGTTAGATTCATATATATGGGATAAAGGGAAAAAAACCCCAACAAACTGAATAATGAAAAAGGTAAAATCAATAGTACTTAGGCTTCCATCTTCCCAGACAATGTTTTTCAGACACCACCATGGTACTACATGATTTACCACATGTCAAGTGAATTAAACAAAATCAGCAATTGTTACATCCTGAAACCAGTTAGTTGACCTGGTTATAATCATTTCAGTACATGCATTTCAAAGAATCATTGTAGTTTCTTTACTTTTATTAGCAAGTTTGATTATATAAAAATTAATAATAAAGATTTAAGCTTGCAACATTTTTGATATAGATAACAAAAGAATACACTAGAATCACTTTGCATATTTTATACAGGTAAACACAGGCTTAAAGAACACAGTGTTAAAGTAAAAAATACATGGGAATTGTAAAGGTTAGGATACTTATGACACACTTATTAGAATTTACTTTGGAATTTATAAAAGATTATGCCACACTGACATTTTTAAAACCAAGACTGGATATTTTCGAATATTTGCTTGACTGAAATTGCTGAAGCTTATGCAGACATTTAGAAGAATCTCATAGTATGTGTTTTGCAGATCAGTAAGATTACAGTAGTTCTGTCTGGTGGTACCTTATAAGAATTTCCATAAGGAAATATTAGCACATCTCCAGTTTAGAAATATGAAATGAGAAAAATAAAACAGAGAAGTCTTTGTATGTCAATAGAAGATCCAACTCCTATCCCCTGTTTATCCAGAAATGAAGCTAGCAGGCTGCTCACCTTGCTTCTTTGGTACTTTATTTATCACCTGATTCGTAATTGAGTTTCAGTTTCCAGAACATTTTCTAAGCAATTGTCTGTATTTGTCCAGTGAGACTTGTGTCTGTCCTTCTAGACAGAGCAGAACATGAAGAATGCTTTATATAGCATTAGAAAACATAGACAGCTCTGGAACAGATTTTTACCTGGATTTATAAATAGCTTACATTTTTATATTAGGATTTCTTGAATATAGATTTTAAACCTGAACATTTTTATCCCTGGTTATAAAGAGGAATCACAAAGTGTTCAACTGTTTAAGAGAAGTCCAACAACATTATCTGGACAATGAAGAAAGTTCAGCTATTGCACAGAAAATTCACTATGCAGTATTTTTGTTTTGCTAGCCCAGAGAAGAGAATTTGTCATCGTAACTGGGCTAGAGATAAAAACATTGTTAGTTTTCTCATTTAGTGTCTAAACACTAAATTTACAAAAATTCTGAAAGTACTAATAATGTCACAGAAAAATTTCAGATAATTTACCATTTTAAGCTTTGAAAAGAGCATTGCAATAGAACTTTATGAATGTTTTTAAAATATATTTTTAGCAGATTAATATACAGTTGCATAACGCTTTACCAAGGGCAAAAAGTGCCTGAACAATTACAAATTACTATGTACAAATAATGGTGAATTATTACTTATTATTCTATGATAATTCTCTTTTTTTCCTCTGAACAGGATGCCCTAAATATGCTGGTGTTCATTTAGGTTTTTGGGTGTTTTTTTGAGTTGCATCTCTAGCAAGTTATTGAAATATTATTGAATATTGAATATTATTTCTAACACTCCACATAAAGTCATTATCTTATGCTTCCCTTTGTATAAAATGCCACATGCATCTAAACAATCACATTACAATATGAAAATTAAAAAAAAAAATTAAATAGGTATTGCTATTAAAACATGCCTTGCTTACCCTAGTCAACTACCATGAACCTAGTGAAACATAAGACAATGTCAATATTCAATATCAAAATCATTCAAATACAATAAAAACATGATAACCTCTTACAGAGTGACTATGTAGAAGAAATTGACTTTTAGTCCCCTCAAAGGAACTATTAACTGTCATAATTGCTCTCAGCATTGAGACTTTAATCAGCCCCATCTGCTATATGGCCCATTAGAAGACAATATTTTGCATGAAAGAATGTTTAGTTGTCACCAAAACTGTATAGCTAGGAGTTGTTTACAAGACAGTTATGTGGAGATGATTCTTAGTATAAAAAAGACATTTATACAGCTAGAGAAGGTAAATTACTTTATCACTAAGTAAATGAGTAGACAGTCTCTTACCTAAGGAGAGACAAGAATGAAGTTTTGGGCAAAAGATTAAACTCCAGCCTTCCTGGCAAACTTCAAGTGGAGACTGACTCCAAAGAGCTGTTGTGTGAGATGAGGCATATTGCAAGCCTAAGACCCTGTCTATCACACTGTCAGAGGGGAACAGAGAAACAGTTAAAAGAAAAGAAACACAAAACAGACATGGAATTTTCCTTTATCCCACCCGTCTAATACCATTAAACTGGAGGAAGCAGGAACTGCTTATCATTTTTTAGCATTTTTTTTAGTGAATCATATGTAATTGAGAGTTGCCATTTTATTTTTTATTCTTCAAGCTGAACATTTCAGATTGTTGCCTTCCAATTTATCCCATTTGCTTCTCAAGGACACTAAACTAATAATCTACGTTTCATCTATTGTTTTTTTCTTTTTTTACTACAAGTTGCTCGTTAGGTGATAGTTCTCCCCATTTATTTTTTCCAAGTAAATACTATGTCTCCCATTGTCCTAGACCTTTCCTGCAGCTGAAAGATGAAGGAAGGGAGAAGCTAGTCCATCTCCCGGGAGTGATGTAACATTCATAGTCAACTGGGGCTTCTTCATTTATTGGGTGATTCTGCAAAAACTGGAATATTAGAGAGCGGAAAGGATACCCTGTCCCAAAGACTGCTTACCAGCCTATTCTTCCAGACTTCTGCCATGATGGGATGTATCAAATTCCTTTTCAACAGAAAAGGAAAGACATCAGGACTATAAAAGATGCAGAAGACTAATCAGTTTCTGAAAATGCATGCATAAAAGAAAGGTGGGGAGCACATATGTGGCACTTAAGATTAAGAGCACTGTACATTTACACTGGAGTTTAAATGCTTAAGTTAAGGCTTTTATCAGTTAATTCAGATCCCTTGCTCTTCAGCTTTCTGAAGGCAATTACTGGAAGAAGAAATAATCTGGTGAAAAACTATGGGACTAGGAGGAAAAAAGATCTGTTAGCTGGTGTATTTCATTTATTGTGGTTTCAGTAGCCATAGCCATGCTTTTGTACTCTTTAGTCCCCTCTTTAGTCCCTTGGTTTATATTTTCCTCATATACCCTAGTTTCAGATTCATATTGCTGAGCCCATTATTCTCCAAAATTAGTTCCCTCTGAGTCACAGGTCAAGTTATGGAATTCTTTAACCAGCTAAAAATGCATTGGGACAGAGGAACATAGTAAATTTAGTGGCTAATTATAATGAAGAAACTCAAAAGCTGATAGCAAAGGTGAAAAAAACCAAGTTTAGTACACACATTAGTAGTTTGAATTCTGCCTAAATTTTGTTGTTAACTACTTTGTCGTTAACGTTGTTGTTAGCTTTTTTCAGTTAAGTAACCCATTCTGTATGTTTTTTGCTGCCTGACTGATGCATATTTCTTAGAAAAAAGGAAGTGTTGGAAACTTCTGGAACTAAAAGCATACTGAAAATATGTTAATTTTGTTAGAGTTATTGTCAGTAAAAAAGTTATTATAAAACCATATCTCAGAAACTAGGTTTCATTTAAACTTTTAGTGATCAGATCTAGGTTTTAATCAATTTTTTAGTTCATCCCTACAAAGGGTTAAGTAAAAATTATACAAACCAAAAGAAAAATGTAAGTCAACTACCTTTGCTGCTGTAATTCAAAGTCATGATGAGCAGTAGAACAAATAAGTGCTGTCATGCTTAAGTTTCCCACATGACAAACATGACAGATGCTGGGCACTAATATGTCAGTTAAAATATTTGTTGAAAAACAAATCTAAAGAACAATGTTTTACTGATTCAGCATAACCTCATTTGTTTTTCGATTATAGCACAAGAACAGATTTAAGGCTAACATAGCCTTACAAATACACATGAGAGATTTTAAAGTCAAAATGACTTATCCTTATAAAGCATCTTATCAAAAATAGGTGTCAAAGCTACTTTATTAACCTGGCATAAGTTACCAGTTTTTCACATTGCAAAGTTTAATACTTCATTAACAGTCCAGTCACCTCCTACCTCAGTAGTAAGTAATCCACATATCTTTCTATCTATATCAATTACCAAAGCTGCTAACTCACTAAAACTCACTACACCTTACTCTTCTTTTACTAAATTAATAAAAACGTTAATAAAATCTTAAGTTATAACCTCACACTCAAGTGTGTGAAATGGGCAAATCATAAGTTAGACATATAAACTCTAAATAATTTTTTCCCCAGGTCTCCATCATAAATATTGCAGCTGAAGAACAAGCAAACCTTCTCTGTTGCTGTTTAAAACAAGCTGTAGCTGTTTGTGTCTGATGCTTTAACTTCAGGTCTCTAGCCCACATTAGCTGAAAAGGCAATGTCAGTCCACCTAGAGATCTCATCAGCACACAGTTTTTTATAATATGCAGCAACTGAGGTGTTGATAATAGCTGAGTGTTATCACACTCCCCTTTAATTAGCTGTGTCTCGTGCCTTATGAGATTTCAGTCACCTTAAGTCTTGGGGAAAGACAACAAAAGGAGAAGACAGGCAGCTGGCTTGCTTTGCACTTATCCTCTTAATTCCTGTTAGGTTTTAGTGAATCCTAGATCTAAGCTAGAGTCAATAAGAAATTTATAGCTTTCTCAGCTTGGGGAAATGCAGGTGTTTCTTCTTTTTCCTAAAAGTTTATTTACAGGATTTCAGACTGTATTAAAACATATAAGTTTGATGGCTCAACTTATTCACTGTACTGCTTGCTCTGGTTTTATCCTGCCTTTGCTGCTCTGTTTTGCATTGCTAAAACTTTATTCGAATTATTCTGCCAACTTCTCTATGGTCTAATCAGGAATGTTTCCAGTTGTGCATCATTTTTGCAAGACAAAAAAAAAAATATAGTCTGAAAAGCATCTTGTTTTTCTTAATTAAATTTGTGAGGACATACATTTAAATTCCAAATTTTTAATATGGCTCAGGTCTATTTTGTTCCATTTAAGTCCTGATACTAGAACTACGAAACTTTCCAGGCATATATCAATTTAAAAGGAAGCTAGAAAACCCACATTTATTATGTAAAATTTCTTTCTTGCCATGTTTATTGGTGAAAGAGTATAATCTTCCTAGTTTAATTTAAAAGAATGATACTTGAATATATGGTGTATAATTTTCCTCATATACATGGCATCAATAATTCTCTTCTAAATGATACTTTCAAGTAGTTTTAAAGTGCTTCTTTAAAGTGAGAGTTCTCTCTGTTAGTAAACATCCTAAAAAAAAAAGAAAAAGCAAAAAATAAAAACCACCCAAACACCAACCCCTGGGTTATGTAAGGGCAGTACACTTAATAATTCACAGTATTGAAATGCAGAAAATAATTATGTCACTGTGGATCCAGAGATAGTATTTTAAAATAATTGAGTCATTAATAGAGTAAGAAAAGAGGTGTTTTTAAATTATTGTCTCTTTAGTATTACCTTTACACTTCACAAAAAAAAATAGAAATGAGACTGTAGGATATTATCTAAAGGATCAGTACTACATCTATACAATGATCTGCCTGCACAGTTTAGGAAAACTCCTTGTAATGAATCTTAAATGACAGGTTTCTCACTGTTGGCTAGGGGCAAAAAAAAAAGAAAAAATAAAGAAAAAAGGTGTTAAAAAATAAGGAAAGAAGACATTCAAAAGGCAGAAGACAGTTTAAATTTATACATCCATAAAGGAGTAGCTATTAGATGCTTGGGGGGAAAAAATGCAATCAAAACAGCTGGTTTTGGTTTATAAGGTTACCTAGTTAAACACTTTTTTTTTTTTTTTTTTTTTTTTTAATTAACATTCAGTGATCTATGTTAGAAGTCCCAACCCAGGGTACACTTTGTTCAGTGCAAGTTGAGAAATATTTTCAGACATTGTATAACAGAAGAATTTGAATCATCAACAAATATTTCACTTACTGGCGTAATTCTTTATCTGACACTACATCAGATATTTCTTTTGGTCAGGCATAATGAATGTTGTCAACTTAGACATTTTTCACCTCTTGGTCTTCTTGAGGAGGAGGAGGAAGGAAGAGAGTTTACCTTAGATGTTAGAAGTAAAATACTCCAGTAATAACAAGGCAAATTATGATTATTATTCTTGGAGTTTAATTATTCAGTGGTATCCATTAACAAAGAGATAGCATAGCAATTTTATATTTAGACTTCCTTGTAACAGCAGCTTATTTCCAGAGCATGAAGCCAATGTGTGCTTACTCAGAAATAATGAGAATTAGTGGTCAGGTAAAACAGATAATTTCCAGCATTTGTGTTTGGTTTTGTTTGTTGTTTTTTTTTTTTTCTTTTTAGACCATGGATTTAACAAAGACTATTTTTCAAAAGTACTTTTTAAATAAAAGTATATGTGTTCTTCTGATTGTTAGGATCTAGATTTTTATTGTTCAGTTTGCAGTTGGTAAATGATGCCTTAATGGTAATCAACCAATATAACTTAAACATCATGTGTCTTACCACAGAATCTGTGTGTTGTAGAAGTGAGGCCCCTTTGTTCTGATTAGTCACAGTTTATAAAAGAGACTGTATTTTTCTAAGTGCATCTCCACTGTAATTCATAAACTGTCAAGCAAATCTTTTCCCACTTTGTTAAGGCCTTTGCCCTCTCAGACTGTTTTATTGCAAAAGTACCAAATTGAATTTTGTACACTGAAGTCATTTCAAGCAGAGGAGAAAGTTAGCCTTTTCCATAACTTCTTTTGGAATATTTGCTATAAGTGACTTCATTTTTATCAGAAAGGGAAAACATTTCCTGATGCAAAGAAATATATGTATGTTTCATGTGCTTTCTTTGAACTTATTTTTTCATTATAAGAGAAAAGCTCTAGAATTGATTAATTTAGATTCTAGTCAGTCATTGTAATGAAATAATAGAAACCTGAAAATGAGAGAAAAGGTATACATTTTCTACAACAATTTTTTGTTGGTTGGTTGGGGCTTTTTTTCTTTTCTGAAAAGATTTTTTAAACTCTCTTGAATACAGGCATAACTAATACCATTGATATATTTAATTTACAGCAGCTATCCATTCACCATCCTTCTTTCCAGAATTCCCTCTGTAAATACTTCGGTTCGCTTCAAAATCCTCAAGTCAGGCCTTTACTATAATGGCTTTGTTTAATGCCTTCCCTATCATTATCAGTTTTAAATTGTCTTTTTTTAAGCATTCAGTCTCTGAGTGAATTTGTTGCAAAGTACCTTCAAAAGAAGGAGTTTTGTCTTAGAATTTCTTCCTTCTTGCACTTGCTTATAAGTTTACTTACAAGACATCTTGGAAATTGAATTTGTGATAAGAAATCTGAAAAAAACTCAGATACTATGATGTGTAAAAAATGCAAACAGCATTTCTACATTACTTTTAAAGTTTGTTTAAAATCATGTCTAAAGCAGATCTAAGCAAATTTGCAGTATACTGGGATGCATTCACAATTACTTGAAAACTCACCCTCTTTTTTTTCCCTGCCAAGTTCTATGGATTACAAATTTACTCTTAATTACTCTTAAACTGTAAAAAGTTTAAATTTCTTTGCAAGGAATTAGGGAAGAAAGGGAAATATAAAGGTAGCTCAGCTCACTCCAATCTCAGGGTGAAGTAGTTATATATTTAAGTAATTAAATCTTTCCTCTTCAACTGACTTTTGAAAAGCAACTCTGTAGAATGAGGGATTGCCAGGTGTTTTTTGTGAAAGTTCATCTATTGGGTTCAGCACAAGGCAGAAGATTTTGTGATAACATTCAACTGTAATGCAATCTTCTTGCAGTCAATAGATGTGACCTGGTATGGTTGCAAAGACACAGCACAGAGAATTCATGAATTGTACTCAGCATAACCATGAACACTGTGATCCTGGTCAAATTTGCAGGGAGGTTTGATAAAACTTAAGGAGTTTTATCTTCCTGGTCATGACTGTAGAACCATAGAATGTTGTAGGTTGAAAGAGACTTTCAAATATCATCCAGTCCAATCCCTCTGCCATCTTTCATTAGATCATGCTGCTCAAAGCCCCATCCAACCTCGCTTTGAACACTTTCAGCAATGGGACATCCACAACTTCTGTGGACAATCTGTTACAGTGTCTCACTACATTCAGTGCAAAAAATTTCTTATTGTTAAAGAGTGGTTCTATGTACATTCAGTTTGCTATTATGGACAGCATACTGATTCTCAAACCACAAACAAACAAACAACATTAGTTTAACAAAACTGAAAACCACAGAAGGAACAAGGGTGTAATAGAATAGTACACTACACCATTAGGTTTTAAACAAAAACTTGATGATCAACAATGGAATTTTTGGTAGAAATAACCACTCCATTAAAATACTAAAAATCTTTATGAAATTATTTTACTGTAACAATGCCCATTTGATATCATGCATATGAAATATTCCAGGACTTTTTCATAAAAGGTCAAGTACCAAGAAATAATTTTAAAAAATTGTAATACATTTTAGGAATGAAAATAAGCTATTTATAAGGAAGATACAGTATTCAAGAATTTTCTATCTGTATGATAACATTTACAGGCAAATGTTTATTGCACTTGCACCTGATCATCAAGTTTATGGTAAACAGTATCCTGAAAAGACTGTATCTAAATTGCATTAAAATCAATATGTAATCAGTTCCTGACCTTCTGACATCAAAAGGAAGGTTTTATGTAGGTAATGAATGAGTACTATTGATTTGCTTTTAATTCAAATATAAATGTCCTTATTTAAACCTTAAATATTGGGTATTTACATTAGTATTTTTCAGATTTTTATTGCCAGTTAAATTTCTATACTCAGTTTTATAGATAGAGCAAACCTGCAATTAATTGTTTCATGGTAGCCCTAATGGCCTGATTTAAAATCAAGTATTCCTTTGTGTTAGATGCTGTATAAACATTTGCTAAGAAAAAACTACTGCACTGTGTATGGATGTTAAACTCTTTAATAAGGTGAAGACAATGCAAGTAAGCCTATGTCATTATTGAGTTTTACCCTCCAAGGCTGTTGAGATCAGGAAATTAAATCTCCCAGAAAGTGGAAAAATGCAGCTGTAGTGGTTTGACCCTGGCTGGATTCTAGGTACCCTCTAAAGTCACTCCCTCACACCCCTCTGCAACTGGACAGTCTTAATACATGAAGATTATATTGTAAGGAAACTTGAATGACTGGTTAGGGCCTTTTAAATACTCAGTAGGTAAGCTTTTCTTGTTTATTAGTTTTATCACTTGTGAGACCCTTTTTTTTTAAAGTGGAACAGTTAGCAAATCTGTGCAGCTTGCTTCACCTGAAGATTTCTAAGCCTTTCACTGAAAATCTGGATGGTTTTTTTCTGCTCTGCAGGGCATTGCAATGTATTATATGGAAAAGAAGAACCTAAATGTTTCAGTGGTCACCTGTTGATCAGTAATTACCCTCATACCCTCTCCTCTTCTTAATGCAATGTGAGATTATTTGCTTATAAAGGAATGCTGACAATTTGCCTGACTACTCACCTGTTTTTATGAAAGCCATCAGAAAAAAGACAGAAAGTATCTTCTTCCTAGTGTGTAAATAGTAGCCAGAGTGACAAGCAGTCTAAGCATTATAAAAGCATCTGCCACTCTACTTTCATTAGTACTTCAACCTATTATTTTAATCTGAATAATGTCTATTCCTCTCTTCTACCTTTCAATCAAGATATGAAATATGGAACTTTCAGATTCTGGATAGGATGAGAAGGGCTTAAGCACCTCAGAAAAGACATAAAAACCACCACTTATGTCAATTTTCTTACTTGTCTGATATTTTAAGTGTGACTTCTTATAATGTAAACAGATGAGTAATTATTGATGCCTTCCAGTACTGCCTGATTTACAGACCTCTATCTTTTCCTCTTAGATTGACAGGGCAGAAATAAGTTTACATGATCACAAATTTTAAATCCAGTCTGTGCCAAAGTGTGGGCAATATGGCTAGTGTACCTGGAAAATATAAATTTTGAATATATATCTTATACCACAGGTCTGTACATGTGCAGTATAACATACATGCCAAGAGGAGGTCGGGACAGAAAATAACACAGGCCAAGGCATTATATGGATATTTGGTAGACTTATTCATACAGAGTGAAGTGAGGAACTTTTGTCTTTCGTTTCTCTCTTCAAGATGGCTTTGTTTGATGATCCATCAGTGATGTTGTGGACATGGACAAACTCTTTCCAAACTAAAGGTAGATTTTTTGACTGTGGAGATCAGCATTCAAGAATCAGCACTTGTAAGCTATCTTATGAATACAGGAGCTCATCCTATTATCATCAATAAATGCAATTATTTGCAAATACCACTGCAGAATTACTTTCTCTCTTTAGACGAAACCTTGATTATATCTGAGGTGCTAGTGTGGAAAAGCTAAACTGAAAACTAGCAGAATGTTGCAGGGATGAGAAAATGTCATATTTCCTGAACCTTTTTGTAAAGACTTTTCTTTCCCCAGGAGAATTATCTTTCTCTAATCTTAAATCAGTGTGAATCAGCTATTTCATCAGTAAGAGAGGGTGATAAAGTATTCCTTTTTTAGAAAAGAAATGTATGAATCTCTTTCAGTCCACTGGTAAATACTAGAGTATATAAAATATCCAATATTATCCAATATTATACAATATTTTCTATATCAAATATGGACCTGCTTTCTATTTAGGCATTTCTTACACTTAATCTAGTCAGTCATGTGTTATATAAGATTTTGCCCAATTTTCCCATAAATAAAAACAGTATCTCACAGCAAACTGGAAACTAATATTATTGGGCTATTAGATACATAATTCTTACCCAGTGCTTTTAGTTAAGGAGCAATTGTACGAGCTAAGATCTAGGGAAAATACAGTATTTTTTTTAACACTAAGAATTCACTCATAAATGGAACATAAACCACATTTCAAACGGTGCTTTGAAACAGTTGAAGTAAAAGTGTCCATGGACAACCGGAAGATGTCTAGACACTTGCCACATTTTAACTGACAGATAAATTGATCTAAATCAGAAAATATCAGGACTGGCATTTTAGGTTTCTAGGAAGTGTTTCAAAATAGGTTTGCTTGAAGACAAAGCTAACAGCTTATGTGATCAAATTAGAAGTGTACGTGTGCAGTATCTATATAATTAATAAATATACAAGATATTATGAAATTGTGTATTTCACATAAATTTCTCTTCATGAGAAGATTAGGCATGATAAAAAAACTACTTCAGAAGAAAATAAGTTAGTACAGAAAACCTGGTTTCTTCTCAAAAACTGTCATCACCAAAGTAGCTGTTTGAAGGAGTGTTTTGGTTGTGGGTTTTTTTGTTGCCTTTTGTGTGCATGTATGTGTTACAAGCCCGTGCTGCAAGATGTAACTCCTTTGCATTACTTTGCCTCACCTATAGACAAGCTTCTTCCTGCTGAATTAAAGCTACTGGGATTTTCCTCTCTCTGTGGTGAATTTCGTACAGAACACTTATCCCAGCAAAGCAGAAAAACTCTGGCACACATTATCGGCACTTCATTCTTATAGAATTGTTCATTGTTTGACATTTTATTTCTTTCCTTCTACAGCTGTGTGGTCTGTGACCATCAATAGAACAGATTTAGATTCAGTTTTGCAAAACTTTGCAGGCAGTTTATATTTCATTATCATCTGGCTATATTATCCTTTTTGTTTTCTACCTCCTTTATGTATTCAGTTGTTGCTAAGAGTGATCTATTTTGTTTGAGTAGTTTGAATGTAAAGCCCCTCTGAATAGAATAATCAATTTTCCTTTTTCTAAAATATCTTGTTGTGGTCTAACCCCATCCAGCAACCAAGCACCATGCAGCCATTCACTCACTCCCCAGCCAGTGGTATTGGGGGAGAAAATCTAAGGGTAAAAGCTAGAAAGCTCGTGGGTTGAGATAAAGACAGATTATAAGGGAAAGCAAAAGCTATGTGTGCAAGTGAAACAAAGAATTAATTCACTGCTTCCCTGGGCAGGCAGGTGTTCTGCCACCTCCAGGAAAGCAGGCCCCCATCATGTGCAACGGTGTCATGGTTTTGCTGGTTCTTAGAAACTAGCAGGAATTTTTCCCTTCCCCCCCTGCCCACTGTGTGAAGGGGATGTTGAATGGGTAGATTGACTGTGGCTTAGGCAATTGAGTAACACAAATGAAGTGGCTGATGGAACCACATTCCGAGTTGATGGCACTCAGGATCTTGTCTGTGGGGAGGGGTAAGAAGTTCTTTTTTACTTTTTTTTTTTTTCTCCTCTCCTGGGAAACAGGGGGAGGAATTTGGTTGTAGACTGAGCTGGGATGAAATTCGGGTGGCAGGAGCTCAAGTGTGGCTTTGCTCTTTGCCTGGCTGCCAGCTAGGAATTTTGCTTGGATTTTCATGGGCGAGCAACTGTTCAAGAGGCCTCTCCTCCTCCTTTTTTTTGGCAGCAGTTCTTGTGCAGATCAAAGGAGAGGGGAGGCTCTGCCACACGACTCAGCCAGCAGGACAGAGTGAGTTCCCGTTGGGAAGGACCTTTTTCTTTTTTTCCCTCCTCTCTCTCCCCTTTCCCTGTGAGGGAGGAGGGAAGACCTCCATTTTCAGCTTCTCCAGGACACCTGGGTGGGGACCCCACACATGGCGAGCACCAGTGGTCCAGCAGTGCCCCCTACTACCTGGCACAGGACACCACAAGCTCTGCATCTCCAGTGATCCAACAGCGCCCCCTACAGACTGTGGTTGGAATTGCACCAAAGGGCACCAAACTGAACTGTTTACCTTTTTTTGTTTGTTTGCTTGCTTATTTTTTTGTTTTGAAGGGGATTATTTTTGGGTATAGGATTATTGCTTGGTTGTTTTCATTGTTCTTTTGTTGTTTCTGCCAATACACATATATCTTTTAATAAAGGGCTGTTATTCTTCCTTTTTCCACATTTTTTTTTCTCTCAGTTGGAGCCTCCTAATTTCGGATTTTCAGTTGCTTAGAGGGAGGAGTTTGGGTCTTCCTCATAACTCATCCTCAGCATAATACTTGTGTCTCATTTAAACTGAGACATTCAGTTACTTAGAAAGACAAATTCCACAACTTCAAATGCTCCCCCTCTTTCCCCCCCAGTCTATAGACGGAGCATGATGTTGTATGCTACAGAACATGACTTTGGTCACTTGAAATCAACTGTCCTGGCTGTGTCTCCTCCTAGCCTCTCATGCACCCCCTGACCCATTGCCAGTGTGGCAGCATGAAAAGTAGAAAGGGGCTTGGCTCTTGTAAGCCCTGTTCAGCAATAACATCTCTCTATTATCAACCCTGTGTTCAGGGCAAATTCAAGACACAGCCCTAAACTAGCCACTTCTATAGATTCTAGAAATTGAGCTTGTTTGTGCATCCACATAATGTTTGTGCATGTGTAGTTGTGTGGATGTTTTATCCAATGTGTTGTGTTATACACATTCAGTCAAGAAAAAGTATAGAGCTAGCTTGCACATAGGAAAAATCCATTTTATCTTTCCACCAGCAGGTGAAGAGCTGACATACCAGCCATTATCTGCTGCTCAAGGCAAGTTTCTGTAAGTGAGAAACATGCACTGCACAGTATAACTTTTAAAAAACTGATGCAAATGTACACTGACATCATTGGTTAGGTCTCAGATGAGCAATACAGATTTAGAGCAGCATTTTACACCCCATGGTGCAATAAAATTATTTAAAGTGCTTCTAAAGATCAACTTACTTCCTCAGAGGAATTAAAGTAAAGGTTTTAATTATTAAAAAAAAAGTTAAGTTGGCCCAGTAAAATATGCAGGCATTTAACATAGGTTTTCATGACACCATTCCTATAGAAATAAAACAAAAAATGAACTCAAGAACATAAATCACATAAAGAGATGTTAAACTGAGAAACTCTTTCTTCCTAACACTTGAAAAAAACCAGCTTCAAACACAGTAAAATGTAAAATTGATCTAGAATAAGATTCTACCAGATATTTTCCAAGAATTGTTAGCTGTTTGTAATAATGTCTTGATAAAATATTATGCCCTGCTTAATGCACTGGGTTATAAAAGCCTTAAAATAGACTGCCATAGAAACTAGGACAATGGGGCAGGAGGGAAAAAAAAAATTCAAAACCTTGGAGAAGAAAGTGTTGCCAATAAAACATATCTTCATTCATTTATTTTCAGGGCTTTTTGCTGGCCAAAATTTGGGGTTTAAACCAACTTATTTAAAAAATGGCACTGAATTTTCCGTATAACCAGAGAGCTAAAATAAGCAGATGTTTGCCCATCTGCTGCCACTGTTCAAGAAAGCACAGTTCAAAACAGCAGTGTCTGAGGTACCTCTGTACAGCAAATATTGGCAAGTGAAAGCAATATCTATGCAAATGCTTGCTACACAATTTAGGAAATACACAGAAATCCTCAGTCTGACAGAAGAAGTAATAAATTGATTACCAAAGCAATTCACTGCATTCCTTTTTATATATGTCTTCATTTTCAATTCTTCCATGTTTCTTCAAATAACAATGAGAAATCTTCCATTATTGGTCCAAGATAATAAAAACAAGTGGATGCTACTTACTGGTGGGCATCAAAAACTAGCATAAATCCATGTTTAGAAATACCAACAAAATGTCATTTCAAAGAGCAATAGATAGGCTCTATAGTTGTGTATGTGTCACCAAAGCAAAAATATTATTCAAATCATTAGAATTTGAGAAGTTCATGGTTTATTTTTAAGCAGAAGCGTGTCAAAAACAAATGACACATGATGCATGTGGGAAAAAAGACTAATATGTCATTTTTATAACATGTGATTAGCATTTATAATAATAACTAACAATAAGAATTATGATGATTAATAATAATAATAATAATATGTCTCACGTATGTGCTGAATTTGATTCCAGAATAAAACAATATTATATATCTGACAACAGAAGCATTATATTGTTGTTATTTAGACAACCTGCAAAGTGATAAGCATTATCTTATTCTTTGGACATGTACTGCTGGGCATAGTACTGCTGTAATTTAAAAAATTAATCAGTGGCAATGACATCATGAGGTTCCATATTTGTCCTTCTCTCAAAGTCTGACATATTGCACCTGTTTCCTTTGTAAGTCAAAGGGTGATTTCTATAATTGTCAGCCCTAACCCCAGATTGTTATCAGTTTTGGTCTACGAAATGAAAAACAAATCATAATCTTATATAATAAACTTGTAATCAAGGATTACTGGACAATTATGTGCTAGTTATGCATTAGATAGAAAATCTCATAGGATAGTTTTGAATATTTGCTTTTCTTAGCAACATTAGCAAAAGTAAGATTTATTAAATCTCTAATTTACTGGTATTTTAGTGAGTATTTCTTTCTTTTTCTGGAAATTTTACTGGAAAATGCATCAAAAACTTTCACAATAAAAATTGGTTTTGATGAAAATCAATTGGTTATTTCATTATTTTTAGTGACAAAAATTTGCTCTGTAAAATGTTGCAGTTGTCCACTGAGAAAGAAGAAACATCATGACATTTAAATATCCAAACAACCAAGGATAATACAAATGCTTAATGAAAACACTGCTTATTTTTCTGAGCATGTACGGTAAGCAATTACGAGGGAAGGACCCTTTTCCATGTGAAACATAGGGAGGTGGATGTGAGACTGTTCAACAAGGTGAAAAATATGATCATGGGTCAGCCAGAATCATTTCAATATTACTAATATATCTTTTGAGATCGTTGTATGGAATTAGTGATGAAGCCAACACTGACAGTGGGGACCTTCTATAAAGAGAGCTATAAAGTTTCCTTGTAACTGTCAGCTAGTTAAATAAATATTTCTCCTTCTCTTTAATTTATACCCTTCTTCTATATATGTAACCAAAGGAATAATATTAATTCTTTAGTGTTGTCTCCTGTCTTTTTCTTTTTTTTTTTTTCACCAAATGTGAAATGTGCATGTTCTGCAGCTCAGGTTATAAAATTTTTGAAAAATACTTTTTTTTTGGTGCCACAAGTAATTCAAGTATTAAAAATTTTCTGTAATATTTTGTGGTTTATCTTGCCCATTTTGTTTTGTTCAACATTCTACTTCTTACAATTATGCATGTGAAATATCAAAATATAAAAAATAAAATTATAATATAATCTAGTCTCCTCAAATTCAGGCCTGAACACAAAGAATACAGCCTACACCTACTAAAGGGAATAATTTGTCTTGGAAGGCAAAACACGAGCTAAAATGAGTCATTAAATCATAGACAACTTAACATGAACTCACACAGCAATCCCATGGCTACTAAGACAGGTATGATGCCTTGCTTCAATGCACAGCACTGGCTACACTGATACTCAAATGTTTTTTTTCAGAGTCTACTATTCAAATTTCAGGTAGTATGTATGTTAATTTAAAAAAATAAATTGGAAGAAGTATTCAGATTATTCTCTTGTTGGAATACCACCATCTGAGATTATTACATCAGGTCTACTCAGTCAACTGAGGGACATTTGTGGTGACCAAGGTACCTGGCAAATTTAATTGAGACTGGGGAGGTTTTTCTCTATGAGAAAAAACTCACATAACTGTCTTTTCCATCCTGACACTATCTGTCTGGATCCACACAGCTTTTAAAATTATTTTTTAAAGCTCATAGCTCTCTCAAACTGATCAAATAATATCTTCACTTGTCCGTGTAGGACACATCTCCAATTGATAAGGTAATACATTGAGATGTTATGAATTCTGAAAATTAATTCCTTATTTTTTAATTAGGGGAGCTAGTGTCATTTTTCCAGTAAAGTTCATTAATGCTACCATTCCTTATTTGTCTTAGAATAAACAATGTATCCACATAACAGTCATAAATGGATAAAACTTCTACAACACTTTTATTAAGCACAAACTTGAGCTTTAAAAATGTTCTTTAAATTTTTTCTTTCTGTCTTTAGTTTCCTGAACTTTGATTTTTGCCTCCCTTGATGAACTTTGCTCTTTCCAAAGAGCAAATCTTGTCGTTATCAAGATTATTATTTTTTTCCCCTTCAAATCATCGCCAGGGGATAAAATTCATACTGATAGTGCCTTTCAGTGCTGTAGCATATTTTATTGAGAGGGCTTTCCAAAATCAGGTAGTGGCATAGTCTAGAACCAAGATGTTACTTATACTGACTATAAGTACATGTTTCAGATACAAAACCCACACTGATTCCTAGAAAAAGAAATTATGTATAATGTAATAAGAAAAATGCACAGTCAAGTTTCTTGGGATAAAATAACTTACATGTACCATATAAAGTAAAGAAAGATCTGCTATTAAGTTTTTCAATTTCCTCTCAGGAACTGTATTTTGGAGGGCATAGTCAGTTTAAAGTGGTTCTAGCAGGGACAATCAGAATGGCTCACATCAGCAGAGAAAGTTTAAAAAAGGAAATACCCTTTATGAAGAGCAAAAGAAAACCAACCAGAAATCCCCAGGCTAGAATTTGAAAAACTGTTTGCATATTAAGGATTAGCACAACATTCCCTCTAGTGTGCTTGCCTTCCCATGTCTGTGAGAGCTTAGCAACTATGGACAGCTTCTGATGTTGTAGATTGTAGGCCTCCATATTTTTTGTTGGTTTTCTCCTTGCCGTTCTTTTTTCTTTAACTAATAGAGGATATAAATCCCATACAGTCAGTATATTCAAGAAAATTCATAAGAATTTCTTTAAGGAAAGTTAAAAGTTTTACAGGTATTTATCATGGCTAGAATATTCTTTTTAATATGTATTTGAACACCTCTTATAGACCACAACAGCCTTTTCAGCCCCAAGTAAACTATTTGATTTTAAGAACAGATGTTAATTAAGCAATACAGCACATTTCACAATGCAATCTTTCCCAGGACAAAGCACAAGAATGTGAATTGGGTAAATTTCCCAGCTGAACATTTCATACTGCATGAGGATTCTTGCCCAAAACAGAGTCTTAAATGTTTTAAAAGCATTGTCATGGTAAAAGTTATCTGGTATAACTAATTCTATGTCATCAACAAAAATATCATGTTGAATCCTGTACAAAAAACTTATCTCCTATTCAAAACAAACCCTATGCCATCAAAAACCCCCCAAAGTAAAACCAAAACCCCATGACAACAACCAAACCAATACTCCAAAAAGCCCCCCCGAAACCCCCAAAACAATAACAATAAATCAGTGACTCTTATTAGTGTTGGCCGACTCCTAAACACAATTAGATGTTCCTTTCAAAAAGGACATTAAACTTCTTGCTTCATTTGTCTTATTTCCTGCCCTAACATCAAAGTTAATACTTCATGCAAATATCTTGTCTCACTTTTGTCATTCCCTTTTAATTAATAAGTCATGAAATACTGAATGTCAATGCTCACACTTCCACATGGCTGCCTAGTATTCAGCCTCTCTGATTAGGTGGACACTTGTCTCATCCACGCTGTAAATATAAACATGAAACTAATAAACTGTACAGTATTTACATTAATAGATTTAAAATAAAATTTGTCTAAAAATAATCAAATAATTTATTATAATTATATATAATCAAATAACTGATAATAATCAAAACAAAATTGTCTAATACCATGAGATGAAAAACAAACCATTTAATTCTATGTAAATTATTCTGTGAAAAAAGAAAAAAAAGGAAATTGTTGTGATTACCGTATGTCATGAACTATATCTCCAGTACTATTTATTTAAAGAAGACATAGGTAAAAAACCTGCTTATTAGTAAAATCTTTCTCCCATCCATAAGCCCCAGCTTATGATTGTCCTGGTAATGAAGTCATTAATTAGCACAATTTGAAGCAGAATTTTGTCCTTTCAATAGTGCAGATTCTCAACATTTGGATAGTTCCTCTTTGAGTTTTAGGTGGACTCATTGCTACTCCGTGCCCCCTTGCCTCTTTCTTTTGTATCCTTCATACAAAGTAAATTATCCTCTGGCACCTAAAGAAAAAGTAGAAATAGAAACACACTAAATAGAGGAAGAATAGATGACTAGAGGACTAAGGAAAGCTTATTCTTGTCTCTATATCAACAACATTTTTGTTACCATACAGGCATTTAAGCACATCTTTCATAAAGGCACTCTTTCATAAGAGTGGAAATTGGATTATTGATGTTTGCAGCTTGCCCATAGCAGATCTGAATAAATAATCTTGTCATTTTCTGACAATCTGCATTTCTCTTTGTAGCAAAAGAAGTATCTTACCAGCATAGAAAGAAATTCATATAGTGCCACATCACCTTCTGGTACTGATCACAAATATATGCGTCTGACCAAGCTGCACTAAAAATGAACACAAAAAAAACCCCCAAAACCCAAAGAAACAAAAACCCAAACCAAACCAAACAAAAAAGAAACAACAAACAAACAAACAAGGCACAAACCCAAAATCCCACAGATGGAAACTTATCTTGTCCTTCCTGCGAATACTGGCTGTGAAGGGATGCTGGCTGATGTGGAATCTCTCCTTCATGTGTTTCATGTGATCCTTTCATGAGCTCTACATGTCTGCACTGCCAAAGAGTCTGATAGGAAGGACTGGTCTGAAATGAATTGTCATTACTGACAGTTCAGTTATAGCACATGGAAATTATTATTATGAGGAACAGATCACACTGTCATATTTGGAGAAGTTTTCTTGAATAACGGGACTTAGGAAGTGTGGAAGCTGGATATTTTCGAGCAATCAATTAATAAGTGCTACACTGTAGAACAATTCATAGTACAACTTTTTACCTACATGCATTTCCATACTGTTGTAATGTCATATTTATTTTTCAGCTATATACACACGTTTATTTTCAAGTTACATGTAATGTACACAAAAGAATATTTGTAAGGAGAAGAAAGGTCACAAAATCGTTACAGTTTGCCTCTCCTCCAATCTGGGATAACAGGATTCACAAGAAAAGGCTGCTGGAGCCACTTCTCTCATCTGTCCAATATAATCTTTCTTTACATCTTCTTATGTGAGAGGGAAGGGGAGGAAATTTTGCTTTAACACTTACCGAGTCACATATTTTTACAAAGGTCTTTGGCTGCAGTTTAATACTCAATGTTTTCATCACCTTTCTGTTCCATCTTTTATCTTTCCTTTTCAGGTTCCTGCCCCAGTCTTATAAAGCCTCTGCTGGGTGTTTTGATCTTTTTCCTTCCACACCAAGTGCTCCTTCCCAGGGGGTTAAAGGGAAGGGTAGCAATATTGCTGCTTTTATTCAGGCTTTGCAGCATAGATTTAATCACACGCACACGTTCTGACGGAAGATTCTCCCAAGTGCATTCTAAAAGCTCAGATTTTTCACTAAACTTCTAGATAATCTTTCTCACTGTCTAACTTAGATTAGACAGTGCTTTAGATGTGTCTTTAATGATCAAAATCAGATCAGAATGAAGTTCTACAAACACCACCTATGGACTGTTTTGTATAACAAGATCCCTGGAGCAGTTTTTTAAGATGTCCTTCTTTTTGTATCCTTGAACTACAGATACTGTTTTGTCCTCGCAATTGACAGCTGTGAAATTGGATGTGTGTGTGTCTTAAATATGTGAATGCAACTGGGTTCTTAAAGGTCTAGAATAAGTGATATTAGTTGCAGTCAAAAACACTCCTGGGTGTAAAACTGAATGTAATGTTTTCCTACACATACAAAATAAACCACCTCGGGACTAGTCTCAAATGAAGAACTGTAATTACAGAACTGAAGGAATTTAAAGTTAGCAAGGTAGCACTGAAAACTGACCAAATTAATTAGAAGACAGCACAAAAGCATCCCAAGGCACAAAACCATTGATATTAAAGCAAAGATAAATCCAGGGAACTGGATGAAAAATATAGAATATTTTATTGTGGACTCACTGCAGAGATATCCAAATTTTAAAATATCCATAGCAGTTTGAAAGCACATTTGCTCCCTAGGGATAGAAATAATTTGCAAAAGTACAGGAGAGTCAGGAATCTGTAGCTTTCTTAGAAGGTGGATGGCATCAAGGGACAGGACTTTAAAATGATTAGTAAAGAAAGGGTAGCAGTGGTGTATGGTGCCTTCTGTAACTTAGTTCAGAAAAGGAAAAATCAGCATCAGAATGGAAATAATGCCCCATTGCTCTGTGCTATTACAAACCAAATCCACTAGAAAAAGATAATAAGTCTTCTAGTATTTAAAATAGAAGGCAAAATACAAATTACGCATCTGAAAAGATGATTGTTCTTTCATTGTTTAAGTATAGTGAGCTCAGAAGAAACCATTATAAACATTTATTCCTGCATCAGACTCTGGTGCTCATTTCTGACTAAGCTGAATCGTGCAAAAAGTAGTTGAGTTTTTTCATATTTTAATAACTACTGAAAATATGTGTTTCAAGAATGAAGAAGATGGTTGGTAATTTTCACTTTAGAAAATGCAACAGGAGGAAAAATAGAAAAGGTGGAGTATGTGACCATGAGTAATTTTTGGTTTTCAAACAGGTTATCTTTAAGGAAGGTTATCTTTAAAGTGCGCATCGGCATATTTATTCCTAGAATATGTCAGTATAAAATCCAGTAAATGAAAGATATACAGAGAATTTCTTTTAATAATATGACAGCAACAGATTCACTGATGTTAACGTTAGCCTAAATATACAAAGCTCTCAAATAGGCAAAGACAAAAAAAAACCCATAGGCAAAGACAGAGGTGAGAAAGCAAGATGAATAGTTTACTCATAGGGAAAGCTGAAAGAGTGCTTTGCAAATGAAATTTTTTACAACTAGTGCATTAAGATATTAGTTTGTTTTCTTCTTCAAAATAAATTATAGCAACAAAAGATGTTTGATTTTATTTCCTCATGATTTTAACAAAGACAGTATTAACTACTACAAGCTACCAGGTAGCTTCTTCTCAGTTTGGGGAAAAAAAATCTGCATTTCCCAAAAGGGATTCAAAAACTGGAATATAAATAAATATGTAAGTGAGATACTCAGAAGTGAGGTAAATATTATCTCTGCACAAAAATAGAAACAGCAGCACAGAACTGGCTATGGGAGGGAATATCAGGTAAGAAGCATGGGTATTTATTTTTCAAACACTATACAGGAAGAAATAGTTCCTAAATACAGTAGGACGTAGAAACTGATTATTTCTGGAGATGCATTCATTGCATTAGATTTAGAGAATAATAAAAAAGAAGTAAAATTAAAAAAATAATAATTGCAAAATTTGAGTTTTGTAGAGAGTTAATGTTGTCTTTAGTGGGGGGGGTGGGAGGGAGAGAAAGCAGTATCTGAAGTGTCTGAAGTCAAATAATGCCTATATTTGAATTTGAATACTTTTATCAACTTTCTATCTGCATCATAACTTACCCAAAATTAAAGCAGGACTGTTGCTAAGAAAAATCCCTAGAGAAAATGATTCCTACTCTTAGAAGACAATTCCTTTTTCTGTAATTGCTTTATGCTGTGAAATCTTTCAAATCTCAGGACCACAGCACCAAGTCTGTGCTATTATTTTTTCTTGAAAACTATGGTATTTACTAGAGACTGAACTGGAAGTTCAGCTAAAAATCCCCTGATAGTAATTTAGTTGTCCCACACCTAAACAAATGCTGTGTTTAGAACTGTAAATTGCTGTACACATAAGGAAACATTTACAAGTGAATGTGGAAATAATGGGTTCCTTAGGGAATACTTCTTTTTTTCGTGCAGATTTTTGCACAACATAGCTACACATGTAAAGTTTCACACCTAACTCCTGATGAACAGTCTCAGACAAGATCAATCTCTATTTTATTTTCCTCCTCTATGGTACCCACAGCAGTGATGTCTCACTCCAGTTGCATCCATTTTCTCCTCAAACTAGAGGGCACGCCAAAAAGGACATCAAAAGTTAACCACGCTTCTGAGCGGCATACCAAACATCTCAGAAAATCTGTTTACTTATAAGCCAATACAAAAATGTCCCATCAGATTTATTTTAGTCAGTTAAAAAGTATATTCAGTGGTTTAAACGCACAGGAAGAGAGGCTCCCACTCAGCTCACGGAAGACAGCTAAAAGAGCAAACAACAGAAAAGAAAAACCACACACAGACAAAGCAACTGCATCTGAACCACAGTTTGGAGTACTGCCACTTACTTCAGCATTTACCTTAGGTGCCCCCTGGGTGCACATCAGGCTGGTGAGACAGGGTTTATCCTTCACTGGAAGCAGAAAGGACCTAGCAGTTCCTGGACCAGGAGGAAGCCCGCTACCATGCAGGTGAGTGTCTGGATCTGGGCCACACTGGGATCAGCATCTCCATGTACCAAGTGACATTCTTGTCCTTCCAGCCTAGGTCTGACATCTGGATTAAATTCTGCACCTGGGTGACCATTCTTTGTCACAATTGTTATAAGTTAGTATGAGAATTTAGACAACTCAATTCCAATTAAACATTGATAAATTTATTGAGCAAGCGATAATAAAGCAAAACAGCGCTGGGTGGCCTGGAGGCAAGTGCCTCGCCAAGGCACACACTGAAATGAAGTCAGTGTCTCTTTTTATACATGTTCGTGGTTCTTAAGTACATGTTAAGTGGTGTCTGACACTGGCTTTTCGGATGTAAATTTGCTTGAGTAAGTGGTTGTCTGATATTTGTCAGAGATGAAAAGGTGTTGTTCTTATCAGTTGTTTATTGACGATTGATTAGCAAGCTGTCTGTGAAACTCCTCTTGTTTAATTACAACAAAAAGTTTCTGACTCCCTACGTAAGATTTTATGAACAAAGTTAACCCTTCTATTACACAATGAGACAGAGAGGACTGTCACACCGCTGACTCAGTTATGCCTTTTGTAAACATCAAGTTATTTCTAACAAGTACAAATTTTGGTAGTTTTATATCAGCCATGCTAGTTTCATATTAATCCACTGGAATTGTGAACACTCAGAATTCCTAGTTTAAATCAGATGCTGGTAAAAGTCATGCTTTCTGCATGCTTTTTGCCTACTACTATAAAGTTTTTCCACATTGATAGAATTTGCCAAAATTTGATATAAAATGTCAAAAATATTTAACAACTTTAAAAGAAGCATCATTTTAACAGAGTGATAAAAACAATTTTCTTCCTGGGTGTCTTTTCTGGAAGATTTTATTAAGCGATCTTAAAACACAAAAATGGTTATAACATTTCTATTGTAGAGACATTAAATTTTATTGATTTTTCATGAAAATAAAGACAAGTGCCTTCTTTGACAATTTTTGTTTTTAATTTATATTTCTGAACTGCCTTTTCCTGAAGTAGAGGAAAGTCATTGCGAGTTAGTTGCATTTCTGTATTCTTTGAGATACAGAAATAAACTATTAAAGTACTTAATAATAAATATTCTATACTGTTATGTATACAACCAAGGTTAGTGAAATGTATAAACATTAATTAATCACTAATTCACACATGGAAAACATTATCCCATGATAATATTCTGCTAATTTAATTAAAGAGGAAACTGAGATAGAAAAATTTAACTACAGGAAATGAAACTATACAAGGATCAGAATGTTCATAATTTTCTTCAGACCTATTGACATAAATGGACTTCTTATAAGTATACTTCTCTCATCTACAAAAAACCAATAGCTTTAATGAGGATAAGCGGTAAGAAACCAACAGGAATAGCTGATCAGCTGATCAGCTGGTCAGATCATAGCTTTTCAAGAATTGCCAGCTGGGTTTTGGATTGTAAATAAATAAAATTTTCCCTTTTTTGGTCATGGGGGCATTTTCTTAAAGTACTAATTTCACTTCTGCCTCTTTTCTAACATTTTTTGGAATTGCAGTAAAGTCCATTTTATCTGTGTGTTGTAGTAGGCTTTTGGTGTATAAGAGAAAACAGAGGTTTTTAATATAAGTGAACATGCTTCTAAAATGGCTCTGTAACTCTTTGTAAACTCACCCTTCTTCTTCCCAAGGCTCCTCAGTCTTATCCATACCTTTGGAATGTTCTAAGAGATAACTGAGAGCTTATCTGTTGGTTGTTAACCCCTTATTGTCATTGGTTAGTTGTAAGACCTGCTGAACTCCCAATAGTCACTTTGTAATCCCCCCAAGAGCTATTTAAGTCACTACCCAAAACAATAAACTCTCTCTCTGCCTCTCTCCTTGTTGCTGCTGCCGTGTCCTGTGGTCTCTGCTGGGGCCATGGGGACCTCGTGGTGGGGGGAAGGGGGAGGAGCACCTCCCGCTCCAGGACTAGAGGTAAAGGGAAAAAGCCTCTAGCTTGGAGTTCCCCTCCCTATCCCCCTTCAACGTTTGTCATCTGTGGATATTTGGCTTTTAAAAGTATCCAAGCAAAAATCACAGGCTCACAAACTTGCACCATTTTTTGATTATCCTCAGAGTAAGAGTATTTTCTTATGTTCAGGTGGAATTTTTGTGTTTTGATTCATGCCACTGCCTCTTGTCCTTCCACTAGGCACTAATGTGAAGTGCCTGGCTTTGTTACTTTCTATTACCCCGACCTTTCCCTTCTGCAGGCTCAACAATCCCAGATATCTCAGCCTGCCAGCACATACTCTTATTAGCTTCTCAGTGCTTTTGTAAAGCAAACGGCATTTTCAGTGAATTCTTTTTATTTATTCTCTAAAGCCTGACTTCGTGTTTGTTACTACCATGGCAAAATAAGTTTCACTTTCAAGAGACAGAAGAATGACTGTACGTTGAAATTAAGGTATACCCCTAACTCATTTATTAGATTATTGTTCTTTACCCTTTTCTCCTTCAAAAAGTATTAGAAGTGTAATGTTCATCTATCTTAGTACTAACATCTTTATTTATTGTTTCTTTTAGGTAATTTAGAGGCTGTTATAAAAGTATTTCAAACTAGTGCCTTAAAATTGGGACAGTTCCAGAATAGCTGTTTTCCTATTGACCAAAAACATCTTAAGTCCATTTCCTCCACAACAGATGAAAATACGTTCACTCTGGGTTTTTTCTGTTACTAGGAAATTCTGAACAATGAAATACAATAATTTACCCTTGATTCTGTCAATTATAAAAAGGAGAAGAATAATTTTGTATCAGACAGTACTCTGATGAGCATACCTGAGAATGTAAGCAAGCTCAGATACTGGTCAGTAAAGAGCATGACAGTAGGATGTCCTTTGGGAAGAACACTCAGATAGATTCAGTATAGAGTTAATGGAAATAAGAATGAGAAGGGAATGCTTATGCTGGGAAGATGAATAAATATTTCATGTTCTCCCCAAAGAACTATTTTTTCTTATTATTCATTTGCAGTTCAGATTGCCAGACAATTAACCTCCTCCTCCCAGTTTCCTAGATGAGTGTATGATAACTAACTTTTGCACAAGAGAATTTTCTGTGGTTGAATGCACGTCTGCTGAATGCATGCTCCCATCCTTATTATTTTTTCATTGTTTATTTCCAAATAGATAAAAACAGAAAAAAAAAAACAAATAACCACAACTAAAAAAAACCTCCAAAAACAATAAAACCAAAACCAAACAAAAACTTCTATAAGGAAGGTTAGAAGACAAAATTAAAAACAATCTTTAATGGGCAGAAAAATTTAGACCACTGTCTGCCTGAGAAATATAAATCTTGGAAAACCTGAATGCAGGTGCATTCCATAGGTGTTTTATGCTGCTGTTGATTCAGTTGATCAGCAGCACCTGATCAATACGTATAAAATATTTCTCCTTTTGTACTGATGTAAAAAACCCCACATTTTTTAAGCTTAATTGCAGGCACTTTTACTATGTATCACTCTTGGAAAATTTAGGTATTTCTGTAATTTAATTTTTTATTGAGAGAGTTTATTTGAAACTCGTTACTTACAGCTGTAGGGCACAATCTGAGTAAAGTTACAAGAAAAAGGAGTGATTTTAATGAAGAATTTTGATCTGTTATAAAATATATTGATTAAAAATAATTTCTTTCAATGGCTGAGTGATAAATTAAATTTCCTTCTCTAGCTTTTGGGACTGAACAGCAATAATTTACCAATTCTATTGTGAAAAAAAATCAAGGCAATCATGTAACACCTCTTTAGTGTCCCTTGTTATTGAATAAAAATAAATTTGAGCGCAGTGAATGGTTTCCCCTTCCACTCTAGACCCCAACATGCTAATAAATAACTAAAATTACAGATGAACTAAGCCTCCCCTACCAGACCAGCTTCACTAAAGCTAATTACAACTCCTGTATTTCCAACTGTGAAATAATCTGCATTCAAAACATGACATCTACACAGGGAATACAGTGTTCTCCAGGAAATATCCAAGATATTTTGTACATATTTGCATTTCCATACTGTGAATGGCAAAAGGGTTGGCTCCACTGCTTATTTTACTAATGTGGGCCTTCTTATTAAGTCAAGCTGATTTATGAACATTTGTCCAACAGTTTTGTGGGATGACCGTGAACTGGGATTTCCAGTGATGTACTATGTTCTGCAAATTATTCTAGCATATAATCTATTAAATATTCTATTACAGATACTCTTTTCCACTCCAGTAGTACTGATATCAGGATAAGGAAGTAGCAGTAATGACTTCAGAGTTAAAATTTACCTAATATATTTTCCACTTCCTTACTTGAAGTGATTTTCTATGTGACTAGAAACTGCACAAGGAAAAAAACTGAAATGAGAATTATTTTCTTGTTAATGTATGAGTGCTGAGATTGTACTGAAGTTGCTGCTAAAACTTGTAATAATACAGCCTGTTTTGATATTGGTCTCCAGTAGTCTCATTCTTATGTTCTCCTAAAGAGAATCAGGAATACAGCTACATTTCTAGCTACATGTGCAGGAAAAGAGAGAAGACACTCTAAAACCCTTTTCTTCCCTGCTGATGTCCCATGAGGCAAAAGAACACTCTCTATTGTCTGCTGGAGACAATATAAAAAGTGTTCCTCCTCTTCCACTATAAATTGTCGCAGTTTTAGTGCTTACTTTCATTTACAGTTCCCTGAACTTTTTGTTTCTATCTTCTTTCCCACAATTTTGGCTTTCACTGGCCTTCCAACTGCTATGTTACAGTTAGCAGAACCTGCAGCTACTGTAAGCAATCCTTCCTGTGCTCTGTTTCTCACTTTAGCTGGATAACCAAGTCAGTATGAGAAGATAAAAGATGACAAAGAAAAGTGTCAAGGATGACAACCAATAGAGATAAAACTAAAGGAGAAAAAGACTTCACAAAAAAGGAATAAGACGAAGACACAAAAGTAGAGGTAGCAAATTTTGATTGAGATGATTGGCAGAGTACGAGGGCATCTTATTTTTAGAAATATTTGCCAGTATTTCAGAGCATTTTACAAGGTAAAAGTTTCAGGTGGATGGGATTGCACATATGGTATGAAAAAAAAATCCAAGAGATATTAAGCATAGGATGAAAATTAAGAGTAAATCATCAAAAAGTTTAGAAACGTTAGTTTTCTTGTTATTTCTAAAAAATGTGTTTTGCTTTCTTGTACATGGGTTTTTCCTAGAAGTCTTTTCTCCTGAAAAACTGTAGCAGTTCAAGGGGGTTGGGGAGGCTTGTTTTTCATTGTTGTTATTTACTTTTTAAAAGAACTACCCACTTGAAGCTGTAAGTAAATCCTGAGGGAAGAAAGTGATGGTTATGGAACATTTGTAAGCAAAAGTGCCTGATATTTCATAATCTGTTTTCCACTATCAGTCACAATATGAATATCACCTCATATTCTCCACATATATGACTCAATGAATTTAGCCAAATAATAAGATAGAAGAATAAGATTGAAATACTAAAACCTTGAATTTTCTTTCGCTTCCCTTTGGCTTTTAAATCTGTGTCAGACAAACATATTCCCTATTACAAGCCTCTTTCTTTTAAATGGTATTTTCTTGGACATTTTAACACCCCTAAGGTTTTGGTTTACGCATTTTTTTCCATTATCTGGTGATTTCCAACTGCAAAGATATATGGGAAGCTGTCTATAAAGCGCTCTGCAGGACTAGTTCACAGCTGCCAATTTATTTTTTTCCTTCAAAACTGAAAGCTTCCTTCCGTTTTCAACTACAATCAGAGTAGCTGTAACCCTCAGTCTCAGAGTATTCCGTTTTACAGCTCTGTCAATTCGTTGATGATATCACCAGGGTATATGGCACAAAAGTGCTGCTGTTATGCTTCAGCCTTTTTTGCCTGGAATATATCAACAAAATCTAATTTTGTTCATTTATTGTTCCAGGTAGATGTCAGTAGTCTAATGATTGCATACTGTTTACATGAGCCCAGGTGACATTGTTCAAATAAATGAGGTGAAATGGGGTGTCAAAGTTGAGTATTTTCTTACTTTGACATTTCAGAGTCATAAAAAGCTTTCTAAATCCAGAATGGCTGTGAGATTATTGGCAAAATAAAACCAAGAGCAAGACTGAGATTTACAAAGGAATGACTTGTGCATCTAATCTCAAGAGGATCATTTCTCCTCCCTCACATTACCCACTCTTTGACATACTGATTCTAGCTGCAGCCAGGAT
This sequence comes from Pyrocephalus nanus, assembly GCA_038380795.1. NCBI lineage: Eukaryota > Metazoa > Chordata > Aves > Passeriformes > Tyrannidae > Pyrocephalus > Pyrocephalus nanus. The sequence continues at coordinate 13,570,991 of CM076261.1, read as the reverse complement.
AGTTTAGGATTAGGATGTGATTTTAACATCTGGTTCCACTGAATTAAATTCAGTCATCAGGACAGTCCTTCTTTAGGCCATGTTTTCAGAGTGTTTTATAACTTGGTAGGACAGTTTCTGTCTGCACTGATTTAAAAACTGAGTCGTAACCTGACACTCATATCTTCTTTCTAGGGAAAAGTGCCTTGAAAAAATGTGTTAGACTATACTAAGAGATATTCAGAGTCTTAAAAATATGTTTTAAATTCCTTGGTAGATCAGGTAGCACATAACTATTTATTTCCCTTTTAAATTCTGTAGCAGATTTATGTGTAATATTACCTTTCACACAACATAAGTATAACTGTATCATAATTCTAGAAGAGATGGGCATAATTTTTAAAAGTTAAATGCTGAAAAATGCCATGTGGATCACTTGTTGAGTTACCATCTCTCAGTCACTTACTGTAATCTCCAGATTATGAACGTTGTGGTTAAACCCCGGCAGGCATTTCAGCCCCACCTAGGCACTCAGCCACTTCTCCCTGGGGGATGGGGGAGAGTATTGGGAGAGTAAATGTGAGAGAACTCACAAGTTGATATAAAGATGGTTTAGTAGGAAAAACAAAATCCATGCATGCAAGCAAAGCAAAACAATGTACCTATTCACCACTTCCCGTGGGAAGGCAGATGTTCAGCCAGCCTTAGGAAAGCAGGGCTCCATCATATGTAACAGTGACTTGGGAAGGCAAACACAATCACTCTGAACACCACCCTTTTCCTCCTCTTCCCCCAGCTTTATATGCTGAGCATGTCATATGGGATGGGATGGGATGCCCCTGTGATCAATTGGCCTCAGGTTTTCCAGTTGTTTCCCCTTCCAACAACTTGTGCATTCCCAACCCTTTTGCTGGTGGGGTGGTGTGAGGAGCAGAAAATGCTCTTTCTAAGCATTGCTCAGAAGTAACAAAAACATCCATGGGTTATCAACACTGTTTTCAGAACAAATAAAACCATAGTTCCATCACAGCTACTGTGAAGAAAATCAACACAATTCCAGCACAATTCAAAACCCTCATCAACTGCCATACGAAATTGTCTCTAGAGTACAGAAACAAACAACAGTTTATGGGAGATTTTAGGATGTTAGGATTAATTTCTAGTGAATGTTTAAAACCTGAGAACAAGGCATGGTTCAAATGAATACTTAAACACACAAAACCAAAGATTCTAATAGCTGTGAAGGTAGTAAGTTTGTTGTTTTTTTTGTTTGTTTAATTTAAAATGAGATCAATTACATTAGACCAACAAAGACACAATTTTTCAAATACTTGACAGCATTGTGAGGCTTCACTCTGAACACTAGCAATAAAAGTATTATAATTAAAAAAAATTATGTATCTCTTGACTATAAATTGAATTTTGGCTATAAACTAAAACAAGAATTCTCACAAAACAAAGCATTGCTTGCAATTTTTAACTTGTTATCCCATGTTCACAAGGACTTTGGCTTGACAGAACAAGATGACAACAGGGATATTATCCTGGTGAAAGCAATAGGGAACCATTTTGATAGATCTAGGCCATCTAATTTACTCATTTACACTTTGCATAGAACCTAATCTTGTGCCTCTCCAGCTTTATTCACCAGCCACTTTTTGTATCAAAAAGGAAAGTAACCAGTTGACCATTACTCACCTTCTCCATTATTTTCATGATTTTTTCATGTTTTCATGTTCTTCTTTCATGTTTTCATATTCTTCTTGTCATGTTCTTCCTCAGTTGCAATGTTTCTAGTCTGAAAGAAACCAAGATTATTAAAAGACATCTGTGAGGTCCTCAAAAAATCAGGAGGCTGACTTTCCCTTCTTTTTTAATAGGTTTTCTGATTTTCTTTATGTTTTCTGATTCTTGCAGGATCCTTGGAGGTTAAGTTGAAAAATTTTCCTCAGTGAATATGAAAGTTACAAGATATTTTCCTTCTTTTATAAAAATATGTAAACATATTCACTGGAGCAGAGAGAGAAGATAGGATATCTCTTTCAGAATACCTTTATTACTTCATGACAGAGGTATACTCCGATATCCTGTCACTATTTGCTGTCTTTATGAACACTATAATTACCCCAGAAAAATAGAACTTGTGCAATAGGAGAACTCACCCTTCCTGTAAGCCCTGTAAGCAGGCAAAATACTTCCCTACACAGCTTTTGTTCAGAGAGTCATCCCACACACTCCCTGAGAGAAATTAATTGGTAAACCTGTCTGCATGCTAGCTGGGACCAACAGATGATGCAAGCAATGAGTATAGGCAGAAGACAGCCTATACTGTGGTATTTTAAAGGGATATAAAACTGATTTTCTTCATTTTCCATGAAGAACTGTTGAGCACTGTCCAAAAACCATCAGAACGCAATCCTGTGAAATGTGTTTTAGGATGACCCAGCTGGTGCAGGTATGTTGGACCATATGACCTTACCCATTCTGTGATTTTGTGATCACAGCATCCCTAAGAAAATATTCCCCTTTTTCTTTAACTCTCTTCAGACCACATATAAGGAAAGATTACCAACTTCTTGATTCTGTATCTATTCCTGATGAGTTTATCCATTTGATGAATGAATAAAGAAGCACTTTGCCTTCCCAGCTAAGAAATAATTTAGGAAAACTTTCCTCAGGACTTGAATTGGGGGAGTATGGATATCACACCTCTATTAAAATGTCCATTAAGACCTTCTCAACTTCATGGAGGCTGTTTCTATATTAATCTACTCTTTTCTTATTTAGTAAATCCAAATTTTGTTTAGTCTTAAGGTATGATATGATTATCTCATAAGTAGAGTCTTTTCCATGAGACTGTTTGCTACTTAACTGCCTAGTTACAGTTTTTCTGTGGAGATATACTTACCCTGTAAAACCCTCTAGATATTATATCTTTAAGGCTTTTAGCATAGCTATTACTGTTTATGGCAACATATTATTGAATACACCAGAGTACAACTGAAAACAGATAGGCCACTTTGGCTTTGGATATTTCTCTTATACTACAACGTTGTCTAATTTTCTTGGAAGGATATAGTACGAGAATACATGAAGAGCCAAATAGAGCTAAGTCCATTTGATCAGCATTATTTAGGTGCAGATCTGATGTACCACATTTCTTGCAACTTTCCCATTCACATTCTCTTTTTTTGTTGTGGTCGTTCCATTATATTTACCCCCGGTGTTATTTTTGTTACATTTTTAAATTGAATTTCACTGGAAGAGTGAAATTCTTTTGTTACTACTTATATTTTGCTTTTCCAACCATATCAATAGCATCATCCATCCTTGCTAAGGATCCCCTCGAATACTTTTTTTATTTCTTTTGAATTTTAGTAATAAAACCTAATAAAACCTCAAAGACATGGTTATCCACCTGAAATAGCAAAACTGATATTTCAGTCGGGGATCAGAAAGCTCCTAAAATTTTACCTTTTCTAATCCTGTGTACTCAACAAATCTCAGAGGCTTTAAAATTCACACCAAGCACAGACATCATCAATATTTATTATACATTTTCTTAGCCAGGCTTCTTAATCCCAACAATTTTAAGCATCACAGTAGACCCAAGGTGTTTGAAAACAATACTTTCTTTGTAATGAGGTAGTATTAACTCTCCCTGTACAACCAAGGAACTTACTGCTGCTGTGGAACCTTTTTCTACAATGTTAAGTAAGACTTATTTTATAATATCTGACAAAGTAACTGTAGTGTTAAAACTATTTCATAAATCAAAGGTTTTTACCAAGGTCTGTTATTATTTCTCTGTGAGAAAGACGATCAAGCTCAAAATCAAATTGAGGAGGATAATAAGATTGAATCTCCATAATTTTCAAACTCCCCCCTGCTTGTCATCAAGAATTCCCCTCACATATTCCCCATATTTTAGTCCTGTGTTATCATCCTTTGGTTGGTTGTTTTGGTTTTTTTTCTTATTCTTTTGATTTTTCTTTTAACAACTTGTGTGGTGGCCCTCGTCTTTTGGCATATCTCCTCTTTCTGGTTTCAACCAATACACTTGCTGTCACAGTGAAGTAAAGGGCAACCTCCATGAACACAAAAGACTTAACTAGCAAACTTTGCTTTTTTTGACTTGTTCTTCTGTGATCTAAACCCTTTTCCAACTGCTTAAGGAAATGAATACTCTTTAATTATACAGAAAAATGGCCAAACTAAAGCAAATTCCTATTAACTATGTTTATGATTGAAATGGGAAATTCTCATTGGAATGTTAGTATGCCCTGGGGGGGAAAAAACAAAACAAAACAAAAAAAAAACCAAAACACACACACACACACACACACACACACACACACACACAACAAAAAACAAAAACAACAACAAAAAAAACCACCAAACAACACCTCATGTGTAAAACAATAGTAATCTGTTAGGAAAGAAAGAAGGTATGCTTATTTCCTGCTTGCTAGCTGGAGATAAGACTCCTCAAATTGTTTTCCTTTGTTTTCAAATACCATTCCACCTTCCAAAAATGTTTTGTAAGACAGACATGATAATACATAGAGAACAGGGATCTCTGTAGGAAATGAAGAGAAGAAATAAAAAGAAGATTATCTATACTCAAAATGAAAGAGGTTAAACAGCAGATAACATTTCATAAGCCTGTGAAATTTTGTTTCCCTCTTCTTCAGTTCAGTTACATGTTGCTAGATGTGACTTTGTTTTTTAATCTCTCAGGCTGCTATTTCTATCTACATAAGACAGCTAGAAACTGTCATTTTAAAACAATTTATACACTATTCAGCCACTTTTAAAATAATTTTCTGATGTACTGCCATGGGAATTTGTGAATTTTCCTTGTTAAACCTCATATAGTGGCTATTAAGGGCACATTAGAGAGCTATATCGTACAGTCTGCAAAACATCCTAAATGCTGTATCCTGTCACTGCAAGAAGGCAAAGGCCAGATTTTTAATAGCCCGGTGGTGACAATGCATATGCATCTAAGGACAATGCACATGCAGAAGAAGCTAATTAACATCAAATACTAATTAGTCCCTCAGTATTTAGCAATGAAGTATCAGCAGCTGTCTTAGATGCCATATGCTAATTAGCATTAATAAACTTCAGAAATAATTGTCTCCATTGTTCTGTGTCATAATACTTCCTCTAATTATACTTTGGAGAGCATTGCCTATAAATGGTAGCAAGCATTGCATTGCAATGCTTGAAGTTTAATGAGCAATTTAAGGCAACTTGTGGCAATGAAAAAAAGGATCTATATTTGAAAAAAAAAAAGATTAATACCAATTTGATAAGCCTATAATTAATGTGTTGGCTTGTACCTGTGTTCAGAAATTTTGTGAAATGGGAGTGAGATATTTGGGTTTTTTGTTCTGTATGTCGTAATGTATACAGCAAAAGAACAAAAATGTGATACTTTAATGTAATAGAATTGATCCACTGTGTCTGCATGCAAATTCTCCAAAACAACAATTTTATATTCCCCACAAAATGGTGTGAGCTATTATACTGGAGTGGTTATACTCAACTCTTGGCCTTTATGATTTTTCAGTATTCCATTTGTCTAATGGTGAGGAAAGAAAGAGAAGTATTATTTTTGGTTTACTCTGATCAATATGCATTATCCACTATGAAAGTTCTTCCACAGATTTATATTTTCTTTTCATTGAAAATCTGCATGATTGTTAGCTTTCTTTGTTGTGTGGTAGGGGCTTTTGTTTTGTTAGTTTGGTTGGTTTGGGTTTTTTGTTTGATTGGTTTAATCAGAAGTCCAGCAAAATTCATGGGATACAGAAGGTTAATGTTGAGTCTGTGACATAAAACCTCAGCCAACCTGAAATCCATTTAGAATTGCCTGAATACTTGTGTTAATAATTGTTAAAGACATGCAGTACTGCATTATAGGAAGTGCAATCTTCCCTAAAATGATCCATCTATACACACTACTCAGAGTCTTTATCATCTGGCTTAAAGCACATCAATAAAGCTAAGCCATTCAAATACAGCAAGCCTACATAATATTTGAGCACACATCCCACTAGGAACTCCCAACAGGTTGACAACAGAAGAGTAGGAAAGGCCACATAGCCAACTAGTGAAGACAAAGCAGAACCAAACTGAGCAACAGATGCAAAAACAATGGAGCCTGAGTCTTATAGAAAAACACTGGACAAACTCCATCGTAGAACACCTAATTCCCAGGATGGGTCAAGAGCCAGCACAGGGCAGCTAAGACAAATGTTCTGACTGTATTTTACTAGCAGCATTAACAAACGTCTTAGGGGTCATGCTTGTTTCAGCTTCCTGTGATTGTGTCATCATTATGGCTTAAAAGAAATAAGACCCTAACATGAGTATTCCTTAGGTATTTGTTTTCTTTTTGTCTTCTTTTTCTGTGTTTAAAAATCTTCCACAAGTTAATCTACAAGAATGGAAACTACTTATATAAATAAATAAACCGACAATTTTGTACATGCAGAAAGGGAGAAAAAAATTTCTGAAAAATCCCTGTAAACTCAATAGTAGGATTGGTATCTTGTCCCAGATTTACAGCATTAAGTAAGTGAGCAGTGGAGTGACATGGAACTATCTTAACTTTCATGCATTTTAACTCATGGTAAGTATCATCATCCCTGATGAATCTAAATTTTGAGTGTTTAGAATCTGATCCTTAGTACAAATAATAGGTGTGATTGTCAGTTTCCCCTTCTAGAAAGTCTTTACAGAATTCAGAAGACAAAAAATAAAACAAAAAGGAGGCAAGCTAACACCTCACTGCCAGAGGGACTGAACACTGTTCCATTATTCCATAACTAAGCATTAGTTTAGCTGGAGTAGAGACAGAAGCATCCTGAAGGGCTCTTTTGCAAACATGTTGCTATTCTACTGTTTACTGATATGTTTTAAAAATTGCACACCTTCCTCCAACAGCTTGCTTGGAATATTCAAGATTATCCGGGATGTTCCTAACAGGAATTCCAAGAGTTATGGAAGCAATTAAAAAACAAAAACAAAAACAAAAACAAAACAAAACAAAACAAAACAAAAAAAAAAAAGCACCCCAAAAAACCCATAGTGATCAGTAAATCCATTAGTGTTTAACAGCCTAATTTGACGTTGCAATTGTTCAAGACCATGACAGAACTTGTAAAAGATGATTTCTTCCAAGGAAAGGGATCATTACCTCATAGAAATGACTAGTGCTAAGAGGGGTTATTGGTCTATTATTCCTACCAGTGCAGAACATAAGTGTGAAGATTTTGCCCATTGCACCCTATAAAACAAATGAATTGCAGATGAAAGAATGCATATGCTTAGAATCATCATAGAATCATAGAGTTAACTGGGTTGGAAGAGACCTACAAGATCATCAAGTCCAACCGTTGATCCAACCCCACTGTGATTACCAGATCATGGCACTCAGTGCCATATCCAGCCTCGTCTTAAAAACCTCCAGGGACAGTGAATCCACCACCTCTCTGGGCAGGCCATTCCAATGCCTGATCACTCTCTCTGTAAAGAACTTCTTTCTAATATCCAACCTAAACCTCCCCTGGCAGAGCTTAAGCCTGTGCCCTCTTGTCCTACTGCTGATTGCCTGGGAGAAGAGATCGATCCCCACCTGGCTACAACCTCCTCTCAGGTAGTTGTAGAGAGTACATATTCATATGAGAGCATACAATTTAACTTTTCCAGTTGACATGGGTTTGAGGCACAAAATTTGGTTGTAGATAGTGTTTGGACCTGAAATTCATGATTGAGAGCATCTACAAACTCCTTAAATAAACAAATGTACCCTCCTCATATCAATATTAGTAAAGTTGTTAATAATGCAAAAGAGGGCCAGGCTCTGGAACTCTAGATTTGACCCTGTTAAACTAGCTTCTCAGCCATAATTTGAAGAAATTTGTTTTCCAGTTTACAGTGGTACTTGATTTCATATGTTCTACCATTTTAAAACCATTTATTTGTTTTATATATAGCAGTGAGACAAAAAGAAAGGAAACATATCAATTTCAAAGCAAACTAAGACTATAATACATATGCATACTTTGTTACAATGTTAATAGTATGTCCATAAAATTAAGTAGATTGTGTATATCTATTCATGTTCACCTGCAGGAACATAAAACTGAAAAGATATCCTAAAAAAACATTTCTGTTCATCTAATCATATCTTAGGAGATCTTCTTTAGAAATAACTGTTCTACCGTGGCTTTCAAATGTCAAAAATAAAAACTATCTTTCAGCAAATGTCTCATTTATTCAGACCTGAAGGGTTTTCTTCCAATAGTATAAACTTCAGTTTGGGCTAACAAGGTGATTTATGCATTTGTACTCTATTTTATTCTTTATCACAAGTTTAATGCAATCAGTTTGGGGTTTTGTTTCCACAACAAGCCCCAGGGCTTTTGATAAAGCTTTAAACTGAAAACGTTTCTACCTTTACTGTTTCTCAAGGTTTTATGGCAGAACTTAATATATTATGTAGGTAGTTGATTTAGGTATAGCATAATTTTTTCTCATTTTTTATTAACAAGATTTTCTTCTGACAAGTCAATGTTTCCTTTTGCAGTATAATGTATCAAAATGCAACATTTTTCTTGATTATAAACATATTAAAAATACAGAAGCATAATTCACTGATTCAATTCTGCATCAAAAATATATACAGAATCTCAACAATACCAGATTTCTACATGTTAGCATATGGACTTCAAAGCTGCCCATTTCTCCTAGGTATCAGAAAACTAGACCTACACTGCGGACAAGGTGATGGCATGTAACTACTTCCAGCAGAAAGGAATCTCACTGCCTTCTGGGCAAAGGTCAGAAGATACTCTAAGTTCTGTACACATTTGGTGAGGGAGGAGTGAGACAAAAAATGTGTTTTAAAAAAATCATTAAACGTTTTGTAGGCCTCAGTTCAGTGATACATTCAATGAGGAACTTGCTTGAAAATATATGAAATACCCATTAGGATTTTTTATGTGTTCTTCTTCTTAGGACTACCTATGCATCTAGGTGCATTGTAGTATAATCCCACATGCATTCCAGCTGCCTTAACATCTAAACAGTAGTGCCACTGCCCTATTCAGTGGCTTACAGCTTAACTCTTATACACCTGGGGGTCCTGGTCAAATCTGAGTCAGCAGTATCCTGGCAGCCAGGAGGGCCAACTGTGTCCTGTAGGGCATCAAGCAAAGCATCACCAGCCTGTCCAGGGAGGGGATTGTCCTGCTCTGCTCTGCACTGGGGGGGCCTCACCTTGAATATTGTGTGCAGTTTTGGTCACTGCAATATAAGAAAGACATTAAGCTATTAAGGATGGCAACAGAGATGGTGAGGAGTGGCTGAGGTCACTTGGTCTATTCAGCCTGGAGGAGAGGAGACTGAGGGGAGACCTCATTGCAGTCTACAACTTCCTCCTGAGGGGAAGAGGAGGGGCAGGCACTGATCTCTTCTCTGTGGAGACCAGTGACCGGACCAGAGGGAATGGCCTGAAGTTGTGTAGGTTAGATATTTGAAAATGGTTCTTTATTCAAAGGGTGTTTGAACACTGGAAAAGGCTTCCCAGAGAAGTGTTCATAGCACCAAACTTCTCAGAGTTCAAGAAATATTTGGATGGTACTCTCAGGCATGTGGAGTGACTCTTGGGGATGGTCTTGTGAAGGGCTAAGGGTTGGACTTAATGATCCTTGTGGACCCCTTCCAGCTCAGCATATTCTGTGATTCTGTGATTCTGATCTCTTCTACCAGGCACTGCGCAAATGTAACAGGCTTGAACTAATGTGGATTTAATCATGCGTATTCAGGAAAATTGTCGCTTTATTTGCATTGAGTCAGAGTCGTTGACCTGAAGTACAGAGAAATTTTACTGGAGTGACAAGCCTCAACGCCTATTTCCCCTGCTGTTCAACTACCTACCTCCAAATTCATATTCATAAAACATTCTTTTTGTAATTTCATGAAATTTATCTTGATTGGGTTTTATCATCAACCTCCTACACTGAGGTGAAATTCACTGACAATTTCTTGTTCAAGTCATACTCAGTCTAGCATCAGGTCAAGCCACGATCTCATCTTTGTATCAATTCTGTTGGGATTCCCATTCAGAAGAGTTCAGTTGATGAAACATCTTTCATGTGTCTTTCAAATACCATCCACATTTACACAAGTTATCTGTGTTACAGTTTCAATCTCTCTTCTTAAACTCTGCTTTCTCAGATTCCAAAAGTCTTCACATTTCTTCGCCTCCGAGAGTCCCAGGGTCTCATCTTCATACTTCTCTTTCTCCTTATGCTTTTAGGTATTACTGTATCATTTGGATACACCTGATTCCTCATAAGGTTCAAAATTAATTTCTTTTATAAAATACTCATATTCAGAACAGTAAAGGAACCCTGTATTAGTTGTCTATGATTTCCTAGCCTTGTACATCTGTTTTCCATAGATAAGCTAGATTATAAAAGACTACCTATGACCCATCCAAAGTTTTTTCTCTTGCTATCTGATTTGACATTTCAGTATAGATACTCTTCGTAATTATAAAAATCCATGGTCCACTTGTTAACAGAATTTATAATTTGTTCCCATTTTCAGAGGAGCTGATACTTTGAACCTTTTCTTTTTCCCTCTACCTGAGGAGGATGTTCCAGCTTCTTCAAAGATCAGATTCCCCTCAACTCAGGAAAACTACTGTCTGGAGAATAAAATAAATAAAAAAAATAAAATAAAATAAAATAGTCTTATTTGAAAGAGAAAAGCATCATAGAATGATGACAGATATTTGACTGCATATCTCGAATAAAGAATATTATTAACAAACAAATCATGTCTTTTTAAAGACTCTTTAGTCTCTTCCTGTTACACAGACTATCAGAGAGGAGCTGTCACATTCCCTTTTCTTCATAAAGGGTCAGGAACATACTAATTGCCTGAAGAAATTCTGAGAGTAACTTACATAGATAGCTAACTATTTATTAGCTGAAAAGTGTCAGTGATTTGAAACAGACATTCTTAAAAATTCTCAGCAAGTACCATCTCCTGAAGATTTATGCCAGGATAGTTACGATTCTATAGAAACATGGACTTGTAAGGGGAAAATAGGGAAAAGCCCTATTGTTATTTTATTAGAGAAGAAAGAGCCTAGAGTAAGCAAATGATTTTTATTTATGTGAATTTTTTCCTAGGGCAAATTTTCTTTCATATTTCATCATATTTACTTAGCCAATGCTGGACTGGGAATGATATCATCTGGAAAATATATTGATTACTCTAACTAGTTCTGCAGTGTATGTGGTATTTGGGTATTGTGTACACGCAGGAGCTACTTTTTGGGTGGGAGTGGCTGTGAATTTTGTTTGTTTGTATTTGGGGTTGGGTTGGGGTTTTTTTTTAGTGTAAAGTAAAGAAGCAGTAAGTTTTGAAATAAGTAACTGCATGTTTCTCATGGTAAGTAAGCAAAGCAGTGGTAAATAGATACTCTGTGTAATGGATATAATAACAGGATTTATAAAGTAAGAATAGGAGTAATAATCCATTATTCCTATGAGTGATTCATTAAATAACTGAATCTGCAATGGATCTCCAAACTTTCTGGCAGAGTGTTATTACAGCAAGACATTACCTATGCTGACATGACACAGTTTCCTGTCCACCTTACTTGACTGTCAAATTAACAGCCACCAGAAGCAGAAACACTTGCACTTTGTGCATTCCTTGTAAACCATCACCTATATCTTTTTTTAATATATAAAAGAAAGATTTTTGCCTTATTACTTATGACGTGATGGCATGGCATATATTACAATCTACCTGCCGTAACAGATGTTCTTTTCATCCTACAGAACTAGGATAAAGCAATTCTCACAAGAAATAAGCTCTTTGGCCCTTAATGAATGTTTTGAGAGATGATATTTCTGCAGAAGAGCAAAAAAAAAAAACACAAAAGGATTGAGCGATTTACAGCTTTTTTTACATTACTTTGCTTTTACAACTCAAACAGTTTTTGAGGTGTAGCTGACAAACACATTTGTGATATAACAGTTTAAAAGAAAAAATAAGTTTAAAGTTTATATTAGAAGAAGGAAATTTAACCCCTTGTAAGACTTCTGATTTTATCAGAAACAATGAAAGAAATTACAAAATTACCTCCTCTATTTAGACTTCACAGAGTGTGAACATCAGTGCTGTAAATCAAAATAATGTGAAGGAAAATAAAAGACCACTTTGGGCTAAAATACAAAAGCCACACTACTTCTTTAGATGTGGATATGTAAGTCATGTGGCTGATTTTCTGGGATGCCCTGCAAGATATGTAATTTGAAAACAATGTGAAATGTAAAAAGAACATCAAAGTAGCTGTTCTACACTTGAAGACAGATGGAAATACAACACCTCCAGCTTTATACTAATAAATTCTAAACTGCTTGTGTCTGAAAATAATGATCAGATTGTTCAGCTGGTATTAATTATTGATGAAACATAACTTTTCATCTATCCATACTTGAAAGTATTGACTTTGAAGTCAATACTTCAAAGCACTCAAAGTTTTTCAAGACAAAGTGCTTAAAGACGGGCAAAATGAAACTGATAAATTGTGTACACATTAAATCCAAAAGGTTACAAAAGTCTGCTTACTTTAGTCACTTTCAGTTTTCCTTTTGCTTTCTAAGTTATTGCACTTACTTATTTTAATGGTTTTCCCTTAATAAAGAACTACTTTATTTCAACAAGGGGGTAAAAATCTGATGTAAGAGTAATCAGAAAGTGTATTTTTTCAGTCTAAGTTCATCCTAAGACTCTAAGAAACACAATGAAGAAACATAGAACATAGATCTATTACTTGGAAGACAAGAATATATTCTTATTGAAAATACATAAGGGAAAGGAGAGATGATGCCATTTAGTGTTTTCTTAATGCCTACTGATATCACTGTCGCCTGGAAACCCTGATCTCTGCAACTGCAGTGAAGAAGTAGAAGCTGGCAGAGCTGCAATGAGACAGCTCTTTGCTAAGGGATGCCTACCAAAGATGAATAAACTTTTGACCTTTGATGAATTTTCACAGGAATAGACGTGCCTGAAGCTTATATTGAAGTTTGTGAAAGACCAACATGAACAGAAGGCTTCTAGAGAGGTTTTGACACTCTCGTTTGAGCTTGAAGGGATTAATGAAGAGATGGGCCACCTTCATCATGGGGGTCAGAATATCTATGGACCTGCTTGAGGAGCTTGGGCAGTTCACAGTGTACCAGTGAAAAACAAAGCAAATTTTTCATCCATTTTATTAATAGTATATGAGTAAGTGTTGGGGGAGGGAAGAAAAGGAAAAGTTCCTATGCTATCTGGACATATAAACTGGGGGGAAAATGCAACTTTGTTCAGCAGGAGTAAAAAAGATTGCTAATGTGAGAGAGAGTTTCAAACTTGGAAAAGATAGATGTAGGGAAGAGAGGTTAGCTGACTGTTGTAGAGAGCTTATAAAGTTCCTCAGATTCTCATGCCCTAAGGCAGCCAACTTAACTCTGTATAGGCTGCTCCAGAACAGGAGTGTCCATGGGACTGTCTGAGCGAAACTGTAGTAGGATCCAGTTCAGCTACCTAGCACAAATTTCTGGAATTACCTTCTCATGCCTTGCCTATGAACTTCAAAACTGATGGCTTAGCATTTTTATTCCCTGTGTTTGTATTAAATATTCAGAAAAAAATAAACAACAATCCTGTTGCTAGTGATACTTTTATTATGGATACACATTATAAATGGGGACCGGGAAGATATTCTTAAAAAGGATTTACAACTGCATCAGTATAACATACAGTGAATTGAAGCTTTAAAAGTACAGTTTACTATAACTAAAAACATTAATGACATATAACTGCATTGCCAAAAACTATCCAATAGTGGTGATATTGCTTCAGTCAAGGTTTTAATTGCTTAGAATAAAAAGGTGATATTAATTCAAATGGATATTCTCTCATTTTTACCAATCCAGAACAGAATAATTATATTGCTGTCACTGGAAGGTATGTCCAATTCTCTTTTAGAATATCATTTGCCATTTGCCTTCCTGAATTTGTTCTGATTCTTGCAACACAACTTTAGTCATTGCACTTTTATTGACACATAAATTTGTGGGGGGGAGGTTGTTCTAAGAAGTCATAAATCTTTCCAATAGCATCAACTCACTTTTCAGAATATAAGGGTTTTCAATGTAAAAAGTAAAATTCAGTACCTGAATTTCTCTTATACAATTCTTTCTAGTATAGTTATTTTTTTTTAAGAATTATTTTGAAGTATTTCACCTTAGGAATCAGTGTACCTTATGATTTGATGTTGAATTGAAACATTTGTTTAAAGGAAACTTTAAGGAGTAAAAATAATAGGCATATTACTTCTTTCTGTTTTTGAAACATTGGTATCATCACATTTGACTACAGTGATACATTGCATTAAAATATTTACCTAATATGCCTTATTTTCATAACTCCAAAGGTTTATTTTATTTTATTTTCCTCATGTATTAAGAATAAATTCTAATTTGCTTTCTGAGAATTACCACAGTAAGACAGACTCAATTTACAAAATGAAACCCTGGGGCCTGGTGGACACTGACAGTGATACAATAAACAGTTCTACTTTGTTACAGTGTTTTGCTTGAAGCAAGAAAATAGCTTCAAGTTCAGAAATTTCAGACTAAAAATTAACAAGTAAACACAGATCGCTGAAGTGTTTAATGATGATTTATTTTTATTTTTCTTAGGAGGCACTGCAACTAAAGGGAACTAAAATGAGAAAGGTATTACCTATATAACAACAGATATATTATGATTAAAAGCATAAATACTTTATTAAAAAAAATGTCTGAAAGCTTTTTCTGGAGTTTTTTCTTTGTTTTTTTCACACTGACATAGCAGATTAAATTAATTTTTACTATGCTCTCCACAGACCCTTTCATGGCACAGATTTCTCAGCTAAAGTTCGTACATGAACTGTGCTCAGTACATGAACTGTGCTCAGTTTGTTTATCTACATGATTACAGAGGGATACTAGACTACAATTCATTTTTGCACTAGTATGACAGCTATTCAAGCTATTAGGCAGGACAAACTTAAATGTTAGTGAAGTTTTGGCGTCTGTATTCACTTGGAGCAAGGTAGATCAGACATTTTCTCAACACTTCATTCCGTTTTAGGTACTCTGTCAGGACATGTTTATTTGGGTGAGCAAAGATGACCTAGTGTCAGAAGCAAAGCTGTCTCTAGTATCATTAAAATTTAGGTAATGAAGAAATTAAAACTCTTTTTAAGGGGTTTGTTTCTCCCCCAGACACAAGAAACAAACAAAGATGTGTGGGAGCAAAGGGCTGGGAGCAAAGTTTTCAGAGAGATCAGATTGGTTGTGAATGAATAGCAAAGCAAGAGGATATCTCCAGCAACTGTTATCTTTTTCATTCTTCTCTCTTTCTATTTTGTTTCCTTCTCCAATTCCACCAATTCCTTAAAAATGAGTGAAATCTTCCCAAAATTCTTCATGGGTTAGAAATACTAAATTTGTTGACATCCATAGTGAATAGATATATATAAACCATAGTGAATATATATATATATATATATATTTATACTACAACAGTAAATACAAAAAAAAAATTTAAACAAAACCCAGAGGTGATTTAAAAGAAGTATAAAGGGAGGGCACAAAAGAAATACTAACACTGCAACTCTGACAGTTGTTGCATTGACATTATCTTTCTCTTTTCCATTTAAAAATAACAGATTGTATGAAGATGATTTCTTTTACATAAAAAAACCTTTACAAAATTTCTCTCTTGAGTGATAGTGCTCTGCTGATCTTCATGCCCCTCTGTCAGATGGGGCTGTCTTATCTGTTCATACTAAAGTTCCTAGTTTTCCACTTGTCATTTTTGAAATAATGAACAGTTGTTGAAACACAGCATCAGCTAGACTGGTAATGGGACTTGCTGATAAGTCATTTGTTAATGACGAACCTCCTCTGCTAGATCTTCCAGAGAAGGACAGAGTTCCTGCTGTGGAAGCAAATCTATCCTCACAGGCCTGAAGTATCATTTATTTGTAATTAGTGTGTGCGTGTGTGTGTGTGTGTGTGTGTGTGTGTGTGTGTCCACCACATTTTGTGTCAGCCCTGATGCTTTGAATTAAGGAGGCAGCAGCATGGTAGGGTAGTGTGGTTTGAAACACTTTTATCCATATTCATTATTCATAGTCCTTGACCCTGGTAACTACCTGCCAATCAGCCTCACCTCTGTGGTGAGAATCTTGGAACAGATCCTCCTGGAAGATACATCAGAACATACGGAAGACAGGAAGGGAATTAGAGACAGCAAGCATGGCTTTACCAAGGAAAAATCATGCCTGTCTAATCTAGTGACCTGATGGAGTGACTGCAGCAGTGGACAAGGGAAGAGCTACAAACCTTGTCTACTTGGACTTCTGTAAGACCTTTTATATGGTCCTCCACAACATTCTTGCCACTAAATTGGAAAGAGATAGGTGTGATGCACGATCTTCTAGGTGGATAAGAAATTGGCTGATGGCCATATCAGAAAACTTACAGCTACAATCTCAATGTCTAAGTGGAAAAATGTAGTGAGTGCTGTTCCTCAGGGATCTATACTGTGACCATCTTATTTAATATCTTAATCAGTGACAAAGAGAGTGGGATTGAAGAAATCTGCAGGTGACACCAAACTGAATGGTGCAGTTCATAATACTGGAGGAAAGGGTTTTCATCCAGAAGAACCTTCACAGCCTTGACGATTAGGTTTATGTGAAAGTTCGGTGAAATTCAACAAGGACAAGGACAAGGAACTGAAGCTGGGGCAGGGCAATGTCCAGTATCAACACTGACTGGGGGAATGAATGGGTTGAAAGCAGCACTGAGGAGAAGGCCTTGGACATTCTAGTGGATGAAAAACCAGACATGAGCTGGCAATTTGTGCAATCAGCCCAGAAAGACAGCCATATCCTGGGATGCATAAAAAGAAATGAGGCCAGCATGTAGAGGGAGTTCACTGTCCTCCTCTGCTCTGCTGTTATGAGATGCCACCTGGAGTCACTGAACCCGACAAATACTGTTTAAGATGTGTTTCTTCTTACATGCGTGAACTGGAACTCAGAAACAAATAATGAAATACAGTGTATGCTCTTAGTAAGCATAGGTATGTTTATATCTTTAAATTTCATCTATTTTTATCTCTTTACTGGAAAGGGAGACTGCAGGGGTCATTACTGTCTCCAGAAAGAAGTTCAGCAAAGTTTATTTTTGACTTATCTTGGTCAGTCTCAGGAAGGACTAATACTGTATTTACACAAACCTCAGTTCTTCACCTTTCCTTCCTTATATACTAGGTACAAATTCAATCACTTGCTTGATAAGCTGACTCCTATTTTTCTTTAAAACTCATCTAAGACACACTTTCTCAGTATGAACTTCCAGCACTACACAATTTTTAACTCCAAAGAGATCTGTTCATGTGACTGTAAACTAAAGGCATAAATGAGTGAAGTACATATGGAAAAGACTTCATATGTTCTTTTAGAAGGAAATTTAGAGGCTAGAACCTGTAGTGTTTAAAAAAGATGATCACATATAGCAAAACTATATTGCATTTACAGCATAAAGGCTCAGTTCCTTCTATCGCTCATTTTCACTGCCAGCATAGCACGGGCAGTACAATCTCAGATTTGTCTGCATCTGCCACTATATACATGTCTTCAGACTGCAGGAGGAGCAAATCATTGTACATGTGTTTTAGTTACTATGAAAAAAAAATGCATCAAGAAAATCAGCAAGCAACTTCTATGTTACTTTATCAGCTGACCAGCAGGGAGTACCCACACCTTCAGCAGCTGTCATTTCCCCTGTCCCTCTACTTATATCCCTTATCATGCAGAGAAGCCAAGGTCAGGCCATAGAACTGTATTACAGTATCAGCAGGGCTGAGCTTTCCTAGCTAAGTGAATGGGTGAGAGAAAGATAGATGAGCTTGCTTTCAAACCAGCCTTTCTGTTCCACAATACTCTGAACAGCTGTTAAGCCACCTGGCCTGCCACAGGATTATACCTTATTTAATTCTGATCCACTAGAACTCAAACATTGTACATTACAGTAAATTTCTTCCTGAAGAATTTCTTTTTCCCCCACATCGTTACAGTTTGAATAAAACCTGTTTTCAGTAAACAGTTCAGCTAAAGCAAGTTACAAGAGATGAATAAAACTCCATTAACTAACTTGCTCATTGTTATTAGGAAAAGCATTCAGTGTACAAGAACGTGGCAAAATTTGGACAGAAGCTGGAGACCAAGAAAATTCATTTCTGATGACTTCAGAACACAGAGCCCTGCGTACAGAAATCATCTGTGCCCTGATTATATAGTCATTTGTCAGAGAGACAGGGTATTGTGTTTGCCTGGCAAGGCTTTGGTAGCAGGGTGGCTACAAGGGTGGCTTCTGTGAGAAGCTGCCAGAAGCTTCCTCCGTGTCCAACAGAGACCATGCTGGCTCCAAGATGGACCTACCACTGCCCAAGGCCAAGCTATTAGTGATGGTGGTGTTCCTCTGGGATAAAATATTTAAGAAAAGTAAAAAAATGCTCCACAATGGCAATTTTGAAGCACGTTTTTATTATTTAAATTTATTTTACAAAAGGAGAGGAGAAAATGGGAACCCACATTCTCCATCACCCTGCACCACTGCAGGGCAGGAGGTAAAGCAAATCAGGAGTGAAGTTGGGCCCAGGAAGAAATGAGGGGTAGGAGTAAAGTGGTTTTAAGATTTAGGAGTTCTTTTTTCTTTATCATACTCTTCATTGATTAGTAATAAATTAAACTAATTTCTCCTAGTCAAGTTTGTTTTGACTATGACAGTAACTGATGAGTGATCACTCACTCCCTTTTCTTATCTCAAGCCATTTGTTATATTTTCTTTCCCTTCCACTGCCCAGCAGGGAAGGGAAGTGATAGAGCAGCTTTGGTAGCACCAGGTGTCCAGCCAGGGTCAACACACCACAGACAGCAAAGACTAAAGAGACTGAAAAGAAAGGGAAGATTTCCTATACATCCATAGAAGGACTGCTGATGTCAACAGGATTTTAGCAAAGAGACCTGGAAGTTTTGGAGATACAACTTGCACATTTCCAACTAAATAGTCTTTTTGCAAGTGCATCATTAGAGGGAAGTTCTGATACACTCAAGGATTTAAAAGTATAGAAGGAGCATTCAAGGTGAGTAAGAAAGCAGCACCAACACAAAATATAATCTTTACAGCTGCATCCACCAAGAGTGACTTTCAGGAGGTTCCAAAAATCACAGTTTGCTCTATAGATGACTTATTAAACAGTCTGACTCTTTCTGATATGTCATAAGAAAATAAATAGGATAAATAGGATTCTACAAAATAAGGAATTGCATGGTATTCAGAAAAGAAGAGTAGTGATTTGTCAAGTTGCTAACACATAGAAGTGTTTGGGGGTTTTTTCAAGTACCAGACCCAGATGATTAGATTACAGCAACATGATGCCTGTTTGAAAAAAAGGTTTGTGGAAAGATCCCCAGAACTGATGACTTAAAAGCCTCATTTCTGCATTGGCATTCTAGACTGAAAACAGAAGTGACAGGCATGTGAACAAATACACTTTGCTCAGGAAGAGACAATTTTTTTCTTAAAAAAAATTAATTCCAGCAAAAAATTGATGGACCTATTTAAGAAGAGAATTAAGAAGTCTGTGGAGGAGAGGAACATAGCAAAGTCTACTTAGGTTTCCAAAGATGTCCTTGAGGAAACTGAGCTGCAACAAAGACATAAACTCATTGTTATTTGGTTTAAGCATATAGAAGACAGACAATGAAGGTGAATGGTCAGACTTAATTATATCAGCAAGTGGAATTCTATGCAGATCCAGAATATATGAGAAAAAACTCTTATTCTGTATAAACAGTAATGATCTTTGACCTATCCTCCACCACCGAAGAATTAGTATCTCTATAAAAACAATAGGGCAGATCTCAATGTTAGCCAAGAAGAGTATTAGGAAAGGAAGTGGAGAAAAAAAAAATTAAGCCATAACATGATCTCACATTTTCAATCACAAAAAGATACAGTGCAACTTCGAAGCCACATGAGACAGAGAAGGACAACAAAGATGACAGAACAGCTTGGACCATACATTTAAGGAACCCACAGGCAGTGTAAACATCTATTCAGGTAATGCCTAAATGAAATAAAACTTCTGAAGCTGTAGAAAGGATGTGAGACAATAGAATAAAAACCCATGACTAACAGTCCAAGAGCAAATAGGAAATTAATGTTATTATTTTCTAATATGAGAAATAAGGGGTAGAAAAAAAACACCTATTAGTTCTCAGTTCAGAATAAACCAGTATTATTACTATTTGCATCTTGAACACATATGGCTTTCATAGTCAGTAGAAATCTAACATTCAGAGGAAATTACATTTCAAAGTGAAAAGGACAAAAGCAATATTTAAGAATATAAAAGTTATATGATAAAATAGAGGTTATTGTTGGCTAGATTTTTGTAGATAATGATAAATAGAAAGAAAATAAAAAGGTTTAGTGCCCCAGCTCTTATGTCTTCTAAATGACTAAAAATTACTTGATTTGATTTTCTTTGTTCTGTGCAATTATTGACTATTTCCATACCTCAGTTAACAGAATCTACTAATTATTTTGGGGTTTATTTTAAGTCAGGCCTGATAAATCAAGGCAGACTATAGTATGTTGTATGCAATATGGATGCTGTAGTATTTTTCAAGAAAATGTGCCAGAAATATGAAGAATGTTCCTTTTCATTATTATATTTACTCTGCATAAACCTAATAAACAAGTTTATCAGTGGAGTCCCTGAAAACATAATTCTAGCAAAATATTTAATATTCACTTTGAAGTAGAAATGCAATTTCCTTCATGCTTGAAAAAGGCCTCACAAAATATTCCTTACTATATACATAAATAATGATAAATAATAGCAGTATGTTTTGCTATCTTTAATATTTGTTGTTAAGGAAGATCAGGTTTGCTATTGTAGTTCCAGATGTTTATACCAGCAAACAGGACTTTAATTACTATGTTCACTGAATAAAGGAAAAAGGAACTGTGACTAACTGCATATTTTCCTTTACAGGCCTACAACTGCTTGCAATTTGAACAGCTATTAGTCATTCAAAATGTTAGAAAAAATGCAAATAACCAGACTTAAAGAAAGACACTTTGGGATAAATCACAACTACACTACTGTGTTTAAAGCTCTGGTAAAGAGACAAACATACTTAATATTCTTCAATTCTGTAGCCACTTCATTCAGTGGAAGAACTTGTAGTACTATCAGAAGGACAGATTTCAGCATGGCTGGAATTACTAGTTCAGAATACTGTTTATTAAACTTGCTTCTATATATTAATCAGTGAATCAAAATATTGGTCTGGGTTTACCTTGGTGGGCTGCCAGAGACCCATACAGTTGTTTTCATGGCAGAGGGAAAAAATAAGATAGAAAATCTTACAGGTTGAGGTAAAGGCAGGGAGATGGGTTACCAGCTACCATCACATGCCAGTCTTGACCTGGGGAGTCTAATTAAAGAATAAAATTTAATCATTTAGGTCAAGGAAAAGAAAAAATGTGAAAACTGAAATTAAGTTAAACAGAAGTTACTTGTACAGTGAAGTTATGACAGTGGAAATGTCTTGCAGGAGCAAAAAAGTAGACTGCATGATGCAGTACTTAGGCTACATGAACAAACGTCTAGAATTCAACTGGAAGCAAAAAACAGTGGTGAGACTTAATCTCTTGGCAAATATACATGTTGCATGTGTTTATGATGTGTGTATATAAATGTATACATAGCATTTTGTAGGACTCCAGTGTTCTGCCTAACTGGTCTTGATAAGGGGGGGAAAAAAAGTGCTTTAACTCCAGTAATACTCATATAAAACATTATAATTGTTTCTTTGACAGTTGGATTTGATACTGAATGTCAGAAATTTCACGAGGAAAGATAATTTCTAAGAATGTACAGTTCCAGTTGTAGGCATCCCAAGATCCTTTTTTAGAGTAAGTTTTAATGAATCTTCATCTAGAAAAGATGAGAAAGATCAACACAGTAATTATATTGAAAAATTTTAGATACAACTTTTTAGGGTATTCAAGGTATCAACCACTTCTGGGTTTTAGTTTTAATATACAAGGGAGATATTGATTTTCTTTTTCAGCCTTAGAGTCCCAAAAATATTGAGGATAAATAATTAAAGTGCAGGGACAAATCATTCTGGGAGATTAAGCTGTTCAGTTATGAAAAGGTCAGATTCACACAGATAATAAAGTTTTGATTAGTTTTCTAAAATCTGTATGTAGAGTTACACTAAAAAACATTCACATTGGGGAAAAAAATCTTATTGTTTATCTGGAAAAATATTACAGAATATTAAAAACTTGACTGGCTCATCAACCAACTAACCTTTTTTTATCTATCATTCCCTACAAAATGAGAGATTTAGATAGAGATAGAAAGGCTTTTAATAAATAAACAAAGAAAACTTTACATATACTTTACATGTAGGCTTCTGTACAGGAAAGAGAAAGGTGTCTACAGGTTTGTGACGTGGTTTTTTTATGTCCAAATTCCTAACACTCAGAGGCTTTTTTAATGTCTGCTGAAATTCTTCAGAGTTACTAAAGACAATCAGTTATATACACAATGAAATTAATGAACAAGGCTTAGCATCTATCAGCTAACGATACAAAAGCTGAATTTACTAATCAAGAGTCTAACCATTAGTAGGAGTTTCCACAGCTGGTTGGTTCCAACCTAAGGAGGTAGAGGAAAGGAGTAAGTTGGGATCCATTTATACAGACTCACAAACAATCTAGTAACAGAAATAACAACATTCCTTTTACTCAACCTCCTACCTCCCTGTGGGAGTTACGAAGGAAAATGTCTCAGAAAATCTTTCCCAAAAAAGAATGAGAAGATTTTTAGTTTTCAGATGGTTTCCACAGAAGACATACAGGTCTGAAGGACATATTGAAGACCAAATAAACTTGTAATCTGCAGAGCTGTGAATGCCACATTGAAAGACGAGGTATCTTTTCTGCTTTTAAATGTTAGACTGTGCAAATACTCCCTCCTCAGAGGGAAACAAAGGCTTTTTATCTCCATCCTTAGATACAGAAGGGTCATGAGAGCAGAGCAAAAAAAGTCACATTATTTTATATCTCCATTCTCAAGCTTTCAACATAGTCTGTAACCTAATGATGATCCCTACCAGTGTTCCCTAGGCACAATACTTCAGTGAAGTGGCCGATCTTTATCTCAATTCCTAGGATCTTTTTCAGGGACTCAGGAACTAGGAAAAAGCCTGATAGATGATTTCTAGGATGAACATGCCTTAGCTGGGCTCTGTAAGTGCCCTGAAGGTCATTACACTTTTGCATGATATGTTCTATGAGGTATAGGAGGAAAAATATTCCAGAAGGTTCAACTATCTGTTGGACAGTAAGGATAACGCTGGCTCTTTAATACTTCCATTTTCCATAAGTTTCAGCATTGCAAACAGTTTTAGAAAGTTAATGTCCTACTGCAGTGTCTTTTGCTGCAGGCCTTATTACTCTCAATCTTTTAGTGGTTATGTGTATCTTATCTTGCTGTACTTCCTTTCATATTCTCCTTGCTTTATGCTTTGCAGCTCTTTTTCTACTTATTTTTGGTAATTCTAGAAATATTCCACAAACAATTTGCCTCCAATTGCCTATGCTACTTTCTCAAATCTTCATAAGCATGGGATTACACAGAAGCAAGAGCATGCTGACTTTGAGTCTACATAGAATAGATCACTCAATAAAATGTTGCTTCTTTGGTGATATCTTCTGCCTTACAGAGAATGTCACAAGCCAGTCTTAATTTTCTTTTTAAAGATCTTGAATTCTGTTTTCCAACAGAGCTCATTTTCAATCATTCAAATAAATTCTAATTAATTAAAAATGCCTATGTAGATATAGTTTGTTTTTGAACACACAAATTAGCACAATATTTTCACTTCAGGTCTGAAATGAAAAAAGAAAATCAAGCTATCCAAAAATTTATAAAACATTATCACAACAGAAGTGTTCATAAATACAGAAAATCAGCTAATTTTCTTTTCACCATAAGAATCTTTTCAGAAAAGTCTCTAGAGTAGCTATGATTTATCTTTATTATTGGTTAATTGAAACTTTCATATTTTCCATTGTCATTAATTTGTAAGTTAGAAGCTCAAGAAATTAGTACCCTCGTGATATACACATCCCTATTTTCTTCTTCACAAGCAGAAAGAAAAAATAAATCTCTACAGAGTTTGTCTGTAGTTACCATGACTATTAGCAAACATCTTCTTATATTCAGGATGCATTCTGAACTGACTGAATTTGCAATTTGGGGATTTTCAGAAACCCATGACAATCACTCTTGGAGGAAAAAAATACTTTTTTTAGATTTATATTGCAAATTACCAGCCTATCTTCTGAATGCACTTTTTGGTGTTTTATGGAAGCATATGAGCTCAGCAAGCTAATTTGCTTTTATTAGCATAATATTTGATGTCACAGACAGCAAAAAGAAGAAGAAGAGAAAGAATTCATGAAAATGGTAAGGAAAGGTAGCTACATATTAAATAAACTTCTCAAATATTTTAATACCAACATAGATATTTAAAATGCCAAAATAGATGTTTTAAAATTATGTATGCAAACCTAATAAGAGAGTGAGAAGTCTTGATTTGTTTAACACAAAAATTAGTTCAGTGATTCTGATATAAGTATTCTGCCACCATTTGACTCTGAAGACAATTAATGGATTTGGAGCAGTTCTTTTTCCTCCAAAATCCATAACTGATAAATATTTTTACTGTCTCTCCTCCCAGGGGCTCACCATTCACTTCTTTTGTGAGCAGTAGCCAGATTATGTTGGTCTTTACGAATATTTTTTCTACCGATGTCACTCAACTAGTTGGTAAAGTGTGCCTCATTCTCCTCTCTTTGTTGGTCTTCCCATTTACTTTCACAACATGAGAGCCATCAGCTTAAGAGAAGGCAGAGGCACTAAGGAGATGCAGTATTAATTGACTTTAAAACTTAAAAGCTGCAGTTCCTGTAGCTCATCAAAAGTTAGATAGACAGGTTACTTCTTGAATTTTCCTCTTACTCCAAATCATACACAACCCATAATTTTCTTCTCTGTCCTCCTACAAAACCAAAATTCCTACATAACTTAGTTCTTCTCAATAGCTGTGGTCTCCATTATCTAACCTCTCACATCACACTGAATAAATATTTTATAAAATAGGGTTTAATTAGAAGTAAGTGAAAGTGTTTCAGTTATATTTACTGTAATTACAAACATTTAAGATCACATAAAGAATGTAATAGTTTAAAAAATCTGGAACTTTTTCTAATTGTCTAGAAGAATGGGTAGATTGGACAGAACTTTAACTAAGGTACAAATTTTCATAGAACTCTAGTTTTTTGTTAAAGGAACATTGCTCTTTTCAATCCATAATGTTTGCAAGGTAAATGACAAGACATAGATCTAAGTCATTGGATACATTTGTTTAAAGAATATGGGACAATGGTATTGGTCTTAAAAAGAATATATATTTTGTCCTACAGAAGCTGTTAGTCTTTTCAAGCTATTCACCCTGAAAGACTCCTACAGTGACGTCACCTAACTTTTAGTGCTTCTGACAGTGGTAGCTATACCTGAACTCATTTCCTAGACTTTGTTTTAAAATCAATGAAGTTAATCATCTCTCTCAAATATCTACCTCATGATGAGATAAATCATATATTTGAAGTAACTCCAGTGATTTTAAAGGGGTTTCAAAATGACTAGCTCCTATACTAACATCTGAAGTTTAGTGACATAAATACAGCTCTGGAATCTAGATGGTATTCAGTATGATCATCATCAAAAACAATTCAAAAGTATGGACCTACATGTTCATAAAAGGCTGGAAGTCAGCTACAATGCTGATATTAATATATGTATGTTTATTCAAGCTATGAAACACTCTTTAGATAGTTTGTGCCTCTCCAAAGTATTTGAAAAAATATGCTAGACTTTTTTTCCACAGTGGCATTGGTAAATTTCATCCATCCAGTCCTACAGTGGGAAAGAAGGGATAAAAATCTTTCTTTTCATCTTAATATAATTTTACCTACATATTTATGAGAACTTGCAGTGAAACTCAACTTTATAAAATTAAACTCATGTTATGAACTTGCATGATTCAAATATGTGCATTGCACCAGGTAGTGCTAAAAAGGATGCTTACTTCATTATAATTCTGTCCTCTGTTTCTGCTCCATGGTGACAGCTGAGCTATCTGGGGATCAGGTCACTGTAATCTCCTTAGCACCCAACAAATTTTGAGTTCTAGCTTGGGTAGAACTTATTCTAGGAAAGCCAATTCACCCTGTGAGCAGAATGACAGGCTGTTGTAGCTATATTGTTCTTGTACCTTAGCATGCTCTTTCAGAGTAGCACCACACCTTCCTGTATCTCCTAAGATACATCTACAGAAGCCTAGTATATAGGTTGCTTCAGTTTCTGTTGAAATCAAGAGAAAGAATGTAATAAATTCCTGGCAGACATTTGGGGTTCTCCTTAAGCATACATTACATATACCATATAACAAAACATAGTTTTGCAAGCATGTCACCTACAACAAATACATCACACTATGATTAAAAATGAAAACGTAGAAAGGGGAACAAGATATACATGTGTAGCAGACAGTCACTAGAGAATATGTGATATAGGTGTTACTTCAGAAAGTTAGAACAAGCAGCTTGTGTCAAAAATACACATTTATCTAATTATTTTAAAAGCCTGAGCTCTGCATTACTGTAGACATTGCCAAGACAAGATAAGCTTATGATAGGCATATTGAAGCCATTATGTAGGGTATTGTTGAAAATATGACAGACCATAACTCTTGTGCAACTCTACTTGCATATTAATACAGAATTCAGCAGATGGTTTTGAAAAAATAAATGCTTTGACAGAATAAATTTGGCCTTTGAGACAAAAACAAAACATGGTCTTCAAAACTTCCTACTCTCACTGATAGTGAAAACATTACACTGCAGTGCAACAGTATTTGTTTCCTCTGACAGAGGATGTGATGCATTGCAAATATGTATCCTAGATAGCACACAAGATATACAAGATATTTCCATTTTAAATATTTTTCTGCCTCTTTTTTTTTTTTTTTTTTTTTTTTTTTTTTTTTTTTTTGTATTCTCAAATAGAAAAACGTAAGCAGTTATGTGCAAAGCCCTAGAATAATTATCCAAGAATTTGGTAGAATAGTCAAGGAACTAAGATTTGCTTTACTGAATCACAATATATATGACCACAATCATAATACTTTTGCTAGTTAATCAATTTAATGGCAATATCAGTCTCAGAATCCAATTGGTACAAGTCAGGATTCCACCTGTGTGCAAATCCGATGCCTTTTGCAACAAACTTGGAATTGACCCAGAATTCATCACCAAAAGATGGGATATCTTCCATTTTGATGGTGTTCAGTAATATAAGCCACTAAAGAATTATTCTGAAATTACATGTTGAAAGAACTTAAAGCTCAAAAGCAGTATGTCACCCAGACCAAGAAGATGAAAAAGATCCTTGTTCATTTCACATGACAGAACCACACACAGAAACCTCTAAAAGTACACAGAATGAGTTGTATGTATATATTATATATATATATATATATCCTCAGAAGTGCTAAGTTTGATTATCAAAGGAATGTAGAATGATTTCACATAGTTAGGAATAAATTTCATGGGTACAAAGTGTAACATTTTGTAAAAAAGCAGCCCCTTATAAACATGGTACTCCTCCAGAAAAAGAAGCAGGGAAGCTAATAGAGCACCAATAGATTAGCAACTGAGTGAAACGCCTGGAAAATAGAGGTTTCTTGAGAACATGCCAGGGTTAATTTCCAGGCACTGGCTTGAAACAACTAAACAAATTTAGCAGTTAAAGAATAAAAGTCTTTGAAGTGCTTCTCAAGCCCAGTTTCATGAACTGTCCCAGTTCTTATTATGTCCTCTTGAATTATTTGAAGGAGAGCATTTTAAATAAATATTTTAAAAATCCTATTTAAACTCAGGGCCATTAGAAAAAAAATACATGGATCTGACATTTCTGTACTACATATGCCTTAAGCCTAAAGATCAATATTTTGTGTGTAAAGACATTAAAAACAAAATGTCTTTGGCCAGTAACCTGGTTCACAGAGGCTACAGTTAAGTGACTTAAAAAAATATTAACACAATTTCACTGTCAATTTTTTCTTTTTTCAAAAAACTGATTAATAAGACTCAGTTTGTAAGAATAACTAGTATTAATGAAATCATAAGCTATTCAATCAGTGCAAATTTTTGTGACTTAAACAAAATATTACAAAAGTTAAGATGGATGATAAGTGGGAAAGGGGTGCCTTAAGAACCAACCCATCTAACATCATAGTGCCTCTTTGGGGTTTTGTGTTTTCACTTGTGTGTATATGTGAATGTTGACAAATTATTTTTCATCTCTATCACAATGCCGAGATGATTCCTTTAGCCTTTCTGATTCACAGAAGCCATTTGCCTTTACATATTTTACAATATTTCTCCACCTTGCAATGTGGCGTGAAAACCTCCTACATAAAGAAACACAGTTAAGTCAGTGAAGCATGAAGGAGACTTAACAATATTTTGCAATGTTCAGCTTCTCTGCATATTGCTTTCCTCTTCACAGAGGAAACTGGAAGACACTCACGATCAATGAGTTTTCTTCTGCTTTGGTAAGAACATTCCAGGGAATAACTAACAGGTCTTTGCTTTTTGGAGTTTTTACTTTTCTTTCTGTAGCTTAGGAAAAAAATCCTGGCAGTGAATAGTGGCAAACTTCTCTAGGGCCACAGGCCACAGTGAGTTTGTCTTCGTCACTTGAACTTACTTTTTCAAGTATGGCATGTTGCTTTGAATGGAGTTAAACCAGGCAAATTTCAAAGTCCCAATCCAAGTCTCACAATTTGTTTTGGTAAAATAGATTATTGGCTATGTAACTTGAACATTCCTACCAAAAAAAAACCCCCCAAAAAAACCCCAAAAAACCCCACAACAACAAAACAAACAAACACAAAACCAAAAAAAAACCAAAACAAAACAAATAAACAAAACCCAAACACCAACACACTTTTCTAATAGCCAAAGGTGGAGCTCCTCCTTAGGCAAGTCAGCCCTTTAAGTCTTTCCTACAATGTAGAGTTGTCTGAGTTATCATACACGGTCTTTCAAATTGTTCTTTTTTGCCTCTCACTTGTCTTCCCCTTATCAGTTTTCTGCATGTTTTGTTTTTGCAGAAAGAATTTATATCTGAAAAAAAATTTCTCATCAAATACAGGTTTAGCAACTTGGCTTTCTTTTTCGCTGGTTTCTGGATTTTTTTTTTTTTTCCCAGTTTACAATTCTTTTCCCTTTTTTATGCTCTCCTCCTACCAAACTCTCTTACAGTATCCCTTAATCAGTGCATCCATTAAAGCTTATAATATCTCCCTGAAAAAATTTTTGGGATGTTGGTCATTCATTCTGCATAATATTATTGGAAATATTCATTGCACATTTTTAATTCCATTTACAGCTAACTTAGCTTGTCACAGAGATCACACAAACCATGTTACTAATACAGCTGACAGATGTGGCAGTTCTAATGCTTTTACTTCTCAGACACAGGGGGTGTGTTTCCCACATTTTTTTCTTCATTGGGTTCTGGAAAATATAGGCACTGTAAAACCACTGGTATAAAGACAGATATCTCTTTCCTGCCCTACTTCTCCTGTCTCCCTGACCTACTGTCCAAATTGGATGTATGATAGGTCTTGCACACAATTTTTCCACAAATTACAGACCTGCTTGTTTGTATTTCCTATGACTCCTAACTGCAGAAAATAGTGGTTAAAGATGCTTCTGTTATCTTGTGTAAGAATCTACACATTTCCAAGAATACTTTCTAAAAGTAGTTATCCTTTCTTTAGGTACCCAATGCTAAACTACGTAGCCTGTTAAGAGCAAAATGCAGACATGCCTCAAGTGAAAATGGAATTAGCAAGAATAGCATGGATCTATTAAAGTATCTCAACCTGCTAAAAATTAATAAATTTATTTATGAGTATCTTCAAATCATATATTAGTCATTGCATTTTTTACCTTGCTGAGTCAAGCATATAGAATTGATTTAAAAACTTGCATATTTTCTACAGCCCAGTCTTTCAAAGAAAGTATTTAGAGGCAATTATATCATTTAGTGATGAAACTGAGCCTCTGCAACAATGAAAAAAGTCTTGTCATATTTACTTTTTGTAAGTTACTTAGGCAATAATCAGTTCAGTAATGAAAATAATCTAGAATTTTCTATCATTATAGAATAGTATAGGTGGTGTCTGTTTTATTGACAATAAGCAATGAACACCCTCCATCCTTTTCCCAAAGTTAATGAAATATTTTGCCACAATAAAACTGTTGCATGTAACACACTGAAAAAAGACTAATTCTCTTTTATAAAAGTTATTAATTTTGCTGCATTGATAGAATAAACTATTCTTTTATGGAAAAGATTAAACTCCTACCCTGCTGGAATCAATAGGCATTTGAAATTTGAATTAATTTAACTCACATGGATTAAAAATTAAGATTGGAGATGATCTATGTAACTCTAGGAGTCATTTTTGCATAGATTTGTACAGGAAGGAGTACTATAAATTTAAGTGAAAAAATTTCACACAGATTCTACCTAGTGATTGCTTTATTAAACCTTCTAACCCTTTTATTGCTATGAGAATAGAAAGCAGAAAAAAAATCTTATCCAATTAATATACATATAGAGAAAATTATTGCACAATCCAACAGAACAGGCATTCGTATTTGCCTCCATGTGCATTGCACATCTCATCTCTTCGTAAAACCTGAACAGAATGTAGGTATTCATCGTGGTTGCATGAGTAAGTGTCTGTAGATATTTATTTTAACATGCTAAGAGAATTGGGGCAGTGCAGCCTGAAGAAGAGAAGGCTCTGGGGGACCCTAGAGCAGCTTTCAGTACCAAAGGGAAGCCTACAAGAGTGGTGAGAGCTACTTTTTCCCAGTGTCTGTAGTGAGAGGTGCTTTTAGATTAGATGTCAGGAAGAAATTCTTCACTGTGAGGGTGGTGAGGCACTGGGACAGGCTGCCCAGAGAAGTGATGGATGTCCCATTCCTAGCAGTGTTCATGGTCGGTTTGGATGGGGATTTGAGCAATCTGGTCTAGCAGGAGGTGTCCTGCTCATGGCAGGGGTGTTGGAACTCGATGATCTTTGACAGTCCCTTCCAACCCAATTCTATTATTCTATTGCACCTCTTTGCAGCTTCCTCTTTATAAATGTGCAGTATTTAATGACTTTTTTTTTCTTAAATTAAAAATAAAAGTTACTATTCAAGCATGTCAAAGTTCATCATTTGACTATAGGGATAACATAGAACTGTTTGATGTATTGGATTAGCAATTTAAGTTTTTAAGTTTCTAGACTCAACCTCAGGTATGTCAATATCCAAATGTAAAGGAAGCCATAAATCTTCATTTAAAAGAGCAGTTCAAAAACTTTTGTGAACTAATAGGTACTATTTTTTTGCATCTGAATAACCATCTTGAAAAAATATTAGTATTAAAAAAAAATCAATTCCAATACTCATGTTGATTGACTCAATATTTACTAGAGAAAGGTGTTCTATCTGTATTTTTAGCTTACATCCACAACTTAAGAAAGAGAGAAGTTTTACAAAAGCTGCCCCCTCCTCTGTCTCCTTACAACTAAAAATGTATATATTTTAGAAAAATCACACATATTATTTCAATTTTCTCAAAGTTCCTTCTGTTTTTGATTTATTTTAACTACATACATCTCCAATTTTATCCTCATCTAACTAATGAAAAATGGAATAATCTTGCAATTCTTAAGCATCCAAACTTTAAAGTGATCTCTCTAAGAGTTACATGTTTGTAAGGGCTTCAGTCTTGCACCATAGCATATCTGGAGGACCTAGTATTGGCCCACTATAGTAAAATATGAAACACAGGCCATATATGCCAAAACATCCTCTTTGCCCACAGTGCTGACACCTTCCCCATTGTCAAACAGGTCCCACAAGTAAGATAGTTATAATGCCATTTTTACTATCATTTATACTCAATTATTCCCTTTGCTGATAGCTCTTTGTGAAGTTATGTCCCTTGCTTTCAACAGAGGAGTTTTTATCATGTATGGTCTGGCAGGATGCAGGTCCTCATAACACAATAAGGAAGTAGGATCAGTCTTGAAATAAAATTTAAGTTATTATTTATCTAAGAGATAGCAGACAATTTTTTTTCTCTTATTTTATAAAGGAATGATATGACACTCCATCACTGAATTCTGTATGGATGAAGTGTGACAGGGACAAAACAATTGTGGAGTTTTTCTATTCAAACTGGACTGATTACAGGCAGTAAACTGAGAAAACTTGAACAATCCTCAGGCTCTTTCATCTCTTTTTTTTGGTCCAAAAGCAAAACTGCTGATTTTTTTTCTAATGGTCTGGAACTTCTGCTCCAAATTTACTTTGTTCCCATAAAGTAAGCCTTAGAGCAGGGATGCAAGTTGACTGCATATTTGAAATCAGAATTTATTTTGACCATTTTCATTTGTTTTTCTCCCCAAGACTGGAAGCTGAAGCGAGGATCCTTGCTGTTTTAGGATTGCCATGAAAATTACTTTCTTTATTAGTATTAGACCATACATTCCTTTGAGCTGGTGTTCTACATCTGACACAGAAACCTAATATTAGAAAATTCAGAATTAAAAATCCTCCTCCAATTAGTGAAACTGGTAACAACTCAGTAAGCATAGACTAGTCAATAGTTTTTGGTGACACATTCCCAAGGATCTATATCCCACCCAGTCCTGAGATTAGCTAGGACACATAGAAGGCAAGAATAGACTGCTGTGACAAGGACACAAGTGATACTTGAAAAATAAGGAGCAGAGATTTACAGCATCTTCCCCTTTAAAGGTAAACTCCTACGGCAGCCGAAAAGAGCTAAGGACCCTGAAAATGGATTTTAGTAGACTGACACAGAGTTAGGGTCCTGATATTTCCTAGGCTTACCCATTATTTCTGTCAGCTTGAAGCAATTGAAAAGAAACATTATAAATTACCTAAGATGTTTCATGAAATTTGAAATCCCTGTGTTAGGTCAGGACATTTCTGGCAAAGCTAAAAACAGACAAAAAAGTGTCCAGCAGTAGGGGAGTCCATATAGTAACCCCATGAATTAGTATTTTCAATTATGGTCTTGCAGGAAAAGCATGCTAACAATATCTCAGTGAACAAATCTTGATATAGGTCAGCACCATTTCCTGTAGGGCCATGAATGAGCTAATGCATTGCTGATTTTTCAGCGGACTACATTTCTGGCTGTACTTACATACTTATTTCCTCAGCTTGAAATTTAGCTCAGCTGTTCAAGCACTAAATTTAAGTCTTTAGACTTCAGAAAAGTAAGATGTACACAGAAAATATGGAAAGTTTCTAAGTCTAGTGAAGTAGTAAGAGCATTTTCTGTGCATAAGAGGTCAAGAGAAGAAAAAAAAATCTCTGTCTAGTTCCTGTCCTATACATATTTGGGGCACTGATAGTGTCTCTGTATAGTCAAACTCTTGTTTAGACACTTGTAATGGCCCAAGAAAGTAACAGAGGATCAGCAGAATACGAACACCATGAACAGTTAAATGTTAATAAAATGAAATCTGTAGGTAGAACAAGAAGAAATGGAATAATGGCAAGAAAAAATGAACTCTTTAAAAAAGAACACCAAAACCATATATTAAAAATTGGAGGGAAAAACTTAGGTAACCAGCAAAAGTTTTACTGAAGAAGTGAGAAAGAGGAAAAAAATTACTATTTTTTCCCTAAAAGAGTTGAAGCAAGTATTCTGCAGAAAGTTTTATGTTCTATTTTTTTCAGAGTAAGTGAACATTTTGTACAATTGAAATTACTTATTTGAAAACTAAAACCCAATGTATGCTTGAGTGCATAATACTGCAGTTTTCTGAAGATTGCTGCCTCTTCTATTCCAGACCTCTGATCTTCCTTAGTGCTTCTTTTCTCTAGGTAAAAGCTTAGAAAAGACATGTGTAATACTTGTGTATCTTTTATGTTACCAAATATTGCTGTCTGCAATTCTAGATTAATTTAATCATGCAAGTCCTT
Organism: Pyrocephalus nanus; assembly: GCA_038380795.1. NCBI lineage: Eukaryota > Metazoa > Chordata > Aves > Passeriformes > Tyrannidae > Pyrocephalus > Pyrocephalus nanus. Next base: position 13,536,612 of record CM076261.1, on the reverse strand, counting down.
ATCTATACTCCTTTCAAATAATATTTGATGTTCATAGCTGAATTTATTCAGAAAAGTAACATCATCAGGTTCAGTAAAACTCTTCATTAATATAAATTGATCACAGGCTATTTTCAGAAACTTTTTTTATACAACACAGATTATTAATTTATTTAAAGAAAAAAAAATCTCATTTCCCAAATTGGACCAATGAAAATTCCAAACTTAAATGCATAAATAGTCCTATTATCTTGCCTCAGCTCTAACAGGAAGGTTTTCTTTTCAAAGAAATAGCACCCTGAAGCTTCTTTCTATGGAGCCCTGACTTCTCTAGCAGTTACCACATGTGTAATACTGAATATGTTTTATATGTTTTATGTGTTTTATGAAAATTTTTATACATGTGTTAAAATTTTTTCCATTGAATATTTGTGAATTTACAAAAATTCCTAATGCATTTGAACATTTTAGTCGATGACTTCTCATTCCTCTACAGTTCTCTTAAACCAGACATTTATTCATTTCACAAGTGACAACATAAATTTCAGTTTTCTTGTGAGTTCACTTTCTACTTAAGCTGACTGATGGGAAGCTGAACACAAGCCAGCAGTGTGCCCAGGTGGCCCAGAAGGCCAATGGCATCCTGGCCTGTATCAGGAACGGTGTGGCCAGCAGGAGCAGGGCAGTCCTTCCCCTGTGCTTGGCACTGGTGAGGCCACAGCTTGAGCATTGTGTTCAGTTCCAGGCCCCTCAGTTCAGGAAGGATATTGAGGTCCTGGAGCAGGTCCAGAGAAGGGCAACCAGGCTGGTGAAGAACTGAAGCACAGGTCCTGTGAGGAGTGGCTGAGGGAGCTGGAGCTGTTTAGCATGGAGGAGGCTCAGGGGTGACCTCATCCCTCTCTACAACTACCTGAAAGAAGGTTGCAGCAAAGTGGGGGTTGGTCTCTTCTCCCAGGCAACCAGCCTGGAGAAGGACAAGAGGGCACAATCTTAAGCTGCACCAGAGCAGGTTTAGGTTAGACATTAGGAAGAAGTTCTTTACAGAGAGAGTGATCTGCATTGGAATGGGCTGCCCAGGGAAGTGGTGGAGTGACTCTCCCTGGATATATTTAGGAAGAGTTGGGATTTGGCACTTAGTGGTGTAGTAGACAACGTGGTGTTAGGTCAAAGGTTGGACTAGATGATCTCAGAGGTCTTTCCCTACTTAGATGACTCTGTGATCCTGTGATTATATTGAGCTAACAGAGATTAAAATACAAAATATCCACCACTGGGCTATATAGTACTGGAGAACATGAATTTTTCCAAGAGCACACCCTTACCTCCCCTCTCCTCCCCTCCCCTCCTCTCCTCTTCTGTCCTCTCTTCTTTCTAATCTTATTTTTTGTTTTGTCTTTCTGCCTCTCCTTTTCTTTTTTTCCTTTTTCCTTTCCCCTTTTCCCTTTTCTTTCTTTAAATTATACCATGGAGCTTTGTGTGGATATTTGTCACATCATACTTAAAAAGAGAGCAGATTTTTGATACTATACACTCACTTCTTTCCCAGGAGCTGATGACAGAAAAGGTTTTTATTCAATGCTTTTTTCATACAACAGCATGGGGTTTATCACAATTCCCAGCTTGGTGAAGATATTAAAAATTCAAAATTAGTTGTTTAGCTCTAAAGAGCCCAAAAATTCAGTATCTCACACTTATTTTCTGGATGGAAGAATTTTTAGAAGTTTCTAGTGCACATAATTTAGTACTCATTTAAAAATCCAGATGCAAATGGGATCTGTTTTTCTATTAATGCACACAGTTACTTAACTGTGAAAGACCTGGGAAACTGTATGAACTAAGTCCTTTATAAAAGAACATGGATATATGCTTCCACCAGCTTTACATTAGATTTTGAGTTGGTTTCACTCAAGTCTATCAATCACATTAACAAGTAGTTTGGGAATTTTTGTTCTCTTTTGAAACTCCAAGAAAAACATACTGAGTTATTGGGAATCTCCAGTAACACCTGAATTTGCCTTCTACAGATAGTCCTGTATAGAGTTGCTACTATGTCATGTTACTGACACCAGTCCTGCAATTAAGTCTGGATCAAAGGGGAAACATGATGCCATAATTCTGAGTTATATGCTTCTAAACTAAAAAAAGATAGAACTCTAGATCTGATAGGATGTCACCCACTCCCTAATATATTTTCTTCTCCTCAGTAATGCAAATGGCATCCCTTGTCATTGAAATTGAGAGACACTTTCCAGTATCAGAATCAATTTTTTCAACTCCACATAATTCAAACTATTTTATTGTCTTTCAGATTCAATGTGTGCTTGAGAAATCTTTTAGAAAATATGAAAAAAAGAAAAATTACTTATTATTGCCAGAGACATGGAGCAAAAATTCAGACTTTTTCCCATTACAGAATTCTGGCAGGCTTATCTTGGATAAACTTTGATGCCTTGCCTTGTTCAAGGAATTAGATTTCAAGAAGTCTCATCAGTGTCATGTCACTTTTTCTGCAAAACTAATAAAATATAGAATATGGGACACTTCAGAAATAACAGGGAACTGCTATGATAATTTTCTTTACCCTCATGGTTCCTACATATGGGTAGTTTGTAATTGCATTCACACGGAGTAATATATCCTCACAGAGAATTTGCCAGTTTCTTACAGCTCCAGCCTGCTTCACCTGACTGCACTGGGCTTCCTCTGACACTGCTGAGTGTAATGGTAATTGCACTTTTGAACACTTGTCCACACAGAAAATTAATGCAAAAAAGCTTTTGTGCTCCAAATGCCTGTGAGGTTTACTTCTTGAAGCTGTGTCCCATGTGGAGCTATAGGCTGCTTAGCTGTTTGGTCTAAGGTTTGTATGGTATATCCTGAAGTTTAATTTCATGATTGCCTGTTTTTCTGGGGTGTCCTAGTCTTGACCAGCTCATGAGAGGAAAAATATAATAACAAAAATTTTGTATTTATTAGATCTTTAGGTTCTGTATTTTCAGAATCTGAAACCCAAGTAGTGACTAAGAGAAACCACAGTAGGGAAGGTATCTGATTCCATCTCAAGAACTGAATGCAACTTTCACAAAGAACTGAGTTTTAGGATTTTTTAACTTTGAATTACATGACCTAGTAAACTTGATAATGTCCTTTGAATGTAGGATTCCATGCAAGACCAAGATATTACCCAGATTTTTAAAGCTTATTTTAGGAGATGGGTGTGATAATTTTAGAAACTACTTGTATTTTATTTTCAAGCTTCAGTGAAGCCTCTCTACTCTACAAAGCAGTTTTGGTGGTTTTTTTAATGATATTGCAGACTATGTATTTGCTGAAAAACTTTTTTAAAAGGATCTAAAAAATAAAAATCTTTTCAGAGAAAAGTGCTATGTTTATATTGGTCTTCCAATTCTACCTTTTCTTTAAGTGACACATTAGTGAAATTAAAGTAGTGAGAAACATGAAGTACTGCTTTTTCTTCAAAGTATACTTCCAGAACCTGGCATGAGTCATCATCCTCTACTACTTAGAGATTTGCATACTTCCTAATAAATTTTCTACAGAACTTAGAGATTTTTTTTTTATTTACTAGTATTATGAATCTTTCTGTGAAAGGGACAGCTGAGAAAAGCCATTATTTAACTGCCATGGTGAAGAGGCTACTCCACAATTTTTGGTGAACAGAGTAGTTTTGTGTTCCACGAGGTCTTAAAGGAGTACACTGACACAGAATACAGATTGTCTCTCCACAGTAGCGGTTTAAGTCAAAATGTAATTTTACCGTTATACATCGAGGGCATCATTCACTTAAGATATCATACCCTGTCCTGTCCAAAATGACATCCTAGGCTTTTCATAGTCAACAGAGAGAGAATTACGTCATTCTAAGACACATACCTAAGGTAGATGATGTACCTTTCTGTACAAGAACATGTTTCTATTTATTCTGTAGAAACTATAAGTAAGAAGCTATAATATTTAGGCAGCTAACTTTTAGATTATTAAACTATGGAGAGGGAGGGGAAGGGTAGGAAGTGTATGAGTTGCATTACTTTCTTCATTATTAAGCCCCTTCTTCAATAAAGAAAAACTGAAGTGAAAAGTCATATCTTATTGTATCGTATAGTAAATTTCCTTCTGTGAAGTTCTTTGCTTTTTTAATCTTAAGAACTAAAAGCATTTCTTTTAAAGTTAGTAAGGAAAACACACACAAAATATATAATATGGTTTTAATGTTGAAGCATTAAAAATTAATATTCTGGAGACTGTATATATAGACATTTTCCATTGTCCTGCACACAAATACAATTGCTCTTTTACTTGCAAAATTATATACCAAAAAGAATTCAAGAAGTTATTTCCTATGAACAACTGAACAGTTGAAAAATACAGAGACAAAAATTTACAAGTGACTTAATATCAATTACTTTTGAGAGAGAAAGGCAGAGAGGTATACTTTCTGGAGATGCATTTCTCCCATGGTTTTTGAAAACCTAGTCTGCTTGAGGACATCAAAAGTACTGAAGAGAGAGCCATGTGCTACGGGGTTCCCCAAATCCATATTCAAGTAAGTAATGTTTGTTCTAAATGCTGGAACAACACAGAAATCAAAATTACGTCTACAAACAGTGCTCTCTCAGATTTTTCTTCTTTATGAGATGTTTGTCATCTCACCATTTGTTCTTGTACTAAACAAGGGTGAAACATAATCCACAGCATAGACTTTGCGATGAAAGTCAGAGAGAAATTACTTGTCTAAAGTAATTTTTAATTTAAAAAAAAAAAAAATCTACAACAGGTTTTTAGGAAAGCAATGTGCCCAAAGTCATGAATAGTACTTCTACTAGAATATGTCACTGACAAACAACAAAACTTTCAAAACTTTTCTGTTTCAATTATTAAGAGATACAAGGCACAAGCACCAAAAAGTCTAGTCACAGCAGAAACAGAGTTCTTTAGGGTTTACTTGCACATTCATGTACAGTGTTTGCAATCTATATTGGATTCATGTCGGAAGATGTAGTGCTCCTTCCTAGGAGAGAGAAGACTGCAGCAAGCAGTGCATCTCTGAGGCTGTGCTTTTTGTTATGACTTCTCAAGCACTCTTGATTTAGGGTTCATACTCAGCTCAAGCAAATCTCTACAGAGCACATACCAGAAATATAGGATCTGCCTGGGGAGAGATTATGACCCCCACATAAATTGCTTTTTATATGAGCATATTTTATATTCAAGCCTTGCTCCAGGATGAAAATCCTTCTAAGCAGTTAGAAATTCAAACTGAGAAAGAAAACACAAGATATGACACCAGTCTGACTTGTGCCCACAGAGCTGCAAGGCAATGTTCTTTGGACTCTTCTGTTTTACAAGACGCATTGTTTGCTCTAAATCAAGCTTGTTTGGTTTATTAGTATAATTGGGTAGGAAGTGCAAACATTGCCTATCATTTTCCTCTTCCCCAGGAAATACAGAATAGTGTGATGGCTCTCTGATAGAATGCAATGGAAATTCTTTACTAGGTACAGTCTAGGATAAAAATTATAGTTCTGATCCTTCACTGTCATATCTGATGTTAACAACAATAACAGTAGATAACCTGAATGAAAAGTAATGATAAATCAGTGATAGTAGGTTTCTTGCAGAAGGTTGCATTACTACTACTGCTGTCATTCAGGGAAATATTTCATGAGAGTTTTTGATAATATATTTTACAGACAGTCACATTTAAGATAAAGGTGCAAAACCCAAAAAGATAAGGATGCAGAAGCATGAGTATGATCAGAATATGAAAAAAAAATCTTCCAAATATTATCATCTTATAAAAAATTATTTTACTGTATTGCTCTCTGAAATGCTCATAGAACAGAATTCTGGACCCAGTGGCAAAATTACCTGTAACATCAGTGTTTGAAATTCTTTTAGTCTCATATTATCAGTTTTAAATTATTCTTCTACACTTTTTTTTTTCCATTTTTTTATATTACCAGTCATAAAAAATTCATAGCTACATTCTCAAGTATCTTAAAATTAATAGCCCCTCATTATGCTCAAAGAATTTTTGCAATTTTTGTTGGAAATATTAATCTTTCAGAACCAGTTTTATTGTCTCTGATGAATTTTTAAAGATCTGTGGAATTAAAATAACTAATACTCATAAAGCAACTGGTTAACCATCTCACTGCAGCTCAAGGGATGCACTATATATATGTTTTGTACTTGGTTGTTTGAATACTACATTGAATATTATTTACAGCAGCCTAACATATTTTCTCCCTGCCTTAGTCCACTCTTATTTACATTTCCATATGCTAAAAAGAAAAAAAACCAAAAAAACAAAAACAAACAAACAAAAAAAAAACACACACAGAGAAAGAGAGCAAAGAAGAACAAAGAGGGCAGAAGAACCAGGGGTGTGAGCAAATCAATCAACAAATGAGTGTTGGAATACCTTTCCTTAGCTGTCAAAGGTGGATGAATGTGATCCCAATCCTGCCTCTAGCTACAGAAACTGTCTTGTCATAAACATGCTAACCCAGTTTGCCAGTAAATCTGTTTATCAGATTCATTGTAGAGTGTTATTTAACAGAATTATCATTCACAGAATTATCATTCACAGAATTTTTATCACAATTATTTTAAATTTTTATTAATGTAATTTAATATTTAAAGGTTATTTATATATTTATAAATATAAAGTCATATATATACATTTATTAAAAGGTTAATGAAAATATTTTTGGTAATAACAGCACTCTAATTATTTTTTTCAAACCTTACTCTAAGTGGATGAAGATGTGTAACATCTCCACACTTTTTTTATCTTCATTGGCACAGTGTCCCAGCATACACAGGTAGGATGTCTTGGTGTAATGCTTTTTATGGTATAGCATGCACCATTTAATCCAAGGCAGCTATAGATATGAGATGTCACAAGTACAATCCTGTACTTCTGACACACAAGATGATGGGAAGTTGGAAAATAAATCTAATATTCATAACCTAGTGACTTCTGGGATCCTTTACCATTTACATTTTTCAGGAAAATGGGCAGGATTATTATACAGATCAGAGCTTAAATGAATGGCAATGAATGTTAGAAGAACTAGAAGGATATTAAATGGCATCTAGGAGCTTCCTTCAGAGCAATTTTATTAGAAAAGGAAAACCTACATCAAAACTGCTAATTAAAACTAAACAAACCCTCTCAACTTTATTATAGTTAAAAAAAAAGTATCATAAATTAAGACATTAAATATTTTCTGGCTGTTAAGACTTCAACAGACCATCCAGAAACCTTCTTAAAAATATCAAAAAGCATCAAGGGAAAATTATATGTTAAGGGTTGGTTTCATTATACTGATTTGTTCTCAAAGCTTTGACAGTATGCAGCAACACTGTCAGCTTCCTAAAACCTAGCTAGGCAAAGCACAGGCTCTTTGTAAAGTTCATTGACGCACACCAATGTTCTTCAGAATGGCACCACCATTCATACTGTCCAGAGTTTCTTGAGTTGTCCAGGCATTTATTTTCATGCGAATATGTTCACAATATTTCTGTCTGAATGTCTTGATCACAGAATCACAGAATGACAGAATCACAGAATCATTCAGGTTGGAAAAGACTTCTGAGATCGAGTCCAGCCTTTGATTGATCACCACTTTGCCAACTAGACCATAGCACTAAGTGCCACTACAGTGCCACATCCAGTCATTTCTCAAACACCTCCAGGGCAATCCCTTCCAATGTTTCTTTTTGTGAAGAAATTTCTACTGATGTCCAGCCTGCACCTCCCCTGACACAGCTTGAGGCCATTTCCTCTTGCCCCGTCTTGCTACAACCTCCTGTTAGGCAGTTGCAGATAGTGATAAGGTCTCCGCTGGGACTCCTTTCTTTCTCTCCAGGCTAAACAACTGCTGCTCAGTTCCCTCAACTGCTCCTCATAGGACTTACTATCTAGACCCTTCATCACCTTTGTTGCCCTTTTTTGGACAGACTTCAGCATCTTAATGTCTTTCTTGTGGTGAAGGCCCAGAACTGGACAAAGAACTTGGGATGTGGCGTCGTCAGTGCCGAGTACAGGTCAAAATCACTTCCCTGGTCCTGCTGGCCATACTACTCTTGATACAAAGATGAGAACTGATCAGAAGCTGACTGAGGAAACAAGAGTGTGTGGAAATAGCTGAAACCACGTCAAATAAGATAGAAGCAAAACTTTCTTAAAGATATTAACTCTTGCATATTATATACACTTCTAAGTAGTTTCCTGATCTATTCTGTTTTTTCTGTGCTCTGTACAGAAATAGATGGAAGGTAAGAAATACAGGTCCTTTGAGTTGCTTAAGAGCATGAAATACAAAAATTCTTGTTGTCTTTATGGGATTTTGCAGGCATGGGACATCTAGAAAACAGCTGAAGAGTAGTTTTAACAAAAGTAGAAAAGCTTAATCCATCAGGTCCACTCTCACATTCAAACATTGGCTGAAATAAGATACTTAAGAGATGCTGGGATCTCACTACACTGTCTGTTCACTAATTTAAAACATACAGTATAAAAATTATTACAATATAATTTTTCCTTATTTGTAATTGTTTTAAGCAATGTATCTGTAGCTATAGAGGTTTCCGGCCCCTTGTTTAAATGGCACTAAAAACATTCTCAGCACACAGTCTCAAGTCTAGCTAAATATCAAATGACAAAAATTTGATTTGGGCTTTTTGCCATTTTGAGAAAATTCACACTGTGCAATTAGAGCAACAGAGTCATTTTGTCTTAATGAAAAGTATATCTTTCTTGAAGCACAGTAAAAATGCTTTTACTGTTTGTAATATACTACACCGGCTCAAATTTTCTGACTACAAATATCTTTTCAGGGCTACCTGTCATATTAGCTAAAAAAAATAAAATCAACCCTTCAGATTTTTTTTTCCTACTGATAATGTCCAGTTATTAAGAATTCTTAAAAGTCAATAGCATTGTTCGCATGAGTAAGTATTGCAGAATTCTTTCAGTCTAGAATTATTTATCTATGTGACAAAAACAAACATTTATATTTTATATTTTATATCAAAATCAAAAGTTTTCAGATATTGTATCAGATATTACACTTTTTTTTTATCTTGTAAGAAAAGTAGAGGGGTATGAGGACTAATATCTTGAATAGCTAATTAGATAAATACTCTCTTTTTCCATTAGAAAAAAAATGAAAGGAAAAAAAACTTGTGTTGAAATATTTTGTATTTCAATTGGTAAGAAACACCTGAAAAGTTAAATACAATATCATTTCAGGACATTCACTTCCTCTTAAACCATCATTACACTTTAGCTAAAAGAAGGCACAAAAATGCATGACAGGAAGGCTATGACTTACTCACAGTGAATAAGAAATAAACTGAGTTACCTGCTGTGGAAGTCAAGAACATGTGAGAACCAAAAGTGATGTAATTTGGAAAAGTCAGATGATAGCACAGTGTCAGAATAGGGTATTTGAGGGAATCTTTTTCAGCAAAGAGTTTCAACATTCAGTTCTTTCATCCAAACTTCTGACAAGACAAATGTTTAAATGTTGGGACTTCTTAGAGGGGAGAAGAAAAAGTCCAAGTACAGAAATAAAAATTAGAACAAGGAAGGATACAGAAAAATAAAAATGGATAAAATAAATACATAGAGAATTTGTACAAAAGGAAGATTTACAATTCATACAAACACAAGCTCTGGTAATTGAAGGATTTTTAACAGGGGAATTTTTATATAGAAATAATTGCTCAGGTGCCCTTAATTACAACAAAATCAACCCAACTGATTGTTTAAAAATGTTCTTTCAATGTTACACTAGGACACAGAGAAATTCTCCAATGTAGCTTTATAGATTATGCTGTTTGAATACGACATTTAATTAAATAAAAAAGATATTCTAAATCTGAAGCCTCAGTGCTTTCCAGATTCATACTCAGTATCCAATTAAAATGAAACCTTCACGACAGTTATTATGTCCCATCCACATTAATGCAACAGGATAGAGCCTGATTTTCCTTCAGATACTGGACATATATTACTGTAGATACAGTATCTTCTAGAGTTGCCTCTGATTTACTTTTAGTAATCAGACCTAGTGAATATGAAGGCTTGACAAAGGCTTTCTCTTAACACTGAGTTATCACAGGAATTATGGGCATTAGGTAAGATCTGATTAGTGGAATTATTTCAATTGTTCAAAATAATTTTTAGTCATGTGATAGGATTAATTTACTGACCTAAATGATGTTCTCACATAGTGCAAGTTCTAAAAACCCTTGTTCAGTTCTGAAGTCAAATGTTCCCATAAAATTCTTCATAACATCTGCAGAGTTTATTTTCTTTAGCCTTATCAGTGCTGTTACTCAGGCCTGCACAAACTAGTTTCAAAACATGTTAGCTATGAAGTGTTTTCTGCTTAAAGTTCTGCCTCTCAGTTCCCTGTTCATTTCATGCAATAGGTGGAATGTTAGTGGTTTTCATATTGCTTGCATGCACTACCCTAGTTACCAGAGGTAGAGGTTTTGACTGGTGATCATGAAATCTTAATTGGAATATAAATATGCCTGTATAAGCAGAGTAAAACTAATTCACATACTTTACAAATATATCCAAAGGTGAAAGCGAAATCTTGTTCATCTTAATTTAGTTTTTAAATATATCTGAGCATTCAGATCTATATGTAATTCACTTTGAAAATAGAAGAAAATACTGGAGGAAAATAATGCATTATAATTAGATCACTAATAGTTTACAGACATAAAATTTATTTTAACCATTAAAAATTATACAATAATATTTGAACTAGCATTTTAAACATTGCTCTCTTACAGATCTTGTTGCTATTACCTGACAAAACAAACTATTTCAGAAATTAGTGTTCAAAGAATATTTTTACTTGACCAAAAATAATCTTGCCAAAGGGTGGTTCAGAGTACTTTCACAAGCTTTGCGTTAGTACTCCTCTACATGCTACACAGAGAGAGCAAATATCAGGGGATAGAAAAACATACATGCCATCTACCCGAAACACATTTCTTAGATTATTATCTACTCTGGTAATACTGTCAATGAAAGAAAAGTAAAATATTGCATTGTGACAGTGAGATGACCCAATGCTCTAATTATAAAAATCCACATATCTGCCTTTCCCTTCTCCCAGGGCAAACAGACATGGCAGTTGTGAATGTAACAGCATTGTTTTGACACCTTCTGTGATAGAAGTGTACTATGGCATAGAAGTTGTAATTTGTTAGCTTGCAAAAGAGAGAAACCAAAGTGATGCAGATGTCTGGAGTAATCATCCTTGTTACTTAAGCAATAGAAGTTTGCAGATGGTAATAATTTTTATTGGATCAGCTGATGGGGAAAGGATTTTTATGTGGCTGTTTTCAAGTCTTAAAAAAATGCAAAACAGTTAATCAGTTATTTTTTGTGTAATCATTGTTGTTTTGGTAGAATGAATTGATGTGTATGCTGATAATGATCACAGACTTCTAAATAAGGGCTTTGCTCCTCTATGGATCATTCAGTTCCCACCCCCAAAATTTGAGTCCTTTTGTTTTTCTTGAACTGACAAGTTCCAAGCTAAGTAAATCTGATAAAAGGATAGTAAAAATGGTCCAAAAACTAGTCAGCAGGGTCTTCACTGGAATTTGATGCCTATGCTTTTTAAACTCATAAAACTTCCTAAAATCTAAAGTGACTGTTCATGTTATTTCTGAGTAAATCTAGTTCAAAAAGTAACAAAGGCTGGAAATCCCAGGTAAGGCAAAAATTGTTCTCATTCTGAATATTGCTAAATGTCACCAAGGCATTTCAAAGAAATATAATAAAAAATATATTTTTTTTTATGTGCCACTCTTAGCCCTTTCCTTCATCCACTAAATGCTTCAACAACATAGGACAGATTAGTATTGCTAATTCTCTCAGCTGTAACAAACAAGTTGTCTTCATCTCCATTGTGTACGATAATTTCATTGCAACTTTGAGAAAGTCACATATATTTTGTTTTATTCCCTTGCATTCTTCTTTAGATATAAATAATGATGAAAAATGTAATATTTGTTTTACAAGGTTTTCATGGTTAACCCCAGAAGGCAACTGAGCAACACCCAGGTGCACACTTACTCTGCTCCCTGCCCACAGTGAGGAGGAGAATCCTTGAAGAATCCTTGAAGTACACAGAAAAAAGAAGAAGAATCTTGGAAGAAGAAGAAGCTTAGAAGAATCTGAGAAGAAGAAGAAGAAGAAGAAGAAGAAAAGAAGAAGAAGAAGAAGAAGAAGAAGAAGAAGAAGAAGAAGAAGAAAAGAAGAAGAAGAAGAAGAAGAAGAAGAAGAAGAAGAAGAAGAAGAAGAAGAAGAAGAAGAAGAAGAAGAAGAAGAAGAAAAGAAGAAGAAGAAGAAGAAGAAGAAGAAAAGAAGAAGAAGAAGAAGAAGAAGAAGAAGAAGAAAAGAAGAAGAAGAAGAAGAAGAAGAAAAGAAGAAGAAGAAGAAGAAGAAGAAGAAGAAGAAGAAGAAGAAGAAGAAATTGCAGACAACAACTGTAAAATATTAATAAAAATATCTTTAAGGGAAAGGAGAGAGGAACAAAACCCAAGAGAAACAAGTGATGCACAACACAGCTGCTCTCCACCCACTGGCTATGCCCAGCCAGTGACCAAGAAGTGACCAGCCCCTCACATCCCCCTAGTGTATAGATTGAACATGGTATTCTGTGGTGTGGAATATCCCTTTGCCCTGTTCAGGTCAGCTGTCCTTGTCCATGCTTCCTCCCAGTTTCTTGTGCACCTGCTTGCTGACAGAGCATGGGACACTGAAAGTCCTTGATTTAAAGCAAGCACTGCTTAGCAACAAAAATCTAAAACAATAGTTTCGTACTAAATCCAAAACACAGTACTGTATCAGTTACTAAGAAAATTATCCCAGCTGAAACCAGGAAAAAAGGTATTGGGTTCCTTCAAAAAACCCCAGGAATGTAATTACCTGACTACATGGCTTTTCCAAACCACCTGAGTTTCACTACTGTTACTATTTCACTTAATGTTGCTGGTGCACACTTCAGTGGAGTTTATTTCTGGTTTTGAAAGTTAGTTTGTAGTGCACATGCATGCTTCATGTGCATAGCTCTGTATAAACTAATCTGTAGCATAAATTGACATTGTAGGTGGCAATTAAAAATCTAAACACACCTCATGACGGTGTGAGGCTGGTATATGGTGCTCTATGTGTGATTATACATTCGCATATACACCAAATATTTTACTAAGTCCATATGAGTTGTCTGTTTGATAGGTTGCAAAATAAAAGCTTCTAGAATATGGAAAAACATTCAGGAAGCAGTATAGAACGAGATCAGTAAATACTCAGAGAAAAAGTACAATTATAACTGTGTTCTGTAAATATGTATATGTGAAGCATTTAAAATACAGCTTTCTTTTTTGTCCTGTGTGAGTAAAAAGTCATTCTTCATGAACAACTTAAAGATAACAATATACACAAAGGCACTCATGCCTTTCAAAAAGAGCCTGCATTAACTTCTGACAATTGATATTTTGCTGCTGCTGCTCTTCTTAAAAGCAGTACTGGGTCTGAATGTTCTTTTGCTCAAGAGGTCAATGGAGTTAGAGGACACTGCTCCTCTTGCAGGAAATAAATCAGGGTCATCCACAATAATACCACTCCCAGTCACTCTTGGAACAGTAACAATAAAATTTGACGAAGCGGCATCTAGCAGTCATACTGTAGAATAAGGAAGGAATATAGTCAATCCTTTTTAATTCATGCTATTTTGTTAAATATACCTCATCATCTAGACAATTTGGTTTCACAGTAGGGTGAATTGTTATAAAAAATAATAATTCATCTTTTCCTTCTCTTTTAATAATCTTGTGTGAATTTAGTTCTTGCCTCCATATTTAATCCCTAAGAAACAAGACTTAAGGAGAGAAGGAAACAAAAAATAAACATTAGGGCAATATGCACGATAAGCAACAGGGAACTCCAGCAGTATATCTGGCCTTTGGGAAACAGCAGCTAGAGTTCCTTGGGAGGAAAAATTCCTTCCAAAAGCAATTTTCAACAAAGGGTTCCCTCATTCACAACTGCAAGCCACAGCTTAAAGATCTGTTAAATTGTGTACATTTTGTGAAATTAAAACATATAAAGTCTCAATTTTTTCATTTCTGTTCTAGTACTTCTGTATGTCACAAGGAAGCTCATTGCTTCATTGCTTCATTGCATCATTGCTTCTCCTGCTCCAGAAGAATTTGTGCCACCTACTCATGCTGTGTTATAATGCCCTCTTGTGCAGGAGGCTTTGCCACTGTAAGGAACCAGTGGTGCTGCACTCCAGTGGATTGCTGCTGGTGCAAACATTACCCTCTCTTGCCATGTTTCTATGCTCATTTGAAGTTTGCCTATATTTTGCAATATACCATGTGCAGTCACATCATATAACACCACATCCATACCTTTAATGCCAGTATATGAATAAATCTCCCTAATGTTACTTAGAGATGAGTCTTCCGCAGCAAAAAGAGACAAAATGAAAGAATTAACACAAGCTTTCCTGCCAGCATGGTCCTTCTTCCCAAATTAAAGAGAAGATCCTTTTACTTTGCAGATTCACTTTGTGCATACACAACAAATACATTTCATGGGTACAGGCAGTTATTAAAACAAGCAAAGTGAATGCTTTCAAAAGCCTTACACGTGAGTTTAACCCTGGATATTCAGTATTAAAAGAAAGAAGAGAAAAAAAATTCATTCCTACCAGTTCTAGTAACTCCTAAATGTTTGAAAACTGGTAAATACTGTTTCAGTGACAATGGATTTTTGAACATCAAATTGAAGTGAAAATGGCACAGAGCTGTAGTGGGCTTTCAGGTGCTTGAAATATAGAAAACAGAGACCAGGACTGCAGTAGCAGAAGAGATGCTGAGCTATAACAATTGTGCTTTTCAAATTACAGTAAGTGCAATTAGAATACATAAATATACTTGTCAAGCAGTGCTGGGCTGACCATAAAAAATGGATTTTTAAATGAAGACTATTATGAATGTACAAGATGAGAGTTGATATTACCGGTGTTTTATTTAAATGTTTTTACAAGGCCTTGTTTTATGGAATGCAAACACTGCAGTGGAGGACAGTTGATTTTGACTAGTGCTGCACTTTGAGGTCAGTAAGGAGCTGCTGACCAACTTCAGTGAATATTAGACTGAGCTCACAGTGCTTCCTTGTTCAGCTCTCATACCGCAGTGACAATCCCACTGGAGTCACTGAGAATGATGCACGAGCACAGACAGAATACAGATTGAAGTACTAGTCCATAAAGTAAGTGCTGACAGCAGTTTCTAAATTTTTCCAAAATGAAAGGTGTACTGTAGAGATTCCTAGGCAGCAGAAGTCCCTTATGCCCCTGGGAGCTAAAGCATACTACAGAAGACACTTATCTGGATAGAAGAAATTGCATATCTCCTGTTTTTTAGAACAATGAAATACCTAGATTTCTCAGAATGAGGTCTGATTAGATCAAGTAGCCAGCCACCATACCACCACAGACAGTCCCTTGGAATAATGAAGGGAAAGAAAGGAAGAGGGAAGAAAGTGAGAAACAAATGAGAGATCATGGAAAATGACAGATTAAAGAACAACAAAAAACCTGAAGCATCTCAGCATCAGTCACTACATATGTTTGGCAAGGCATTGCTCATTTGGAATACTAATAGCAGAATTCAATACATTTTTTTTTCATGGGCAGCTTTGGATTGTTAATCACAAAAGAAATCAAGCTGTAACAAAAACTAATTCAATATGCAATTGACTATGTTAGTTTGGAGTTGTTTCCCGTTATCTTTAAAATGTATACTAAAATCTAAGGTACTCTTTTTGATGCATCAGTTTAAAGGAATATCCAAAATTGCAGTTCAGAATAGATATAAAGAATGCTTCAGATTTTAAAGGAAGTTTACGTATGTACCCACATTCCTTATTTAGATTTTGGTTTTGGCATACTGGCACTGACAGCTATTGTAGCAGTACTCATTACTATTTGTAGAATTGGGGTGGGAAAAAGGGGGAGAGAAAAGTGTATGATCCTTTGTTTTCTTTTAATTTTGGTTTGGTTTGCTTTAAGATTAGAGGAAAAAAAAACATTATATTGCTACATTACTCTACCTTTAATAATCTAAAATGCATTTTACCATTAAAGAAAGGCCACAAGTAAAATTAACATCTCCTGAGCCAAATTAGGTTCAGGATTAGACTCAGTTTAAAAATTAGTTCGGAATTAGGCTCAGTTAAAAGGTTTTATTTCCCTAAGGAATGCTAGGACACAAGTACAGTAATTCCTTCTAAAAAATAAAAGGTAAAATATACCACTCCTATATTAGACCAGGCTTCTACCAAGCATTTCACTGGTTACTGCCAATGCGGAGGGAGTGCTACCTTCTGCAGTTGCAGACAAACCAAATCAAGACATACAAGAATTAGTCAGACAAATTAAAGTATTTCTGGAAGTAATTTCTGCTCATCAAGAAATGGTAAGGCCGAGAGCCAACGCAGTAGATAGGTAAGTGTCATCAAAAAGCAAATTCATAATATTCACGTAAGGAATTTATTGAAAAGATGCCCAGATACAATTAGAAACACTAGGAAAATGATCAGAGTTATATTTCTAAGACTAAAATTCTACTGAGGTGCTCTACTAACAAAAAACATTAGCCTAAATCCCTCCTATTTCCTATTTTGAAACCATGAATGTCAAAATCCTCATTTAACTTCTAATAAGCTTGGAAAAGTGAACATACAATAGGTCTTGTGTACCTAATCTGAAAAAGTGGAGAGAATTAAGATTTTTAAACAACCATTAAGAAAAATAAATGGGAACACTGGCCACAGCTCTCCCAATCACCAAACAAAACCATCTTTCTGCTTGGTGAAAAGAAGCAAACTGAATCTATTCTGGATAGACACCTTTGAATGCAGCCCACCAGCACCTCTGAAGGGTGTTAAGAGTCACAGAGATATTGGTTAAATCGTTGAAACTCCTGCTATCATTGTCATAAAAGAAAATTACTTAGAAACCTTCAGGAAGGGGTTCATGTCAGATAATAGATATCTAAGTCAATCTGTACAGATCACCACACAGGGCTTGCCTTAGACAAGGAACTGGCTTTAACATTTTGCAGCTGTATAAATAGGGCATCTAATCCTTCCTAATCATCAGAAATAACCAAGAGTGTTTTTCTGTGGATCTGGGCCCATATTCTGGTGGTGGATGTGTTACCAACACTCGAATGGAAACAAGTTCTCACTGAATTACACAGGATCTGGCCTTTAAATTTATTAGCTGAAATGCCTAGTTTAGTGAAACAGAATGTCTTTATTACATTTAATTGAGTCGGGAAGAAGAACGATTAACAGTTACTCATTTTATCTTTGCATAATGAACAAAGTTCTTTTCAAAAGTAAAAAAAAAAATCAATTTAAAGAAATCCACTAGATATCATTACAACACTTCTAGATGAAGCTTTAAAGGAATAGGCACTATGAGGATTCAAGACATGACTGGTGAATCACAGTTTAAATTCAAAATTTGATTGTTATGTCTTCCATGTACGCCTATTCTTTGACCATTCTCAAACCTGTTTCATCATGGAAAAGTACAATATAGGCAGAAAATTAGAAGAGTAACACAATTACATGCCATATGTAGGAAGAAGTATAGTAGTATTTGAGAAAAGGTCACTGCTGTACACAAGTGCATCAGCAGAAGTACAAAAAATAAGAAAGTGAGAATTTTTGCTCTGTTTTTACTCTATCTCTCTGAAGAGTATCCAAATGAGAATTCTAAGTTCAATGAGAATGCCCTCTAACAAAAATACATATTATTAAAAATCATAGCATTAGCATCTCATTGACCCAACCTAATGAATTAGATGATCGACCAAGAAATTTTTCTCATCTTTGTCTTATTCTCTTACAATACTAACTATTGGGATTATTCACTCTTGCTTGCTTGTTTACACAAAAATGAACCAGTAAGAACAACACACACCATAAAACTGTGTATAAGTTCTCAGTTAGAACCTGCACCATGAACTCCCAAGAAAACTTCTCCAGAGCACTTCTATCATCCTGCTCTGAACTCTCCCTTAACTCAGTACACAGTAAACTTGAACCATTTGCTTCCTTGGCTTCTGTGTTAGAAAACAGATAAATGAATTGCTTCTTTCCTGCAGAGTCTTCTCTGCAAGCCTCTATATGAAACTCCTCTCAGTCTCCCTGCAGACATCCTGTCTTTGTGAGACAGCACAAAGTGTTTCCAGGACCCCATCTATTAATGACCTAGAAAGGGAGTGTGCCGACCTTTGTTTAAACTTGGTGACAAGATGTTTTCAGATACACTTGTCCCTACCTAAGCTAAAAAAAGAACACAGCTTCTAAACTCAGTGGGTGGGGGGCTGATAGGTGACTGAGCCATCAGAGGTGTCGCCAAAGGTAGGCAGGCGCTCTGCGGGGCTGTGCTGAGGACTCAGGCAGCTGAACCCCCTTCACTGCCCATCTGAAGCAGCACTGACACACTTCAAATGGGACTCGTGAAGACCTGCACTGTCAGAGGGCTTGATCAGACATATCATGGTAAAAATACTTGCAGGTCTTATGAAAACTTTGCCAGTCTCTTTTAAGCACAAACATGCAGAATGACAGGTGCTCACACTATGCTACCCAACACTGTGGCACTGAAGTCATATTTTTGGGGGAAGGGGACAAAAACATTTTGGAAGATTATTGAAGTCTATGCCATCACAACTTTCCTGGAGACCAGGCATAAAAGTATAGATTGCTTTCAAGCTGCACTAATGTTGAAGTTGTAACCTAGCTTGAAGAGAAAAAATTTACTGGATAAACATATCCAGCTTTCAGAATCTGCAGCTTATCAGAGCTTGTGTGATATAATCTGTACAGCTGTTCAGCCCATCTCTGTAAGACCATCTATACTTTGTGGAACATTTCCTTAATAAAATCCATTTGGAAAGATTTTTACTTTACTTTCCTCACTTCTGTTTTAGAAACCTGGCCTAAGCACAAATTTGTTTTGATTCATGTCTTAGGAGACCTTTAATTTTCAGCAAATACTTTGCAAAAAACATTTTTCATTATTGAGCAAGCTTTGTTTTTGTAATGGGAATTCAGACAAAGTGGGACAGATACTGATTGTATTTTTTTCACTAGATGAAAACGACAAACAAACAAACAAAAAACCCCCAACAAAATAAAAACTTGTTGAATTATGGCATAAATAAAACCAGGTTTTGTTTCTAGGAAATTAAATTTCTCCTTCATATTCTTTAACGTTTGTGAATACTTTATTGGCACTCTCTTTTATAAGAAGTATTCTCAGAGGTGATTTAGAGTTCTGAGGCATGGAGAGTTAATAGCTACAAAATGAATAAAGGAACACAACGCTACCTTTTTTTCCCCCCTTGTAATAGAGATCAAACTGGGGGGGGAGGGGGGAAGAGAGAGAAAGAAGGAAAAAAATCTCTGAAAAATACTGAAGTATAATACCTATATTTTTACTCACAAAATATCGTTCCTCTAATGACAAGAAGCTACAATTCTTCCCCCCATTTCTTATAAGACAGCTAAGTTTAACAAAAGTAAATTCCCATGTAATTTCATGAGATTCCACACATACTGAGGAAATCATAAGCAACATGAAAGAAAAAATTTGAGACTACTACCATAACAATTCTAATTTACCTCTCTCAGTGGCTCCAGTTTATTAAAGTCCTAGCAAAAGCTGGTGATCACAAGGAAAAGGTACATATTTTCAAAAGAATATGCCGTCTGTGTCATCTCATTATAGACTACTTTGAAGATAAAAAAGTCTGCGTTAACGATATAATTAAGGAGAGGGTTTTTTATTTTCAGAGGGTTTGCTGCCAATAAAACTATCGTACTCTTTCACCCAAATTTTCCATGACCTCCTATTAAAATCAGTATACTAATCCACACTTCAAGCAAGAAGACATGAAAGAAAGAAACTCTACTTTCCACATTCAGGAAGGCTAATGTGGTAAAGTCTTTAAATCTTGGTAATATTTATTCTATTTTCCTTTCTCATTCTGGAAGAAAATTTTTTTAATTGCAGTCTGTAGACTGGTGGTCATGCCATAAATTCTACCCAAATAAATTCCACCCAAATAAAAAATTAAATTATTGTGTTGGATGGTGTCTTATGGAAGATTGTTCACCTCTCTCCATAGTTTTTTTATCAATAGAATGCTAGGAGAGAAGCATCGCATTCATCTGTATACATTTACATTTGGAAAAGAAAAAAAGGGAAAAGGAAAAATAACCAAAACCAAGCAAACAAACAAACAAACAAAAAAAAAGGAAGACAAGTAATTTCTCCAAAAGACAATAAAATTAAAGTGAACCAAGCAGAAGCAAGATTTGAAACAGTTCAGCTTTTATTTTTCTCCCTAAATTGCAACCAAAATATTACATTATACAAACTTTCCTAAAAGACTTATTACTGTCTTTGGCAGCTTAAGTATTCCAACACTGATGAAGGGCAAATATTGCATCTGCGTGTTTAGGGTCAGTATATGTAACTGACCATATAGGGAGCAGTTTAGTGTAAGTACACAGATACTGCACATATTCGAAAAACAGTTTCTTCTTGTTTAACTACATAAAATCATGGTTTGTATTCCCTTATTATGTTTCTTAATGAAAGATTCAGATATAGTAGCAGCTGTATGCACCTACAACCTGCTTGTGCAGGATCTGTATCCCATGGAGCTTATAGGACTTTTTTTGGTTTGTTGTGGGTTTTTTTGGTTTGTTTTGTTTTTTTCTAAATGTTAAATGTGTCTTGTGTTTGTGTATAGAGAAATTAGCACCTCAAAGTGCTATAAGGTAAAACAACTTCTCTATTTTAGCGAATTCAGCCCATTCATTCCATGGACTGTAAATATGTCTGAGTGCTGTTGAACAGAAAATATTGTTGTACAGCACTGACATTACCCTTTCTTAATAGGAGCTTAATAGGTGCTCTAATAGGTCTTAATAGGGGCTTAATAGGGGTCCTAATAGGCATTCACAAACTCAGGAATTTTACTCTCCCACCTTCCCTGAGCCTTAAGGCTCATTGTTTTCTTTGTTTCAGCTTTACCTCCTTTTTCTGCACAGTTGAAGCCTCTGCCCAATTCTCTCATCCCCAGATTCTCCTGGGCAACAAACAGAAAATATGTATGTCTCATTTCTTTTCTCAGTGACCAAACCCATGTCTGGTACACCTTGAAAATGGCACTTACCAGAGCTCTTGTTTCCCAGAACACTCTGGATGACAAGAAAAGAATGGAAAACAGGGGTATCTCTTTTATCACGTGAAGCTTTGTTGGTTTTTTTATTTTGTTTTGTTTTTTCAGTTGCAGATAGATCTTTGCATGGTGATAAGGTCAGTAGCTCAAGAAGAATAGGAGTGTCATCCCAAGCCCCCTCTTTCACTTCCATACAGTCATTTACAACTCTACCAGAAAGAAGACAATAACGAACTGTGCACATTTACTTCATCTAGAAAATCTTTTTAAAAAATCAAGCACACCACCGTAACACAGGCTAATGTAGAGCAGAAGTTGGATACAGTGAATATTTTTACACAGAAACGCATCATAGGTGAGGCACTGCTCTTTACAAAAAGTGTCAAGTAAAAGACAGCATGTGGTTTATGAAAGACACATTTTCAAAAGGAAATAAATTTTATTTTAATTATTCTAGCTATTTCTGATATCTCCTATATAAGAAAGAAAAATAGAAAAAATAGTACTTCAAAAAGGGAGGACTTCAAAAAGTAATTTTCTATTAAAGCTGCAAAATATTTTCCACTAATAGCTGCATCCTGAGGTAGATGGTATTCAAAATTACAGAACCTACAAATGATGGGGGTCAGGACATCGGGTAGATAACAGAAAAGATACATTTATGATTTAAACTTAATGGAAGTAGATTAATATCTTGATTCCCTTTAATTATTTTTTTTAATCTCTATCTTTCAGAAACACTTTATCTTACCCAGCCTTGAGTTAAAGAGTGACTTCAAGGGGTCACAATGAAAGTCTGATGACTTCTACACTGAGACCTTAGTGATTCTTCCCAAGATGCCTACTGTAGTCAAAAACAAAGTGTGCCTTCAGAGTACCTTGCTTTGGAATGCAGTAGTCCAATAATAACCAGAACTGCATCAGAGTATTGAAAATTAAGCTTAAATACTGAGGGAATAAAAATGTTTGTCACATTCTGACATGGAAGAACAAATAAACTCATGCTCTAGATAAACAGAAAGATAACTGAGCTATCAAAGCTGATTCTTTTCCAAATGCCTTCAGTAAAATGAGGGGAGTGGGTGTGAGTATAGGGTGAAATATGCCTCTGAATTCTCATCTGGATTTCTTAGGAAGAAAAGTTAAAAATAGAGGAAAGTACTATTATAAAATCTTTCTAAGCAAAATATAAACTGTTATACTACTGCATCAAAGCTTGTTTCTCTTCAAGACTGAAAGAGTTTTAGAATTTATCGCAATGCCTTAAATTTAAAATTCAGTACTTGAATTGGGACTGTTTTGTTAAACATTATTCTATTTGAGAAAAGATGTCAACCTACAGGAGATCAAACTACCTTCTCTTATAGACCTCTATCAAGGACTTTCTTCAGAACTACCATAAAATTATTAAAGATTACTTTTGCATGAATTTATATTTTAAGAACTTTTTCTAAGTATGAGTTTCAGTTTTAATAGTTAACTGAGTGGCATGCAAGAACTGAGGTTATAGTAAATTAAAAGCTCTCTTAGGCACCAGCTCCCAACTTCTTTGGCAGTTGACAACCTGGGTAAAGCCATGTTTTGTCCAATGCCCTTATGCCAGACATTTAGCAAGGATGATAATTCACTTAGCCTCTCTCTGCAGTCCTGCTCAGCTTTGTAACTGATTTAATCAGTCTGCTCAATTAAAACTTTATCAAATTTTATGAAAATTTATGAAAATTTCATGAAAAATTTGTGTTCTGTAGAACTAGATTTTCATGAAATTCAGGCAAAACTCATGAAACATTATTCTTCAGTAACAAGAATGTTTTAATAAGAATCAATCACAGTAGTATTCCATATGTACTGTAGTTTTATCTATTAACCTAGTAAGATAAAATACGAGCTGGTTTGCAAATGAGTAGGTGCATTAATAAGTGTCCACATCAATCTGCAGAAGGCAACATTTGATTTCCTACTTACTGAGGGTTTATGATCAGCATGTATTGATTTGTGGAGCTTCTGGTCAGAGCATTTTTTTTTGCTTTGCTTACTCTTATTTACCAAAAGCAAAAATAAATTTAAGTGTTCTGTTGAGACACTCCAGAAAATATATTAAATATTCTTGTCTTACACCTTCTTACACTTTGTTAATTTAATTAAAACCCTCTTTACAAAATCAAACTCTGCCCCCAAAAACAAACCACAACCCAACAACCACACACACACACAAAGACAACTGATGACAAGATACTGCTAACTTGTTCAATCAAGGCAATCCAAAGTGTCCACAACATTTTCAATATCACACTTCATTAAAGAAATAATTTTATTCACATCAGAATTAATAGAGTAAACAACAAGCATTTAATCAGCCAGACTTGGATATATTAGATGAAGGAGAAATATCACTGAGGAAATGAGCTTTAAAAATAATCCTATCAGAGACAAAACATCTTACTATCTTCATTTTTTATTTCTTTTGTCCTTCACGACAGAAAGCAAGGTAGCATGATCATGCAACCTTTCTCTGGCTAAATTCTAACTCAAAGGTATAAATACAATTATAAAAACACATAGTTATCCTTTAATCATAAATAGATAAATAAATAAATATTCTGAATTAATTTCAACTGGTTGATCTTATGCCCTGATTTTATGTTGCTACCAACTACGAAGCCAAGCACCCTGCTAAAGAACAAGTTGTTTTCTGGGGGACCTGTTGTGCTTCATTTTACCACAAGTGATTGATAGCTTTGCCCTACTGCAGTGACTTTGTGGCTAAAAGTGCATGTGCTCATCATAATTCACTGTACCAAATGCTTCTTGTAATGTCAAATAAGAACCTGGTTCTCCAGTGGATACACTTTGAAAGAGCCTACAGAGCTTTGAGAGTACTAAGTATCTGCCTGAAAAAAAAAAAAAAAAAGGCTTTGGTTTGGATACCAAAAATACAAATTCTTTATGAGTAACTTATGCTTATTTCAGTAGTGTAAATACACATATTTAATGCACATATATGTCTCTATGCAGGGACATAGATGTGCAACTGTGTCATACATCTGATTTACTATTTGACTTCAGATATAAAAGCGGCCTCTAGTCAGCAAGTCACTTTTACTACTTTCTGTGGGTAGATAGGAATATTGTTTTCCTTTATCTGACAACATATACAGTTTGCTCAAAGCTCTCAGACAGAATTTGAACTTTGGACAAGGTAGCTTTTATTTTATAATCCAAAGGTAAAATCTGAAAGAATGATCTGTTTTTCTTCCCCCTCCCTTTTCCCCCCCTCCAGAAGAGAAACACCATGGGATTAGCAAAAAATTAAACATTGGGGATTTCTGACATTGATTTCTTTCCCCTTTGGTTGCATTCTGTAAAAAAACTACATATTTTTACTGGAGATTTAAAACAGATGAACCATTTAAGGCCAGTGTAATCAAGATGAATGATAACTCTGAACAGTAGTGTTACATTTATTCAGAATACGAGTGTGAGTTTTCTTGTAGCTTATCAATCTAATGTCACTAAAAGCAAGGTCTCCTATAAAATAGGAAATACTATCACTCACTTTTAGTATATTTCATAGAATTTACAGTGCAATTGCAAATGCATTTAATAAGTGATTGACAAATAAGCAAATTTTACATTACTTCATTACCATCTATTTAAATTGGGTACATCATATCACATGTATTTTAGCAAAAATAAGACATGCCATTTAATAGTGCTCTGTAGCAAAATAGTCAATTTTTTTAAGACCCAAATCATAAATTCCATTCTTTTCAGTGTATTGCTTTTCTTATCATGAGTAGCCATTGTGCAGTGCTTAACATAATGCATCTAAACCAGCAATATAGCAGTATCAGACTCAGAAATGCACTAGACATTGCTTCTGCAGAAAACAAGTATACCACCACCACCCCAAATTTGTGGCAAAAATGTTGGTACTTAAAACTTGAAAAACTTAATTCCTCTGCTGAAGCATGGAGATTAGTGCAGCTCTGAGAACAAGCTACTTCAATATGACACAACTAAAACATGTTTTATCCTTTGTTTATTAAAATGATTGCTTCTGTCATTTCTTAGTGTGGTTTGACAACCCCTATTCCAATTGCTCTTTAAATGTTCTCATAGAGCTTCCTGTAATACACTTGTTGGAAAAGCAAACACATTTCCATAACATAGTGAAAATACTGTCAGCTTTCTAGAAAACTTTAACAAACATGTTCTTTTCCACTAGTTTGGAAAATAAATATGTCTAAATACAATTAAAGCATCCAATAAGTCTTCAGGATACTGTAAATAACCAAGCAGGATCTGATGTTAAGCACGAATAGTTTGTGTTTTGCTCTATGCTACTTTTAAGGGAACGGGGTTATATGTCTAATGAAGAAGGCAGAACGGTAGACAATTAATGAAGCTGATAATTTTGGGAGGGAGGAAAGCAATAAGAGAGAATATTAAAATTTTGATTTTAAAATGTTAGTCACTTTTGTTCCTTGTCTACACAATATTCACCTAAGCTTTAGCATGCAAAATTCAGTGAGAACAAAACAATTTGGGTTACTGGAGATACTGTTCTGTTTCTGTAAGTGGTTTTAATTTAGAATTTCATAGAAAGCGATGAGAAAGATTTCACACAACAGTCTTAACAATGATGTGGCATAGAGGACTGTTAAACTGCTTTTTATACATGTTCATTATCTAAAAAAGAAAATTACCTAGAGAAAACAAAATGAGATCTTTGTCACTTCCTCCATCCAGTTTGCATCTATATGAAACTAGGGTCATACTTCCTACAGCCTGATCAAGACCACAGGATCACTAAATGGTTAAGGTCACAAGGAGTCACTGATGGAGTTTTCTGGTTCAACCTTCCTTCTCAAGCAGGGTCTTCTTAGAGCACATTGCACAGGATTTATTCCAGATGGTTCTTGAATATCTCCAATGAGGAGAGACTCCACCACCTCTCTGGGCAATCTGTTCCAGGACATACTCATCCACAGAGTAAACAAATTCTTCCTCTTGTTCGGGTGAAACTTCTTGTGCATCAGTTTCTGCCACTTGCCTCTTGTTCTATTGTTTGGCACCACTGAGAGGAGCCTGGCTCCATCCTCTTGACATCTTCCTTTCAGATACCTATATATGTGGACAAGGTCCCCTCTCAGTTGTCTCTTCTTGAGGCTGAACAGGCCCAACTCTCTCAGCATTTCCTCTTAAGAGAGATGCTCCAGTCCCTTAAGCATCTTTGTTGCCCTCCATTGGACTCACTCCAGGAGCTCCGTGTCCTTCTTGCACTGAGGAGCCCAGAACTGGACACAGCATTCCAGATGTGACTAATCCAAATCGATCAGATGAGGCTACTCTTATTTCACTTGTTATGGGTTAGGTCCTGAGACTTAACATATACAATTTCATGACACAAACTTTGATAATAAGCAAAGCCATATATTAAGAACTCAAACATTTTAGAGTTCACTAGGTTAATTTGGGAGTCAATTATTTTCCAATACAATTTTCTTAAGAGGATAATATTTCTATTTTATGCTATTGAAACCTGATCTTTTGAGTTTAATTTACTCCTGCTTTAGCTTTCTCATTCCTTTTCTGCAATTCTCTACCAATCTTTGAAAAAGAATGTGCTGGATCTGAGTCTGAACAAACACCATTAGTTTTTATTTCCTTTACAGAAATAAAACCAAGAAAGAAGTGCTGCTTCTGACTCTTGTCTGCAAAAAGGAAACAGACAAACAAGAGCTGTGTCCAAATGTCTTTTTTTTTTCTGTAGTCTTTCTTAAGTTACTATACAATAAGGTTTTGTAGAAATTATCCCATTTTTTTTCTGATAGATAACTTGGAAAGGTGTGCTTCCTTTCTCTCCTGAATACTTTCATTATTCTTTTCAATAGTTCATAAAAAGTGTTTGGGTCACATATTCACTGTTAATATATGTGAATGTAAGTCCCTTGAAAAGATATGGTTTGTTAACAAGGGCCTCTTTTCCTTGCCCTGCTTGCTGCACTGCAGATAGGGTGGAGACTTCTGAAATAAGACAAAAGATGACATTTCACAAGGGTTGGTGAGAACATCAAGCAGGGGAGAGGGGCAGTGAGAATCACAAGCAACAGTGAGAATCACAGATATTGTGTGAAGTTTCCTGAAACTCGTCATTCAAATATGTAGCAGGGAAAGGGGAGATATGCTTACAATTACTTTCTTTTTGTTCTTTCTCATCCCCTCCCTTGTATTTTTTTATTCCTGAAAGTTCCTTGTTTCAATTTCTGTTCTAATAAGAAACTAGCTTTGTACAGTCGAAGCTGTCCGATGCACAGAATTTAGAGACACATTGGAATCAGAATCACATCACTAGGGACCACATCACTAACCCTGAAGGATAAATTCTTGTCTTGCCTTTAGTACACAGATAACCTCTTGCCAGCTGGTGGAGGAGAGGAAACAATAAAGAAAAAATCCTTATTTCCACTGTGAGGTAGTTACTCCATCAGAGATCTCCCCTCCGTCTCATTTTTTCTTTTGCCACCCATCCAGTCCATTCCAATTCACCTCTGTCTCTCTACCTGAGATGATGATCTTCTAGCCAAGTACATTATTCTGCTTTTAAAACATACAACAAAACATCTATGCTGGGTTGACTCCTGCCCACAGCTCAGTCCCACACAGCCTCTTGCTCACATTCCCTCAGTGGGATTGGGGAGAGAATCCAAAGGGCAAAAGTTAGAATACTTATGGATTGAGATAAAGACAATTTAATAGGGAAAGCAAAAGCCACACATACAAGCAAAGGAAAACACGACATTATTCCATTACTTCCCATGGACGTGTAGGTCTTCAGTATTTCCCAGGACAGAAGGGCTCCCTCACATGTAATGGCTGCTTGGGAAAACAAATGCCATTGCTCCAAACATCCCACTTTCCTTCAGCTTTTATGGCTAAGTACATATATGTATAAGTATATATGGCATGGGATACAAATTTAAAATATATATATAAAATATATAAACATACTTTGTATGTTTATATATCTAACAGTATGTATAACATACTGCTAAACATACAAAGGTTTTTTAATTTCAACTCCAATTCCAGCATTCTGTCTACAAATCTTAAGAACTTCGTTTCTAAGGGACTGTATTATGTATAACTCCTTAGAAGTATCTGGTACTACAGATTGTGCAGATAAATTTCACTCCTCTGAAATAGTCTTGAGCTTCCCTTGAGAAGCCTTTTCTCTCAAAAGACACTAAGACAACACAGATATGAAGAAGTAGATTCAGAGGAGTTGCATCTGGGGTTTTAAAGCTTGGCAATGCCCATTTTCTTCAGGGATGAATTAAGAAAATTAAAAAAGTATAATTTAAAAATTGACTACAGAGTTGACACTCCCAAAAATAAATTCTTTGTTTTATCTCCTTGTTGAACACTTATGGGGTCCTGTATTAAGAAATACATGCAGGGATATCTGTGTAAGTAGCCATTTTTCTGGGCATGTGCCCTAATACACAACATAACTGAGGACAGAGATACAGGATAAATACATGTGCTCCACAGTTAGTTCTCAGTTGCTTAGAAATATTTTTCTTTAATTTTGCTGTCTCTCTGAACTTTGCCAGTTGAATTGATAATGCTTGCCTCTGAAGTATTTAAAGCAAAGAGAAGCTTAACCTAGTGAAAAAAGTTTCCCCTTAAAAAAAAAGTCAGACTGTAGAAGTTCTGTTATAGATGGAAAATTTCTTACACAGTTCCAATTACAGGCTGTTACACTAATTGAAAGAAACACTGAAAAACATTATTTTTGCATTAAAACAGAACCAAAATATTGTGCATTATACATAGATTTAGCTGGTTCTTCGATTTGTTTTGCGTAAAACAATAATCTGTTGGTTTCTTAGGGCTTTTTCTGTGATCGTTTTCATCCCATTAGCTTCTCTTTTTCCTGATGTGATTTAGCTTTCTAACAGTAAGTCTTCAGCTACAGACGTGTGTTGAGAAACTGGTCTTTGATCATATGAACCTTCACATATATATTACATTTTAAAACAAAAAAAAAATGTACGAGCTTCTACAAGTTAATAAAAGGTATAGAGAATTCTGTGTTTTTCAGAAGAAAAGGCATTTATGCTTGTCTCAAACAAATAATAAAGGTGTATTAGTACCACTTTCCTCATTCACTTTGCAGTGCCATGTCTGCATTAAGGGATAATAAAAAGATAATGAAAAAAAAAAATCATCTCCTTATTACTACTCAGGCTGAATTGGACCAAATAATTGAAGTTCTATACAGCATGTCTGGAAAAAACTAACAATGTTCAAGTCCTTCCCTCCTTGCTGGTATTCTGCGGGGGCAGGCAACTTAAGTTATGTACTGTAACATCGTCTGGAGTTTGAAATTTTAAGTGATTTAGTGAAATGCATGGTTATCTCATCTCATTGCTTTGTCTACTTAAACACAATATTTTAAGTGAGAAGGGTCATTTAAATGGCTACTTTAAATTCTTAATTGCCATAAAAATGCATTTTGAAATACATAATTGAAATATTTGCAGAAGGCAAAAAGTTTCAATATATATTAAGTAGGTCTGTACTAACTAGCTAGGAAGGTGAATTACTTTTGAGAGATTTTCAGTGTTTTTCAGATAAAGTGCTCAGAAAAAACTTTGCAATAACCAGGTATTATAGAATCATTTTACACTGACCTGTGTTGGCAGCCCTGAGAGTCTTTTTGATTTATTTTTAAAAGAAATTTATTTCCTGCTGCAAATAGTTGAGAGCCCATTCCAGACAGAAACTTCCTTTAACCTGGCAAATAGAAATGAGATGAGATATTGTTTCAATCACCACTTAAACAATATGTGGGGGTGGACACAATGTGGTTATGTACAGCTTGACCTGGAACTGTTGTTCTTGAAGATTGAAAATAAGTGCACCACTTAAAGTCACATATCGTACTAGGCATTAGCAGCAGCCAGGCTCATGGAGGGTCCTTTCAAACAGCTCTATATGGTGACAACAGCCCTGCTTCTTATCTCTTATCCAGCAGGACTTATCTGAACCATCTCAGATTGAATCATGGAAGTTATAATGGGCTGAATGCAGAGAGGTCAAACTAGGGTATATAACAAGGGATAGAATTTTTGTAGCTACCATTTTTCTTCTGATTTACAGAACTTTACATTTTGATACTGAAAAGCTGTGATCCCACAAAGACTGCTGCTCACCCCTGTATGGCTGCTAGGTGTATCTCCTCAGAAGTACATCTATACCAAGCTTTCTTGTTCTTCTCACTGTTCCCTTCCTGGTACGAAGTCAGTACTGAACAAAGACCACCAAGGTTTATACCTCAAGTTTGTAATACATGGTGTTTTCCTAGAGCCACGGTCAGTGACTCTAGAATCACCTGTGAAGAAATTTGTTGAGGAGTACGTCTGCTGGGAGTGAGAGCTGGAGAGAAAGGCTCCCGGACCTTAGTATGGAAACAGTTTCCTCGTTGCATCACCTAAGGAGAGCCAATACACTTGTGAAAAACTCCTGAAATCTATTTATGCACATCAGGAAAAAATGTTGCTGTATCTTTCATAGTTTCATTTTCAAACAAAAATAAGGTAAAAATCCAAAATGGTCTACCCAGTGGGCTGGAGATGACTGATAGAATTATATAATCATTACAATTGGAAAAGACCTCTAAGATCATCAAGCCCAGTTGTTAACCCAGCACTGTCAAGTTCACCACTAAATCATGTCACTAAGTGCCACACCTACACACCTTTTAAATACTCCAGGGTTGGTAACTCAACCACTTCCCTTGGCAGCCTCTTGGAGTGCTTGACTACCCTTTCAGTGAAGAAATTTTTCCTAATATTGAGTCTAAACCTTCTCTGATGCAACTTGAGGCCATCTGCTCTTGTCTTTCCACTTTTTACTGGGAGAAGAGGCTGATCCCCACCTCACTATGGCCTACTTTCAGGTAGTTGTAAAGACCAATACAATTCTCCTTTTTTCCAAAGCTGTTAGTCACAGATACCTCTTCTTCGCTGTCAATATCTTTTCACTAGGTTCCAACTCTTTGGTTTTGTTGCTCTTTTATTTTCATAAACATGCTCCACATAGAGGTAAGTTTACATAGACATGCAGAGAAAAAAAAAATGGTTGAAGGAAAAAATGTCAGCTCTACCGAGGTGGAATTAGTTTTTCATATTCCAGTCAGTAAGACCTGCCTACAATAGAAATCTTCATTCAAAAAGTTAAACATTATAGATAATATGCCACCTGGAGATAAAACATGACTTTATAATCACAATTATCTAAAAGTTTTGCTATTTCCCATATGAAAACAGCACTGTTCTCAGGACCTACAAAATCTTTCACCTGTCCCTGCCCTCACCTCTTTCAGCTATGTAGGTGGATGGACCCTGTGCCTTGTATAGATATTAAGATGAAAAGCTGTTCATTTTCCAGCTTGCTATTGAATCATTCCCCTGCAACACTAAGGAACTTTCACCTCTCTGAGAGTACATGGATGAACATGCATCAAGTAAATGTGGGCTACAAGGCCGTATGAACCACAGCAAAATAGCCACTGAGAGCAACATAACTGTTGATATCCCCGGAAATGGCATTGTGATGGTTTGTCCTGGAAGACAACTTTCAAGTTCTGAGACATGAAATGTCCAGCACTGATGATGATAATTTATATAAACTGCTTACCAGAGTATTCAAAGCCATGCATTAATGCAGTACTCTTATTAATCTTAATAAATGTCAGCTCTTCAGAGTGACACGGAATGACGATATGTGACTCAAAGGTGTCTCGGGTAAAACTAAGAATAATCTCAATCTGCATTTAGTCAGTGGAAAAAGAAAACAAAAACAGCAACAAAAACAAACAAACAAACAAAACCCCAAACAACAAACCATTGTGGACAGCAAGAGAAAGAAGGGATGGTGCAAAACCTCAGTTACCCACAGTGAAAACCATGGTGGGTGTTCTGACCTACTTTGCAGCAGACCCATAATCCAGGCAGCTTCAAATGGGAAGTGACCAACTGGCCTGAAATCAGAGTGCAGAAACAAGTGACTGTCACTTCAGTGCCAGTGCCAAGGCAAGAGCATGAAGGCAGGAATATCTTTCAATTAACAGAAATGACTGATCATCCCAATACAGAGAATAATCTGATCCGACAACAGGTACAGGCTTTCAAGAGGGTTAATTATCTCATTACCAGTAGGCTCCAGAAAATCAGCTATACTTATGTATATCAAGGATATCTAAGACACAGCTGACACCAGATGGCACCAGCTAAACCACAGTCCAGACGTACAACAGTCACTGTAGAACAACAGCACTACCATCCTAGGTATTTCCAGCACCCACTGACATACATAGGGTTATCCTCCAGGTAAACATGACTTCATGGTGTAGTACAGATAATTGTGACCCTTCTCTCAACAAGCAGCAGAGTGCTTATCCTTACACATAGTATGATAAACCCTGGTGGTGAGGCACAGACTGCACTCAGATGAAAGCAGAGAAGAATCAATGTGATGTTGAAAAACCAGTGTGGATTGTGCAGGCACAGAAGATGGAAAGCAGAAGTGCTGTAAAACTATAATCAGACTAAAGGAAAAGGTGTCAGTCCTAAGCCCATTCACACAGGTAGAGTCATTATGCCACTGCTTATCCAGGTGTACAGAGGATATAAAGAACTCATTCATGCTTTGAGAAATTTGCAGATCCTAGTGAAATATCTGGAGAATCCTTAAGCTGACGTACAGTCAGATGAGCATATCACAAATATACAGTATCTTTACTGTTTGTCAAGAATTTCAAGGTTGTTTTACACTGAAAAAGTGACCCTCGAGCATAAGATAAATTAAATGGCTTTCAAGTTAAACTATTATAACTATTTATTTTTAACCAACTGTTCGCTGCAGTCCACAATAATCTGTTACACTTTTTTTTGTTTTGAAATATTACACCATTATTTTTTCAAATGCATCAAGCATTGTTTTTTTTTATGAGAGAGATTATGTAGGGTAATGACAAAATGCAAATGTATAGAAAGTGAGACTAATTTTAAATCTGTTAGATTGAATAAAATTGGAGTTACAATTGCATTGCCAATGTTGATTGCAACATTGCTGGACTAGTGCCAAAACACACACAAAGCAAAACTGAATAACACTGAAGTTTTAAGACTGATTTTGAATTAATTGATTTAAAAACAGATAGAAATACATTTATATCAGATCTTTCAAAACTGTATCACCAATGATATATATCAATCTGGCATTTTGCTCTAAAATAGCTAAGTATTGCTTTTTAAGCTTTGAATGAATTGGGCTCAGTGGAGCAATTAGTTAGAAACTAACCTTTTTGGTAACAGAGTGAAATCAGAAAATAGGCAATAACTTAGTGTTCAAGTAAATTAAAAAAAAAAAGTTCTCTGAGCACAGACACTTGCAAAATTGCATCTATCCAGCAGAATAATATCTAATTTAACACAGTTACTAAAGATAAATGATTTTTCCTGATCAAATTATATCAGGATGAATAATTTTATACTATATAATTGGTGAGCTGGATAATTCAATAAGCCCATTTGTTATGGTTGACTTCCTTTCACAAGTTGAAGTTCTGTAATGAGGAAGGCAGTTTTGTCAAAACAGCTGCCAAATGGCAGTAGCATAATAAAAGAAGCCCATTAATCAGAAAATTAATTAAACATTCTGTGTATGTAAAACCTGCTGCATACTGAGAAAATGTGAATGGCCTAACAACAGCATTTGTAACAATTAATTCATTGGAGAATTGTAGGATACATCCAATGTACTACAACAATATCCAAACACAGCTCTTCTACAGGAAGAAAAGGTCCCATTTCTAAGGTTAAGAAATTGGCTAGAAAAAAATGGTCAGAAAAAAATAAACTTTTCTACTGCTAGATACTAGGATAAACATTCGCCTCTGACCTGACAGATAAAAAGGGTGCTAATAGTCTTAAATCTGCTGCAGCACAGAGTGTGGCATGTGGTCAGCATACAGTAGATGTATTTTATATAACTTAGTATTGAACAGCAGAATTTTCTCCCTAGGGGGAGCTTCATATTATTTTGGGGAATTTTGAGATGTTTGCTCCTTTGTTTTTGATAGAATAAATCTTCAGCAGATGTGCTGCACAACCATTTTTTATGGGAATAAAATGTGCCCTAATTTTCTGGGCTATATAATCACAGAAGATTACAAACTAGAGTTTCAAAAGCTTTTAATGAATTTAGACCCCCTCACTCCTTTGAAAATCAATGAGAGTAAAACAGGTTACAGCCTTAAGCACTTTCTTTATATCTGCTTAATTAAGTTTGAAATAAATGAAAGACGTAAACCTCATGGCCTCATGTGCAGTGTCTGCTACTTCTTAATAAAGTTCAGCATAGATATTTCTTCTTATTTCGCATTCTTTGTTTCCTTTTTAAGTTAGCACTGAGCAGGGACAGGATAATACAGATGGGAGGAATCCAGATCCATGATCCTTATGAACTGGAAATTGCTCTGGCTTTAGGAAAGCAGTGACTATTTCCAGTACAGTACATTTGAAATGTCTTTTCTTTTCAACACTACATGTTCTTTTCCATGCCATGTGCTTGATTTGAAGTAAAAAGAATATACCTATTTATAATGGTGTGTATGGATGGATAGAATGCTGGATGAATGGAATACCTAAATTATTTTCTTGCTACGTTGCTAATAAAGTGACCCCAGTATTTCCATAGTACCAGATACAGAAAAGATTGAATGTAATATCAGAATCATTTCTTCCCTCCACATTTTTTTATGGGAAATGATTTATTCATAGGTAGTTAGTGCTTGAAGAGTTCCTATATATTTTCTCAATGGAGATCATGATCATGCTGAAATAATGTAAAGTCACTTTTTGGTTCCTATAGAACATTTTATTGACACTGCAGTATCAGAACAATAGGAAATTGAAAATTAATAGATTATGGAAAAAGCCATTGTGGAGACAATATAACAAACACATTGGTTTAATGAGTAACAGCTTTTGTGAATGTATTCCACTTGCAATATTTTAAAATTGTGTCTCCAGCTGCAGAAATAGAATGTTGAACTGAAGCCATGAAAACCACTGAATCATTCATTAGCTTGCCAGAGTTTGAGAGTGGTCACAGTGAGTTAGAGATGGCACAGTGGGTTAATGCATAAGCTTTTCAAACAGGAAGAGAGTTACATCTAGATTTAGGTCACAAGTGAGACACATTCAGTGGTATCAGCTTGCTTTCATGGATAATTTGTCACCTGTACAGATATTTTTTATGACTGACAATCTGTTCCAAAGTGAAAAACAAACAAACAGAGCAAGAGTATTGCAATTAGGAATAAGAGGCTGTGTAGACAAAGATTCAAAGTGACTGTCTAAAGGACAGCTAGCTCTTTCCAAAATATTATTGCCCCTCTTAGAAAGATACAGGCTTCCTCACAGTATATAGAACACTTAAATGTTCACTTAAATGGTCACTTAAATGGTGGAATCAAAAAAAAAAAAATTGACTGTGTAGCATCTCTGTGTGTGCTCAGGTCTGGTACATGTGCATAGGAACAGGAGGTAGGCCAATGGAGGTAAGAAAGCAGAAAACTCCTGGCCATCAAGAATATTGTACACCTCTTGTTGCTTAAATTTTGGTATTCTATCTTTTCCATCTCCTCACTCCTTGAGGAAGTCAAGATAGCTACAGGAAATGAGAAGGTCTACTTTGATGTATCAGTTATATACTGAAGCATAAGGTATGATTTCATAGCATTCAGCTTCAGAAAAGGCAGTTTGAAGTCACGGGTCTGACTTAGTTAAATCATTTACTTCCAGGACACTTAATAACTACATAATAGTGATATCTTGCTCCTCATCAAGCTCCAGTGCCAGAAAATAGACTGATGAGGCAGATTTGTGTTGGCCTACAGAGTTTGTGCCATAAGTGAACCTTGGCTTTGAAGCATTTTTCCAGAACGCCCATACAGTAAGAAGGAACTTGCCATTCCAGAAATATTGCACAAAGCTAGAGACACATGCTTCTTAGCTTTCATATTCTGTAGGAGACATGGGAGAAAGGAGCGTGGAACCGCAATGTTGTTCACAAGCTGTGACCCTGAGCCAGGAGGTGTTTTAAAGAGTCCATTTTCTCATGAAAAAGGACCTTCAGGGAAGGGTGTCATGACAGGTGACACCTGCACAGAGTCAGAGATTGTCTGTGCTCAGCTTCTGTGATCTGCTTATCTGGCACTGGCAGAATGAAGGAAGCCAAAGTGCAGCAAATGGGGGCTGGTAAGGATGCATTTGTCAGCTGGCAGGGCATGTGCAAGCACCCAGTGCTCACATTTCTTGGCCTACTGTCTCCCGACAGTGGTTGTAAAAAAATGAAAAAATTTGCTGCACGAATGAGGAGAGAGCTGTGGATGTCATCTGCCCTGATTTTGTCAAGGTTTTTGACATGATCTCCCACAACATCTCCACAGACAACTTTTCTTGAGTACAAAGTGATCCAAACTACCACACTCAAAGGGTGGTGGTGAATGGTTCAAAGTCCCTCTAGCAGAAGGGATGCTGTTCATTGTCCTTGTAAATTATCTCAATGGAACTGAATTTACATTCACCAGATTTGTGGATGACACTGTAGTGGCAGGACAAGTACAAGGAAGAGCCATCATGTAGAGAAGCTATAACAGGCTGGATAATTGCACCAACAAAAATTATGTGAGGTAGTGCAACAAAACACAAGCCCTGCACACCTGAAATAGAATAATCACAAGCAGCTGGTCAGTCTGGGTTCTGTCTCAATGGGGTTTTTTATAACCTAACAACAATTATTTGATTGTATTAGTGAGAAAGAGAAATGGCTGTCATATTTCTAGATTATGGCTCTCAGTAATCTAATCTCTGTTCCAAGCCACTGGTCATGTAGTCTCCATCAAACCAGTCAGGAGAGACGAAAAGACCAGAGCATCTCTGGTGACCTGAGAGACTCTGAACCTGTGATTATGTGCAAGGTGGAAGTCTTTCATGTGCAGTTATCTTTCCAGAGATGTCCCCTCCAATTCACTGCTGTTCAGTCACATTCCCATCAGTGATTCAGGCATAAGTCCCAAGTCCCTAAGGCAGATGTACATCAACTGTTTTTTGCCTGGAGAAGTGACATCAATTCCCTGTTGGAGACTGTTGAGAGATGCAAAGGGACAGAAGGGACCAAGCTGTGATCTGTGAAAGAGAAAGAGGGTGTATGTATCCTTGCCATGAAGGTACTTTTAGACTCTGCCTTGTTTTAGACTCCTGCTGTCCTGGTTAGTGAGAGAAAACAGCTCAGGATGAGGAGTGAAAGGAGTCCATCACAGACCAATGTTGAAGATGTTCTCTTTCACGGGGAAAGAAGGGATGGAGAGATGACAAAAGGGGACATGACAGAAGGTACTAAAGAAATAAAGAAGTGAAAAATGAAGAAAATCTCTAACCGTTTTATACTAACCTTTTTTAATTGGTCACTCCTTCCAATGCCATACCTAATTAATGATACAGGAAAGAAAGTGAGGACAGATGTATTGTTTTTGGCGACCTTTCATGTTCATAGTCAAGTGCACAATCGCTTTCATTTAAAATGAAACCCATAAGGATTTACAAGAAGAAAAAATTACTTTGATGAAGAAACAGAACTCAGAAGGTCAAGATAGGTTTTAACCCCGATAAAGAAGAGGCTGAAATTCAGCTGTGGTAACAGATCACTTGGTTTCCCCAAGTTTCATTTTATTTCTTAGAAACAAGAGAGAAAAGAGACCCAGTAAAAGACATTCAATCTGTTAAACTATAAATAATCCTGATTCAACTAAGAATAAATAATTAGCATATCTTTGGACTACAGTCCAAACGTGCTATCGCATAGAAAAAGGCAAAGGGTTAAAACAGTTCACTTTAAAACACCCAGATGTAACAGCAGAAACTAAGAATTTTAAAGAACTATTTTCAAATAGCAAAGCAAAAAAAAACAAACGATGATGTAAAGAAAAAAATCTCATGAAAACTTGTGCACTGGAAGCATATGTAGTTGCATATTAATGATGGCATCTGTTATGTACTGACTTGAGTTCCCTTAACTACAGAATGTTATATAACCACTGTCAGGAGAATTAAAAGACTCCCATTATTTTGTGATGGCAGCAATTAGCAAGGAGGGTGTTAATACTTACTGGTGCTCAAGCTGTCAATTTTTGGCAATTTTTCATTTGCATTCTTTGTAAACTCACACTTTTGTTTACAGAAAGACATTACAGCGTCTAGGTAGGAAACAATTTTTCTTTATGATATGGAATATTCACTAGACAAATGACAAATATTCTTTGGAACAGCTCAAACCTTATCCTTAGGAACAGGTGATGAAATCAATACTATACATCAATCAGTATATACAGAAAAATTAGTTTGATAAAGTGTATTTCTGTCTGAGCCCATCTAAGTTTTGCATTTACATGCTGATATACGTGCTCTGTGTAATTTGGCAATGCGAATAGTATGAAGTCTTATTGTTTAGCAGGTCTTGGTGAAATACATTTGCTTTAGCAACTTGTCATAAGGAAAAGTCAATTAGTTAGAACTGGAAGATCTTTAATGAAAACATTTTTTTTTGCAAATAGTTTCTTTTAGATTATTTCTTTGGTCAGACTTTTTGACGTCAAGAAATGAGGTCAAGTGACTCCAAGCTACAGGTCTTGAAGCTACTGGGCATTGAAGTATTCTTCTTATGTAAGAATAAAACTCAATAGCTGAATTGAAAATGTTTCTATGTCCTGCTTTAGGGTTAGTTACTCATTACATTGTAAAGAACACACTGGAGGCCAAACATAGATAGATCTCAGTTATCTTAAAGTTCTCTTGGAGACGGTATACAAGATTAGGGAGGTGTAGTAAGACCCAGCTAAATACCTTTTCATTTAAGTTACCAGATTCAGTCATCATATTATGAAATGTAATTTCAGAATAAAAAATTTCTGCAAATCTTTTATGTACTGTAAACATATGGATCTGAAGAAACACATCCCCTTCTGGAATTAGAGGACAGCAGCCGAGCTATATGTATTATCTTGCATAATGTTAAAAGGAGAGAAAATTTTTCCGAGGAGAGCAGAGTAAATTCCATCAGCTGCAAAGAACAGCTAAGGGATCTTTTTTATGACCACATAAAATAAAAAAATCATAGAGGTCCTATTGAAAGACCCATAGCACAATAAACTACATACTATTCCATTTTTTTCTGTTCAGTTAAATTGCTAGGTTTAGCTGGCATTATCAGAAATTGAACTTTTGATTCTGTGAAGCCTATTTCAAGCTTAGCATAAAAAATGCAGTGATCTGTTCCCAGTTAGGTCTCCAGGCTGCACTGCTTGATAGCATTAGTTAAACAATATACACTGAATTGAAAAGAGTCCCCATCACCTGCAGTGGTTTTCACAATCTTTATTTAAACATTCTATGCTTTTAGTACTCTAAGATAAGCAGAAATAATATTTCTTGGGGTTTGTGGCCTTTTTTTTTCCTCCACTGGTAAAATGCAATAACTTCCAATGCTCAGTTTTAACGATCACTACAAATGCCTTTTACTCCTCTGTGATCGTCAGCTGCATAGCTAATGTCAGCAGGAAATTCTGGATAACTGGAGAGTAGGAGGACAACTGGGAACAGGCAGCTAAATCAAACAAACATAATTAAGTTGTGGAGCTCATTTTCAATGGATGTTTTGGAAAACAAAAGAATAAATGTGTTTTAAAAGACATTAAACAAATGGAGAATTGTCTATCAGCAACTATTAAATTGATGATCCAGATGTACTGTCCAGCTCAGAAAATTCCTAAAGTATTTTTTGCTGACCAGGAATAACAACAGAGGAAGTTTTCAAACAATTATCTGTTTCTTAAAATTGTCTATAAATGCCTGCCTTTGGTCACCACCAACAGCAGGAAGGTAGGTGGCCAAATGAAGGCTTTTGGTCTATCAAAGACTCTAAAAGTACCTAATTCACACCCTGGACAAGGTTTTCCGAAGAAGAATAACCATACAACCATAGTTGTTCTCTTGACATTTACTGCTGTAATGGCTGGGAATGCACCTCTTTACACTCTTTTTCAGCTGCAGCCCAAAAAGGGAAAGAAGACTGTTGTAACACTAATAGGAGAGATGGTTCTCTGCTGTGTCTCAGAACACGGCAGAGACAAGGTCACAGGCCTGCAGGATCTTAGTACTACACTACATAGTACTGGAGTGTATAGTATTATACTATATGCAGGATTGAAATAGTGTTTGGAACCAGAGAGTCCTAAAAAACCAAAGTGGTGTGATGAGATTGTGCCACTAATGCTCTGGGTGGCACATGGGAATACAACTCAGAACATCCTTCTCTCCCAGAGTACTGTAGAACAAAGAGGAAGGTTTCGCAGAGATCCATCTTGGTTTAAACAGCACTTGGGGAATACTGACAAGACAAATAAATTTGTTAATGAAGCCACATGCCATTCTTACACTAATATCATGCAGGGATTTAAAACTGCTCATCCTGTAGCTCATAGCACAGCATACGTAGACATATTTTCATCTTATAAATTCGGTTATCAGTGTACTGAATCTCAATACGGCAGGGGGCACGCCCTTTGCATAGCTCAAGTACTTCTTGTGATACCTGAATTTGACCTGGGTGGGCTAAAGTTAACTTGAACAATCCTATCTGCATTTGGACACTCTGGGTTGCTTTGTTGTGGGCCCAAGGCAGAGATAAACTGTCTATCCAGCTTCATAAAAACATTTTGAATATAATGTACCTAACCTCCTCCCTGAAACTGTTTTACATGCTTAATTAAATTCATTTACTTCATTATCCTGGTATTTCAATTGTACAACAATGCAGGGGAAATAAAAAGCTAAAGGAACATGTTGGTACTCAGAGGTTAAATCTACATCTATACAGAACTTTTTATGTCACCTGTATGAGACTCCAGTCCATATGGTGTCCAGTCCAGCACCTGATCATAGCAGTGTTTTTGGTTTCCAGGCAGGGAAGAATTACAGCTAGCACTTCAAAGGGAGATCTCCAGAACAGAGACAGGACACAGCAGGAGTACCCCATCAGCGTGAAGATCTGCTCCTGAATATGGTGGTATTCAGGACCCCAATGCAAGCAAGACTTCAGTTAACTGGAGTAGCTTCAGGAGAGAGCCACCGAAACACTGTTGGGGGAAGGCGAGGCTGGGGCCAGTGGGAGGCAAGCAATGGAGCTTTGCTCTGTGGGGAGAGGGTGGAAGGACAAGGGATGGTTCAGCCTGGAGAAGGGATGTCTTCAGGGGCATTGTAGAGCAGCCCATCAGCACCTGCGAGGAGGCTATTGAGGAGACAGAGATGGGCTCTTGATGTTGAGGTACCATGAGAGGACAAGAAATAATTGCCATGAACTGGAACAAAAGAAGTTCTGAGTGGATGCAACAAGCTATTTTCCCCTTAGGACAGCCCATCAGTGGGACAGGCTGCCCTCCAGCTGTAGCAGTTTTGAGACCCATCTGGATAAAAGCCCTGAGCAACTAGGACAGACCTCAGAACTGGTCGTGCTGTGAGCTAGAGGTAGAACTGGAGACTCCTGAGCAGCCTTCCAGACTTATGATACACACCTGTAAGTAGGTGTAGCCATTTCAAACTTGATGACATTCACATTCAAATTCACAACTGAATTCATTCAAACTTTGTTCTTACTGAGATCAATCAGAGTCTAATGTTAGCTGACTTTTTCAGCCTCTCTTTCTGTTAAGGAAGAAAGGGAAAACCACAGCGACTTTGGTGTTGATGTCAGAATTTTCAGTAACACTTCTACAATTTCATATCCCTGAAAATAAATCTTTGACTTTGGCAGTAATTACAAGAATGGTGGCAGGCCAAAAGTAGCTCCTGAATGGTTCCTGTCCAGAGCAGACAAGTGCCTGGGGAATGTAAGGTAATTAGGTTTTGCTCAGTGTAAGCACAGATTTTTAAGTCTACACTCAGGGGGCATTCTGAGATCTCTGTCCAGGACCCTGTAGACTAATATGTCTGCTTTCTTCATTTCTACTTTTGATCTACTACTCACAATTTCTTTTTAAAATGTTTTTCGTTTTAATGTTACTATTTCTCTGTTGCTTTCTCTTTCCTCTGTTTTTGAAAAGGTGCTCTTTACTACCCCAATAATAGTTTTCATGAATGCTAACGAAACTACCTATTTGGAAAGTGTGCTCTCTCTATTTTGTTAGAGTGGCAAAGAAAAATTAATTCAGTGGGAAAGGTTTGTGGTGCATTTTGAAATTGCTGTTATTTTAAATCTTAATAAAACAGGTGGAATGGAATTTTTTCTTTCATACTATTTCCAATTCCAGTTCTTTACTACTTATTCAGTTTAATTTGCACACATAAGCAATGTGTGCAACCATGGGCCCACTGCCATAATTTTAATAATTAAATAACTTCTGTTGGCTTTAAAAAATGTATTTGTATTTTCTTTTTTGTTTTATTTTCTCTTTTTTCCACTTAATCTTACAGAAATTTGCTTCAACTCTTACTGTTCATTGTTTTCAAAATGGAAAAGTTCTGTGGAAAACATGATACTTTTATCCATGGAACAGCCCTCTGATGCACAGAGAGTAAAGAACTCAAACAATATATCAACAGTAGAAAATCTATTTCTATAAGAAAGACTCTGCAGCCTGGTTTCGGGAGGGAAGACCTTTTATTGAAAAGGACAGGTGTTCCTGGAATACAGGCTGCAGCACACCTATCCTTTGCCAAGAAAATATATCTTTTTGAAATGCAAAGCACTTCCTCAGCTTGCATTCAAATGAGTATATATAATCAGGAGAGTGTCTGAAAAGAAAAGAGTATCATCTCCCTGATTTTCATGGAAAAGCTCCTGCAGCTATCAAATGCAGCATTTCTATTTTTTTTAATGCATGTTTTCCTATGCTATTATTATTATACTTATTATTGGTTCTAGTCTAGATTCAGAGTGGTTGCAGCATAAGTGGATGACTAGCTATACCTGTGTGTTACAATATGCCTTAACCTGAGAAGGTGTGGGATATTTTAATTATGATACCTATTTTAACTCCATTATTCTAAAATACATTTTATGTTTAAAGCAGTATCTGCTCAGATGCACCTCATCCATCTCAAAGTAAAAATACTTTCACTGTAATAACCCTCTCAAATACTATGATGGAAAAACTTAGTATGGATGCTTTTTCACAAAGATAAATGAATGCCTTAAAATTGCTATAAATTTGAAATAAATATCTAATTGTTCTAATTATATACTACTTTAAAAATGCATAATGTACCAAAACACATGTACATAAACATTCCATATGCTCATTACAGGCTGTCTTCCATGTTACACATAGCTACTTTCTGAAAGGCTGCATTTCAAAATTTCTTCCATAACTAAATTTTAATCCTAACTTCACTAAGTTGCTATTAATATCCTACCTTTGACCAAAGAAGCATATCAAATGTACAAGTCTTGCCAAATATCCACTGCCTCAACCATGTTAACCAGATATAGCTGTTCTTTGTGGAAAAAAGACAAACAAACCCCTCCAAAACCCCAAACAAACCAATAAATATATATGCCTGAAACACTAATTTGAATGGGCTGTTATATTTCAAAATTTAGTTAATATAAAATTAATCTCTCTAATTCTAAAGGAGACATTTTAAGATTTTATCCAAAAGTGTACAGCAGATCAGACTGTTTTCAATTTCTAAAATGAACACCAAGAACAACTGGAACTTTCATCATTTTCAAGTTGCATCCTGTCCTTATTGCCACTACACTAAGAGCATAATATAAAGGTAAAGAGTTGTTTTGAAAAGTGCAAATCCACATTAACATTTAGCCTTTCTTAAAAAATAAATTCATTTGCCCATCACAGCTATACATTAAAATTCCATGCCATCAAAGGTAGCACTTTTGTTGCTGTTTTTGTTGTTGGTGACAAAAAAGTCTTTTAATTGACTAAATCCTAGTTTTACTGGACTCAGTCTATCAAGGAATGCTTTTATTGCTGCTCTTTTATTTACTCTAAGTAACTGTATCCTGACCTGTCATTTTCTTGATCCTATCCCAGGCTGTGTAGAGCATGGAAGAAGGAGCTATGAAAGTAAAGCTCCAGGAAACTAGATACAGAAAACTCTGTTTGAATTTAATTTAAAAAATAATCTAACAAAATCATAGTATTGTCTGCAAGATAACTGCAGGGTTGAATGAAAATGGCTGTTTAATTCTTAGCAAAATTTATATTTACCTTATATTTTTGCATTGTTCTTTTGTAGTTTAGTATGTTCTGTCTTTAGCCTTATATGAGAGATAGAACACTGAACTGTGGGCATCCAAAGTGTGAATCAGTGCTAAATTACATTGTGGCTGAAACACCTGGCATAACATATTTTTTACAGGAAAGTGGAAAAAAAAAAAAAAAGTGCTTTTACATTTGCTGGAACTATCCTCCACCTTATTTCATCTGTTTGAGATTTAGATTAGGCTTAGAGTACCATATTTTGTGAAGAACCATTAAAGTACTCGTTTCAAAATGAAGAA
This sequence comes from Pyrocephalus nanus, assembly GCA_038380795.1. Taxonomy (NCBI): domain Eukaryota; kingdom Metazoa; phylum Chordata; class Aves; order Passeriformes; family Tyrannidae; genus Pyrocephalus; species Pyrocephalus nanus. Next base: position 13,491,627 of record CM076261.1, on the reverse strand, counting down.
AATTAATCTAGACCTGTGCTTAGAAAGAAAAATAGTGATGTTAGGTACATTACACTGCCTAAGAACAGAACCTGGAAAAGACTGCTTGTTCATGGAGTTCTTGTCTTACTACTTGTAGGCAACAGATGATAAATTCAGAAGGGGTCATAAAATCTATATGCCAAAAACTACAGACTGCCTCTGAGACTCTCTGTGGTAGAAAATACTGAAAGATTCAAATTATGTTGTCTTACTGAACAGAGTAGGAAAATCAAGTATTTTAAAATATTTTTGTTCCATGTGAAAGCAGAAATCTCATTAGTTAGTGTTTTTAGACAGCAAACTATGCTACTGAAACTCTCTTGTTGAGTGAATTATATAAATAAGTATCTTGTGTTTTGAATTCTTCAAACAGCCACCTAAATTACACACACCCACACACACACACATGCACTCTCATGAAAAAAAAAGAAATATTCTGTGCTTATACATAATTTTCCCTGTGTTATAGAGTCTGAGAACTTCTGCCTGACACTGAGGCAATTGTTGCCTATCCAGTGATCTTCAATTACTTTTGCACAGGACAGTGGTGTCTTTTCCCACCAAGTTTTCTTGGCACCCAGATGCCTTAGAAATGACAGAACTCTTCTGACTCATTCCAAAGCAACTTGTTCAGAAGGTGGGCAGGGATTCAGGGAGAAGTTGAGACCCTCACTAACAGGCTGAAGACAGGAAGCAAGGCTGGGAAAGAATGGATATTGGAAACAGAGATCATGGGCTTGAGACTAAAGGGTAATGTAGTAGAATGACAAGAAATAGGATCTTTAACTGATAGGATAGAAACTACTAGCATAGATCAAACATCCCTTTTGAAACACACCAAAGCATTTGAAAAAATTCCTGTGGTCTCAGTACCAAGCCTGCCAAAGTTCAAGAACAGTTTGGACAACACTCTCAAGCACACAATTCTTGGGGCTGTCCTGTGCAGGCCCAGGAGTTGGATTTTGATGACCCTTGTGTGTCCCTTCCAGCTCAGTATAATTTATAATTCAATGATTATTTATACTGAGATCATCACAACCTCCTCTATGCTTGTGTAAACAAAATAGCTACCTATGGTTATGTGGTGTAAATCATTCTCCGACGGTACTTCTCTTTTCATGCTTCATAGTTTTAAAGGGTTTGTTGGTTAATCTGGCATTTGCATTACCAATACTCTATTAATTATTGTTTAGAGATTATCTCTGATTTTCTCTGATCTCTTTGAAGAATAAAGTTACAAGAAAACAAATTTCTGCTGCAGACAAAACAAACCCTGTGGCAGACAACCACCAAGTAAACGTGCTAAAGATGTGGCAAATTCAGAGAAACAATTGCATCTAAATAGTTAAACAATAATGAAGAAGAGAATTAGGGAAAAGCTCACAAACATTTAGTCTGGGAAGATGCTGAAAATATCCACTTTATCTAATAGCAAGAAGTTAATGTTTGCATTATTTCTTGATCTCTGCATTTTCTGGAGGTTTTATGGATATTTAATATAATGAATTTTTACATTGTCATGGCCTTCTGTATGTCATTAGCTATGGTTCTAATTTTTTATTCTATTTCATTTAATTAGAATCTGTGTTTGTATTATTTCCATATTTTTGTGAAACACATCATTTGCAAAATGAAGCATTTTCAAAAAAAACCCCATGAAATATGAGGAGTTAACTTGTTTTGGATTCATAGTAAGAGATGTTTTCAACAGCTCTTTAAAATCATTATGGCAATTGCTAGCACTGCATTAGTATCTAATTGGATTGAACTGATCCTTTGCAAATTGAGACAAGAATTTTTTTCACAGGAGATATCATTAGCCAGGAGCAGAAGTGATTCGGTAACAGCTTAGAATCTGATATTCCAGTATTTTTTAAACACATTTTATGCATTCACACTGGCTTGTGGATGCTTCAGTGACTCACTACCACTGGAGCAGAATGATGAGTGTCATAAATTTTTTACTGTGAGGGTGACAGAGCACTGGAACAGGCTGCTCAGAGAGACTGTGAAGTCTCCTTCTCTTGAGATATTTAAAACCTATCTGGACGTGATCCTGTGCAACCTGCTTCAGGTGGACCTGCTTTAGCAAGGAGGATGGACTAGATGATCTTCAGAGGTTCATTTCAATCTCAACCATGCTGTGATTCTCGGATTCTGTGACAATAAAAGCACATGTTCTCTTCTCCACACCTGAACGAGGTTATTCCAGAGGGATTTATTTGTTATAGCTCTACAGATATCATTTAGATATTGAAATATTTGTTATATCAAACATTTCTGTCACCGCAGAGAACTTAAATACAACTAAAGAAGAAAATTTTTTTGGACAGAGTAAACACAAACAGTCCAAAATGAGATTTTCTAATCTTCCCTACACTGGTTAGGAATACTATGTTATAAAACATTCTGGCACACTGAATTTTAATGATACTAAATAAACTCAAAGGCAAGGATCACAGCACTTCCATGTAAAGTACTGTTCAGTAAAGCAGTGTAGTTCTGCATGCTTTCCTAGGCCACTGGACAGTCAGTTGCAGAGTCTGACTCATTAACATGTAATTTTAATTCTTGCAAAACCCGCCTGGTTTGTGGCCATACACTTCAATAATTTACTCTTAATACCCATCTTGAACATTAAGGTTTTTTCATTCTTGTTCTTCCTTTGAGTGTTAGAATTAGCAGCTTGAAGAAGAGTAAGCAAACCCACACATATCACCAGTTTTAGGCATCTTCACCTGGCATTGCACTGGAACCTTATACAATTCTTCAGATCTTATGCTAAAATTAATATGTATCTTTCAGATAGTTTAATAGAATATCTAGTTTGTAAAGTTATTCCAAAACCCAGAAAGCATTAAATCTCTATTATTTTCTGTCTCTTTGCTCACTTTTGCAAGTATTTTCCTTTACGGTCTACTACTGCTTTTTATGCACACCTTTCAAAAGGTATAGAGGCAATGAGCACAAACTGAACCAGGATGTTCCACCTAAACACAGAGAAACACCTTTTCATTTGTGAGGGTGACTCACAGGTTGTAGGGTCTCTGTTGTTGGAGATACTCAAAAGTGATATGGACAAGGTCCTAGGCAACTGGCTATGGGTGACCCTGCTTGAGCAGAGGGGCTGGACAAAATGACATCCAGAGGTCTCTTCCAACCTAAGCCATCCTGTGATTCTGGGAAATAGCTATAAGCATCTCAAAACAGAGAAATATAGACAATGAGTAACATGGGAATAAAGCCAAACATAACATCTGAAATGCTACAGAATACAGCAGCTACATGGAAAATGTGAAAAAAATTGAGGAAAAAAAATCAGTTTTCAGACTATTTGATTAAATTTCCTAAATTAAACTATTTTTTTGGAAGAGTCATATCTATAAAATTAATTAAAGGCAACATATTTTAAAATTTTACAACACATTTTAAGTTTTGAATTCAATTACGTTGTTTCAGAGAGCCTGAATCCTAATGAATGAGTAGGCTGTACATGATACCAGATCCAACGCAGAAAAAAAAATCTTCAGAAAATTATTTTCCTGAATTTAGAATAAAGAAAAACAACTTCATGTTGATGTTGTTATAATAAAATATTATAAATGATGTGTTAAAAAAAAAAAAAAAAGAGTAACAGATAAAAATTTATTAAAAGGCCTCTCCTACAATGCTAAATGGAAGTTGAATAGCTTCTCAAGAAGTGAAAATGACAAGTGCAGGAGAAACCAATCTAAGAAATTTTCTTTAACTAAAACTGCCATATATACAGAAATCAGCACATAAAGGTTTTAGGTGTCTGTAAGGAAATGAATCATAAGTAGTTGTGGAGATAGAAGGCAACAGTAATGGAGAGAGTTACAATAATCTAGCAAATCAAAGTGATTTCTTCATAAGTTGGAAAATAAAACTTAACTGTGTGGAACACAGCGGCATCTCACAGCTCAGCAGCCTCCTGCACACCCTGGGACGCATCCTGCTTGCATTGGTATTGTGCCTCCTCGGGAAGGGTGTTTCCAAACTTCCATCACCTGCCAATGCTCATTCAAAATTCCTGGTCATGAAGAACTGTCTCTCAGTACAAGATCATTCTTAAGCCTTCCTGTCAGTCTTTGGAGATGCTGTTCACTAACTGCAGCATAAAAGTTCTGTCATTATTATTAGCAGTGCTAATTTTTCGTATCTGGAAATAACAATAAAGGAACTGATGTATTGATACCTGATATTAGTCATAAGCTCTTCTTTACTTTCCTGTTATCTTATAAAGTGCTTCCTTGTCTCATGGACTGTTAAGCTTTTATTAAGACATCATCAATAGGAAACTCGAGCAGTCAGAATTACTTCCTAAGTGCCAGCTACAAGAAGCTCAACTCCTTTGATTAAAAACTGCATACTGAAATAGATAACTGTAATGTAGGAACTATTGAACCTTTACCTCAGAACACAAAGGCTGACAGCTGCAAGAGATAAATCAGCCATTCTTTCTTCCTGATCATTGTGGCACAGTTTCTACAATGAAATTACTGTCTTAGGATAGGGATGCTTCGTTATTTACCTGACATATCAAAATTAGCCAAATAAAATTTTATTTCTGAGACTTTTGAAAATGCCAGAGGGTTCAATAAATAAAGAGTTAGTTTTTTGTGAACTGAAAAAATTATATGTTTTACTGTTATGTCCTCAAAAATACATCATTAGTGATGGGAAAGGTACAGACATTATGATTTGACAAAATCTAGAAATTTATGCTTTTCTTTAAAAAAGGGAACTTTTTTTAATTATATATAAAAACAATAAAGAGTTTAGAAAGAATTATTTGTAAAAGAAAAAATATGAAAAAGTCATCTCAATTTAAATAAATTAGTTATTCTTTGATTACACTAAAATTCTTACAGTTTCTGTTTTATTGTATCATTTTTGTAGCAAAATACATTTCATAATTCAAAGTGATTTCTTTAGAGAAAAAAATATTATAGCTTTGGAAGGTTGATCATTTCTCTTTTCTCAATGAAGTTTAAAGGACAAGGACTATTTCCTGATATGGCATTAATTGATATTGTAATAGTTGGATGGATCAAAGACCATGGCTCACCCTCTAAAGTTTTAATTATGTCTTTACTGCTGTTAGAATAAAAACAACCCCTTAGCTCCTTGTATACCTTTTTTTTCTAATGTTTAGTATTTTAAGAGCTCCTTTAATTCTTAAAATTATGAATTTTGGACTTTTTTTTCCTATTGGTTCCTTTTCCCCCAATACTTTTTATTTTCCTTCTCTCAGTACATGTTTCTGTAATCTTTCAGCTACAGTCATAGTGACTTGCAAAATTGCCCACAAGAAAGCAAATATTTTCATGCATATGGATAATATACAAGTATGTAGTATATAGACATATAAAGTTAAAGTAAGTCACTTACAGGTCACCATCTTAATATCTTTCATCTCCTGTTTTGTAGGTGAGATACTGTAAAGAAAATTTTTGTGTTCTATAAGATGCTTGAACATTAGAAATTTCTTAACATGTTTATGCAGTGCCTGCTGTGTTTTGCATTCCGTTTAAACTTCAAGGCAGTAACTTACACCACTCATAATATAAGTCAGACTATATATATCAGCAGTTTTTTACAGTATTCATCTTGTTCCATTTCAGGCTGCATCCACAGAATTTGACTGAGTTATTGCTAAGCATGGAAATACAGAATAAGAACAAAATCTAATCTATACATCTTTCTTTAAAAAGCAGGAATTCTTCATTGTTTAATTATTTTAATTTCCTAGAAGCCTTAAATTAATATTTAGAAGTATTCTGTGTTGTCTGATTTTCATTATATAATCAATAATTTATTGCTGATAGTATTTTAAGTAAGGATAAGATTTTGATTCGTTTTTGTTCATGGTTTCATAACAGTTTACCATTATAAATGGAAAGGTCTAGGTCTTCTTTTACTTCATATTTTACAAGAAATTTATAGAACTATCAGTCAATTACTAAATTTTAATTCCTTTCCATCACAACGTACAAAAGTCTATATTAAATAATTATAAAGATACTCATGTTTTCTTCTGGCAGCTACTTCTCATCAGTGAAATATCCTATCTATTCAAGAACCTTTTATTTTTTGTAAACCACTTGAGAAAGAACAATTTTCATATCTGAATCTGATCGTTCCAATATTTATGAAAAAATACTGAAACAAATCACAGGAAAAATCAAAAAATTGCCATAAATATTTTCAAAAAATTCAATTGAAAATATTCCTATAGGTCACAGTCCTTAAACTGTAATACTTCTTTTCTTTATGTCTGAAAAAAAATGACAGTGTAAGGAGTCTGACGTTAGAGTGCTTGATCACTACTTTGTTTTGCATCAAGCAACTCAGTTTGGCCTATTTGCACAATACAGGAAAAAATACAAAAAATATTCCATGATATGCCATTGCATTGGTAGCTGGTGGACAATCCTGAAAATTTACTCCTGGATGAGGCAACTTTGTTGTTCTTTTTTAGAAATATAAAAATCTGTGTAACTTAATTCAGTTCTTGTACCACAATATCCTGTCTACTGTAGTCTTCGGAAGATCTAAGCTCTCCTTTGTAGTCCTCCCCACTGCAGCCACTTCTATTCCAATAGTATGTTGTCAATTTCATTCAATACACATCTGAAAGATAGGTCTGTAAATATAAAGTATCTAATATTCTTTTTGTGTTTTCACACAGAGATAATGTAAATTAAGTTTTAAGATTCTTTTTTTAATATTAGCATTTTTTCCTGTTCCAAATATCTAATTTTATTTTAACTATAAATATTTTCTGTTTTCTGATTATTTTATTATGGTAGGTTTTGATATTTTTGTTGAGTTATATCCCTGGGTTTTATTTTTAAATTCTAGAATCAATCACTCACCCATATTTTTCTAAAGTGAGAAATTTTCTATAGCACTGAAGAGTGTATATATTTCCTTTGTCTTTACATCTTGTTCCATTGTTCTTTTTTCTTATCTTATCCTAAGACATCCTAACAAGAGGAAAAACAAACATGTTTTTTTAACATTTTATATATCGTCTTTCATTTTCAGGGGTAGCATTTGATGTAAAGTCAGTACCAATGCTCATATTTTGATTCAGTGACCATCATGTCTAAATATTCTATTGATGGAGTATGAAGTATGGAATAAGAACTGGAATTGCAATCAATATTTGTCTTGCTACTCCACACAACTGCATTGAATCTCACTGTGTAGTGTTTGGTTACAGACATCACTTAAAAAAAAGAAAGAAAAAGTAAAGGATATCTTTATTATTTTCCTTCTGTCTATAATTTCCATCCTGTTACCACTTTGAAAAGAAAACTTTGTTCCTAAACCTGTATCTTGTAAAGACCATTTTTAAATAATAATATTTGCAATGTTTTTGATAGTTATATAGTTATTCATGTAGAGGTAAAATAAAAAATAATTGTATGAGGTGTTTATAGTATTTGTACAGAATGCAACTGAGAAAATACTCCTATGACAAAATGTGCAAGTTTTTAAACCATAGGTCTAGAAGATTACCGCAGTTTTTACATTATCCCATACTAAATGATGTTAAGATTGTCTGTCTCTCCATAAGAATAGCTTCATTTTACTCTGCTAATGTTTCCAAAGAAGATGGTGTAAGATCAGCAAGTGTTTTGACTATTATAATTCAGAAGAATGATTTCTGCAACTTGCAACATACTATATATGGCTGATACATTTGTTGTTGCTTTTTTGTTTGTTTCTTTGTAAATCAGAATCCTAATTCTTTATTCAGGTGTTAAATAAAGTTCTTGGGTTTTCAAGAGAACAATTATTTTTTTTCTTTTTTTTTCTTTTTTTTTTTTCTTTTTTTTTTTTTTTTCTTTTTTTTTTTTTCCTGAAAGATACTCCATTATTCTAAAATTAAAGAAGAGGATGGTTTCTTGCACAGGGCATGGTGAACATTTCCTACATAACTTTGGAACTCTGCTATTAAATACTGCAGGATATATTTCATTTATTTTAGTGATGTGTCGTGGTTTAGCCCCAGCTGACAGCTCAACCCCACACAGCTGCTCATTGCCATAGTCCCCACCCCCCAGGTGGGGGCAAGGAGTGAATCAGAAGAGTCATATAAGTGAGAAAACTGATGTGTTGAAATTAAGGGTCTCTTGGGGTCAGCTGTCCTGGCTATGTCCCCTCACAACTCCTTGTGCACCCTCAGCCTCCTCAGTGGTGGTGCGGTGTAAGAAGCAGAAAAGGCCTTGACACTGTGAGCTCAGCAATAACAAAAACATCCCTATGTTATCAACGCTGTTTCCAGCACAAATCCAAAACACAGTCCCACAATAGTGACTGTGAAGAATATCATCTGCCAACAAAAAGAAAAAACAACCAAATAAAAAACAAAACAAAACCACCAGCATGTGAAGGAATATGTTGTCTCACTCCATTTGTTTTTGTTTTCTTTCCCTTAGCTTGCCTTACATTGTGATCTTGCACCATGCACCATGAAAAGAAGATGGTTGCTGCAGAACAGAGAGAAGCCAGTATAAATGAAGAAGACACAGGGCAGATAGGCCTGTACATACACAAACTAAATCTATCATTCTACCTAAGTATTCCATCCAATTCAGATGGTTAGCACTATAAATTTCATGCATGTGCTCATTTTTTTGATCCTAATTGAATGTGAAATAAAAAATAAGAAATTTATAGCCAAAAATTAGACTTACAAAGGGTATATATATCACGCAGAAGATAAGTTATGTGTCCTTTCACAGACAGAATCCTGAGAAGATGCTGTTTAAGACAGATTTTACTCTGACTACTTTCGTTATCTAAATACTGGATATCGGCTGAAAATCACATGCAGGTAAGTGTCATTTTATTCACAAAATATCATATCAATGCTCTTTTATTTTTTATTCTAAATATTCTTAAAGCAATATAAGATAGGTTTTGTGAAGTATAGAAATTTCTGGACTAGCTCTAGATGAGCCTGATGAAATACTCTAAGCAATGTAATCACATTAGGACAGACTTTTTCATGACCTAATTTATACTATAAGCAACCTAGAGCTGATCCTTAGCTGAACCAGCTGAACATGTGATCTAGTGCTGAAATCATCAAATTCTCTAGAGCTAAGACTTACTTACTTCAAAGATTTAGAAGATTTTATTTACCTTGTCTAACAATCTATTTCTTAATGTGCTGTAGAGAGACTCTATGAAGCTAGCCAGGCTACATTCTATTTTATATATTTGGATTTTTTTGGTTTTTGGTTGTTGGTTTTTGGTTTTTTTTAAGGATAATGTTTTGTTTAGGGGGGAAATGGAGATGTACCTTTAATAAATGGGAAAATCTAGAACTAGCAATAGAAAGATCTTTACATGTTTCACAACCCAAAGAATTTCAGATAAATTTTATTTTGGCCTGTAAGGTTCATGAATACTTCCAGAGATTGCCTTACTCCTGTTTTCAGTGCTCACTTCATATATAAAATTTGAGTGTGGGGTTGGTTGGCTTTTTTTCTTTTCTTCCTGCTGTTCTGTTGTCTCCATGCACTGTTTTGTACAAGTACTTGCATTTCCAGCTGGTATTGTAAACATCACCATCCTGCATATGTTAAAAAATGAGCAGCCTGCTCATCCAGTTTTATAACTCAGAGTAGCAGAAGCAGATTGGCAATGTTTTTTGACATGCACAGCATACATTGCTGCAAGATGTCATATTTCCCCAAAGGGGTACTCAGAATGTCAAGAAACTTGGACCAAACACAACAAGATCATAAACTTGTTACAGAGAACACACCAGAATATTTGTATAGCATTATCATTAGGTATCAGATGAATACATGTTCTCTCTGGAATAGGATTTGATGGTTACATACTTGTGATAATATGAATTAAATTGCTATTTTAATATTACTGTTTTGCCAAATAGATTGCAAAAATAAGTGATTCTTCTATTTTTTATATAATTCAGATTTTTTTAAAACCTTATTTAAGAGAAGAAATATGAAATAATTTGATATGGAAAATAGCAGTTTGCATTTATAACCATCTGAGGATGAAAAGATATTACCTTATACATACCTTTTAAGTAAAAATTTTACACCGGTAATTTAAAAACACAGGCTAAAAAAAAGGTCTAATTTCAATTTGATCCAAATTCCCTTCTCCACAAAAAACCTAGTAGAACAAAATATAATGAAGAGTTTTATGTTTTAGTTAGGCCACAACCTTATTAATCCTACTGGGAACTATTTGCAATAACCTACAGAGTGCAAGTCAGAACTCCTACTTTAATGATTCTGATCTTATGGACAGTTTCAATTCTAACAAATCTCCATCCAGGAAAACTCAGAAAAAGAAGAAAGAACCTGCTGCGAGCCAAGGCTACAGTATTTTGATCACACAGCTGGTCTCCACATACTGTGACCCAAAATGCAACCCTGAAAAAGGGATAAAATGAAAAAATTTAACAGATATAAACCATTGATTTACTTTCTGCAGGTGGAACTTTTATATCTCTGTGTGATTTCACATGTTCCCATTGATAACCCCAACTATGGACCTTGGATTCCATGTGAAATAACCAAACTAACCCCAAACAAATTAAATCCTGAGTTACTGTCAGATTTTTAACAATATATATCTGTAAAGAGCACTGTCATGAACTGACATCTGTTTTCTCTCATAACTCCCTCCCTGTGAAAAGGCAAGTTCGTGGTACTAGCAGATACCTGTAGAAAAAAAATCTGTACTGCAGTTCCCCTACTCCTGCAGTTCCTGTCCTCTCCTACTTTATGTATTCAGAGGCTGAGTTTGTGAATGTTACACCTGGGCCTCCCACTGCAGGTTTTTGCACTCCCTAGCCATATTGCAGCCTTTTCTTCCCATATCCTGTGTAGAAACCTCTACTCCAGGAGCCACAGACTGTGCTACCACATTCTGCAAGGAGTCAGTCTGGCCCTAAATAGAAACCATTGAATTTCTCCATGCCTCAGATACCCACCTAAATGGTGCAGGAAGTGAGTGATTTGTATTCTGAGACTAACCAGAATAAAAGTCAAATTGTAAAAATATAACTGTACAAGAAAACTTTCATTAACAAGTTCAAACACCAGATCACTATTTTTTTCAATTTCGTAGCTTGAGCCAAATATCCTGTGAACTATATCATGGAATCACAGAATCATTAAGGTGGGAAAAGACATCCAAGATAATCAAAGTCTAACCTTTGACCGAGCACCACTATGTCACCTAAACCATAGCACTAAGAGTACCATGCAATTTCTTGAACACTTCCAGGAATAGTCACTCCACCAGTTCCCTGGGCAGCCCACTCCAATGCTTGACCACCTCTTTAGTGAAAAAGTGCTTCCTGATGTCAAACCTGAACCTTCTCTGGCACAGCTATTCCCTCTTGCCTTGTCGCTGGTTGCCTGGGAGAAGAGTCTGACCCTCACCTTGCTACAACCTCCTTTCAGGTAGTTGTAGAGAACGAGGTCTCCCCTGAGCCTTCTCTTCTCCAGGCTAAATAATCACAGCTACCTCAGCCACTCCTTCTATTACTTACTCTCTGAAAACACAACCCTTTATTCTTTGGCCTTCTCTGGACATGCTCCAGCATCTCAATGTTTTTCTTGAAGTGAGGGGCACAAAACCTGACACAGGATTTGAGGAGTGGCCTTACCAGTGCCAAGTACAAAGGGACAACAACTTCCTAGTGCTGCTGGCCATACTACTTCTGATATAAGGCAGGATGTTATTGGCCTTCCTGGCCACCTGGGCACACTATTGGCTCATGTTCAGCCTTCTGTGGACGAGCACCCCAAGTCCTTTTCCGCTGGGTCACTTTGCAGCCACTCTGCCCCTAGCCTGTAGGGCTGCGTGGGGTTGCTTTGGCCAAAGTGTAGAACTCAGCACTTGGCCTTATTGAACCTCACACAACTGGCCTCAGACCATTGATCCATCCTGTCCAGATACCTCTGCAGAGCCTTTCTGCCCTCCAGTAGTTCAACACTCCCGCCCACCTTGCTGTTGTCTGTGAACTTACAGAGGGTGCACTCAATCCCCTCATCCAGATCATCAATAAAGATATTCAACAGGACTAGCCCCAACACTGAACCCTGGGGAACAGCATGAGTGACTGGTTGCCAGCTGAATGTAACTCCATTCACTACCACTCTCTGGGCTTGGCCATCAGAAAGTTTTTAACCCAGTGAAGAGTGCAAAATCCATAGGCTGACAGCTTTTTTGGGAGAATGCTGTGGGGGACAGTATCAAAGGCTTTACTGAAGTCTAAGTAGACAATATTCACAGCCCTTCCCCCATCCATTAGGCAGATCACTTGGTCATAAAAGGATATCAGGCTGGTCAGGCAAGACCAGACTTTCCTAAACCCATGCTGTGTGGGCCTGATGTCCTGATTGTCCTGTACCTGCCATATGATGTCACTTAAGATAATCCATTCCATAGCTTTCTCTGGCACTGAGGACAGACTGACAGGCCTGTGGTTCCCCAAATCCTCCTTCCAACCCTTCTTGTAGACGGGCATGACATTGACTAACCTGAATATATATATATATACATATATATGGAACCTGCAGCTGTACATATTGTGTGCCTCTTTACAAAAATAATCCAGTCTCCAGAATTAGCATACCCTTCATTTCCTCTTTCATCTCTGCCTTCCTTTTTATTGGTCTATTGATTTTTTCCTCATTATCTCCAATCAATATTTAAACAGATCTTATGACCTATGTGTGACTTTCCTGGACCTTTCCCATAGGTGAGCAAAGATATCTTTTCTTTTCTTTTTTTTTTTTTTTTTAGGGATTGTATAACTACCTCTCGTTTGACAAGAGCCCTGGCTGCTGCTGTTGCATCATCTGTGCCTCAAAAGCCTTTACTTGGTAAAGAAGACTTCATTTTTGATTGTATATTTCTGATGATATGGATAAAATCCATTTTGACACAGAAACAGTGGAGTGAAGCAGCTAGCCCTGGTTAAGACTGTAGCTTACAGTAACATACTGTAACATATACCGAGTACAGTATGGACATGCTCAGCAAAGGAGATCTTCCCACAGTGGTGTTTAGCCTGAATTTCATTTCTGAATTTGGTCAAAAGTATCTGCATCATTTTCTGGACCCTGGTATAATTATATTTGTTTGGCTGATGCCTCTAGGGACTAGCAGCTGCCAGTTTATGAATTGGTTAATAATCATGGTATTCAGCAATATATGTTTCTTACTAAGAAAGCAGCACACCAAAATTCTGACTATGGGCACAGTTTTGCCATCCTCCAGCACCCTCAGATGGATGACATACCTATCTTATTCCTTAGAGCTTATCAATCCAACTCTCAGTCTACAAAGCCAAAGGAAAGAATTATGCATTTTATGAAAGAATCCAGCCTGTCACCTTATTTCTGTAGCAAGGTGGAGTTTGTTTATGAGATAAGGAAGCTCTCCAGCAGTTTTCACACACTACAGACAGCTTTGCACTGCTCTTCACACCAGCTGGCTCCTCATGTGAAGACCTTCCTCACGCTCAGCCAAGTGCTCATTGCAAAGCAGGAAGGTTGAAAGCAAAATAGAGGAAAGGTGAAAATAATCTTCTGTTTCTCCAGCCGTACACTGCTCTGCTTACCCCTACAGGGAAAAATTCATGTTGGAAGGAGAAAAACTCATCCTTGATGTTTGACCTTGGCCCCATTGTCAGCTTGCCACCCTCATTTCTCTTCTATGCCTTTCCCTGTGCTTATTATGCAGTAATTTCAGCAACAATCATAAGCAATAATCATTCATAACACTGGTGCTTGAGTGGTTTTTTGGGGGACATGTACCTCAAAAACAGACAGAGATGCATGTAATCACACCACAAGGCTCTACATTAGGGAATATTTAAGCTTGGGAGAACAGGATGTACCTGTCCTACCGTGAATGAGGATGAAAGGCTTAGCTTGGTCTCACTCATACCTACCCAGTCTTTGTAAGCAACTGTCTCACTGTCTTCAGAGGATGGAGCCTTTAAAGGAGATACTTTCCTCTGCTTCTGACAGAGACCTTTGAGACTTTGATTGAGTGGGAGCTGTACTCAGAATGCTAGGTACTTGAAAACTTAAAGAAACTTTATGTATCTGATTTGAAATAGTTGTGTCTGTCAAATAAAGGCAAGTATACACTTGTAATGATTAAACACAGGGTAAAAACAGGATGGACTACTGCCACCTCTTGGCTATCTATACTTAAAAATATTAAAAAAAAAAGAAATTAAGAATTGTTTGTGTGAAGAAGGTTAATGTTAAATATTAAAAAAGTAGTCTTTCCAAAATACTTAACGACTATATCAAAACAGGAAATGGGTAGTGTCTTAGCAAAAAGAACAGATGTGTAACTTGGTGAGACAGGACATCGGTAGTGCTGCTGAGCTGGCTGCAGCATCTCAGTGAAAATCTCAGCTGAACCACCCACTTCTGAACTTAAAAGAAACTAGAAATTTGAAAAATTAGAAAATTTTATAGGAGCTACTTCTTTTTTGGCAGATTCCATTCTCTGAGAATGAAACCATTTTTCAGAAGGTCTGTTAGTGATTATAAGCCTTAGAAACCTAAAAGTCTAGTTTTATGGCCATATTTTTATCTATGAAACATACAGCTCTATGTGCAGAATGGGCATTGAGCTGCTCAGTATTTTATTCTTCTCTGATTAAGTCACAATTAAAACCACCACTATTCAATTTGAAAACACAACCAAGTGCCTGACAAATGTAGGCTATATGCAAGCTATTAAAATGCAAACCAAGGATTCTCAATTTTTCATGTACTCAATAGGTCATCAGGGAATAGAAGTCTGCAGTATTTTCCATATATTACAACTTTACAGAGCAAGAAGAATAGCAATTGAATCACAAAATGCTGTATCAATATATTAATTTCACCTATAAATGTACCTATCTGTCGCAGAGACAAATACATTTAAAATCATTTTACAATTGGCAATATCTCCTACACAAGACTGATACTCAAATATTGATGTGAGCACTGTTTAGGTTATCACCTTCTGGCCCTCATCAAAACATTTCATGAGCTATTTTTAATATTGCTATGTCAGGAGAAAAAAAAAAAAAAGCTGAAAAATTATTCGAACATTTGACAACTAAAATAAAAGCATTTTGGATGTGTAAAAGCAATATTTTAGGAAAGCTAGATCCTTTCCCTGTGGCTGACTGAAATAATGAATTTACTGATTTTTTTTCTCTGTTACTTTTTCAGCCAAAATCTGAAAAGGAAAAGAGAGAAGGGAAAGAATTTAATAGAATATCAGATTATAAATGTCCCTGTGTAGAGAGTGTCTCTAAAGTTAACATGAATTTTGAATCAAGAAGGGTGTCCTGGTTTCAGACAAGGGTAGGATTAATTTTTCAAAGTAGTCACAAGGAGCTGGAGCCTGGAGCCATGGGGGCAGGTCTGGGGTTTTATTCTGTAACACCTTACAACTTAGCTGGAAGTCAGGGATTCTCATTTCCAAGAGGAAAAGGGGAGTGGTTTGCAGTAGGGAAGAAAAGCTGAGAGAGATCAATTTGGCTTTTTGTTCATTGTCTCCAGGCCATGCCATGCCGTTTGGGTCAGTGAGAATTTTGCATGTAAAACAACCTCTCATTTGTACACAGTTGTTATTAGTATTGCTGTTAGTGTTAATTTTCTTATATCATTACTATTTCCAATAAATTTTTATCTCAGCCCATAATCTCTTCCTTTTGTCTGTCAGTGGAGGAGATTGATGGGAGGGGAGCAGGATTGCTGTTCCTGAACCATGACAAGGGGTCTGTGCAAACTCCTCATATTCAAATGGTACCAGAAGGTTCTCAGACTTTCATCTCCACTCCATGTTGTGGGCATCCACAGCGATGTCAAGTACACAAACTATTGTAAGCATAACCAAACCACAGAGATTAAGTGGTAATCTAATGGTACACAACTCTTTTTATGAGGTTGACAAGGAAGAAGAGAAAAGAAAAAAAGAGGAGAAACCAAGACAGAAAGCAAAAATAACCTTTTCCAAGTGTTCAGCTGGGAAGAGAAGCTGCGGCAACCTCTAGATATGAATTAGAGGGCTAGACAATGATCAGCCATATGAAGTTCAACAAGGGCAAGTGCCGGATTCTGCACCTGGGATGGGTACAAACTGAGGAATGAAATGCTGGAAAGAAGTGCCACAGAAAGGGACCTGAAGATCCTGGTCTGTGGCAAGCTGAATATGAGTGAGCAGTGCCCTGGCAGCCAGGAAGGCCAACCATGTCCTGGGGGGCATCAGGCAAAACATTGCCAGCAGGTCAAGGGAGAGGATTGTCCTGCCCTGCTCTGAACTGGTGCGGCCTCATCTTGAATATTGTGTGCAGTTTGGGGCACCATAATATAAGAAAGATATTAAGCTATTAGAGAGTGTCCAAGGCAGAGCAACAAAGATGGTGAAGGGCCTTGAGCGGAAACCGTATGAGGAGGTGCTGAGGTCACTTGGTCTGTTCTGCCTGGAGAAGAGGAGACTGAGGAGAGACCTCATCCAAGATTACAACTTCCTCATGAAGGGAAGAGGAGGGGCAGGCACTGATCTCTCCTCTCTGAGACCAGTGACAAGACCCAAAGATCTTATGCCTGTGAAGTTGTGTCAGGTGAGATTTAGGTTAGATAGTAGAAAAGGTTTCTTCACCCAGAGAGTGGTTGGATACTGGAACAGGCTCCCCAAGGAAGCGTTCATAGCACCAAACCTGCCTGAGTTCAAGAAGCATTTGAGTGATGCTCTCAGGCATGAGGTGTGACTCTTAGGGATGGTCCTGTGCAGGGCCAGGAGTTGGACTCCATGATCCTTGTTCATCACTTCCAACTCAGCTTATTCTGTAATTCTGTGACTCTGTGATCATATCTCAGGCAAGCTGTCAATTGCTCCAGTACACTTTTTTTCTTAGTAACTATACATTTTTCACCAAGACCCACTCAAACTGCCCACTGGGTCTACTTGCCCATGATGCTATTATTGGAGCATGATTGATGCTATGCAGTTGCACATGGATTGGTTTTTAGGTTTGTAAATGTCTGTCGTAGAGTAATTTGTAATTGATGTTAAGTTCTTCTCTACAGATGAACTTTTTATTGTGTTTTCTCTGATTGCCTTGTTGAGAAAAAAGACAATTAGACCAGCATGGTGGGAACTTGGTTACCAGGCAAGGTTAACCCACCAGAAAGGCTGAGGGACTATGATTCTCCAATACAGAATCATAGTGTCATCTGGGCTGGAAAAGACCCCTAAAATCATTGAGTCCAACAATTAACCTAATAGTGCCAAGTCTACCACTAAACCATGTCCCTTAACACTACACCAACACATCTTTTAAATACCCCCATGGATGGTGACTCAGTTTCTTTCCAACAGGTCAGACTGCTCCAGTGCTTGATAACCCTTTTGGTGAAGGTTTTTATTCCTAATATGCAATCTAAACCTCCCTTGCTGCAACTAGAGGATATTTCTGTGTGTCTTATCTCTTGCTGCTTGGGAGAAGAGAGTGACAGCATAGTCCAGTTTCCTTTTGCCCTTCTTTCACATATGTGAACTTATCACATAAACTCACATATAGCAAAGGTGTGATGCTGAGAGGAGCAATGGTGTCTTGACTGGACTGTCCTTGTTTAGGTGTAGACACACTCATGGAGAATGCTTAGTTCTTTCTTACTCACTTCGGGATATTCTGCTTCAGACTTAATGATTTGTGTAAAAGAGACCATGGAAAACTTTTCTTATACTTTTAATAACAAAGGAAGCATTCTACCTACCAATTCTACATGTGATTACTAAATTTCTTTTAAAAAAATAGTATGAATTCTCAGAATTTATGGAGTGTTTCTGTGTTATTATTCCTATTTTATGGATGGGAAGATTGAGGCTTGGACCTTTAGAGATGTAATTGAAGTTATGCATTTGCAGAACCAGGAGTTAAATTAAGATTATCAGAATTCCCATACAAGACTCATCCCATTTTAAGAAATGTTAAATTAAGAGGAAACTTTATAGACATTAAAAAGAAAAAGAGAAAAAGAGAAGAAATAGGAGGAGCAGGAAGATGAGAAGAAGGAGGAGGAGGTGGAGGGAGAGGGAAAAGGAGGAAATAGAAATTTTCCAGATCATTTTCCAAATGTTTTATTATAGGAAAAACATTCTGAAACAGCTTTACAGTCCCTAAAGTCATGTTAAACAGACCATGGAATAATCAGACAAGATTTTCAATGTTATATGTAAAAAAGGGTAGTCTTTGAAACATCAATGGGCAGATCTATCTAGAACCTCTGGGTATTAAACTGCAATTGTACAACATGCTTTACACTCCTCAGCCAGATGATCTTAATTACCTATTTCCTCCTTTGTATTTTTGTCTTTCCCCTTCCAGAGCCTGACACAGAAAGATATTCTGCTTCGACATCACTGTTTTTCAAAGAAAATTCGAACAAAAAGAAAGTCTCTAATTCAATGTTATACAGACATCATTGTTTTCTACAAAAGTCACAGCGAATCATATATAAATAAGATGGGCTTTCCCTACAGTTCTTTTGAGATTTATATGTTTTAATGTATGCATGTATTTATTTTTTTCTTTCCTGCAAGATGATGATCATGCTTGCACTGCGTATATTTGCTGAATCTCTCATTTTTAGCTTGCTGCTCTGACTGTGTCACCTGAAATCTCTGGTCATCACCACTTGCTTTTCCCTTTAGTCAATACCACTTTGCTGCCATTATGAGGTTCGGATGTTTTCTTTCTTTTAATTTTCATGTATGTGATGGTGTGAAAATGTGGATTCTTTTGGGCTGCCCTGAGATGCCTCACTTCCAGATGGTGATGTTTTACCTTCTGTACTTGCTGAGTGCACTTGGATCCTTTCATTATTTTTCTTTCTTGTTTCCTAGTGAGAAACAGTGTGATGAACTTAGTCACTAAATGAAGCAGTCACTAAATGAAGCACTATAAAAGAGATCCCCTAAGAAAGAATTTCTGGAGAGCCAGTCAAGCTCTAATGTCAGAACTCTCTAATGTCAGAACTGGAGAATAATTAAAAAAAAAAAAAATATAAAAAGAAGAATTGTATTAAGGAAAGAAAAAAAAAAAGATAAAAGCAAATAGGAAGATTCTAAACAAACTTTTGCATAAGGTCAAATATTAGGCATTCATTTAACTGAGTCCACATATAAAGCTTCTGTGTTTTCTTTCTTACTGATTGGCCTATTCCATAAATTGAAAAAAGGAGTTTACACACTAAAACTGATAATTTAATAATGTTGTAGCTTTTAGAAAAGATTATTCATAATTATCTTTCTTTATGTCTTGTGATACATATTTGAATATATTTTTCACACTGACTTATTTCTGTGTTATGTATTACTGTAAATAAGGAATAGTTTGTGGGAAAGTATTCAAAAAATAAATGTAATTATTCATGCTTTCTGGCAGACACCACTTATTTATACTGCTGAAATCCCAATTATCATGTTTGCATTTTAGTCTAACACTGTTCTAGTGACAAATAAGCTGGCATAAACTCTTATTCTGGTTTTAAGGTTGGTTTTATGAGAAAGAAACAAAAAATCCTCAAATTAGATAGCACTACAAATTTTCTTATTTCATAAATAATAAAACCAGTCCATTATTTTTCTTTAATTTTTCATCATGTTAAATAAAATGTAATAAAAAATCTTAGAATTTAAAAAAATCCTGGGTTTAATAAACAAAATTAGGAAAAAATATTACACTGATGATTGCAAATACAAGCAGCAACAGATTCTCAGTGTTTTTCTTTTTTCAGAAAGAAGAAGTATTTAAAAATGCTGAGAGGCATTTGATGGTAAAAATAAAGACTCTAGAAACTACTTCTGAATTTAATTTCTCAGTTTGTATTCTGATTTTAAGCAAATCACTTTAAACCAACAGAACAAGAAGCTAAATAATGCATGCAATTACAGCAAGTACTTTATTTTTTCACTTCATTGTCCATTCTGGATAAGTATCATAACTGCATAAAATTATGTATACATAATAAATTAGAAATAATTCTATTATATTGTTTAGTTGAACAGAAAAAAATGTGTATCCAATGAGTGAAATCAATTGTTTTCTAGAATTCTTGTTTTTTAACTTCAGTCAAGTATTTTTTATGAAGGAATTTGAACTCTGCCTTGTGGAATTACTTAACATTGCTACTTTAAAAACTTATAAAGTAGTGCTAAAACTTAGATCAGCATTAACTTTGACAGGCTCACAATTGGGGCACAAAGAATTATAGTAAATGGGGTAACATCAGACTGCTGACCTGGCAACAGCGAGGTTCCATCTTCGACTCACTGCTCTTCAACATCTTCATGAACCACCTGGACTTAGGTCTCATAGGAATTTTTAAAAATGCTGAGAGGCATTTGTTAGACACCGGATCAGTAATTATTGGGTCAAAACAATCTTGTGTGGGTGCGTGTGTGTATGTGTGTGTGTAGGGGGAAGGAATGGGTTGAACCTCAAGGAGGCGCATGGTGTCGTATGGCAGGTCCCTGGAACCCACATGGGGAAGCCCTGGAGTAGCTGTTAGTCACAAACAGCCCAGGAAAACTATGATGCACCACACCTCCTGCAGCCCCTAACTCAGCTCAGATTGGCAGGGACAGTGAGGACACTGGCTCACCCTGGCTTGGAAACCCAGAGCAGCTGGTGGGTCAGAGACTCCCTCTGGAGGGGTTGGCCATAGGGACCAGAGCAGATAAACCCAAAGGCATATGTTTGCCACATGTCATGTCCCCACCCTCTGGACTTGTGAGAGCTGATCTTCTCAAGGTTCCAGTGGTAGCTATATAATCTCCCTCTGCCTCTTTCTCCTTCTCTCTTCTTGCTCCCTCTGCTTCTCTTTCTTTGCTGCTTTCTTGATGCTTTGGGTGGCTCAGAGCTAGAGGGATTAGATTTTGATTTAAGTGTTGTGGATTCATATGTGTTGAGCTGGTATTGTGGTGGAACATTTTCTCTAGGTTGTGTAGTGCTCTTTTTCTACCTTTGCCAAGTTTCCTTATTTTCTCCCCTAAATTAATAAAGAATCCCCTCGGGATCATGTCCATAGCTTATTCTCTTAACACTATCTTGAGGTAATAAAGAACCCTATAAATATATATATATAAAAGTGAATCTCCTACCTAAGCCTGTGAGCCCACACCTCTGGGGCTGGAATGTTAAAGCTTGACACTAAATTGGGAAGATCTGTTGATTTCCTTGAATGCAAAGAGGCCCAGAAGAGAGACTTCAACAATTTAGAGAGATCGGCAATCAATAACTGTCTGAAGTTTAACAGGGGCAAGTGCCCAGTTCTGCACCTGGGACAGGGCAACCCTTGTTGTGTGCATAGACTAGGGAATGAGAGGCCAGAGACCAGCGCTGCAGAAAAGGATCTGGGGGTCCTGGTCGATGGCAAGTTGAATGTGAGTCAGCAGTGCCCTGGCAGCCAGGAGGGCCAACCATGTCCTGAGGGGCATCAGGCAAAGCATGGCCAGCCAGTCGAGGGAGAGGATTGTTCTGCTCTTCTCTGCACTGGTGCAGCCTCACCGTGAATATTGTGTGCAGTTTTGGGCACCACAAGATAAGAAAAACATTAAGCTCTTAAGGAGGGTTTGAAGGAGGGCCACAAGAATAGTGAAGGTTATGGAGGGGAAGCTTGTGGGTTTGTGTACTGAGTATCTCTATTTCCCCCTAGAATTAAAGGCATTTCACCAATGAATGAAATATTTTCTGCTTGTGTTACAGAAATGGCACAAGCTGATATAGGGAAAGAATTTTTAAAAGAAAATGACAGCTAGACAGAAGATAGGTAGTCAGATGATTAGCTAGAAAATGAAGTGGGTTTTCTACTGAATGTAAAGTATAAAGATTAGCATTGTAAACTGAATTGAATAAAGCACATAATATGGTTGTTATTGGACAGAGTCAGAATCCAGTTCTTTCATACATTGCGAACATATCTTTGTTGGTTTTTTGTGTACATTCACAGTTGTAATACAGTAGAAATACTACCATACAGCACAAGAAGACAATTCCACCCTAATTTTTCACAGTGCAAGTTCATCACAGGACTTACCTAGCGTTGCACAAGGATGTATAAGTTAAAAACTATGATTTACCTGATGCACTCCTTTTTTTACTCTGAGTGCTATCCAGAGTTTTGTGCTTGGCTCTTACAAAGCATCCTTACTTTTTCTCCCCAAGACGCCTTTAGATGCAGTTTTAGAGTGGTTTCATTTCTGGATCGGGGAAAAACTGTGACAGTAAAAGCAGTGCCAATTCTAAACCAATCAATTGCAATTCAAAAGAGATTTTATACTATACAGCTTTAAAAGCACCAGAGCTCGTACAGAAACTAAAAATTTCTGCTTTTCATAAGTTTGTTTCTGGATCCAGTCATACACAGTACAGCAGCCTTGCTTATGAGACATGAGAGCACTAGTGAGAGCACCAGATTTTGTTAGCTAAAGCACATTAGTGATCCTGTCAAACCTCAGCAAGTCTTGATGCTGTTGATGAATGAAGCTAAATGTCAATCCTGGCTCATTTCCAAGGAGGTTCTGCCACCTACCAGCTGAAAAGGTATGATGTGCGACAACACAAGTGATTGAATTCATTCATTAAATGAGCAGTAAAAGTAGATAAGCTTTAGGTTTAAGATCGTTTCAAAATTAATGTTGACTGATAAAAAAAAATTGGTTGGTATTTTTGCTGTGCTTTATGGAGTCTAACAAAAATATACTGTCTCGGAACAAAAAAAGATTTCTTTTTAATGAGTATGATACAAGCTGACAGTATCTTATGGCTGTTTTGATCATCAGTTATTTCTTCCCTATTCTTTCAAAAGTGTTGTCTATAAAGAACAATATTTTATTGAGTAGTATTACGATACAATTCTTCATTAATCACTTTTTTTACATTCAAGAGGTAAACCCAGGACTGAGCCCTTAGGGTAGCCTTCCACAGATTTTTGTGCTCTCTTAGCACAGATATAAATGACTCTTTAAGGTATATATTGTAAGAGGTTGCTGACCTCTGTGAACATTCTCCTTGAAAAATACAAATGAGTCTACTGAATATATGCATGCTGTTTATGTAAAGGATAGTGAATCAAGTTTTTGTTTATGGATATTATTAGCTGCAATAAAATATTTCTTTTAAACATTGCTTAAGAAAGAAAGTGATTAAAAATAACTCTTTGCATACTTTTTGTATTTTCATTGTATTTTCATTGAATCAGTTAGACCATAGTATAACTATGAATCCCCAGACAGATCTTTTAAATTTGCAGCAAATGATCATCTTTTCAACAGCTTCAGCCAGAACTCGGGCTCAAGAACTAACAAACCATGAGTCACCTGTTCATGATCAACACTGAAATTAGATAGGAAGAGTACGTTCAATAACTTCTGCAGCAGGATTCAGAAACTTCATTAAAATGCCAAAAAGGATATTCCAGAAACTACAACACTATAGTCCTGCTGTGCATCCTCCAGACTATAACTCCATTGAGGAGAGATGCAGAGCAATAATAATGAAGGCAGCAGGTGTCAACCAGAGATTGAAACTCAGACTCTTCCTCTTAGGAGAAGGTCTGCCTTGCCTGCACATAGACCTGCAGACAAGATTTGATGATTAAAAAAAAAAAAAAAAAAAAGGCAAAAAAACCAAATCAAAACAAAACAACAAACCCAAAGTAGATTCACCTGCTAGACATTAGGCACTTAGAAGGGGAATAAACCCCATACTATTTAAATAAGAAGTATCCTTACTGAAGTTTAACTCCCACTTGCGCTCAGATAGCCTGTACTGTCTACTCCCTGCTCTCGAATACACTTGTCACAGCTGGCATCTAACTGGCCAAAGAGCCTGACCAGCCATCTAGCCTTTAATTAAACCAAAAATCTTCACTGGCATTGCTATCATTTGTGCTTTAACAAAACCCACAGGATTTACAATTACATCTCCTGCTGAATTTACCATTTCTCAATAAATAGAGAAAAAAAACACTCTGTCTGTGTTTTCTTAAATCATCTGTGTTTATTCATTCTTTTGCTGTTTTGACTAGCGCAATCTTCTTTAATAATTGTCTCTGTAGACAATATCGGAGTTAATAGCTACAAAATGAAGACAACAGACCTACTCATAATGGAAGCAATAATGAAAGGGTTGTACTGAACAGAAATTGCTGCTTTTTTTCCCTTCCAATCTACCAAAAATTAGACCCTTGCATTTCATATTTCATTTGCTATTAACAGAAATCAACTTGAACTTAATGGGGAGGAGTCAAGAATCCTATTATTAAAATAGATCTAAATGAATAGCATCTAGATGGTGGTAATAATGTGAGACAGTTTTTTACATACATTTACTGACAGCATAACATCCCTCTGGGCATAAATTATTAGGAACATATCTTTTTAAAGCACACAGATTCAAAGAATGCATGCAGATGCCTATTGCTTAAGACTAAATTTAATCACCTTCTGCTTGTGACCATTTGGCTGCATCAGGAAAGTTTTTTCCAGAACCATCTCTCTGAAGCCAAACTAATAAAGTGCTAATTAAAGAAAGTGCATGGAAGACATGAACACTAGGAGCCTGGAGTAATTGGCTACAAAAAAGGCAGCTCTGAAACACGTCACTTTCTCTGCTGCTCCTGATTAGTCTCTAATTCAAATACCAATATTTCACTGCACGTCAAGGTGCTTTGGGAAAGATCTTGGGCTTTCTCCATTCAGCAGAGGACCTGCTACAAACAGCAATACAAATGCTTAAGAAAAAGACCCCTCTATTTAATTGTGTGCTGCTACCCGGATAACATTTGTGGCAGTCTGGGCAGTGCATAGAAAGCTTTCCTTTTCATTCCACAGTGGTGAGTCAGACATCAGACAGAAACGAAGGAAAACCACCATTAAAAAAAAAAAAAAAAAAAAAAAAAAAAAAAAAAAAAAAGTAGGCTCTTGAACAGAAACCATCTCCCAAGCCTGTCACAACTGAGCAGTAATTAATCTGAAGAGCCTTTCATCTGCCTTGCAGGCAAGCTGGAAAGAACACCTACTGGCACTTTCCCGAAGAAATAGGCAACAAGTGAAAGTCACTTTCTTTCTTTCTATTGAAATGGTTTTTATTGTTGATTTTCTCTTGAGTACCATAAACTTAATTTTGTTTGCATGAGCTGATGCACAATTTCATGCTTTTTGCTGTTGCTGTTTTAGCTCAATATCCTCAATTTCCTGCTTTCCTGAGGAAAACCACATTCTATCATCTGTTTATATTATCACTATTTAGTATCCAGAGAAGATATTTTTGATGTCAATTTATTCCATGTGAGAAACAGAGAACTGCATAACTAACTGGGCAACAACTCATCACTAGAGCTGATAATCTAAAAGGAAATGTTTTAAATATAATAATCATACTACTTTCATAGTTTAATGCACTATCAAGCTACTTACTCACATACATGGCCATCTACTTAGGCATATAATTTTAACAAGAAATGGACCTCTGTTCAACAAAGCACTTAACCATATAATTAATCCCACATCAACAAACCTAAGCAAATATATGTATAACTTTAAAAAATATTCCCATGCTACACAAGAGATGATAAACATAAGATAATTTTTAATTTTCTGGGTTTGAAAACATTGTTGGTTTTAAGGTTTTTCACTGAATTATTTTAAACAAAATGATACCTTAACAAGAGAATAAGAAGACAAAAGAATGCAGATTTGTAAAAGTATGATAATTTGAGTTTTCTACACTATATAAATTGTAGTTTTCTAGTTTAATATTAAATTTTTCTAGACCAAATAAACTCTTTTTTTTTAATTGGAAATCTGAATCCAAACTGCATACCAGGAAACGCGTTAAACATCTTTAATCTGTCAATATGACTGTTAAGAAAATTTTAACAAAAGAAGGAGGGGTTTGAGTGTTTCTAGCTATGCATTTAACACAGTTTATTTTTATATTTTCCAGCTACTTTATAGTAGTTCAAGTTTAATGTCAAGATCAAGTATTTCTCAAGTATTAACATCTTAATGATATTCCTTTCTTCTGACACAACAAAAGAGATGATTCTATTAAAATATATAAAAATATATATTGACAATTAGTGAGCAGTCATTGCAAGCCCCAAAAATTTTATTTATTTTATGGTCTGAGAATGTTGTTAATGGCAACATCCTTAGAAGACATTTTCTATACCAAAAGATAAAAGGAGTTAGAAACACATACTCTGAACCTTAAAAATATCAAATTTGAGTGAAATCTAATGGATGCTATGACTTATCTAGTGACTAAGGATTAATTCAATCTTAAGGATAAAAAAGAAAAATTTCATGAATGCCACTCTTCACAAAACCATGGACAGGATTCATAACTCTCACTAAATAATTTTGGATAAGATGGGGAGACATGATTCCATGATTCATCATGATAGCATACCCTGTAAGTATTTATTGAAGCATTCAGTGGATCTAAATGTATCTGGGTTTCATTGACCTGGGTCTAATCCTCTTCTTCTGTATTTCCTAGTTCTAATCCTTCTATATGTTGTACAAAATACATAATCATTAAATGGTACTGCAGATTCAAAATGAGTGCCCAAAGCTAGCATCTCAAGTTGCTTCTGACAATCTTATTCTCTAAGTACACTACACTTAGATGCATCTTGACATTTAAATAGCTATTAGCACTGCAACTGAGAGGTAATACACACTGTCCTGTTGGTGATTTGTCACAGTATGAAACAAGTCTTTTGTTTTAGGAAGCTGGTGTTACATTCCCTCGCCACACTCTGTCTAGTCCAAATACAATGATGCTGACGGGAGTGAGCAAAAAGAGAGAGGAGTAGGAAATGAGACTCTTGTCTTTCACGGTACTACTGTCTTAACCTGCTTAATGCAGGTGCTACAGCCTTGTGCATTAATCAGAAAGTAGAATTCTCCTGTGTGAGTTGGATTAGCTTTAACAAGAGAGCTTGACAGATCCCACCCAAAAAGGCTGAATATCCTGATAGTGAGGGCACTCTTCTGGGAACAGGGAAACAAGAGTGTAAATTGCTTCAGGCAGAGGAAGGAATTGAATCTGGGTCCCAGGCTGAGAACCAGTAACAAAATACCTCAGTCTTTCAGCAATCTATTTTCTTTCTTTCTTTCTTCTGCAGATGTTTAAAAAGCTTGACATCCAGTAAAATGCTGCATTAGGATTAGAAAGAAGTTTGCAAAAAAGAAGAGACCCCAAAAACTGTAAGCAGAATTTCAATATAACTAATTGATTCTTAACCATACACTTCAGCAAGGGATTAAAAAAATTTGTTTCTCTGTCAGCTTGAAGCATAAGAGTTAACACTTTTATAAAGTCTATTTTTGCCACACCTCAAATATTTTCTTCAGAAAGGTTTTACAGAAAAAAAGGAGTGCATGTTATATTTCTGATGCCGACGTCACAATTACCAGAACCTTTTAGCACTAAGAAGGATACAAGCAACTCTGAAGCACTGTCCCACATCATGTAATGGCCTATTTTTGGTGTTAGTCACAACATAAAATAATATCGAAGAGATAATCATTACACTATTTCTTCTATCAGGCTAAAGCTAGCACTTACCTTCACTTCTCTTTAGTCATAATAGATGAGAGCTTTGAAAGAGATTGTGGCCTTTTAAATTTTTCTCTCTTTTAGCTTTGCCTTTCTTGCTCCCTTTGTAGATACTGCTGAATCACAGCCACCCAGCTGCATTGTAGCTATGTGAGAGATTAGGTCAAGCCTGTTACTCCCTTGACATACAATCTTTGCAATAATTTACCTTTATAAATGACAATAAGAAAGAGAAAATAAAGCCAAAATAAGAATAAGAATGCTCGCAGCATTCTTAATAATTATGTGAAGAGTATAATAAGGTCATGTTCACTGGGTTACACTAATCACTTATGTAAAAGGAGGGTATGTTTTTTTTGGTTTGGTTTGTGTTGAGGTTTTTTTGTCCCACGAGAAAAATAAAGATTGTGCCATTCTTATTTCATCAAAATCCCAAAAAAGAAGGTACTCTGCCTTTCTGTATGTTTTTCCCACACTGATCTTGCATATGAAATATCAGGAAAATTGGACAAAACACACGAGGCGCATCACTGTTCTTAATGTAGCTAAGGTTATAAGTCCCATGGATTTTGGTGCGAGAAGAAGTACATACATTACAATCAACTGATATCTGCAAAATTATTATTTATTTCATACCAATACAGTTGTTAGTACTTGATCATTTCATGATATATTCACCTAAGAAATACAAAAAGCCTTACTGAAGTGAAACCCCTACAGACGGGATTTTAAAACTGTGTTATTACACAAAAATGGATTTCTGACATCATAGTCAAGGCTGCATACAGAATAGCTTTGGTAATTTATCCCATAATAATTGGATAATAAATATGAATAGTAGAATTAGATTAGATCCAGAAAACTTTCAGAAAAATACCTAGTATTTTAAATTTGTTAAAAATAAAGGGAATAAAAATGTTGTTTGAAAGATTTACTTGTGCGTTTATTGAGTCAGTTATGTGAAATTTCTGGTAAGTTTTGAACCTTTGAATGGCTATTTGATGTTTCAATAATGCATTTCAAAGTAGTTATGAAGCAATTTGGTCATGCTATGCCAATCATCTTGTCTACTTTATACCTTTTTCTTTTTTGACATCTTACTTTTAGTGACACTGATAAGATTGGGAACCTCCTTTGCACATCATTCTTATTCTTCCTGCTGTAAAATTCAACTGACTGCAGCAGAATTATACATCAGATTACTTAACTTTGTGGTCTTTAATCTTAATTTCACAAAAGATGTCTCCCCGCACCTTTTATTTTTGTTGTACATGCTAGAATATGAATTATTCTTATGAGCTCAAGATTGTATATACGCTATGATTTTTTTGACCTATTTACTACAGTACATTTTTGGAAAGAGCTTCTTTTCATTTCAGTAGTATATCTGAATGTATGTGAAATAACGTAATCATTTGGGTCAAGATAATTAGAAAGAATATCTTGTGTCGTATTTCTGTAATGTATTATATGCATTATTCTATGTATTATACATAGAATTTTAGAGTATCTGTGCTGTAACATACCTATGAAAGATGGCAATTGTATATATAAATGTAATGTTTGTTCACAATGGCAATGCCACTCTGTACTACCCATGCAAATGCAAATTCAAGGGATTACAAGACTCACAGTGGCTTTAAAAAGAGCATTCACAGTAGCATGTGCAGTTTTCAATAGGTTTAGTACTAATTTCAGTTGACAGGTAATTGAAGTATGTATCACTTTAAGTAGAATTGAAGGCTTACACATCATCACTAATGCATTTTCAAATGTAATTCTTATATGATACTGATAATAAGACATAATTCAATTACTATTACAATAATTATTTGTAACCTCTTGAGTTGTGAGAATTAATTATTTCTCTGCATGAGGATTGCCTGCAGTGCAGTTAAAATATAACTGAAAAATATTATGCCACCTTTAAAAATCAATTATCCGTCTTAAAGTAGAAAGAGAACTATTGTTTTAAGCAAGAAGGAAGGTGTTCACTTAGCTAATCCTTACAGTATTTGATTTCCCTGTTTTACTTTCTGTTGTGTCTTTATACCTGCTTTATTCCTCATTCTATTTTTCCATTCCCTATATTCTCACTGTAATACTCATGCTTACGCCTGTAAAAAAAATTTCTGTTCCTCCCCAAGTAGAGAATTTTATATAGTAGAGCGTGTAAAAAGCTTCCACTTGTTTAATTGTTTATAAGAACACCATCATATGCAGCAGGACACAAAAGCATAGGTATTTGTTGTTTCTATTCTTTCAAGAACTATCTAAATTGAAAGGCCTAAAAAATGCAATGTTTTCCTATGTTTTCATCAGTCTCCATCACAGGCAATTCACACTATGTGTGAAGTGTTGAATACCTTCCGCTGCATACAATACACCTCAAGAAGGTATTTTTCTTTATTTTGCTTCCAGGCAACACCTTAGCTCATTTCTTGGAATATCTTTAATAAGAACAACCAGTAAATAGTCCAACTTTTCAAAACTTTCATGTTGCTAACCAGTATTCATTGCCCTGGCAGCCCTTAAATGAACCTGTAAACATCTGTAAAATATTGTTGACACACGCACAGCAATTAAATCTCTTAGAAAAGATTTTAAAAAGAAAAATAAAAATACTTAATAGAGCATTTCAGTCATCCAGAAATGAGAGTGCCATGACCAAACAGCAGAAGCAATTGAAGAATGTGCTGATGTGAATCAGGCTGGTGAGATATTGAAGCAGAAATTAATATTAGAGCCATGATTAAGCTGTCTGATGGCCAGGTTAAATAATTCCTTGATCTCCTGAATTTTACAACAAAAAGAAGTTTAGCTAAGCTTAGAAAAGAAAGAATTAACTCTAAGGTAGGAGAAAAGATAAGGAAGATAGGAGGGAGAAAGGGATAATAGAAGTACAATTATATTGTCTAATTGCTCATTTAGACTTACTGGCACAAGAAGTAAGTTTGTAGTGAAGGAATAGAGGAGAGATTCAGGAAGACCCAGCTGCAGCACTGCTATGATACCAGGACAGGTACCTCCTTATTTCAACTGAATGGTAGCAGCAATTTCCTCTCAGTCTAGAAACATCCTTACACAAAACATCCGGTGCTGAGCTCCTTCAACCCATCTAGAAATGTGTGCCCAGGTTTCCTCTACAAACAACACTCATTCTGGTGAGATGCACAATTGTGAAAGTCATTGGCTTCCAAAGTGCAAGGAAAGACAGATTTTTTTTTTTTTTTCTAAAGAGAAAAAAAATAAGATACTACTTTCACTTAGTAAAATTCTTCACAAGAATTGGCCTTGAAGGGAAGGCCTGTACCAGAGAGTGTAATTCTCAACTTTTGCAAGTAGTTACCTCATATAATTCTCTTAAGAAAAGTCATCCAAAATCATCTCAAAAGTGGGTTGCTTTCTTGCTCTTACTGTGCTGTTTGTAAAATAATACAAACATTTAATTGACTGGATATTTATAAAGCATTCTGTAAACGTATTCATGACAAGTTTAGACTAATGTATTCTTTTTC
The DNA here is from genome assembly GCA_038380795.1 of Pyrocephalus nanus. Classification (NCBI taxonomy): domain Eukaryota; kingdom Metazoa; phylum Chordata; class Aves; order Passeriformes; family Tyrannidae; genus Pyrocephalus; species Pyrocephalus nanus. Next base: position 13,460,397 of record CM076261.1, on the reverse strand, counting down.
CAGCATAGCCCTTTACTTTTTATAACTCTTTTTCTCAGATGTTTGCTCCACTGGGTGAACCCCCTCAAATACTTTTAGTCTATGCCAATAAGATTTACTCTTTATTCTTACAGTCATCCTAGAAGCCTTTTTCAGCATTAGCTGCTGTATGAATTTATTTTTCTAGAGTACCAGGTGTACACTGGTGTTTAGTACAACACTCTTAAATACTTCCCTACTACTTTTGGAAAAGAATTGTCTTATACATCATAGGATTGCATCAGCTTGGAAATACCCAATTTCCACTGTAGGAAACTAAGGAAGAAATATTTGTATTAATGATTCATGCATTCATAATAAACGTACTGACCATAATGGAATATTTTAGTATTAATGCTGATATCCAGAGGATTGTTCACGATTGAACCAAGTGCATCTGTTAAAGTATCCATGAAATGAAAAATCATTCAGTCCAAAATTCAAGCATTCAGCCTCTCATATGCTTCTGCACACCCTAACTTTAACCTTCCTCCTGGATTCTGCTCCCTGCTTATTTGAGATTAAGCATGTGATTTAGCTGCTCAAGCCCTCTGATTTCCAGATGACTGATTTCACAGGAATGTCTTGCTTAAAATCAGCATCGAGTCAAAGTCAGTCTTTCCTACTGAAACAGAAGACAGCATTTTCTACCAGTCTCTTCAGGAGCAAGTAGATTTTCTCCTTATAATGTTTCCAAACTGGAAGCGCTGGCAAAATTAACATGTGAAAACAGCAAATAATTGGGCAATACTTCAAGGAGACTTAAAGCAGTGGCAGCTTTCCTGGCAGCGTGGAGAAAATCTGTCTTTTTATTCCTAAAACCAGGGCAGATTTGGGGACAGTGTTAGCTCTCATTATAATTTAAAGTCAAGTGGAACAGTTTCTTATCGTCAGTGTCAGGAACTGGCATGCAGCATGCTCCAGTGATGTCCACTCTGGCAAGGAAAATAAGGAAAATTATGAAAAGCTGGCTATAGCCTACAAGTAACCCTTACAGAGAAATCTCTAGTCATGCTAGAGCAACTCTTTGTGCTCTTTTCACTTAAGAAACCAAGGATCAAACCCGATATATCAACCAAAATGAGTTCCTATGAAAATCAATTCTATTCTCTTACTTCAGATTCTATTCTACACCACTATTCTATTCTATCACTTCAGATTAATTAATTTCAAAAGATTTTGTCATTAAAAAAAGATGAAAAACTTGTTGTGTATGAAGGTCTCCTCCATCATCAGCATAAATGTACTAAACACAATTCTTTGTGCCATTCTCAGCAAACACAGGGAATTCCAGAAAAAGCTAGAAATATAATAATTAATGTTCTAACACTTAGGGGCTTTAGCAGTTGTAACTCAGTGGCTAATTTGTATTGTAGTGATGAACCTGTAAAAATGATGCAACAGGAAGGCTCCCTGTGAAAAAAACATCCCACACCTTCATTTCCATGGAGCTCAGGTAACAGGAGCATCCACACACTATTTTTGTGCTGTTACTGAATGTCTTGATATTAACTGAAAAATAGAAAGTCCCAGTGAAACAACTAATACCTGTTTATGCCTGTGAAATACATATACATGAATTCTACATCTACAGCTTTTGATGTTTCAGCTGTTACTTGAAGGCAGCATGTGTATACTCACAGACACAGGTTAGTTAAGGAGAGAGGTATCTATATTAAATGCATTTTTAACTGAAACTAGGTTGGACTGACTTCTCATTGCTCCTTTATCTGTGTGCAAATGTAAGTATTGTGTGAAAATATATGAAAGCTTTTCTGTACGCTAGCTTTGATAAAAAGGCCGTTGAGTTACCATTTTTAAAACTTACAGTGCACTAGTAGTATAATTCTAGGACTTCTCTCTCTCTCTTAACCAATGCATATACAGCCTCACATAAAAGAAATCTAACTGTATTTTGCCAAGTATCTGGAAATATGTCCTTATTTATTTCCTACTTGCCTGTGAAAATTTAAGGATGTTCCTTACGTTCAGCTCTCAAGTAGTATTTTGACAATGTTTTAGATATTATTTCCTGAACTGGAACTCTACAAGATGCCTACAACATTTATCTAGGAAAATGGAAAATATAATGAATTTTCATTATGAGGAATTTGATCATGCAGAACAGAAAAACTGCTACAAAAGAAGGCAAAATATTGCCAGCACTCAGAGGGACAATCTTGGTTGGTACTAAAGCATGTAAAACTGCTGCAAAAATATCAACAAAGGACTTCTTCCTGTTTCCAAAGAATTAATAATATTCCAGTCACAATTAAAAAGCCTTAATGACCTTTCCTTACAGATGAATAAAATTGAACTGTGAAGAGAAATATCCTGGTGCTATGGCAGGTGACTTTCCTTTAGGTCATCTATTGATCCTCTGGAGAATACAATGAAGAAAATGACTAGAAATGACTGAGAACAACCTGAGAGAGCCTTAAAAACAGCCAGCCTCAGGTAACAGAGCCAAAAAGTCAGGCATAGACTTCATCACCTATTTTTTGTCTGATAACTGATAGCAGTTGCTATGGTAGCACATCTGCCTAGCACTCCCTCTCCTCACACACACCCCCCCTCCTCAAAAGGAGGAAGAGCATAAGATCAGACAGGAGATAATAAAGGAAAAGACTCAAGAAGACAATGTAACATTCTGTAAGCTTCAGTCTACATGATTTTATGTAAAATCGTTACTGTGGGAGTTCTTTCATTTACTACTCCCCAAGGTAAAGATCTAAATGCAGAGTTTTGCAATTAAGAGAGAATATATTCCAGGATAACTATGCCTTCCACTTTGTATTGATGCTCTTTATTGCTAAGGAAATTAAAGTGTTTTGGCAGGCTTTTGAAAAACCACTAACAAGTGTTGCTTAATTTTTCTTGAGTTCCACAAATTAACCCACTTGGTCCAACATTTTTAATACAGATTTAAGAATTTGACTGTTACATTGTCATTAATATAAATGAAATCCTTAAGCCAACATTTATTTGGAAAATTTAGTGTCTATATAGCATTTTCTTGGTTTCTGATGCAGGTTATACTCTTTATTCTTACATAAAATCTTTTTTATATTTTTCATTTTAGAAAAAAAAAATGTAAGGAATCTATAAAGGCATGGAGACATGTTTTCTTTTGTCCCTCAAGATAAACATGAACCTCATACAAATAACTGAAATCTCAAGTTTAAGATTTTCTCCTGCAATATGGCATGTCCTGGTTTATGTCCTGTAATAAAGCTCTATTTCAGTTCCTCATTGCTGTCACTTACTTCATTTTTTTACCTACTTAGTCACATATAAAAAAAAGTCCCTAGCAGTAAGTTTTGAATTTTCAAACAATTTTTTTAAAATATTTGGTGTAATAGATCATGTGCTGTTGAATTGGAACTCTAGAATAATGAGTAAATAATAAATTTAGTCAAGATAGTTTTTTTTTCAGAAACATGATCATTATCATCTCATGCACTCTACTAACATGTTTATACTTAGACCAAGTTATCTTGAAAATTTTTGTTGTTTTGCCTTGGGTGGATGCCTGACTAGCTGTTCCTCATGAGGATCCAGATTTCTACTCTCAAGTAGCTGAGATGTTCTTTCTTTCAAGACCAACCATTTAAATCATGTATCCTACAGAGTCATCTGGCACAGAAACATCTACAGGGCAGGTACTGTCCTGCTGCTGCTGTCTCTTCTGAGATACTTGGTTTTCCATTGGTTTAAGGATCTGGCCAAAGGAATGCTTCATGGCAGATTCTGAGCAAAGAATTTGCCCCACATTTGTAAAGGAAAACAATCTGCAAGGAAAAGCCACCTCTTCTTTCCTTAGGGAATAAGACAATTTGAAAGGAAAGTAAAATTAAATGCCACATGTGTAATTTTTATAAGGTTTACCATCTGCCAGTGCAAACCTCCCATGAACCACCCTATGTAACTGTAGCAACTAAACAATTTCTAGTGATAGATGCCCTAACATCTGCATAATTAGTAGCTTTTCAAAAAAAAAACTTGTCACTATACAAATGTGAGGCTCTTTTTCATTTCTCTAACAGTGGAAGGTATTCCATCCAACTCTATCTGGATAATAGCAGACAACAAATAATTCTTTTCTCAACAGGGAAACATCCAGGTGAATGTTTTTTCTTTAAAACATAAGTCCAAAATAAGCTAACACTAGGACCTAATTTTAGTGTCCTTAATCTTGATATTCCATCTTCCAAAATGGAAAACTCAAAACATGTAATGTACTAACAAAATCAAGTTCAGATCATTAATAATTTTTAAATTTGTTTTAAAATTCCTGTTTACTGTGGAAAGTACTGGTTAGTTTTGGGGTTTTTTTAAGAAAGAAATTTCTCAAAATGTTCAGCTATTAACTCAAAAGTAATAACATTACAAGAGACTCAAAGGGCATCTTTTACTGTCTGTTTTGTGAGAATCATGATATTTTGATTTATATTTTTTCCCAGACACAAGAAAAAGAATGACATTTCTAAAACTTTATATCTGAAACATATATCTTAAACCAATCTCCATCTGATTACAACTCACAGTGAGAAGGAATATGTCAAACTAGATTTAGTTTAATTATTCTAATCTTGAAAACAGACAAAATGCTCTTTTGGAGGGCAGGAAAAAGTATTTTAATTGATTTCCCATTCTGTTTGAAGCTGCTACATTTTTGCATCGTTGTGGTTCCATGTTTGGGTGAATGATGAATTAAACAGGGAACTGAAATTCATGTATCACCTATGATTTGGGGATTTTTCCACCTTTGAGTGCCTTCACTTTCATATTAATGTAAAAATAAAATTTAAACCTTTTTTAAAATGTGGCTTTGGAGCTGATAAGTCTTGCTTAACGAAATCTGCTAAGCAGCCTTTGGGAAATGTGATTGCAGGATGGGTAGTCAAATCTAAGCATAGCTAAGAGTATGGTTTTACTGTTCACACAGGACGTACGTGGCCCTTGGCACTCACAGATCTCTGCTTCATACTGTGTCTTTGTGGATATTGTTTCTCAGATATCTAGCTCTGAGAGTGTGTCTAACCATTCTGCAGTTTTAACTCAGTCTGCCCCGACATTTTTAATTCTGCACTGCAGCTCTGCTAAAGGAATTGCAATGGGCTCCTTTCAGTTCCAGGGATCAAGGACTCCATCAATGTAACTCTCATGTTTGGCCTTATATACTCAGCCTGCAAGCGCCAGTTTGAAAGTCATATATATTTTTCATATGTTTTTGCTAATTATCTGTATGACACTGTTGAAAACATGACAGTCCTTTTTCCACTGAATGAAATCTTTACAAGCTAGAAGCACTGTGTGTACTTTTGTTCTTGGCATCACAGGCAAGATACAGTACATCTGAAGAAAATGTAGAGAAGGGCAAATATAATGATCAAGAATGTAGAAAAATTCCCTTACTAGAAGAGAATAAAAGTAGCATTTGGGTATTTTCTGTCTGAAAGAAGACTGAAGGGGCACCTAATCAAAGTTTGCAAAATCAGAAACATGGTACATAAGGTTTATGCAGAACTGACTTTCCTCAAAACTTGCAGTATTGCAGTTAGAGTAAAATAATTCAACTGGTTCAGTTTAAAACAAATAAAACACAGCACTTTTTCATACAGGGGGCAAGGAACTTCTGGAAATTCCTGGCAGAAAACTCACAGCAGCAGACAGTATCAGAGAAAAATTGTGAACAATAGCTCCATAAATAGATGATAAAAGAAGTAGAAGGGGATAGTCCTTGCAATGTCCCTAGTCAAATGATCAGAGAAGCTGTGGAGTTTGAGGATCAGTGGAGAGCAGAAATGTGCCAAGGTTGTGTGCTCTTCCTAAACACCCTCCAGTATTGCCACTGTCAGAGATACACTTGCAGGATAAATGTAATATCATTCTTTCATTTCTGACATTGTCCCTCACTCTGCAGAATTCTTCCGTGACATCAAGCAAGTCATAAGTAATACAAGATAAAATGAGACAACAACAAAAAAGCTCTCTGACCCAAACTATTGAAAGAGAGAAACAGAGGAGGGAGTTATGGGCACTAACTAAATGTTAGGCCAACAGAAAAGCTAATATATTGAGTTTCTTTTACTCCTGGGTCCATTGTTTCACTGACAACATCCTACTGTCTGTGTGAGGACACATAACTTTCAATGGCACAATGTGCCACAGTAATTTCAAAAGTACTGAGGCAAAGTACTGAATGTGAACTGAAGAGAATTTAATCTTTTATGTGGTTTTCTTTTTGGTTTTGGTTTTGGTTTTATTTGCTTCTGAATAGAAACAATATCAAAAGACAAAATCAGAGGGGGAGGGAAAAGTGCTCTTTGCACTTTGTGTTTAGTGATGTAAAAAGGAAGAAGAGAGATGGGAAAACAGAGGGGGTATAAGGAACAAATAATTAGGATGCTACAGTCATGGATGATGGCTGCAAGTGTATAGCTCCAACTTTTTAAAATATTTCTCTACCTCATATACTGTTGTTAGCTTGGAAATAGGTAGAATGATTGATTAGAAACATGGAAAGTATACTCATGGAGAGACACCAGCAGGTGAGAAAAAAGAAAAAAAGTAAGAAAGGACATGACTGAACAGAAACATGTCAAATGCACAAAGCTGCAGAGAACAGGAGCAAAACTTCCTTCTTTTGATATATGAGAACATTAAGGAACTGAAGTAAAAGCAAGCAAAGACAAACTTAAGTTTCATCAATGAAAAGCTTGTTTTCATAAATACGTAATGAAATATATAACAGAATTGGGCTTTGATCTTTATTTCCCCTCAGAACAATAAAACAAACAAAAAATAAACAAAAAACACTACTCAAAACAAACAAAAGAAACTCCAGAAAAATTATAATAAACAACTTAAGTTCCAAAAATATGTCTTAAAAAGACTTTGAACCAAAGCAAGTTTTCAAAGAGACATTTATGGAGTTACAAATAAAAATTTCAGACACTTAAAATATTAGAGATCTACTAAAAAGGGGTTACAGGAAAAATTTAAACTTCTTGCATAAAGAAGTGTCATTCATGATCTGTCAAATTCCTTTCTAAGGGGACTATTTCCCATTTGTTCACCTTGAATATCCTTGTACGTTCTGTGAATGGTTTAGGGCTGACAGAGCTAGGAGACTTGTGTAGATTGACAACCTGTATGACCGTGTACCATAATTTCTGTGATTCAAGACAGCCATCATGGCTTTACCAAAGACAAGTCTCGTCAATCCTTAAATGATTAATTGACTACATCAGTGAACAAGGAAGAGCCATGGGTATCATCTATCTGAATTCCTGTAAGGACACTGAAATGGGCCCCCACAACATCCTTCTATCTAATTCACAGAGAGACAGTTTTGATGCATGGTATGTTCAGTGGATAAGGAACTGGTTGGATGTTCACAACTAACCAATGGCTTGATGGATCAAAGTCACAATCAGTGACAAGTGGTGTACCTCAGGGGTCCATGTTGCGACCGGTGCTGTTTAAAATCTTCATCAATAACACTGACAGTGGGATTGAGTACATTCTCAGCAAGTTTGCAGGTAACATCAAGATGACTGGTGTGACTGACATGCCTGAGAGATGGGATGCCATCCAGAGGGACCTGAACAGCCTTGAGAAGTGGGCCCATGGGAGCCTCATGAGGTTCAACAAGGCAAAGTGCAAGGAGTTCCAAACGGGTCGAGGCAGCACTAGCATAGGTTGCCCAAAGAGTGATAGATGTCCCATCCCTAGAAACTTTCAAGGTGAGGCTGGATGGAACTCTGATCCTAGCTGATCTAGTTGAAAATGTCCCTGCTCACTGCATTGGACTAGATGATCTTTAAGGTCCCAAAAATGTCATTCTATGACATTTTTCTTGACTTTGAACAAATACATTGCAAAGTCAGCGTATCTTGTCATATATTTTTAGAGAAAGAATAAAGCACCACAAATTCAGATATAATTCTGCTTTGGAACGGTCTGAGGCCAAGAGAAATGTTTTCTTTTTCAATTAATATTAGTCCAAGTTACTAAAAAACCTGGATTAACAAAAATCTGGATTAATTAAAAAAACTATTCTTTTATACAGGGAAAAGAATATTTTTTAATGATTTGACCAACTGTTCCAGTAGAAACTAAAGCTAAAAAGGCTAAGAATATTAGTGTAAATGAAAGTAAAATAATCAAAAAAATCACTGACGCTTTGTTATGATATCAGATGAAAGATTCCATACTTCTTCAAATGCATTTTCTGCACTTCTGAAATTTACCAGTAGACCAAATATCTTTCCCCATGCAGTACTAACTCCATGCTCTGAGTTAAATCAAGTTAAGCTTGTAAATTTGCTTGTCTGACTCTAAGTAATCTTGAAAAAATATGACATTATGTTTACATCAAGAATGTCAACCAGGTCAATTGAAGTCTTGAAAACTTGTTGAATATCTTTATTAAAAGAATCACAAGATAAAGTAATTGTCCATCTTAAGATGTAAGGAAAATAATGTACATATTAATACTGTACAGATACTAACATCAAAAAGTATTGTTTTGATAATAATTTTACAAAAGAGGAAGGACGTGAATTAAAATAGAAATTTAAATATTCTATTAGTTTTAACTATACTGATAGTTTCTTTAGTTATCCAGAATCTAATAAGTTTATGTCCCTCAAATATACATTAGAGTTATCAAAATTGGAATGCAGTGGTAGAATTGTTTTAACTGAAATGCACTGGTAGAGTTGTTTTACAGATTTAAACTAGGTACTGGGTAAAGCAATTTCTGAGCAGAAACTCCAGTTGCCCTATTCTTAAAATCAAAAGTTATTTTCTCAGACAACAAAATTTTAGATTTAAGTCAAAAAAAGTTCCTATCTCTGGCAATTACTTTTAATTAAATATACTGCTAAAACTATATCTTTTGTTTAGTTTGTATGGATAGCTGCCTAATTTTAATTATCTGTGCAGGTGTGCACAGTCCAAAGCAAAACAGCAGTAAAGCAGCAAAAGAAGATATGTTCATAATGTGGCATTTTTAAACTAAGGAAGATAAATTACTATGAATGTCTCAATTATTTTATTTTATTCATTTACATATTATCAGGGGGAAAAAAGTGTGTCAGTAGAAGGGATAATTTTGTACATTTCCAAAATTTGCAATTAAAAATGTATCAGTTACTAAGGAATGGTTGGTTTGTAATATATTCAATTCTCCTTTTAATCTATTAGCTTCGCAAGTTTTATTAATAATTTTTCCAAATGTACTAAATACATCTGAAGCACAGTCGAAATGTAAATCATGATTGCTAATTTTAAGATGGGCAAGGAACAAAGCAATCTATTTAAAATTCTCAGATTTTCTTTGAAGTTTGTGTTAAGTTTTCTTGTAATTCTTGTCAAACAAAGTGTTGTTCTTCCTCATCAGGTGGTTTGGTTGTTGGGTAGTAAATGGAATAACTATTGAACACTGCAAAGCGAAATACAAATCAAGTGAACTTAAATGTATGTTTGGTTTGATTTGGTTTAGATTTTTTCACCTTTATAGAATGTACTTCATACATCTCCTTCTCCTTATAAAAAAGCCTTTCTCTGTGTCTGCAATATTTTCAGATTAGAGATATATGCAATTGCTTAGTTTTACTAACAATTTAAAACTGACCTAATTAATATGAAGATTTAATATTTTTAACAGTTATATAGAAATGTTAGGATATTTTTACACAATTCAGTATATGGATTTTTATTGTAAATAGAAAGAAACATGTGAAAATATATTCAATTGCATAGAATAAAAAGTTAGGCTTGAGTAAACATGGTAGTTTGTTTTTAAAGTAGTCAAATGACAAGTCTTAAATATTAATAATTTCAGATTTTTCTCAAGTAACATAAAAACAAAGCATTCTAAATTAGCAAGCCTAGAAAAAAATTATTCTTCTTAAATGCAGAACTCTGTAAATACAGTATCTGAAAGCATTAACTTAGGTGGTGATACTCATGGTTGATATAAGTTCAAGTGGAAGAAGAATCACCTTCACTGACTGCAGCAGAACAATGACTGGGAACCTAACTCATGTTTTGGGACAACTTTTTAACAACCCCCATAATCATTAAGAACTATTTTTTATTTTGTCACTCATAAGGTTGACTTCTCCATGTGTTTACTTTCCTTTATAACTTAAGTACAGGTTAATAGTACACTTTTTAGCATTCAGAATTTAAATGCTTTCTTTTTTAAAGAAAGCCAAGGCACTGACATTTTCTTTAAATGTTGTCAACAGTAATATCTGGCTCAAACTGACACCTTGGTACATTGTTATTATTTTTGTTTCAAGTACTGTTCCAATTACATTGGTTCACGGCACTTCGTTTAATCACCTCATGGAAGATCTCGGGAGTCCAAGGCTCTGTCATTAAAGGATTTACAATTTCAGCACCTGATGTTGTTTTGCACCATTAGAGCTCTTCTCTGAGGAGTCACAAAATTACTTTGCAACTCTTAATTAAGATTTGCATTATATCCACCAAATGGTACTGTTCTTAATTTATCAGTGGAGACCACAACATAATGAGAGGTTAGATAACATCCTATGAGAGCCAGTCAAGGAAGGGCGGTGTTGCACTGCTACCCACACTTGGTGGGTGAACAACCCACACCACCACCCCACAGATCAGTCACCCAATTGGTGCTGACTGCTTCTTGTCCACTTCTACAAAATGACCCTGGTGAATCTAATCACTTTTTAGTACATTTCTAACATCACCTTTCTGTAAATCATTTGATAGAATGAGGTCAGGGAGTGAGGACGTTGGCATGAGATCAGTCTCCCCAGGGGAGGGCGGTGAGAAGTCACTGTAGGGACAAAGGACAGAAACGTCACTCAGGGCCAGATGAGAGGCAAGTATGCCCACACTGAATCCTCGACACTTGGCCTCCTCCTACTGCAGTCAGCTACTCGTGTGAACTCCACATTTCTAATGTTGGATTGTTACTGCTCCTGTAACTTTCCAGGCAGTCCTGTATAGTGACTGCAGGGACAGGGGATAAGTATGTATATGTATGTTATTGTTATCCTAATGTTAACTTGAAAAGACAAAAAAGAAAACCCACATAAATTCTACTTACACTATCCTGTTTGGTTTCTTCTTTTCCCTAAAAAAGCTTAAAGTTTATTAAGTGTAATAAATTACTATTAGCAGTAAATTCTCTTATTAGTTTTGTTTATTCTGAGCTGCTGAAGGCTATTATTTGCAAAACTGTCTAGGTAAAAACATCTAGTCATGTGAACAACTAAATAAAATACTTTTCCACCAACTGATTCTTGAATAAGTTTTTACAAAGCAGTTGTCATGTAATCTGCATAATTCAAGGCCTACACACCAGCAAGAACTCCTAGTGAAGGCAATGAAACTAGAATCTGTATTTATGAAGTAAATGAAAGCTTTACAGAATACAGAGAATGCACTTTAATGTGTTGCATGTGTTGGAAAGACAAATGGAATTCTTCACTATCTAGAAAACAGTAATTATAGGAATAGTATGGTTATTCTATTTTATGGTCCTTTCTGAGCTAACAGAAGCTGTTCAGACCATCCTTGGAGATGGATGTAACTCTAATTCAGAGTTTAAAGTAACGACTTCCAGACAGCCTCCTGGAGCTTCTTCTGACCTAAGTTGTTCTATAAATATTTACTTTATGACAATGTAGCCTGTAAGCCTGCGCACAGAGGGTGAGGTTTACAAAATAAATACATCCTTACAAGAGTGTATATGTACTTTCCTACATGTCTATTTCCCTTTTGCAATTTTTAGGACAGTGATGAAATCAAGATCAAACCAAGATGATTATATTGACTACTTAGGTCAGAAACTTCCTCCAGAGATTAAGCAGCCTTCACTGAGTAATGGAGCTGATCTGTAGAGATTATTTCTATCCCTGTTCTGTCAAGTGCCAGACTACTCAATGTTTTTATATCATCTATGACAGATTTCTTTCTCTGACATTTCAGGATCCTCAAATATCTCTAGGATGCTAAGAAAGACGTGTTTTTATCACTGGAAATCATATTTTGTGTAGCTGATATATTTTAGGTTCCATGTATTAGAATGTAAGGGACTTTTAATGAATTAATGAGCAGCATGTTTAGTAATATAATTAAAGATAGCTTAGCATTGCAAAACTTTATTTTTAATTTCAAATAATGCAGGAATAATTGTCGTTTTGCTGCTGGGAGCCACATTTGAACAAAACTGTCAGACTACCTTATTTTATGTCACATGTCAGACTTCTTGTCACATTCACAGTAACAGTGAAAATGCCATCCTTCATGAAATAAAATTCTGAGTTGCTGTAGAGCCCTTCTGATAACCTTATTATAGCATTAACTGGCCCATGCAATTCTGAATTTTTTTCTTTTTCTTTTTTTTTTAGAAATTTCAAAATAGGTATTGTATACTCCTTTTGGAAATATATAGATGCTTATTTCTTGCCTTCTTTCCACTGACCTAGTAAATTCTAAACAGTGAAGTATGTCTTAACTACCTAAGATCTCCACAGTTCAGTATGGTTTTATGATGTATTCTTCCCTTTCCCTAAAGAAAAGTCTAGAAGACTGAAGAAAAAGTTCCAATACCACTGCATAGATGACTGAACTATGATGAAACTTTTTTAGCGAGAGGAAAGGAAGTAAAGAATCAATCTGTTGTTAGCAATTTTCCTTTTTTTGAATACACAGTCTAAAAGAAGAGTGAAAATTATTAAATTTGATAAGAGCTCAAGAAAAAATTTTGGTTTTGCAATAACCAGATAATTTTTGACTAACTTTTAATTTTGGAAGAAAAGGGTCATTCACTACAAAAAAGACATTTGGTAGAGATTCTCACTTTTCCTAGAAAGTTGGTTCACTGACTTTTCAGTACATATGTGAAAACTGAAATTTTGTGTATCAAAATTATTAAAACCAAAAAGTTCATCTCATATAACATTTTATTCATTCTCATTTCTATTGTTGTCAGTGTGACATTTCACACAGATATATGTTAAGAACTTTTTTGATTAAAAAACTGATGTAAAAAAAAATTAAATTTTATTTCATTACAGTAGAGATATTTCAGCACTTCAGGAGAGGATGCCTATGTTTCAGAAAAAAAAACAACATCCAAATCAACCAACTTGATCTATGCTATATTCTCCAGCAGCCATCTATTCTTTCTTTTCTCCTAAAAAAAAAAAAAAAAAAGCTATCTCAGCTGTAACCAAGCCTATTCATAAAAGAGTCTAAAACAAACTAAGTTAAAGAGACCTGATGGCTCATAAAATATATCTCTAGTTCATGAAGATTATAGCTAATTTTAAATTAAAACTGTATATCTTTCTGACATTTAGTCATTTTGCTGGTTCCCGCCGAAGTTCCTCAGCATCCTCTCAAACATCAGCTCTTCTAAATAATTTTGCATTATTTGAAAAATGTTGCTACTTCCTAGTTTGGCTGCAGTTACAGATCACTGAAATAAACAGAAAGAATTTTGGTCTTGTAGATTAAGTAGGGGTCTACAGCCCTGCTACATTCCCCGGATGAGCACCATGACATACAGGATAAGCCGCTTGGCAAGCCCAACACTATCTTGTGAAGAAGAAGCATTTCTCACCATCAACAGGCTCCACTCTTAATTGAAGTGCCTGTTCTGACATATTTTATCACAGATTTAATGGGGCAGAAAATCTTGCCCTACATCTGCTGTATCCGTTTCCCTCACTGGTTTTGTTAAGTCTGCAGTGGGCAAAAGAGTAATCAAGAATGTCTGGAGAGACTGAGCTGACCTAATGAACATATGTCTGAGTTAATGAACATTTCCATGGACTTTGTCAGTACACTTCCTAAGGCAACTGTAGGAACTGAGCGGCTGTCATTTTCTGAGCTGCAAACTTGTTCAGCTAGCTTGCCTCAGCAGTAAGTCACTTCAGTTCATGTTTCTATTAATAACTGCATTTAAAGTACCTCTAATTTTTCTAGGGGTTCCAGCTTTTGTTAGGGACAGAATGCTGCACTGCTTGATTACTGAGATCCATAACTGCATGCTGCTGAGTAAATGATCTGATTGCCTTCATATTTCATTATTTCTTTAAATTTCCTGAAGTTGTGTAAATGAAAAGAGAGAATATATGTATTATGGAGTGTTATGTTAAGAATAAGTTTCCTTATATTGAAGGACTGTTTGTCTCCTTTCTTCTCTGCCTGGGTCAGCTCTTATTATCTTTCTATCTCTGGCTATGCAGCCTCATGAAATATCTATCCACTTGCTCCCTTGAGTAAAGTATTTTTGTTTCATGTTTGAGTATCAACAAAGGTAAAAGGGTCCACCAAGATGTTAGCAAGCATATGTCTACTCTAGTGTCTGGGGTATTTTTGTAACTTGATGTGCCAGCTATGTCAGCAAAAGGACAACTTAACCTCACTAAAGTAGTCACAGTGGTATACAGTTATTTTAATTAAACTGTAAGTTATTTTAATTAAGCTCCATGGCTTTCTCATGACAGCAAATTTCATTCATTCTTCAGGACAGCGTGAACTGAACAGTCAGGCTGAAACGGCACACATAGAATAATCACAAATCTCCAGAGAACAGAGTCAACTCCACCATCCTTTCCTTCCTTCCTTAGATAATGGCATGCTCTTTCACAACAGCAGGCTTTTTTTCTTGTTGCTTTTCTCCTTCTAACTAAACTACGGAAGATGAGCCACAATTTTGCCATCAACAAAAAAAAATAAATCATTGAACCCGTCCAATAATGTCATGTAACTGATTGACTGAGTGGTAAAAGAGAAATTGCAATTCATTGGAGGTAAATGTAGAATGATGCACTTGGGGAAAAAAAAATCCCAATTTTACATAAAACATGAATGGCTGTGAGCTACCTGTTCCTACCCAATGATGGAGTTATAACTGATACTTTTGGGAAATGACATCTTCGTGCTCTGCAGCAATCCAAGAAGTAAAAAGTGTTAGGAATTTTTAGGAAAGGAAGAGGGAACAAATTTGAAGACATTCCTTTTTTGTAGAAATTGACAATGCAGCCAGTCCTTCAAAACTGTGTGCAGCTCCGGTTGCAGCAGCAGTGTGTAGAAAAGGCAGCTGTGTCTCCCTCAAAAGGGATATAAGGCAGTTGTGAAAAGTAAAGAAACAAGCGACATGAAGGATTTCCACAGAAGTGGAACTCAACCAAAGTGAGTGTTTTCTTTACAGAAAAGATGCTGAGAGGGGTATGATACAGATCTATAAAACTGTAGGCATAGAAAAAGTAAATAAGTAACGATTGTTTGTCATCTTTCCTATCACATGAATTAGACGCATCTTTTTAAAAAGCAGGTGTCATAGTTCATATAGGTTAAAAAAGTAACAGGACAAATATAAGGAAGAAAAATTTACCAAGCCTAAAAAAAAAAAATAAAAAATTATTCTATCTAGTCCTGGAAGTTTAAAATCTCTATATTTGCTGTCAGATATCTTGGGGAACTGCAAACCTAATTTATCTTTTTCTCAGACATATGTTCCTGTCCACTGTAAGAAACAGATTATTGCTACATGTATATTTATATGACCTCATGTAGGATTTCTTCAATGAAAATAGAAGGGATGTATATTTTCTGTAAAATAACTTGTCTAATTTATGATTTTTTTACTTCTATTTTTCTTCTATTAAAGGATATATCACTGAATGAATTGCAATGAATAGTATAAATAACATATAATACATATATAACCAGCTTTCAAATAAATCTAAAGGTAGACACATTTTTCTTGTAAATATTAGAGACTGCACTCCTTTCCCCTGTAGTTCTTCCAGTAGAGCCTTTGGGAGAAAATTCTCCTGCATGCCACAGCTTGCATTGTTCAGCTCTTTAGCCGCTGTGAGGGACTGGAAGGTCTGTTGCTCTGCAATGCTATTTCATTTCACAGAATCACAGAATGTGTCAGGTTTGAAGGGATCACAGAGACCAGACCACAACTGGTCCAACCACCCTGCTCAAGCAGAGTCATCCTAGAGCACATGGCACAGAATTGGATCCAGATAGTTCTTGAATATCCCCCGTGAGGGAGGCTCTACAACCTCTCTGGGCAGTCTTTTCCAGTGTGCGGTCACCTTCACAGGAAAGAAGGTGACCTTCCTCATATTCAGGTGGACCTTCCTGTGCATCAGTTTCTGCCCTTTGCCTCTTTCTTATTTCTTGGTGACAGTGAGAAGAGCCTGGCTCCATCCTCCTGACATTGTCCCCTCAGATATTTATATACATTGACAAGGTTCCCTGTCAGCTGTCTCTTCTCAAGGCTGAACAAGCCCAACTCTCTCAGCCTTTCTTCATAAGAGATACTTCAGTCCCTTAACCATCTTTGTTGCCTTCTGCTGGACCTGCTCCCAGAATTTAATGTCTCTCTTGTACCAAGGAGCCCAGAACTGAGCATTATTCCACAAAACGCTTCACTGGGGCTAATTGGAGAGGCAGGATCATCTCCCTCAACCTACTGGCAATGATCTTCCTAATGAAGACCAGGATTGCATTGGCCTTCTTGGTCACAGGAGCACATGGTTCGCTCAGGGACAGATTGTTATCCACCAGGACTCCTAGGTCTTTCTCTGCAGGGCTGCTTTCCAGCATGTCAGCCCCCAACCTGTGCTGGTGCAGGGGGTTATTCTTCCCCAGATGCAGGATTCCACATTTGCCTCTGTTGAATTTCAAATGGTTCTTCTCAGCCCATCTTTCCAACCTGTCGAGGTCCTTCTGAAGAATGGCACAGTCCCCTGAGGTATCAGCCCCTCCTCCCAGCTTTGTGTCATCAACAAAATTTCCAAGGAGGGATCTGGCCCTTCATCCAAGTCACCAATGAATATGTTAACCATTACTGGACCAGTATAGGATCTTAGTGGACACAACTAGTGACAGGCCTCCAACTAGACCCTATGCCACTGATTACAATTCTCTGGGATCTGCTCTTCAGCCAGTTCTCAATCCACCTCACTGGCCACTCATCCAGTCCACATTTCCTGAGTTTAACTATGAGAATGTTGTGAGAGAATGTGGAAAGCCTTGCTGAATTTGAGGGAGACGATATCCACTGCTCTTCCCTCATCCATCCAGGCAGTTTCATCATAGAAGGCAATCAGGTTCCTCAAGCATGATTTACCTGTAGTTAATACATGCTAAATACTTCTGATCAGTTTCTTGTCCTCCATTTGGCTATAGATTGCTCCAGAATGAGGCACTCCATCATCTTTCCAGGGACTGAGGTGAGACTGACTGGCCAGTAGTTCCCTGGGTCCTCCCTCTGTCTGTTTTTGAAGACCAGGGTAATATTTGTTTTCTTCTAGTCCTCAGGCACCTCCTGAACACTGTGACCTCTTGAAGATTATCATCAGTAGGCCTCACTGTGGTGTCCACCAACTCCCTCAACACTCATAGATACAGCCTGTCAGGGCCCATGGACTTGTGGTTGTTAACTTTATCTAGGTGTTCTCTAACCCAATCCTTCTTGACCAAGGGAAAGTCTTCCAAGATTCCTTAACCCTAGTCTCCTAGGTCAGAGATCATTGATGACTGGTCTTGCCAGTGAAGACAGTGAAGAAAGTATTCAGTAACTCTGCTTTCATGTTTCCTCTGTTACCAGTGTCTATTTAGTACCATTAGTAATGCATCCATAATCCATTGTTACCCTTTGGTAATGGTCCCACAACTATCTTTTGTTTTACTTTTTGTTATTGTGTATTTGAAAAAGCCCTTCTTATTATCCTTGACTTCCTTGGCCAGATTTAATTCCAGGTGGGTCCTGGCCTTCCTTGTCTCATTTTTGCTTACTCTGACAACTTCTTAATATTAATTTCAAGTGGCCTGACCCTGTTTCCATATCCTGTATGTTTCCTGCTTATGCTTGAATAATGACAGGAGTTCTTTATTCATCCATGCAGGTCTCTTTCCCCCTTTGCCTAATTTCTTGATGTAGTGGGTTGACCCTGGCTGTACTCCAGGTACCCACTAAAGCCGTCTCTCACTTTTCCCTGCAACGGGACAGAAGAGAGAAAAAAAAAACAGCAAAGGATTCTTGAGTTGAAATAAGAGCTGGGAAGGGTCAGTTACTGATCACCATCAAGGGCAAAACAGATTCAAAGTGGGGATATTGATTGAATTTATTACTAACAGGATCAGAGCAAAATAGTGAGAAGTAAAATAATCTTAAAAACACCTTTCCCCCACCCCTCCTTCCTTCCATGTTCTCCCTTCTCTCCCCCAGCAGTCTGGGGGATGGTGAATGGGGCTTATGGTCAGTTGTTGTTTCTGCTGCTGCTCGGGGAGAGGAGTTCTTCCCCTGCTCCCATAGGGTCCCTCCCACAGGAGACAGTCTTTGATGGACTTCTCCAGCCTGAGTCCATCCCTTGGGCAGCAGTTCTTCACAAACTGCTGTCCCGTGGGTCACTGCTCCATGGTGTGCAGTCCTTCACAAATGAGCTGTACCAACATGAGCCCACCACAGAGGCCACGAGTCCCATCTGGGAAAAACTTGCTCCGGTGTTGGCTTCTATCTCCACAGGCCACAGGTCCCCAGCAGGACCCTGCTCCATCCTGGGCCTCCCATGGGGTCACAGCCTCCTTCATGCATCCACCTGCTCCAGTATGGGCCCCTCCATGGGCTGCAGGGGGGTCTCCGCACCCCGATGGTCCTCCATGGGCTGCAGGGGCACAGCTGCCCCACCATGGTCTGCACCAGGGGCTCCAGGGCCTCAGCTCCAGCACCTAGAGCAGCTCCTGCCCCTTGCATCGTTGTTCCCATGTTCTCACTCCACTTTTCCGTGGCTGGAATTTCATCTGCACAACAACCTTCTGTTCTTAAATATGTTATCACAGAGGCATTACTATTGCTTTAAATTGGCTCGGCCTTGGCCAGCAGCAGGAAGCCCATGCTGGAGCCATCTGGCTTTGGCTCCACCAGAGACGGGAAGCTTTTAACAGAAGTCATCCCTGAAGCCTCCACCCCCCGTTACCAAAACCAGCCGCAGAAAGCCACTACCCTTGGCCATCAGGATGCTTTGTTCTTGAGTCTGGAGGAAATGATCTTTGAATATCAGCCTTGTAACTCCTTTCCCTTTAGGGTCTGTTCCCAATGAATTCTTTCAAGAAGA